>LR738712.1:476677271-476990220 GCA_902687465.1 Secale cereale
CCCCCCCCCCCCCCCGCCTACGGAGCGAATCACCCTTGAGTCCACCAGCCCCATGGGGGGGGGGAGGATCCGGGAGATATCCCCGTGGTGGCATGCAGATCTTTGTGAAGACCTTCAAGATCAAATGCAAGGTAAGAAGACGACCCTTGGCGGGATCCCAGCCAAGGAGGTCCACAAGACCCCCGGCAAGCACCTTGCCGGGGATGACAGCAGGCGCCACAGCAAGACCCTTGCTGAGGACACCCACGGGGCCACCATCAGGCCCGCACCAACTGGGTTTCCACCGACACACGCAGCTGCCGACCCAACCAGCTGGACAGGCTCCTGCGTGGCGACCCACAGATCTTCATGGAGGCCCGCCGTTGCGCCACCTCAGCTGCCTGTCTGCCTACATGGCACCTCAGGCAACGCTGCCAGGGCGCGTGTCGACACGAGAAGGAGCGGCGACGGACAAGACGGGCGTCTCCCCTCGTCCCCGATAAAGCAAGGACACCTAAGCAGGGCGCATTAAATGCACCTTGTCGTGTAATGTGAGGGATAACCTCGCATCACTGTAGCCTTTCCACCTCCTGTGTGCCACTGTGGCAACCCCTCTTCCCTATAAAAGGAGGCCCGAGGCGACCAGGAGAAGGATTCGGCTTTTCGGAACCCCTCACGACTCTTTTGGAGCTCCTCGTTAGCTGAAGAACACTAACATATAATCCACCAAAGCAGGAGTAGGGTTTTACGCATCTTTGTGGCCAGAACCTGGGTAAAGGAACCGTGTCCTCATCGTTAGATCCGCTCTTCTCTCAACCCCCGCCCCGCAACCGTAGTAGGGATTCCTGTGATCCCATAGGTGTCGATCCCAATACACCAACATTACCCTTCGTGGGTTGAAGTCTGCATCAACTTGGATGTACGATAGCACCACCTATCAAAAGCAAGACAAAAACATCGTTGCCTTCACTTGCTTTTCTCCCTCTAAACTCCTCCCTTTACCTTCATATGTAATTGTTTACTTTCCGCTGCTATACTTTTAGAATTGCATCTGTAGGTTGATTGCTTGACTTGTGCTAAGTTGCTAAAATCTGCCAAGAATTAAAATTGGGAAAAGGCTAGATTTCTATTTGGTCAAGTAGTCTAATCACCACCCTTTAGACATACTTTCGATCCTACAGCGGCTCCCTAGAATCTTGAGGATGTTGTAGCCATGGTGAGTGTCGGGGGAAACTGTCCGCCACGAACACCTATGGGACCGGAGCCCCTTGTCTGTGCGGTACGAGGGCGGAGGGAGCACAAAGAGCAGATCGTAGCGAGCACGCGGGCAGTTTTACCCAGGTTCGGGCCGCGGTAGACGCGTAAAACCCTACTCCTGCTTGGTGGTGTATTGAGTTTGAGCGCTCGGAAGCTTGAAGAAACAGCTACACCCAGCGCGAGAGTGATCTAGGTTCCGAACCCCCTCCACGTTGTGCATGGGCCTCCTTTTATAGTGCAAGGGGTCACCGACAGGTGTCAACGTAGGAGAAAGGGGTAAAAAAGTAAAAGAGGTGGTAGTTGTAACAGTGCGGGAACAGTGGAGCTACAGTACAGAACAATGGTCTATACCTACTTTAACAGTGGGGGACAAGGGCATTTAATGCCCGTCGCCGTCGACCCCAAAAGCTCCCGCCTTAGCGTCTCCGTCTGCCACGGCGATGGATCCATCACCGTGGAGTGCCACCGTGTACCCCAGGCTGCACAGCCATCCGCCACGCGTCCCTGGATAGGCCCCAGGGCGACGCGTGGGCCGATGAGCTGGAGCGTGGGCACACAGCGCAGCCTTCCCGACAAGCACCTTGCCGGGGCCTTGATCTTGCCGGGCCCGGGAGCTCGCCGCTCCCCGGGCCCTTGCCGGGGCGCATATAGCGCCGAGGCGTTGTCTTCTAGTCTTCCTGGCAAGCTCCTCTTGCCAGGGTCTTGTGTTAGCGGGGCAGTCTTGAGCCTGGTACGGCCTTCCCGGCAAGCTCCTCTTGCCGGGGTGTCGGTCTTATGTCTTGTATACTTTGTTTTTGAATGGTTTAATAGGGAGCAGGAAGGTCTCCGGCGAGCACGCAGTAAACCCTGCCGCGGGAAGCTGCAACTGCCCGTGCACAAGTTGGGGTACTGAGGTACCCCTACCTTAGTACACCGACAGGAGCCCCCGGGCCTGGGCCACACACGGTGCCGAGCGCTGTTGGGCCAGGCCCAAAACAGTGCACGGGCACCCGCGGCCCGCGGCGCGCCGAATCCACTTCCGTATTCGCCGCACCCCACTGTAACGGCACGCGTCGACCGCGGCGCCGTGGGATGGGACGTGCCCACGATCTCTTAATGGAAAGGGCGAAACGCCCCCCACTCCCCCATAAAAGCAGAGGAAGCGGGCGCGGTTCCCCTCCTCGCTCTTTCATTGCATCGCCTTCCTCCTCCAAAGATTCTCTCTTGCGCTCTGCCTCCACATCTCCGCCGCCGCCGAGCTCTTCGTTCCCCTCCTTCCGCCGCGTCCGCCATGGCCCCAAAGACCGACAAGGCGAAGGCGGAGAAGTCCAAGCGGGAGAAATCGGAGCAAGCGGCCAAGCTCATCGCGTACCGGAAGCGGCATCTCGTCTTCCCGCCGAAGCTCGGCGTGCGGGAGCTCTGGAACAAGTATTACTTGTTCTGGGCCAAGGAGACCGACGCGCATCCCCGCACGCGAGCATATCCGGCCGCCGCCAAGGACAGCTATCCCGGCGGGTACTACTTTTTTGCTGCCTTCTTTCATTGTGGTCTCTGTCCTCCTTTCTCAAACTTCTTCTGCGACATCATGAACACATACGGCCTCCATCTGCTTGACTTCACCCCCAACGCCATCCTCACCATGGCGGTTTTCGCACACATGTGCGAAAACTTCATAGGAGTCCACCCCAATGTAGCGCTCTTTAGGCACTTCTTCACTCCTAGAGCCGAGGCCGATGCCCCCCTCTCCGGAGGAATTTCTTGGGTCTTCCGTCTGAATAAAAAGGGTGCGTACTTGCCGGGGGAGCTCCGCGGCAAGTGGGAGGAATGGCGAGCGGAGTGGTGCTGGATCGTCGAAGACCAGCCGCAAGCCTTCACCGCGCCGCGCACAACGCCCATCGTGCGCGGCAGGGACTGGAGTGAGCTAGATTCCGATGACATCAAGCTCGACATCGCCCTCGTCCGGATTCTTCGTCTTCGGATGGCCAAGCTGTCAGTTGCTGAGGTGGGCGCAGATTTCCTCCGCCGACGCATCGCCCCTCTCCAAGACCGGAAGAGGCCGGCCTGGGAGTACGGCGGCCCGGCAGACATCATGAGGCTGCGCCCTGGGCTCAACTTCAACTTCACCACGCTGGAGCTGAGGGGAATGGTCCGGGAACTCTTCAAGTACGACCCGGCACACCCCGAGTGGTTCAGGACTCCCCGGGAAGTGGTGCCGCTCTGCAACAACATCGTCAGGGATCGGATCCTCGCCATGATGCCCATGTGTGACTCGCACGGCGTGGACCGCACGTGGCTCGCTCCGAAGCCTATCGACATCCTCAACTTCTACGACAACCTCGCAGAGGTGGCGAAGAACAAGGACGACCTCAAGCAGCACACGCGGGACACCACCGACCAGGAGATCGCCTACATAGCTTCTCGGGCTGAAGAGGCCGCCGCAGCCGCGGCGGCAGGAATTTTCGGATACTCGCCGGAAGAGGCGGAGGCTGCGGACGCGTCCACCCAGGCGGAGGAGGCGGAGATCCGCAGGTTGCTGAATCTTCCTCCCGACGCGCTCGCCGGGGTCCCCTCGCTGAGGCACTCCGGGATCCACGGGATCGCGGCCGAGGCCGCGGCAATGGAGGGTACCGCCGGAGGGAGCAGAGGCGCCGCGAGGGGCGGAGGCGCCAAGGGTAAGGGGGCCGCAGCGCAGGACGCTGGGCCTAGTGAGCCGGCCGGGGAAGAGGAGGAGGAGGAGGAGGCCGAGGGCTCCGGCGGATCCACGGAGTTGTACGCCGACGACCTCTCCTCGTCGGAGAGCTCCCCGCCCCCGGCAAGCCCGAGGCAGTCCCCGGCGAAGCGCCTCCGCAAGGCGGCGACGGGGGAGAGGGCGCAGGCGCCCCGGCAACAGCCAGCTCGCCGGGCGGCTCCCCGGGGAAGTCAAGCCGCGCCAAGGCCTTCCGGCGCACCAGCCACAGCGGAGGCAGCCCGCGCCCGGACCACGACGGAGGCGCCTCGCAGGCCGGCGCCGAGCAGGCAAGGGTCTTCTCGGAGTGGAGCAGCGGCTCCGCCCGCTCCTCGGGCGCCGGCTACCACAGGGGCTGGGTCTTCGCAGCCCCCAGCCCCGGTGAACACCAAGCGCGCGAGAGAGTCTTCATCTTCCGCTCCTCGCGCCGACGCGCCCACGGTGGAGTATGATTTCTCCGCCTTGAGCGAGGACGACGAGGAGGACCAGGAGTAAGGATCCAGGGCCTTACATCTTCTCGATTTCTGTCTTGGTTTTTTGTTAATGCTGACTCTGTTCATTGTTCTGATTTCAGGACCCTGGCCCATCGCGCGGTGAAGAAGGCCAAGGCGCCCGAGGTCGAGGTCACGGAAGACTCAGCAGCTGCGGCAACGGGGGGTGTGCCGGAGCCGAGCCTGCCGGACCCGAGCGCTGCTCCGAGGAGCAGCCCCCAGCGCAGCCCGCAGCGCAGCCCCCAGCGTAAGTCTGGGGTTTACTCTTTTCGCTTGTCGGGGTACGCCTGAGGATTTGGTTTTGTTTTCATGTCTTGATGTTTCTTGTCTTGTTTTGTGCAGAGGTGGAGCCACAGCGGGAAGAGCGCCCGGAGACTGTCGTCGAGGAGCCGCAGGCCCCGCCGTCCCCGCCAAGGCAGAACTCCCCGGCAAGGGAGAGCGCTCCGCCAAGGGCGGGTACTCCGCCACGGCAGAGTACCCCGCCGAGGGCGAGCAGCCCGGCGAGGGTGACTACTCCGACAAGGCCGAGCTCCCCGGCGAGGGAGCCCGCCGCTGAGGACGTCCGCCAAGGTAAGTTTTGTGATTTGCTTTCTTGGCCTTGCTTCTTTTTGGATATTTGCTTGAGTCTTGAACTTCTTTTTCTTCTTCTTCTTTTTAGATCTTCCTCCCCCTGAGCCCATGGAGACGGAGGTTATCAACCTTGAGGAGGAGGGCGCGCAGGGCGGCGGCGGCGACGCTCCTGTCGTCGAGGAGATAGCCGAGGCCGCCGAGCCGGCCGCGCAGGAGACTGCCCCGGCTGCGGACGCAGCGGCTGGGGAGGGGGACGGCGACCGCACCGCCGGCCCGGAGGCGGCGGGAGCATCAGATGCTGCACCGGCCACCGGCCCCTCCGCCAGCAAGGAGCAGGGGTATTATCTTGAGGCCCCCAACGGCGTCTTCATCCAGATGCCTTGGGGGTCTTCATCACGAGCTCCCGCGGAGGGCGAGGCGTTCGACGGAGAAGTCCTCGCCTCCGCAGGCCTGAAGATCGTCGAGGCGCCCGGCGGGAGTGAGGGGCCCGAGGAGGAGAGGTTGCTCCACCAGGTCCTGGCCCTTTACCGGGCCAGGCAGGCGAAGCTCGCCTCCCGGGAGGCCCTTGCCGCCAAGGCCGCCGTGGAAATGGAGAAGCGTGCGGCGGAGCTCAGCGCCGCCAACCAGGCGGCCCTCCGCGAGGTGACGGAGGAGCGTGAGCGTCTCGCCGGCGAGTACCAGGAGTGGGTGCTCGAGAAGGCTGAAGCTGAAGAACAGCAGCGGCTCGCCGGGGTGGAGATGTCCCGGCGAGAGGGAGAGCTCGCGCAGCGGAAGGTCGAGCTCGACTCCCACGAGGAGGACCTTGCCGCTCGCGAGGCAGCCCTTGGCGGGGAGCTGAAGGAGGCGAAAGCCGCCGCGGTTGCCGCGGAAGACGCCAAGAAGGAGCTTGCCGCCAAGGTTGAGCAGTTGGAGAAGGCGCTGAAGGTGAGCGCAGAGAAGGTTGCCGCGCTCATCCTGGAGCGCGAGAAGGACGCTCACACAAACTCCGAGCTTCAGGTGAGTCTCTCCAAGAGGGGCGATGAGTTGAAGGCCGCCAAGAACTCCATCGAGGACTTGGAACTGAAGGTCACCACTCTGAAGGATTCGCTCGACGCTGCCCGGGCTCAGGAGAACAAGCTGAAGGAGGAGCTCCGCAAGGAGCGGACCTTGGTGGACAGCGTCAACAAGGCATCCGAGCTCTTCCGCCAGACCATCGAGGTATGGACCGAAGACTTGGTTTCTTCTGCGTCCAACATTGACCAGGAGCTGCTGGCGCTGAAGGTCGAACACCTCATCTACTCGCCGGATCCGGATCTCCCGCACAGCGCCAAGCTCAGCCTCTTCTTCAGAGGGATCGCGCCGGCCCTTGCAGGTCTCCGGAACCGCATCCCCGCGCAGCTGGCCGAGGAGTCGCGCCTGCTCTGCGCGGGAACTCTGGAGCGGGTGCTGACGAAGATCGTGTACCGCAACCCGGGGATCAATCTCACCAACGTTCTTCGCAGCTTGCCGGCTGATGCAGACACGGAGGCCCTGAAGGAGCAGGTCGGCCACATCATCGCCAAGGTGGCTAGGCTCGGCAGGAAGGAGGGCGACCGCGTAGATTAGGGCTCCATTATCTTTATCTTTTTGTTGCTGCACATTATGTCATGAACTTATTAGTCCATTGCGACAAGTTATCCTTTGTAAGATATTCACTTTATTTTGATCAATCAGTGCAATGTTATCTTCCTTGTCTCAATCTTTGACTTTGTATGTTTTTCACCCTACGCTCCCGGGGAGCTTGCCGGCAAGGGGCCTTTGCCGCGAGCGCTGAGTGCTGGACTCTGAGCAGCCTGCTGGCCAAGGTCTTCGCCGGCAAGCAACCTTGCCGCAACTAGTCGCAACGCACTTAGCTTGCTGAGCGTACTCGGAAACGAAGCAAGGGCGCGACACTTGTCGCAGCTCACTTAAATCGTTGAGTGAACTCGAAAACAAGATAAGGGTGCGGCAAGCTACGGGTAGGTTCCTCCGCGCACAGGTTTTCCATACAAAATGTGATCGTTCAAGGAAGACAACTAAAATTTAAAATTTGAACTGGTCAAATTCTAACAACTTATCTTTCATATGCTGCTTGCTTTCCGGTAAGGCTTCTCTTTCTTGAACAGCACTTGGTTCCTCTTCCACCTCCTTCCCCCCTGGCAAACTTGTGCGCGAGGAACGTTCCTTCTGTTTAAGAGGAAAGAAAAGGGAGAGGGAAACAAGCATATGGCCTTTCGGCGTAATAGTGCTTACCGTATATCTGAGTGTTGCACCAAATGCCAAACAGAACATGCAAATAGCGAAAAGAAGCATGCAAAAGGCAATCGGTGCGAAAAACACAAAAACTTTACTGATGCACGGGGTCTGCGCCCGGCTTTGTACAAAGGGTTACATGCAACAGCGGCAAAGCTTGTACAAAAGGTGGTTGCCGGAGCGGATCACGGCAACCGCGCCTTAGGGGTGAAACTTGCGAAGATGCTCTATGTTCCAGGAGTTGCTCACCGGTAAGCCTTCTTCGGTCTCGAGGCGGACAGCGCCGGGCCTCGTAACTTGTCTCACCCGATAAGGGCCTTCCCACTTCGGCGTCAACTTGTTGGAATTCTTGGCGGACTGAACACGCCGAAGAACAAGGTCGCCTTCCTCGAGACTCCTGGCCTTGACTTTGCGGCTATGGTAGCGGCGCAAAGCTTGCTGGTATCGAGCAGCTCGTACAACAGCCTGGAGACGTCCCTCCTCGAGGAGCAATGCGTCGTCTTGCCGCAGTTGCTCTTGCTCGAGCTCATCATAAGCGAGCACTCGAGGAGATTCGTATACGAGTTCCGTGGGGAGAACTGCCTCCGCTCCATAGACTAGAGCAAAAGGTGTCTGTCCGGTGGCCCGACTTGGTGTCGTTCTGATTGACCAAAGAGCCGCCGGTAGCTCCTCTATCCAATTTCTTCCGCACTTGCGCAGCCTGTCAAAGGTCCTCGTCTTGAGTCCGCGCAGCACTTCAGCATTTGCCCTCTCCGCTTGACCGTTGCTCCTCGGGTGAGCAACAGAAGCGAAACAGACCTTGGCGCCAAGGTCTTGGACGTACTGCATGAAGGTGCGACTGGTGAATTGCGTACCGTTGTCGGTGATGATCCGGTTAGGGATCCCGAAACGGCAAACAATCGACCTGAAGAACCTGACCGCTGACTGTGCTGTCACCTTCCTTACTGGCTCCACTTCTGGCCACTTTGTGAACTTGTCGATTGCAACGTACAAGTACTCAAAGCCCCCGACAGCACGAGGGAAAGGGCCGAGGATATCGAGCCCCCAGACCGAGAAGGGCCATGACAAAGGGATTGTTTGGAGAGCTTGAGCTGGCTGATGGATTTGCTTTGCATGGAACTGGCACGCTTCACACTTGGTTACTAGTGCAGTTGCATCTTGGAGGGCTTCTTGCCAAAAGAACCCTTGCCGGAAAGCTTTCCCGGCAAGCGCCCTTGCGCCAATGTGGTGGCCGCATATGCCTCCGTGTATTTCCGCCAACAGCTTCCGTCCATCTTCTGTGGAGATGCACTTCAGTCTGACACCATTGAGTCTTCTTCTGTACAGCTTGTTATCGACGAACTGATACATACTTGACTGCCTGGTTATCTTCTCTATCTCTTGAGGGTCGTCGGGAAGTTCTCCAGTTTGCAGAAAACGGACTATCTGCTGTGCCCATGCCGGAGCCCGAGGCTCGATGGCAAGGACTAAAGGCTCGAGGGCCGCTGCGGGAACCTCAGCTTCTACGGCAAAGACCTCCGGTCCTGCCGGAGCTGACGGTCCCCCGGCAAGCTCGCCGGGGCGAGGCTTGCCGGGAACGCTTGCTTCAACTGTACAAGCCCGAGGACTCGCAGGAGCAAACTGTTCCTCAGCGTTCTGGTTGTTGATCTTGGGGACCTTGGCAGCGGTTTCAGGAAGATCCGCCGGCAAGTAGTCGCCGGAGATCAACTTTCTCTTCTTGGACTGCCCAATTGATGGTGTAACGGATGGCTGAGTCAGCTTGAGCAAGAAGGTCCCTGGTTCCACAGGCAACTTCATCGAAGCGCACTTTGAAAGGCCGTCTGCAATTTCATTTTGAGCTCTCGGGACGTGCTCCATCTGCAAACCTTCAAAGTGTTCTTCAAGCTTTCTCACTTCATCGACATAGGCTTCCATCAAAGGGCTCTGATAGCTCTTGTTAACTTGTCGGACCACCAACTGAGAATCTCCCCGCACAATCAGCTTTCTGATCCCAAGTTCGGCCGCAATCCTGAGGCCGGCAAGCAAGCCTTCATATTCTGCAGTGTTGTTTGTCGCCTGCTCCCTGGGAAAGTGCATCTGGATAACATATTTGAGGTGCTCTCCGGTGGGCGCGATGAGTACCACGCCAGCACCGGCGCCTTGTAGCGAGAAGGCACCGTCAAAATACATTACCCATTCACTTGTCGCTTCTTGCACGGGTGCACTTGTTTCTTGAACTTCTTCTTCTGGTGTTGGGGTCCACTCAGCTATGAATTCTGCCAAAGCTCGGCTCTGTATGGTTGAAGTACTTTCAAACTTGAGTCCAAAGCTCGACAGCTCCAGTGCCCACTCGACGATCCTGCCTGTTGCTTCTGGATTGTGCAATATCCTCTTCAGCGGAAAGCGAGTGACCACTGTTACCTCGTGGGCTTGGAAGTAATGGCGCAGCTTTCTCGAGGCCATGAGGAGGCCGAAAAGCAATTTTTGCACACCAGAGTATCTTGATCTAGCCCCCTGGAGAAGGGAACTTACAAAATACACTGGGCGCTGCACCATCTTCTTCCGCACCCCTCCTTGCTCCTGCGCAGAGTCATCCTTGTCGGGACCAGAGCTTGTCGGGACAGCCCCCTGCTTGTCGCTGGATTCGCTTGCCGGTGGTGCTGACTCCTCGTCAGACTCCCTCTCCGCTACTAACGCAGCACTAACCACCTGGTTGGTTGCCGCTAAGTATAGCAACAACTTTTCCTGTGGTCTAGGTGCGACAAGTATAGGAGTGGAGGACAGGTACCGTTTCAAATCCTGCAGCGCCGCCTCCGCTTCCGGAGTCCACTTCATGGGACCTGCCTTCTTCAAGATTTTGAAGAAAGGTAGGGCGCGTTCTGCAGACTTTGAAATGAACCTACTGAGGGCAGCCACACAACCTGCAAGTCTCCTGACATCCTTGACGCGCTTTGGGGCCTCTATCTGCTCAATGGCCTTAATCTTGTCGGGGTTGGCTTCAATCCCCCTCTGCGATACAAAGAATCCGAGAAGCTTGCCGGAAGGGACTCCAAAGACGCACTTCTCGGGATTCAACTTGAGCTGTATTCTGCGCAGATTCTGAAACGTTTCTTCCAAGTCTTGAATCAGGGTTTCCTTGCTCTTGCTCTTCACCACGATGTCATCCATGTAAGCTTCTACATTTCTGTGGATCTGTGGCTCAAAAGCAGTGTACACTACCCTTGCAAAGGTTGAGCCTGCATTCTTCAATCCAAATGGCATGCGAATAAAGCAATAAGTGCCACATGGAGTGATAAATGCAGTCTTCTCTTCATCTTCCTTGGCCATGAAAATCTGATGATAGCCTGAGTATGCATCAAGAAAACAGAGTAGCTCACATCCGGCAGTGGAGTCAACGATCTGGTCAATGCGTGGCAAAGGGAATGGATCCTTGGGACATGCTTTATTCACGTCGGTGAAGTCTATACACAGTCTCCACTTCCCGTTGGCCTTGCGCACGACGACTGGGTTTGCCAACCACGTCGGATGGATCACACCTCTAACTAAGCCTGCTGCTTCTAGCTTCTTGATTTCCTCGTTGATGAACTCTTGGCGCTCCACGGCTTGCTTCCTCACTTTCTGCTTGATGGGCCGCGCATGAGGACAGACAGCAAGCTTGTGCTCAATCACCTTCCTGGGAACACCGGGGATGTCAGATGGTTGCCAGGCAAACACATCGACATTCGCCCGCAGGAAGGTAACGAGCGCGCTTTCCTATTTGCTGTCAAGGGTTGCACTGATGGTGAAGGTACCACCAGTGCCATCCTCCTTTGCGGACACTTTCTTGGTTGCCGGAGGAGCAGCCATTCCTTTCTTACTCTTGCCGGTGGAGCTCGATGGAACGTCCTCGACGGCAGCGCAGCACTCCGAGTAGGTGCGGTTGCCGGAGTGGGTCCCAGAGCATTTGCCGGACTTGGTCTTCGTCTTCTTCCCCCCGGGAGCTTCAGCGGCAAGAGTATCCTTCTCGGCCGCAGCTGCCGCATCCCGGTAGATCTTGTCGGCGCAAATAAGCGCATCCTTCTTGTCGCTATGGACCGTGATGACGCTTATCGGCCCCGGCATCTTCAGCACGTTGTAGGCATAATGGGATGCTGCCATGAACTTGGCGAGGGCAGGACGGCCAAGTATTCCATTGTAGGGCAACGGAATATCGGCGACGTCAAAGGTGATGCGCTCAGTCCTGAAGTTGAGCTCCCCGCCAAAGGTCACCGGCAGAGTGATTTTTCCCTTGGGCTTGCTCCTTCCCGGGTTGATTCCTTGGAATGAACCGGTCTCTTCGAGCTCGCCATCTTGAATCTGGAGTTTCTTGATCACAGCAGAGGAGATCAAGTTCAGCCCGGCCCCGCCGTCAACCAACATTTTGGTGACCTTGAGGTTGCGGATGGTGGGAGAAACCAGCATCGGCAAGCACCCGACCGCAGTGGTGCGGTCAGGGTGATCCTCAAGATCAAAAATGATGGGCGTGCTGGACCATTTGAGGAGCCTGCGCGACTCCACGGGCGGCTCCGCTGCGTTTACCTCACGCACCCACTGCTTGAGTTGGCGGTGGGAGGTATGCAGGGAGGCGCCACCGTCGACGCACAGGACCTCCGTGGCCTTCTGGAACTCCTGCTCGCTGTTCTCCTCGTCTTCCATGTCTTCGTCGTCTTCTTCTTCGTCGTTGTCGCGGCCCCGGGGAGGTCGATCTCCTTGCCGCTGCTTAGCCTTGCCGCGGCGCCCTCCCCGACCGTTGAACGGCCGCTTCTTGCTGGGCTCTTCCCCGCCACCTTGGGCCTTCTCCTTGTCGCGCCTCTCGTACTCAGCTTTCTGCTGCTCGACGAGGTACTCGACGCGCTTGCAGTTGGAGAGATCGTGACCCTTGGTGCGGTGGATCTTACAGTATTGCTTGTCGGAGCTACCCGGCTTGTCGGCCGCCACTGCAGGGGCAGGCTCCTTGCCGGAGCCGCCAGCCTGCGCTTGCTTGGCGGGGGCCTCCTTGCCGGACTTCTCGACGGCAAGCACCTCCTTCTTGCCCTTCCTTCTGTTGTTCCGCCGCCGGCTCTTCTTTGCCGGGGCGGCGTCGTCGCTGTCGCTTCCTCCCGCGCCAGTATCCTCCCCGGGGAGTCTCCTCCCCTCTTCTGCGCATGCGCACTTGTCAGCAAGAGCATAGAGCTCGCTGACATCCCGAATCTTTGTCATCGCCATCTCCTCACGCATGCGGCGGTTACGCACGTTCTGATGGAACGCGCTGATAACCGCGGCAGGGTGAACGTCAGGGATGTTGTGCTGCACCCGGCTGAAGCGTTGGATATACTTGCGCAGGGTTTCGCCTTCCTTCTGGGCCAAGATGTGGAGATCGCTCTCCTGGCCATGGGGTTTGTGGCCGCCGGTGAAGGCGCCAACAAACTGGTGGCAGAGGTCGGCCCAAGAAGAGATGGAACCTTCCGGCAAGTGCATGAGCCACGAACGGACGTTCGGCTTTAGCACGAGCGGGAAGTAATTAGCCAAGATCTTCTCGTCGCGCCCCCCGGCAGCTTGCACTGCAATGGTATAGACGCTGAGGAATTCCGAGGGGTGCGTCTTGCCGTCGTACTTCTCCGGTACGTCGGGCTTGAAATTCTTCATGCTGGGCCACTGGACGCGCCGCAGCTCGCGGGTGAACGCAGGGCAACCTGCCGCGTACGGCAAGTCGCCTGGCTCACCGGGCGCGTTTGCGTCGACAGTGTTCCCAGCTCTCTTGTCGGATTGTCGCCGAGCTTCTCGGCGGCGCTCGATTGTGGTCCGAGCGTCTTCTTCTCGCCGGTCGTCGAGGACCTGGCGCTGGTCCCGACGGGCCCGCGGGTCCGACGAGGCTGTGGAGCCGTCGTCGGCGTTGTTCCGGCGGGGCGGCGTCTTCTGCTTCTGCGGCGGGGAATGCACGCTTGTCGCGCCCCCAGCAGTCTTGTCGCCGACAGCCTTCGTCTTCTCAGCTTGCCGCGGCCGTGAGGTCGACGGCTGCTGTGGAGAATCGTTGTTGGCGAAGTCTATCAGGCTCCGGATGGTGGCCCTCCATTCTTCGGCCTTGTCGGCCGCTGGAGGAAAGTCGAGGAGCAGTTGCGCCCTTGCGAGCGCTTCTGCTGGAGTGGAGGGGAACGCGGGCGAGCGGTGCGAGGAGCGGGATACGCTCGGACTTCTAACAACGTTAGAAGGAGCGGGATCCCGCGCCGGCGCCTTCGCTTTGCTTGTGCCCGGACGGGGGTCCGGGGCGTCCCGCGAGCCTCCGGTTTGGCCTTGCCCCAGCAAGCGGATACCACCTCCCGTGGTATGGCGCTGCTGGGTCGTCGTGTGCTGAGATGGACGCGGCGCGTCCACGGAGACCGAGGTTCGGTCGTCCGTTCTGTTCTTGGATCTGGTGGCGCCGTGAGTGTCCTCACCGGCGGCCACCCTTCCGACGGCATCTCCCCCGCCCACCGTTGGCTCTGGTGGCGGCGGGTGAGACGCGGACGGGCCTCCGACCTCCGAAGCCTTCTTCTTCGGGGCCATGGAGTTGTCGCTGATGAAGTTGCTGATGAAGCTGGGGAGGTTGATGAAGAATGCGCCCGCGCGAACGCCGGATCAGGTTCGCACAACCTCGACGCCCCCTACCTGGCGCGCCAAAGATGTCGGGGGAAACTGTCCGCCACGAACACCTATGGGACTGGAGCCCCTTGTCTGTGCGGTACGAGGGCGGAGGGAGCACAAAGAGCAGATCGTAGCGAGCACGCGGGCAGTTTTACCCAGGTTCGGGCCGCGGTAGACGCGTAAAACCCTACTCCTGCTTGGTGGTGTATTGAGTTTGAGCGCTCGGAAGCTTGAAGAAACAGCTACACCCAGCGCGAGAGTGATCTAGGTTCCGAACCCCCTCCACGTTGTGCATGGGCCTCCTTTTATAGTGCAAGGGGTCACCGACAGGTGTCAACGTAGGAGAAAGGGGTAAAAAAGTAAAAGAGGTGGTAGTTGTAACAGTGCGGGAACAGTGGAGCTATAGTACAGAACAGTGGTCTATACCTACTTTAACAGTGGGGGACAAGGGCATTTAATGCCCGTCGCCGTCGACCCCAAAAGCTCCCGCCTTAGCGTCTCCGTCTGCCACGGCGATGGATCCATCACCGTGGAGTGCCACCGTGTACCCCAGGCTGCACAGCCATCCGCCACGCGTCCCTGGATAGGCCCCAGGGCGACGCGTGGGCCGATGAGCTGGAGCGTGGGCACACAGCGCAGCCTTCCCGACAAGCACCTTGCCGGGGCCTTGATCTTGCCGGGCCCGGGAGCTCGCCGCTCCCCGGGCCCTTGCCGGGGCGCATATAGCGCCGAGGCGTTGTCTTCTAGTCTTCCTGGCAAGCTCCTCTTGCCAGGGTCTTGTGTTAGCGGGGCAGTCTTGAGCCTGGTACGGCCTTCCCGGCAAGCTCCTCTTGCCGGGGTCTCGGTCTTATGTCTTGTATACTTTGTTTTTGAATGGTTTAATAGGGAGCAGGAAGGTCTCCGGCGAGCACGCAGTAAACCCTGCCGCGGGAAGCTGCAACTGCCCGTGCACAAGTTGGGGTACTGAGGTACCCCTACCTTAGTACACCGACAGTGAGTCACCGCCATGAACTATGCTAGGGCCGGATATCCAAGAATGGCGTCGTATGGGAGGCGGATGTGAGCGACGTCGAAGTCGATGAGTTTGGTGCGGTAGTTGTCGCGCTGGCCGAAGGTGATGATACGTCTCCAACGTATCTATAATTTTTTATTGTTCCATGCTATTATTTATGAAGTCTTGGATGTTTAATGGGCTTTGTCATTCACTTGTATATCATTTTTGGGACTAACCTACTAACCCAAAGGCCCAGTCCAGATTCCTGTTTTTTGCCCATTTCAGGGTTTTACAGAAAAAGAATATCAAACGGACAAACGGAATGAAACCTTCGCGAGAGATATTTTTGGAGAAAATCACGCACAGGAAACTTCAGGACCAAGTCAGGGGATAGAGGGCGCGCCCCCTGCCTCGAGGCTCCCTCGTGTGGCCCCCGGTGCCCTCCTTCTTCCTATATATATCCACGTAACCCAGAAACTCCGTACGTAGAGAGAAAACCCTAATTCCACCGCCGTAGCTTCTGTTCATGTGGAGATCCCATCTTGGAGCCTGTTCCGGAGCTCCACCGGAGGGGGGTCCATCAAGGGGGCCATCTTCATCATCATCATCGCCCTCACCATGAGTTGTGAGTAGTTTACCACACATCTTCGGGTCCATAGCTAGTATCTAGATGCCTTCTTCTCTCTCTCTCTCTGGATCTCAATACAAAGTTCTCCTCAGTCTTCGAGGAGATCTATTTGATGTAATCTCTTTTTGCGGTGTGTTTGTCGAGATCCGATGACTTGTGAGTTTATGATCAAGGTTATCTATGAAAGATATTTGGTTCTTCTATGAAATTTTTATGTGTGCTCATAATATCCTTGCAAGTCTCTTTGGATTATTGGTTTGGTTTGGCCTACTAGATCTATAGTTCTTGCAATGGGAGAAGTGCTTGGCTTCGGGTTCAATCTTGCGGTGTCCTTTCCCAGTGACAGTAGGGGCAGCAAGGCACGTATTGTATTGTTGCCATCGAGGATAAAAAGATGGGGTTTACATCATATTTCTTGAGTTTATCCCTCTACATCATGTCATCTTGTTAAAGCGTTACTCTGTTCGTGTGAACTCAATACACTAGATGCATGCTGGATAGCGGTCGATGTGTGGAGTAATAGTAGTAGATGCAGAATCTTTTTGGTCTACTTGTCTCGGACGTGATGCCTATATACAATGATCATGCCTATATAGTCTCATAATTATTCGCTTTTCTATCAATTGCTCGACAGTAGTTTGTTTACCCGCCGTAGAATATCGCTATCATGAAAGAAGCCACTAGAGAAAACTATGGCCCCGGGTCTATTCTCAACATATTAATCTACATCTACTTTACTTTTACCGCTTTTATTTGCTATTTTATTAAACCAAAAATACCAAAAATATAAACTATCATCTCTATCAGATCTCACTCTCGTAAGTGACCGTAAAGGGATTGACAACCCCTTATCGTGTTGGCTGCAAAGTTCTTATTTGTTTGTGCAGGTGCGAGGGACTCGCGTGTGGTGTCCTACTGGATTGATACCTTGGTTCTCAAAAAACTAGGGAAATACTTACGCTACTATGCTGCATCTCCCTTTCCTCTTCGAGGGAATACAACGCAAGCTCAAGAGGTAGCAAGAAGAATTTCTGGCCCAGTTGCCGGGGAGGCTTACGCAAAAGTAATATACCAAGTACCTATCACAAACCCTTATCCTTTGCATTACATTTATTTGCCTTTCGTTTTCCTCTCCCCCACTTCACCGTTGCCGTTTTATTTGCCCTTCTTCCGCCGTTTGTTTATCGTTCGCTTGCTTCTTGTTCGCTTGTGTGTGTTGGATTGCTTGCTTGTCACTATGGCTCAGAACAATACCAAATTGTGTGACTTCTCCAATACCAACAACGATAACTTTATTAGCACTTCGATTGCTCCTATTACTGATGTTGAATCTTGTGAGATCAATGCTGCTTTGTTGAATCTTGTCATGAAAGATCAATTCTCCGGCCTTCCTATCGAAGATGCCGCTACCCATCTAAACAACTTTGTTGATTTGTGTGATATGCAAAAGAAAAGGGATACAGATAACGATATTGTTAAATTGAAGTTATTTCCATTTTCACTTAGAGATCGTGCTAAAACTTGGTTCTCCTCTTTGCCTAGAAATAGTATTGATTCATGGAATAAGTGCAAATATGCTTTTATCTCTAAGTATTTCCCACCTGCTAAGATCATCTCTCTTATAAGCGATATTATGAATTTTAAGCAACTAGATCATGAGCATGTTGCACAAGCTTGGGAGAGAATGAAATTGATGATACGTAATTTCCCTACACATGGTTTGAATCTATGGATGATTATTCAGAACTTTTATGCTGGCTTGAATTTTGCTTCTAGAAATCTTTTAGATTCGGCCGCCGGAGGCACTTTCATGGAAACCACCTTAGGAGAAGCTACCAAAATCCTAGATAATATTGTGGTTAATTATTCTCAATGGCACACCGAAAGATCTACTAGTAGAAAAGTGCATGCTATCGAAGAAATTAGTGTTTTGAGTGGAAAGATGGATGAACTTATGAAATTGTTTGCTGCTAAGAGTGCTTCTTCTGATCCTAATGATATGCCTTTGTCCACTTTGATTGAGAATAACAATGAATCTTTGGATGTGAATTTTGTTGGTAGGAATAATTTTGGTAACAATGCTTATAGAGGTAATTTTAATCCTAGGCCTTTTCCTAGTAATTCCTCTAATAATTATGGTAATTACTACAACAACTCTTATGGAAAGATGCCTTCTGAATTTGAAACTAGTGTTAAAGAGTTTATGGTCTCGCAAAAGAATTTCAATGCTTTTCTTGAAGAGAAATTAATTAAGGTTGATGAATTGGCTAGAAGTGTGGATAGAATTACTCTTGATGTTGATTCTTTGAAACTGAGATCTATCCCACCTAAGCATGATATCAATGAGTCTCTTAAAGCCATGAGAATTTCCATTGATGAATGCAAAGAAAGAACCGCTAGAATGCGTGCTAAAAGAGAAGATTATATTAAATCGTGTTCTTCTAGTTATCATGAAAATAAAGATGAAGATCTGAAAGTTATTGATGTTTCTCCCATTAGATCCTTGTTTTCTAGTATTAATCTTGATGAGAATAGGATTGGAGATGATTCTGCTTTAAGGTGTCCCAATGATTCAGAGTTTTTAGATCTTGATGCTAAAATTGATAAAAGTGGGAGCGAAGAGATTAAAACTTTGCATAGTGATGAACCCACTACTTTGGATTTCAAGGGATTCAGTTCTGATAATTGCTCTTTGATTTATTGTATTTCCTTGCTGCAATCCGTGCTAAATTCTCCGCATGCTTATAGTCAAAATAAAGCTTTCACTAAACATATAGTTTATGCTTTGATGCAATCTTATGAAGAAAAACTTGAGTTGGAAGTTTCTATACCTAGAAAGCTTTATGATGAATGGGAACCTACTATAAAAATAAAAATAAAAGATCATAAATGCTATGCTTTGTGTGATTTGGGTGCAAGTGTCTCCACTATCCCAAAAACTTTGTGTGATTTGCTAGGGTTCCATGAGCTTGATGATTATTCTTTAAATTTGCATCTTGCGGATTCCACTATTAAGAAACCTATGGGAAGAATTAATGATGTTCTTATTGTTGCCAATAGGAATTATGTTCTCGTAGATTTCATTGTTTTTGATATAGATTGCAATCCTTCATGTCCTATTATTCTTGGTAGACCTTTCCTTAGAACGATTGGTGCAATTATTGATATGAAGGAAGGATATATTAGATTCCAATTTCTATTAAGGAAAGGCATGGAACACTTTACTAGAAAGAAAATCAAATTACCATATGTATCGATCATGAGAGCCACTTATGGATTGCCTTCCAAAGATGGCAATACCTAAATCTATCTTGTATCGTGCCTAGCTAGGGGCGTAAAACGATAGCGCTTGATGGGAGGCAACCCAATTATATGTTTTTTGTTTCTGTTTCTGTTAGGGAATAAATATTTCATCTAGCCTCTGATTAGATGTGGTTTCATGTTTTGTTTAGTGTTTGTGCCAAGTAGAACCTTTGGGAAGTCTTGTGTGAAGTTTATATGATCTTGCTGTGAAAAACAGAATCGTTAGTGCTGGCTAAAGTAGCCGTGGGATTTTACTGGAGCATGATTTTTAGTTGATTCTTTTTGCTACTGATTGGTATACAAATTTCTCAAATTTACCAATTTAGTTTGAATTTTTTGGAGTTCCAAAAGTAGGCAAACCCTGCAGATTACTACATACTGTTCTGTCTTTGACAGATTCTGTTTTTCGTGTGTTGTTTGCTTATTCCGATGCATCTATGAGTAATATTGGAGGATATGGACCATAGAGAAGTTGGATTATAGTAGGTTTAACAACAATATAAACAAAGAATGAATTCATTGCTGTACCCTTGAGTAGTGGTTTGCTTTTATATACTAACGGAGCTCACGAGAATTTTTGTCTAAGTTTTGTGTTGTGAAGTTTTCAAGTTTTGAGTATTGCTTTGATGGACTATGGAACAATGAGTAGCAAAGGCCTAAGCTTGGGGATGCCCGTGGCACCCCAAGTAAATTCAAGATAATCAAAATCCTAGGCTTGGGGATGCCTCGGGAAGGCATCCCCGCTTTCGTCTTCATCCATCTGTAACTATACTTGGAGCTATATTTTTATTCGCAACATGATATGTGTTTTGCTTGGAGAGTCTTGTAAAATTTGAGTCTTTGCTTGTTAGTTTGACACAATCATCCTTGCTGGACACACCTATTTGAGAGCGTTAAATATTGCCTAGAAATTATTAGAACACTCTATGTGCTTCACTTATATCTTTTGAGTTGAATAGTTTTTGCTCTAGCGCTTCACTTATATCTTTTAGAGCATGGTGGTGGTAATATTTTGTAGAAATTTTTGAACTCTCATGCTTCACTTATATCTATTTGAGAGTCTATTAAAACAGCATGGTAATGTGTTTAGGCTAAAGAAACTAGTCTTCACATGGTAGACATCCAATGTCAATGTAGTAAAAAAATTCACACCAAGTGCATTGAATAGAAAGAGATGTTGGATGCTTGATAATTGTTTTGAGACATGAGGATAGTGATATTAGAGTCATGCTAGTGGAGTTATTATGAAATTGAGAAATACTTGTGTTAAGGTTAGTGATTCTCGTATCATGCACTTATGGTGAACCGCTATGTGACGAAGTTAGAGCATGAGGTATTTGTGAAGTGCCAACCTTTGTGTGGAGGTCGGGGGCGCGCGATGGTTAACTCCTACCAACCTCCCCCCTAGGAGCATGTGTTGATTGCTTTGTTTTGATGACTCATAGATTTTTGCAATAAGTATATCAGTTCTTATGACTAAAGTTGAGTCCATGGATTATACGCACTCTCACCCTTCCACCATTGCTAGCCTCTCTTGTACCGCGCAAATTTCGTCGGTACCATAAACCCACTATATATCCTTCCTCAAAACAGCCACCATATTGTTCCTGAAAACAGCCACCATACCTACCTATTATGGCATTTCCATAGCCATTCCGAGATATATTGCCATGCAACTTTCCACTGTTCCGTTCATATGACACGCATCATATTGTCATATTGCCATTGCATGATCATGTAGTTGACATCGTATTTGTGGCAAGGCCACCATGCATAATTTTTATACATGTCATCCTTGTTTCATTTCACATACCGGTACACCGCCGGAGGCATTCATATAGAGTCATACTTTGTTGTTGTAGTATCGAGTTGTAATTTCGTGTAGTAATGAAAGTGTGATGATCATCATTATTAGAGCATTGTCCCATGGGAGGAAAGGCTGAATCTATAAAGCCCCTCCGCAAAAAAAGGCCAAAAAAGGCCCAAAAAAAGAAAAAAAAGAAAGAAAAAAGAAAAGAAAAAGGGACAATTGATACTATCCTTTTCCACACTTGTTCTTCAAAGTAGCACCATGTTCTTCATTGTAGAGAGTCTCATGCTTAGTCACTTTCATATACTAGTTGGAATTTTCATTATAGAACTTGGCTTGTACATTCCAACGATGGGCTTCGTCAAATGCCCTAGGTCTTCGTGAGCAAGCAAGTTGGATGCACACCCACTAGTTTCTTTTGTTGAGCTTTCATTCATATTTAGCTCTAGTGCATCCGTTGCATGGCAATCCCTACTCACTCACATTGATATCTATTGATGGGCATCTCCATAGCCCGTTGATACGCCTAGTCGATATGAGACTATCTCCCTCCTTTTTGTCTTCTCCACAACCACCTCTATTCCACCCATAGTGCTATATCCATGGGTCACGCTCATGTATTGCATGAAAGTTGAAAGGTTTGAAAAGATAGATTATGAAAACAAATGCTTGGCTGAAATCGGGGTTGTGCATGATATGAATATTTAGTGTGATAACGAGGGAGCATAGCCAACACTATATGATTTTGTAGGGATAACTTTTTTTAGCCATAGTATTTTGAGAAGACAGGATTGCTTTGTTAGTATTGCTTGAAGTATTGTTATTTCTTATGTCAATATAGACTTTTATCTTGAATCTTTCATATCTGAACTTTTTTTTGAACTATGAACAGTAGGGTAAAAACCCCACTGCTGCTTTTATTGATAATAAAAAACATAGGTCTGTTGGGCTTGAGCTAAGCCCAACTAAAAGAAGAAACTACCAAAAACTAAGCAAAAGCTAGAAAAAGCTAACACTAAAACCTAAAAAAAAGAACAGGGAAACAAGGAGCATCAGGCAAATTACAACATAGACTCCAGCCAAGCAGAGAATTGCACTTCATATTTCTTCTTGATTCTGAGTTTCAGCAGCTTGAGTTCCTCAGTAAAAATGTGTTTCCAGCCTTGAAAGGAAGGAGTTATACCATCAAATATTTTGTTGTTTTTGGATATCCAGATGGCCCATGATCCCAAGATGATAATCTCCATAAAGAAAGGGTATCTGAGTTTGTCTTTGAGGTCCTGAAAAGCTTCCAGCACTAACAAGTTTGGAGTTCTTGAAGGACAGATAAAGTTCCAACACCTTGTGGCAAAAGGACAACCCCAAAAGAGATGATGAAGAGTTTCCTCTTGAGGACAGTCCCTCACTGCACAATTATAAAATTCCAATTCAAAGTTTTTCCTCCTTAGTAAATTCCTTGTGTTTACTCTGTCATGCAGGAGCATCCAGAAAAAAACTTTATGCTTGGGTTGACAGGAGCTTTTCCAGATCCATGAAAAATGTGGTGGGGTTTGTTTGTGCCCAATTAGCACATTGTAAGCTTTAATTGAAGAGTAGGCTTCATTGCCCCATATGTAACTCCAAGTATCTATAGCATCCAAATATTCTGATTGTCTCATGGAAATGCACATATCTTCCATTTGAATGAACTCCTCATATGCCTGTGCAGTTAGAGGCAGATGGAATAAGTCTTGAAGATAATCAGTGTTGATTACTTGTTGAACACTAGTCTGTGGATTTCTAACAAAGGAATATAGGTGATCAAACTTGTGTTTGAGGATGAATAGATCCCACATATCGTCCCAGAACAAAGCAGATTTACCATCTCCCACATTGCATCTTGCTATAGCTTTAAACTGATCAATGAGTGCAAGATTGGATTTCCACCAAAAGGAGCCCACTTTTTGATCTCCTGGGAGTTTCCCATTGCTGTAATATGTTTCCCAAATTAAATTGACCCAAGGGATGTCATGTCTATTGTAAAACTTGTGAAGGTTTTTGATAAGCAGAGTTTTATTATGTGTGAATATATCTAGAACTCCCAAGCCACCCTGATTTTTAGGTCTGCAAACTGTGTGCCAAGCCACCATGGCTGGCCTCCTATCTTCCAAATCAGGACTCCTCCATAGACAGTGCCTTAAGTACTTGATGATCTGGTGTTTGATAGTAATGGGAATGTCTAGGCAACACATGAAGTAGACAGCTAAGGAAGCCAGCACAAATTTGACCAACAAAATCTTCCCTGCCTGAGTCATGAAAGTGGAAATTCCAGTAATCCTCTTAGCAATTCTGTTCACTATGGGCAAACACTGCTCTACAGTTGGCTTATAGATGCCCATAGGTACCCCTAGGTATGTGAATGGAAATTGTCCTCTGGTACAGTTTAGAGTGTTAGTGAAAATCTCTACTCTGTCTTCTGCAATGTTTAGTGGCACCATGATTGGTTTCCCATAGTTAACTCTAAGGCCTGTGGCATCTGCAAATGTGTTTAGGAGGGCTTTGAGGCAGACAAGTTGTTTAGCATTTGCTTGTAAAATGACAAGGGTATCATCTGCATATTGTATAATAGGGAAGTCTGGGCATGAGGCCACTTGCAGTGGAGGTGTTATTAGATCCCTAGTCATGGCTTTATTTAAAATTGATTGAAGCAGATCAGCAGCCAATATGAATAAAAGAGGTGAAAGTGGATCTCCTTGCCTTACTCCTCTTTTACAGTAGAACTTTTTCCCTGGCACTCCATTTAGCATTACAGCAGAGGATGCAGAATTTAGTAACATGTGTATCCAGGTTATCCATCTCTCACCAAATCCCTTAGCCCTTAATATATCAATAATAGCCTGATGCTCAATAGTGTCAAAAGCCTTTTCAAAATCCAGTTTGATAACAAGCAGTTCTTCTTTTGACTTGTGGCATTGATGTATATATTCATATGCCCATCCCAGACAGTCTTGAATTACTCTGTTCTTTAAGAATCCATACTGGTTAATATGGACAAGCTTGAGAATAACTTTTTGTAATCTGTTGGCCAGCAATTTAGTAATGATTTTGAACACCCCATTCAGCAGTGAGATTGGCCTAAAGTCATTAGGAGATATAGGTACCTCCTTTTTTGGGATGAGTGTGATATATGAAGTGTTAATGCTTTCCAAATTCACATTACTAGCATGAAAGACCAAGATAAGTTCAGTAACATCCTGTTTAATAATGTCCCAGCAAGCTTTGATGAATTCATTGTTAAAACCATCAGGGCCTGGAGATTTGTCTGTGGGTAGGTTTTTAACTACCTCTTCAATTTCTTCCTGAGAGAAAGGTCTCTCAAGGTCTTGGGATATTTGTGGGTCCACTCTGTTGTCATACAGGTCCTGTAAATTGAAGTGCATTGTATGGCCATTTGATTGCCCCATTCTCTTCTTGAAAGCTTCCCAAAGAATTGCAGCCTTCCCTTCATGATCTGAGATTTCCACTTGGTCCTCATTCATGAGCATTGCAATTTTATTGTGCCTGTGATTAATGGAAGCCTTTGTATGGAAGAATTTGGTATTTTCATCCCCAAATTTTACCCCCTTGATTTTACCTCTTTGTTTCCAGTAAATCTTCTGATTATTGAGGACAGTTAATAGTGTTTCTTTCAAAAACTCCCTGCAGTTATGATCATAAGTAGAAAGGTCTTTGAATTCCTCCAAGAAGTCCCATAGGAATATACATTCATTCAACTCTTCAATCTTCTTTTGAAGACAAGAAAGATTTTTTGCCCATACTTTTAGTGCTCTTCTCAAGTTCTTGAATTTAGCATTGATTTTCTTAGCAGGATCAGAATAGCCAATAGGTATGTTCCATGCAGTTTGAACAATATCTTTGAAAGAGGTATGCTTCAACCAATAATTTTCAAATCTAAAAACCCCTGACTTAGGAATAGATGTACCAATTTTAATAACACAAGGCAAATGGTCTGATATTGGTTTTGCCAGAGGCAGAGCAGTTGTGTCAGGATAAGAGGTCATCCATGCAGCAGATGTAAAAAAACAATCCAGTTTTTCAAGAAGAGGACTTTGTTGCATATTGCTCCAGCTGAACTGTCTTCCTTTTAGAGGTAGCTCAATTAAACCCAAGTTGCTAATGGCCTCATTGAAGAGTAGCATCTGATTAATATCACCACCAGGCCTATTTCTGTCCTCAGGTGACCTGATGAAGTTGAAGTCCCCCATAACTATCCAATCAGCATCATCTGGCATTTGAATATTTGTAAACCAATCAATAAATTCCAATTTGTCTTCAAGATTGCAAGGCCCATAAATGTTTGTGAGGATCCAAGGTTTGTTGGTTGAAGTACAAGTAAACTGTATGGAGAGTGAAAACTTATTCTGAAAGAGCAATTGTCCATTAAAAAGAGCCTCATTCCAAGAAGTTAGAATCCCTCCAGATGCCCCAGTAGAAGGTAGGAATTCAAATTTATTGAATCTCTGTGGACAAAAGTTATGGATATATGCCAGGTCAAATACTTGCCTCATAGTTTCTTGGATGCACAAAATACGAGCAGCACTTTCCTCTATTTTTTGCCTAATGGCCAGCCATTTATCAAAAGAATTTAAACCCCTAATGTTCCAGTTTAAGATGTTCCAGGATCTGTTTCTACTCATGGTAAACTAGCTTTGGGGAAATTATGATACCAGGCCCCATCTCCTGGTATGTTGCCATATATATGCAATACATAGATTGTGTGTGAATTATAGCCACCACAATTGAGGTGACAGTTATCCTTAGTAATATATGAAACACCACAGACCTGTTGGGAGGGGCAATAATATCAAAAACTTCATGGTAACCACAACTCCAGAACGAAGACAAGGAGATCATCATTGCAGTTGACAAAAGAGGACACCAAATATTCATTACAGACATTGAACATGTTCTGCTTACATCAGGCAAACCAGACATCATACATTCCACTAACATGCTATCCTTTCTCAAAATATTCCTGATACTATTAATTGCTGGGCAGATTATCATGGCACTTCTAAGATGTTGTAGCTCCAGTGACCTTGGGGACCTTGGCCACATCCTCCTGGCCCTTCTTCTTGGGCCTCTTAGAAATCATGTCCTGTGCCTCATCCTCAGACACCTTGCAAAAAGTTTTTGTCAAATTTTTTACCACTTTATTATGCACAACTGGTGGAATAGCATTACAAGGTAAGCAAGAGCTAGTATCACAAGATTTCCTCCTATACCCATTGTTATCTTTCTTAATTCTATCACTTCTTCTCACCTGGGTCTCCACAAGTGGCTCTTTATCCCTTCTTTTCCTTGAAACAACTTCCCCTAGAGGCAACTGAGTGTCCTTGTTGGGGGACACATGCTTAAGTGGACTTCCAGCTCCACTTGAGGAATGAGCAGCAGGGCTTATACCCTCATTTTCTTTTCCCAGACCCAGCATTATTTCTTTGCAACTTGGAGCCTGTGAGGTAACAGGTTTGTCATGTACATGGAATAAAATAGTCTGTTCAGTATCACAATTTGCAGTAAGCAATTTCCATAGCTCAGATTTCAATAGGTGCATCACCCAACCAAATTTGTCAGGGGTGAGAAGCAGGTGAATAATGAAGTTAAACCAACTTACAGGAATGTCTATTTTGAAAGTGTTTGTTTCTCCCTGGGTAGCTGGGGCAAAGTGCTGTATCCACAGGTCCAGGCCTTCCTCAGAAATCAAATGAGAACCATCAATAATATCCAATGCATGATTTTGAGTAAGTTCAAAGAACTCCAAAGAAGGTGAACTTGTTACATGTAAACTGTCCATACCTTGACTTGTTTCACCAGTGGAGGTGCCAATCTGGGCCAAAGGGGCTTCAACTTTATCTTTTAACTCCAAACTGTGCTCTGAACTTTGAGCAACCTGAATTCCTTGTGACATAACATTTGCATCCACATTTCCTGAGCCCATAGGGCCAACATTTTGCTGGGTGTCAGAAGAAGAGTTCTTTTCATTCTCCTCAACCTGGGCATTGACAGCACCCACAGGCTGGACAAGAGGCTCCTCTGCCCCAATATTACATTCAGAAACAGTAGGAACAATGACAGGCTCATTGTTTTGCCCAAGGCTCTCCTCTTCCCCATCTTCCTGGTAGGCATTAAGTATATTTTGAAGTCCCAAGCCCAAAGGGTTTATCTGAGCACCTTGGTTAACCTCCTCACTGGCAGTGTTAGTGTTGGACCAAAACCCATCTCAAAGTGAAACTGTAGTGGTAATGCTGCTATTAGGAGCACCATCATCTTGCAAGATAGGAATCTCTACCTGTGGTTGAGGAAGAAGGTTTTGAGAGTTATTGGCCAGGGGGAATGCCCAATGACCTTCTTCTTCCTGTTCTTCCCAATCATCCCAGTTCTCTTGTTGAGCAGGTACATTGTGAATTGGGGCCGGATGGAAGCCAGGGAAATCATTTGCATGTTGTGGAATAGGATGAGGGTCCACTCCAGGAGGTGGAATAGGGTCTTCATCAGCTAGACCACCTCCCAGCATTTCCTCAAGAAGAATCTCCACCGAAGAAGTCCAAGATTCCTCCTCAAAGTTCTCTCCTTCTGACCACCTAATACTTTTGGGAATGTCAATAAGATCCGTAACTCTAGCCTTCACCAGAATCCTCACCTTGAGGGCATCCTCTCTCTCCCAACTGATAATTCTTCCCCACTTAGCAGCTGCAGCTGCAATATCTTCAGTATTGCAGTGGTCAAAAGGAACACCCACAAACAGTAGCCAAACGATCGTGTTGAAGTGCAGCCTACGCCAGTTCCTACCTTGGTTGTGCTTAGAGAAAGAGATAAAAACGTCTGCAAAGACATGTGGGCTCTGCCTAATGAGACGGTCTCTGTCTCTGACATGCCTAAACTGAACATAGGCTTCTCCAAACGGACAAGGCTGGATTTCTCTGAACCCCACTGCTTGAACACCTTGAAAGAACTCCTCAAGAACTTCTCTAACGTTGGGAAAAAATACCTCATTGGGGTGCGGCTGAATGGTTGCAATCGCCCAGTCCTCGTGCCTTCCTGGTCGATGCTGCAGAATAGCCCTCGAAACTCCAGTACGGCCCTCCACCTCGAAAATCTCAAACCCGTGGGGAACGAAAGGAGACGGATCGATGGGAATGTTGGCCATGGTCGATGACGAAGCTACCGAAGGAACGGTCACCAGAGACCACTCCGGCGATGATGAGGTAGACGGCGAGCTAGCCGAGGCAGCAAGAGAGGAATGAACATTCATGCCACAATTAAGAGAATTACATTGAAAAATTGTATTGGTTATCATTCCACATAAAAAATTATTTCTTTATCATTTACCTACTCGAGGACGAGCAGGAATTACGCTTGGGGATGCTTGATACGTCTCCAACGTATCTATAATTTTTTATTATTCCATGCTATTATTTATGAAGTCTTGGATGTTTAATGGGCTTTATCATTCACTTTTATATCATTTTCGGGACTAGCCTACTAACCCAAAGGCCTAGTCCAGATTGCTGCTTTTTGCCTATTTTAGGGTTTTACAGAAAAAGAATATCAAACGGAGTCCAAACGGAATGAAACCTTCGCGAGAGATATTTTTGGAGAAAATCACGCACAGGAAACTTCAGGACCAAGTCAGGGGACAGAGGGCGCGCCCCCTACCTCGAGGCTCCCTCGTGTGGCCCCCGGTGCCCTCCTTCTTCCTATATATATCCACGTACCCCAGAAACTCCATACGCAGAGAGAAAACCCTAATTCCACCGTCGTAGCTTCTGTTCCAGTGGAGATCCCATCTTGGAGCATGTTCTGGAGCTCCACCGGAGGGGGATCCATCACGGAGGCCTTCATCATCATCATCATCATCGCCCTCACCATGAGTTGTGAGTAGTTTACCACAGACCTTCTGGTCCATAGCTAGTATCTAGATGGCTTCTTCTCTGTCTCTGGATCTCAATACAAAGTTCTCCTCGGTCTTCGAGGAGATCTATTCGATGTAATCTCTTTTTGCGGTGTGTTTGTCGAGATCCGATGAATTGTGAGTTTATGATCAAGGTTATCTATGAAAGATATTTGGTTCTTCTCAGAACTTTTTATGTGTGCTCATAATATCCTTGCAAGTCTCTTTGGATTATTGGTTTGGTTTGGCCTACTAGATCTATAGTTCTTGCAATGAGAGAAGTGCTTGGCTTTGGGTTCAATCTTGCGGTGTCCTTTCCCAGTGACAGTAGGGGCAGCAAGGCACGTATTGTATTGTTCCCATCGAGGATAAAAAGATGGGGTTTACATCATATTGCTTGAGTTTATCCCTCTACATCATGTCATCTTGCTTAAAGTGTTACTCTGTTCGTATGAACTCAATACACTAGATGCATGTTGGATAGCAGTCGATGTGTGGAGTAATAGTAGTAGATGCATAATCGTTTCGGTCTACTTGTCTCGGACGTGATGCCTATATACAATGATCATGCCTAGATAGTCTCATAATTATTCGCTTTTCTATCAATTGCTCGACAGTAATTTGTTTACCCGCCGTAGAATATCGCTATCATGAAAGAAGCCACTAGAGAAAACTATGGCCCCCGGGTTTATTCTCAACATATTAATCTACATCTACTTTACTTTTACCGCTTTTATTTGCTGTTTTATTAAACCAAAAATACCAAAAAAATAAACTATCATCTCTATCAGATCTCACTCTCGTAAGTGACCGTAAAGGGATTGACAACCCCTTATCACGTTGGCTGCAAAGTTCTTATTTGTTTGTCCACGTGCGAGGGACTCGCGCGTGGTCTCCTACTGGATTGATACCTTGGTTCTCAAAAACTGAGGGAAATACTTACGCTACTATGCTGCATCTCCCTTTCCTCTTCGAGGGAATGCAATGCAAGCTCAAGAGGTAGCAGGTGACAGAGAGGCGGATCTGCCCGATCGGGATGGTGGAGCCGTCGATCACTCCCGAGAAAGGCTTGGTGGGCTGCAGCTGGTCATATGGCACTTGGGGACAGTCAAACGTGTCGACGGAGAGAACATTGAGCCCTGCACCGCCATCAGTGAGGGTTTTGGTGACTTGGACGTTGTTAATGATGGGTGAGCAGAGCATCGGGAGCGCATCGGCGTTTGTCGCGCACTTGAGCTGGTCAGCTGAGCTGAAGGTGATAGTGCACTTGGACCAGTTGAGCAGCCGCGTGGCTTCTAGCCTAGGAAGAGCCGCGTTCACTTCTCGGGCGAACTGCTTGAAGATGTGTTTAGAGGCTGGAGCCTGCGCACCGCCCAAGATGCAGGCGATGGCGCGAGGCTCCTGGAAACCACCAGCCCCTTCATCCTGATCGTCATTCCTCCTTGGTGGTGGTGGCAACGGAGGGAGGCCGGCTTTGCCCCGAGGGCGGTCCTCATGAGGCTGGTCCCTCCAGGCGCCCTCGCGAGGCTGGTCATGCCAATGGTCCTCACGAGGCTGATCGCACCACTCCTGACAAGGGCCGCGGTCGTCCCATCGCCCTCCAGTTCGGCTTCCTCCACGGCCGTAGCCATGGTCGTTGCGCTCGGGGTGTCGGCCAAAGCGCTCGTCGCGGATGGCCCTGAGCTCCTAACAGTCGTTGGTGTTGTGGCTATGTACGTTGTGGAAGGCGCAGAACGGATGGCTGCCCTTGGATGACTTTGGGTGGTCACGGCCGCGCTTCATCTCTGCTTCCGCTGCGAGCACGACCACCCCCTTGACCTTCACGTCTTTAGCCTTGGCCTTCTTGTCTTCTGGGTCTGCAACTGGGAGCTCGACGAGGGAAAGGCCCCTTCCTTAGCTCTCGTGCACTTGGTCCCTATGTTGAACAGCTCCAGGGCTGTGCATAGGTCCTCATGGATGGCGAGCTCCTCCTTCATCTTGACATTGCAGACGCCATCAGAAAATGCTGAGATGATGGCCCCGTCCGTCACCTTGGGAATCTTGAGGCGGACGCTGTTGAAGCGCTGGATATACTTCTGCACGGTCTCCCTGGAAATTGGCGATGAAACGCTCGCGCATCTCACCCCAGGAGGAGATTGATCCCGCGGGCAGGTTCAGGAGCCACGGGCGCACGCCGTCATTGAGAGCCAGGGGGAACCAGTTCGCCGTAATCTTCTCGTAGCCGATGGCCGCCTCGATGCTCAACTTGTAAAGCTGCAGAAACTCAACAGGGTCGGGGGTGCCGTCATAGCATGGAGGCAGGTCGGGCTTGAACTTCCCGGGCCAGATGACGCTGCATAGCTTAGGGGTGAAGGCTCGGCAGCCTGCTGTGGCCACCGGTGCCCGTCATGGAGACGGAGCTTGGTTTTGGTTCTCATGCGCTGCCACAGCAGGGGGCGCACGGTCTCGACGTGGTGGTGGTGGGAGCCCAGGAGCTCCTCCTGGCAGCCGCTAGACCTCTTTACAGCTTCCTTCTTCATGCAAGGGTGCCCTGCGTGGTGGGTCGCCCCGTGTGGTCGCATGCCTTGGAGCAAGGGAGACGTCTTGACGCGGAGGTGGCAGAGGTGCTTCATGAGCCACATCGCCCGCAAAGGGAGGTGGGCGAGGTAGCGAAAGGGATGGTGCAGGAGAGCCCCCAGCGGCACTGACGAGTTAGGCGATGCGGTCTAGCCAGTCCTTGTAGAAGTCGTCGACGGGGCGGTAGCGCAGGAGCTCGCGCGCCATGAGCAGGCAGCCTATGCGTCCCCGGGTCCGCGGCGATCGTGGGACGACGAGTCGGCTGGAGTTAGCGACGGGGTGGCGGTGCGTCCATTCCGCCGCACCGAGGGGTGCAGTGATGAGGCTTGCTGCTCGTGCCTCGCTGGGCCGGTGGCTGCGTTGGCGGCAGGTGACGGAGAGCGGCGGGGAGGCCCGCCGACGGGAGCCTTCTGAGCGATGCGGGCGGCGAGGGTGGTCCGTTGCTCTGCACAAGCCCGACGAGCGTCAGCCATGGAAGCAGTGGAGCAGTGAAGCATCGACCGAGGGAAGAGAGGTTTTGGCACACCCCTACCTGGCGCGCCAAATGTCGGATTTCGGGTTCCACAAACCCTAGAGAGGTTCGAACTCTGGGGGTGTGCACGAAGAACACTCTTTCCCCAGCGCACTCGCCCTATGATTCCACGGCCTAGCTCGACGAACTCAAAGAACAAGAGACACAGAGGTTTATACTGGTTTGGGCCACCTTGCGGTGTAATAACCTACTCTAGTGTGTGTGGTGGATTGCATCGTGGGGCTGAGGATGAACTAGTACAATGGATGAACAACCCCAGGAGGAGAGGTGTTCTTGGGCTCAGATGAGCTTGTGGTATTGTCAGGGTGGAATGGATCTGATCCCTTTTATGGTGGTGGCTAGGTCCTATTTATAGCGGCCTTGGTCCTCTTCCCAAATGTAGGCAGGAAGGGATCACACAACAGCCAAATTTGAAGGGGAACAACTAGTGCGAGCTATCCTGACAAAAGTGGTCTTCGCCTGTGAAAGGCTCTGGTGGTGACACCGCGTCGGGCTCCATGGTGACCTCCATCCTGCCGTCCTGGAGGTCCTTGGTCTTGTTGCACCGATATGGAAACCTTTGCTTGATTCCTCAGGACTCCGCGCCTGCGCTTGCCCCCATAGCACCAAAGGGGAAACTGGTACACTACGCCCGCTGGCGCCCGCCTGGCCTTGGTCGTCATGGCTCACGGCACGTGAACCTCACGAGGTGCACCTTGCATAGATATCTCCGCTCCTCGGGAGCCAGCCTAGAGAGGCTGCCCCCAGGGAGGTCTTGATGTCGTCGGCCTCGCGAGGGTCTTGAGTTGTGATTGCTGAAGCTGGGTTGTACTAGGCCGTAGATGGATTCACGTCATGGGCCGCAGGTAGGCAAGTCTGGGTACCCCCATTCCTAGGATGCCGACAGCTTTGGTGTCACCAAGATTAACAAATTGGCAGCTCTGAAATGCTTTATGTAGAAACCCAAAACTAAGATTTTGACTCATTTGTTTTACAAAACCTCTGCACTTTCTGATGCTCATCCACTCTATCTCATCTACATCTATTCACAAGGCGAGCCTTAATTTTGCAGTGTCAACAATGTCTGATCAAAGTGACAGCCAGAATAGGTCAGAGGAGCAGGCACATTTGAGTGAGGGCTCTAGTCCCTCAAATAGCAGATACTATGAGAGCAGCAGGAGCACTCCAAGTAACCTTCCAAAGGCTACTACCAAGTCAAGGAAGAAGAAAACTTCTGACAGTGAGGATGAGGATTTTGTGGCTGATGAGGCCACTTCGAAGAAGAAAGTGACTAAGAAGGAGTATGGCACAGTTGCTTCAACAAAGCCCAGACTGAACAAGAAGGCCTTTGCCAAGATAGTGCCAATGTCAAAGACCAGAGCATCAGATCAAGAAACAATGGTGTTCACTCTTGAAACTAGAGATGATGAGCCAGCAGGAACTAAGAAGAGGGCTAGGAAGACCACAACCAGAGTGGTTGGCAAGCCATCTATGAGAACTGATGGTGATGATGATGATGATTCTCAAGATGAAGCTGATGAGCCTGTTGCACTAGCTGCAAAGACTCAGAACTTGATGGGGGATGTCTTCAAGTCTAGGGATGCCCCTTCTAAGCCTAAGACTGCCCCAAAGCTTCTGCTCCAGCCCCCAAGACTGCACCAAAGAGGAGCACAAGAAATATAGCAGCTGCTGAAAAGAAAAAGGCCCCAGTGCCTGAGCTTGGGGAAGAAGATACTGAAGTTCAAGTGCTCAGAAAATGCAGCCCAAGATTCCTGATCATGATGATAGTCATATTGTTGCTAAAGACATGAAGTTGAGGAAGGATGCAGGTCTCAGACGTTGGAGACAATCTGATTCATATGCTGTGAGGAGAAGGACTGTTGCGGATTATAGGTTCCACACGAGAGAGCAGCAGGATTTCTATGAGACCATCTTGCTTGATAAGAAGCCCATTGTTTGTGATATGAAATGGGTAGATTGGGATTACATGGATGAGAATGCAGATCATTTTCCAGGTGTGCATGAGAGCTTTAAGCTATGTGGAGTAGACAAGTTTGTGGGTCAGGAGTTGACCAAGTGGAATGATGAGCTCATTATGCAATTTTATTCTACAACTCATTTCTATCTTGATGGAAGAATTGTTTGGATGTCTGAGGGTACTAGGTACCAATCAACAATTGCTGAGTGGGCCAACTTGATCAATGCCCCTGAAGAGCATGAGGATGACTTGGATGTCTATGCCAAGAAGAAGCAAGACCACAACTCAATGGCAAACATGTACAAGGAGATTCCTGACAAAGCCTTGGAAACCCATAAGTTCGGCTTTGTTCATTATCTGCTATCTGGTTTGGCCCCAATTAACACCTCCTTGAGGCACACCTTGTTGCCCAAATCTGGAGATCACAAGATGATCAGAGGCCATTCCATCAACTTGCTGCAATTGTTTGATGTGCCTCAGAAGTTCAAAGTGATGAGTTTGATTGTTGAGACAATCAACAGAACAGCTGCAGACCAGAAGAGATCATGTGGGTATGCTCCACACATCCAGATGCTCATCAACTCCAAGATGGGAACATGCACATTCTTATTGTACAAGGAACATCTTCCCTTGTTACCTGATTTTGAGGACAACACAGTTGTCATGGATGCAGAAGATCCCACATGTGTAGAGGCTCAAGAGAAGAGGGAGAAAGCAAGAGCTGAGAAAGCAGCAAAGATGCCAAGTGCTGAACATGCATGTCAAGTGTCCCTCAAATCTAAACAAGATCAAATGGCATATCTGATTCAAGCAACCTTGAGGATTGAGAAAGGTTTGGCCAACTTGACTCAGAATCAAGCGAGCCTGGAGATGATCATTGAGGCAAAATTCTATGATCTAGACTTGAAGGTGCCAGAAATGCAGACAACAGTTGAGCAGCTCCAGGAAGAAGCTGAGGAGAGGAAATGACAGCCTACCATAGATGTCTTTCAGAGAGTGCCAAGAGGGCAGAGATCTGCTGCAGTGCCCATGGCTGACACTAGAGCTACTACATTAGCACCTGCAGCCACAACATTAGTGCCACCTCCAGTTGCCACTCCACCAGCTCCAACAACTTCCACAGATGCATTCGTCCTTAGAGTCCTCTCAACGCCTCCTCCCGAAGATCAAGCCTAGAGAGACGCATAGCAATATGCATATTTGAGCTTTTTTGGTAACTTGTTGCCAAAGGGGGAGAAAGTGTATAGAGCATAGGCTTCGAGAGAGAGAGAGTTTTGCTTCTTTTGCCTTCTTTGGTTTTTTGGTTGAAACTTATTTGTGTGTTTGCTTGATACTCTATGGTTATGTGTGTGAGATACTTGTATGATCATGCGTTTGATCATATCATACCTTAATGCTTGCTTGAATGATGATATTGTTTATATCTCATATATGATCATTCACTTTGCTTGGTGATGAGTGCACATTTTACTTTCTATCATTTTGAGTGCTCCACCAAGATGTATGTGACATGGAAGAGTAACCCATGATCCTAATCGATTGTGCATTTGCATTCAAAAGAAAATTGTAAATAATGCACAAATTTAGGGGGAGCTCTTGCTTATCACATACTTCTCAAAGCGATGATATAATTCATTCTTATTAACATTTGTCGAAGCTTTGATCTATATGTTGTCATCAATTACCAAAAAGGGGGATATTGAAAGTGCAACTATCCCTGGGTGGTTTTGATAATTCCTAACAACATATAGCTCATTGAACTAATGCTCTTTCAAGATGATCATTTCAGAAAGTTCAATGATTGGCATCGCATGGACTAGGAATGTGGACCCCTCAAAGTGCTAAGGACACATATTGGCTCAAGCTCAAGACTCTACATTTTCATTTTAGTGATCCAAGATCACATTGAGTCCATAGAAAAAACCAATACTATTAAAAGGGGATGAGGTGTTGCTAAATGGCCTGCTTGCTCAAAATGCTTAGTGATATGCTCCAAAAGCCCTCAAACACTTTCTCATATCCACATATGTCCCAAACCAAAAGTCAAACTCGGGCCCACCGATTTGATTTATCAGGCCCCACCGAGTACATTTGACATAGCCATAGCCAGAAACCCTAATCAGTTCGGACTCACCGAAAGGGATCTCGGTCTTACCGAGATGGGATTGCAAACTCTCTGTTTCCCTTCGTACCGTTTCGATCCAACCGAAGTGAGCGATCGGTCCCACCAAGTTCGCAATGCAAAATCTCTTTTTCCTTTTCGTAACATTTCGGTCTCACCGAAATGAGCGAATCGGTCCCATCGAGTTTGCCTGACCAACTCACTGTGTGCCTATTACAGAAACCGGTCTCACTAAGTTTATGTTATCGGTCTCACCAAGATTAGGTCATGCCCTAACCCTAATGAAATCAGTCCCAGCGAGTTGATCATATCGTCCCACCAAAAAGCCTAACGTTCACATTTTGAACTAAATCGGTCCGACTGAGTTTCATGATTCGGTCCCACCAAGTTTGGTAAACTGTGTGTAACGGTTATATTTTAGGTGGAGGCTATATATACCCCTCCACCCACTCATCATTCGTGGAGAAAGCCATCAGAACATGCCTACACTTCTAGCATACATTTTCTGAGAGAGAACCACCTACTCATGTGTTGAGACCAAGATATTCCAATCCTACCATATGAATCTTGATCTCTAGCCTTCTGTCAGGACCCCGATCCTAAGTCACACCGATCTAGCTTGTAACGCGTCATATCACTTTGCGGCCTCACGCACGGTATCCCCACGGGTGCCACCTTACCTGTCCCGGGACCGTTTGCGCATTTTGGCACACATATATGACAGTGTCGCTAGCATCCATATGACAGAGAACCCGGGCCGACATGACTAGTTATAAACCAAAAGTGGCACTAAATTACAAAGATATGCATTCATGACCCAGCAACAAACGTGTCGGTCATCAACGTATGAACCCAAGTCGAAGCAAGCTACATGGACTTAAAGGAACAACGCGTGACATTTCCCCTAAGGGACAGACACAGGAACGAAGAAGGACACATGCCAGCCAGACTACGTGTTCCGAGCAGTAGCAAGCTACCAAGGCTCATTGGAAGCACTAGGAGGCATTTCCCTGTAAGATAGGCTACCAAAGGAAAACAACTAGGTGTCGGATCCCACACATACCAAGCATTTCAATCATACACACAATATGCTCAATATGTGCAAATACAACATTGCATCACCACAGAACTCTATGACTCAAAGTACTTTATTTAAGAGGCTCTGAAGAGCCATACATAACATATCCATACAGGTAGGGGTCACATGACCCAACACTCAAGTCATACAATCATACAAGCACAAGCGGAAGCTAACATGTCTGAGTACAGACAACTTGGAAAATAAAACAGACTTGGTGAAGCCTGACTATCTACAAGGCCCTTCACAAGCTCAGGATCTCCGTCTGGGTAGCAAGCTACTCGTCGACGTCAACGTCTATGTAGAACCCATCAGAAGGGGCAGGGTTCTCCTCTGCAACAGTTATTAAGCAAACATGAGTACAAAGGTACTCAGCAAGTCTTACAACAGAACCTATCATACATGCAACATTATCAACAAGGGTAGTGGAGTTCATAGCAACAAGCCAGCTTTGACTCTTGGCTAACCTATACTACGACTCTCAGCAAATTGCAAGATAAGACTAAGTACACAAGTCCTCTATTCACCATAGCAATACAGCACCGTGGATCCTCTTCCGTCATCCTACGGAAGGGCCATCCACGGCACTCACACTTGTCTTGAGGCTTTTAGTAGTATCCATCAACTTGTCTATGAACTGTAAGAGTAACCAAGTAGTCCGTACTGCGAAGAACGGCTATTCCAATAGATTGGTAACCCTGCAGGGGTGTACTTCCTCACACATGTTTCCACCACTTAGCGTCTGCACACGACATGTGCTCGGCAGACTTCAAGCAAAAGCCGACGTGGGTGTAGACCACGACCTAACCAACCACTCAAGTCTCTCGTCCAGGTTTATCGCCTATTTGGGTTCCATCCGTGGGGAGATCCGGCCGGGGTGTCGCTCACGGCCCCAAACGATGTGTACAGGGTTCCCGAGTCACCAAACGGGCGCTCGGTACACCCGGCCACGTACCTGTCGCATCACAGCCCACCCCGAGGGTCAGCGCTGTGCACGACCACCAGTAAACTACAAACACCAGAAACTAGTTGCAACTCCTGGACAGAGAACATGGGCAGTCAATAAGTCGAGCGGGGTCATATTTCAGGGCCCAATGTATGGTAGTAGCTGTAACTTGAACCACACATACAGATCTCAGGTCCTATGGACGGTTCCAATGAAACAACCCACCACGTACTCCTACATGGCCTTTCATCGATACCTTTACCAAACATGTTCCACACTTCCCTCTCTTTACCGGTATAATCATTTCACTCTGATCCATCACCCAGATGAACCAGACCTGACACAACTCTAAGCATAGCAGGCAACATAAACAAATAGCATGGTGGACCACACATCACATGGCTCAATCAACTCCTACACATGCTAGTGGGTTTCAACTATTTACTGTGGCAAAGACAGGTCATGCAAGGGAATTGGGTTCAACTACCGCAACAAGTAGCAGTTCACATGTTGTTGCCTTAATGCAGTAAAAGAGAGCAGGAGTGAGAAGATGGGTTTGTATCAGAATGATCAATGGTTGCTTGCCTGACAGAGTGGTTGTCGGGTACTGCTCTTCAGTTGGATACGCAGAAGTATCCTCGGGAGCAGGACCTAACACGGAGAACACCGGCGATACAATCAATAAGCAAACAAATGCAACAATATGATGCATGCTCATGATATGGAAAGATGCATGTGTTTTGGGCTAATGCATCTATAGACAGAAGGGTTTGAGCCCATTTGAATCAAAGATTCAAATTGAAACCCAAACTATTATTTATTAAAGGGCATTATCATGTTTTAGGGTGAACAGCAAGGTTAACTTGCTCAAACATGCATGAAACTAGTGCCATTGGAAAGATTGGATTTTTCTGATCAATTTTCATATATAAATCTTTTCCATCTGAGCTACTGTTGAATTTATATGATTTTTTGAAGTTTAAAGCATTTTTTGGAATTTCCTGATTTGTTTTAAATCAAATAATCCCAGAAAAGCATTTACTGCGTCAGCATGACATCATGCTGACGTCAGCCAGTCAACAGGGCAGCCCAGGTCAAACCTGATGTAATGCCCAGGATGGAGTTATACCTCCTATGTGTCGAGGCACGACTTAAAGGCATAAATCCATCCTAGAATGATCTCAAGTTTGGTATTCTTTGCACAACTCATGTAAAAGAGGGGATAGTAAACTGAAAATAGTTGGCTTACACTCGCCACGTCACAGAATTACAGTACAAGTCTCAAACATCATACATTAAGAACATCACAACCCTCTAAGGGCAAAAGCCAAATGACAAAGTACCAAACTTAGATAAATAAACCACAGGCGGATCGAATCCTAGTAAGAGACTCCACTACTGATCGTCCGGGTAGCGCACATAGTACCGGCTACGCTCCTCGTCGTACTCCCAATCCAGCTCGGTGCCATCACCTGGATAGCTCACAGCTTGACCTGCATCTGGTTTGTGAAGTAACTGTGAGCCACAGAGGACTCAGCAATCCCGTTCCCGGGTAACAAGACTATCAAAGCCTTTGGGTGAGGATAAGGCTGAAGAAAAGAATAAGTCTGCAGCAGCAACTAGCATCTAGCTTACGTAAGTGAGAGCGAGAAGAGAAGGCCTCGGCGAGAAGTGATCACGAAGTGATCCTAGCTACAAGCTCCACAATCATAACCCCTCCGTGTTCAACTCCGGAATCCCTATTCGGAAATTGACAGTCACGGAACACACGCTGGTAGTGTATTAGAAACATTGTGTCAAGTTATCTACAACCGGAATTAACAAGCTCCCATCTGCCACATAACCGCGGGCACGGCTTTCGAAAGTTCAAACCCTGCAGGGGTGTTCCAACTTGACCCATTACAAGCCCACGATCCGCGGAGTCGCAACTCCAAAGTGGGAAGATCCGAGTATCCTCGGAATCCCGTGCTCAAGATATACCGAACTAAGGTAAGGCTAATCCAGCAAATCCTCCCGGCGTGCCGACACCCTGATAGTAGCCGCGCGTATCTCGTCTCAGGCCACGACCGGATGGGTGATCCCACAGGTTTTTACCAGACCTTGAGTTCCCTCGAGGTGGCCCCGCGTAACCCCCAGTTTGGACCAACACTCATGAGGAGCACTGGCCCGGGTTGTTGAATTAAGAAAAGGGTTTATAACTCCCTATGCAAGTTTAGTTTGTTATTAGGCAAATAGTACCAATGTTGGGACTTGCTGGAAAAGACTTAGCACTTAGCGGTTTATCGAGGGGGTCCCATACACCCCAACCGTGTTAGGAACGCATAATCAAGGAACATAATACCGGCTTATACGGATCCTAACGGCATGAGTGGAACAAATCACCAAGCAAAAGGCTTAGCCTTCCACCCTTGCCAATATATAGATGATTTCATTTGTAAGCATTTATATAGTGTGATATAACCCAACCAAACTTCAACATGGAGCAAGCATCTTCGATCTTCACCTGCAACTAGCAATGCTATAAGAAGGGCTGAGCGAAGCGTACTTAGCCAAGCAACGGTTTGCATAGGTAGGTTGGTTAAACATGGCAATTGGCTACAAGTAGGAGGCTGACAAGAAGATCATGGGCATCGAGGCAAAACTATAGATCGAGACTACTAGCAATAGGCAAAGATAGTAATGTTATCGGGGTTCGGTCATCTTGCCTGAAGAGAAGTCGTTCGGATCGTAAGAAGGGTCCTCGTGCTCAACCTCGTTGGAAACCTCGTGCTCAACCTCGTACTCGATCTCAGCTTCCGGCTCTAAACAAAACAATCACACCAAGCACCAATCAACAAGATGCAATGCGCACTCGGAAAAGATGAATGCATGATGGATGCACTAAGGATGCACACGGAGCACGGAAAATATCACTTAAGCAAATCACCTCAAAACATGATAACAATCTTATATTATTAATCTACACAGAAAATCAACCAAGTTTGATATAAGATTCGCTGAAATCGGAGTTACGGGCTAAAAGTTAGGCCCGAAACAAGATTTGAGCGAAAGCTGAAAATTACAGCATCATAGCATCTTCGGAGCTCAAAATAATTGAGCTACAGCATTTAAATAACATGGCAAAAGGCATGAACACAAACTAGACATATAGTACAGCAACTAAGTCCAAAGGTGCACTCCAACGGAGTCACGGATCAATAGCAATGATCTTGGACATATTGAACTTGACAATAAAATTCTGGCAGCAGAATTTTATTGAAACTTTAGAGCAAAAGATAAACATGCTACAGCCACTCAAATGGACATGTGAGGACATGGATGGAAAGACAACAATATATACTACAAGGAACAATCAAAATCCACTCCAAATCTATCATGCTTTGTCCTAGAACAACACACGAACATGGCTTCGGAACGTTACAGATTTCAGACTTAGTGAAAAACCACTAAGTCCTAAAACAGCAATATCATCATGGCATATAAAAGAGCATGTTTAAGTCACCTCGAAACTAAACATGGAAAAGGGTAAGCACCTCATCAAAGTGCACATGAAGGTGATCCCGAAACACACAAGCATGCATCATAGAGGTAAACACAACGATAGCAACGAGCTCAACAAGATGGCATTTCATAACAAGTGAAACAACATCACATGAACATGGCACTTTGCAATGATGATAACAAGGCAATAATAAATCTACCATGCAACCTATCACAAGAAACACGTAGTTCGTGGCAAGACGAACACGTGGACATGTCATTTGCATCATTTGGACAAACGAGCTAGAAGATACCACATGGCAAAGGTGGCATAAAAATAACACATAGCAGCAGTTTATATCATGATGCACTCTTGCAACAGCAAAACAAGCACCTAGAAGATCTCTAACATGCATGACAACAACAGGTAAAACGTAGAGCACATCTCCACGAACGTCTGGCCATATTACACGCGCAAAACGGAGCATCAGGCAAAAAGTTATGCATGGTCAAACATTGCATTACAGATCAAAAGAACAGGGACTTAGTGAATTTTAGGGTTCAACCTCAGTCCAGATCGGATCTGGGAAAAAGAAGACGGGCCGGCGCGGCGGCTAGGGCCCAGGGCGGTGGTCGCGGGGCGGCCCGGCTCGGCGGCTAGGGCCCGAGGCGAGGCGAAGCGAGGCGGCCCAGGGCGGCGGGAGGCCTGGCGCGGGGTGGGCCGGCCCGATGGGGCGCCCGGGAGGCCGACGGGACCCGGCGGAAGGCGGGCTGGACCCTTGCGGCGCCGGGGAACTGGTCCCAGGAGCTGCGGAATGCTGGCCTGGTCGCTGGGGCGCGTGGCTGGCGGCTTCGACGGGATCTGGCTGGGCCTGCGGGAGGCGGTCGGCGGAGGGACGCGGTCGGCCCGCGGTGGGCCTCGGGCCGCAGCGGTGATGTGGTCCTGGACCCGATCGGGGATCCAGCGACCGGTGCGGCGGGATCGAGCGCTCTGGCGCGGGATCGAACGGAGGAAGACCGCGGCGTTGACCTGGCCTGCTCGATCGGTAGATCTGGCGGCTGGTTCGAAGGATCCCTCGAGATCCGGGAAGAATTTGTGGATCTGAAGAAGAAAGGAAAAAAAGAGGGGAGAGAGGAGGAAAAAGAAGGGGATGCCCAAAATAGACTAGGGGTCTATATATAGCAGTTTTTAGGGTTAGGAGGGAATTGGGTGTGTTTGGAGCCCTCCGATCGCGATCCGACGGATCCAATCGCGGGGGTAGTTTAGAAGGGACTAGGGAATAGAAGTAGACTGCAGTAGGGGTGTTTCCCGGGACACAAAGTGAAGGCACATCGGACCCACACGAACAACGGATGGAAAAAGTCAACGGAGCCCAAACGAGACGAGATTTGAGAGGCGGGTTGCACACAACAAAACAACAACACACACACAACAACCTCGCGGCACACCGGTAACGTTAAACGCCCGAACAACAAAGTAGGCCTACGGGACGTCACGGACACGTGAGGGAGCTCCGGAACGCAAAACGGACAACGGGAAGAAACGCTTGGAACCGGATGCAACCCACAACACAAATGCAATGCAATGCACATGTCTACATGATATGAATGAATGCCACACACTCACACAACAAAACGACGAAAACCCGAAAGGCAAAGAACCCGGAATGGAAATAGATGAAGCCGGAGATATATTATATACCCAAAAGGGAAAGTATTACATCCGGGGCATTACAAACTCTCCTCTACTACAAAAAGATCTCGTCCCGAGATCTAGGACTGGAAAAAGGAAGGGTACTCGGAACGAAGATGATCTTCTCGTTCCCAGGTAGCTTCTCGGTCGGTGTGATGTGACCACTTGACTTTCAGAAATTTGATGGACTTGTTGCGAGTCTTGCGTTCGGTTTCTTCGAGAATGGCAATTGGATGCTCTCGGTAGGACAGGTCTTGTTGAAGATCAATCTCCTCAAAAGGAATCATGCGCTCGGGTGCCTTGAAGCATTTGCGAAGTTGAGACACATGGAAGACATCATGAACATTTGCAAAGTTGGGAGGGAGCTCAGGCTGATAGGCTAGGTCGCCTCTTTTGCCAAGAATCTTGAAAGGCCCGACGTATCTAGGAGCAAGTTTTCCTTTGATACCGAATCTTTGGGTTCCTTTCATCAGAGAAACTCGCAGATAGACATGATCCCCAATGTCGAAAGCCAAATCACGATGCTTGCCGTCATAGTAGTTCTTCTGACACGACTGAGCGGCCTTGAGATTCTCACGTATGACTTTGCACATTTCTTCGGCTTCTGAGATCAAGTCATTGCCAAGGAGTTGGCGTTCGCCTGTTTCAGACCAGTTGAGAGGGGTACGGCACTTTCTGCCATAGAGAATTTCAAACGGTGCTTTGCCTGCACTTGCTTGAAAGCTGTTGTTGTAAGAGAACTCGGCAAATGGAAGGCAGTCTTCCCATTTCATGCCGAAGGAGATGACACAGGCTCTGAGCATGTCTTCTAGAATCTGATTCACGCGCTCGACTAGACCACTAGTCTGAGGGTGAAAGGCAGTGCTGAACCTGATCTTCGTGCCCATGGCTGACTGAAAGGAGTCCCAGAACCTTGATGTGAACAAGCTGCCACGGTCTGAGGATATAACTTGAGGAATGCCATGTAGGGACACAATTCTGGAAGTGTACAGCTCTGCAAGTTGAGCTGCATTGATTGATTCTTTGACTGGAAGAAAGTGAGCGACTTTGGTAAGCTTGTCAATCACCACAAAGATAGCATCATTGCCTCGCTTGGATTTAGGAAAACCAGTGACGAAGTCCATTTCAATGTGGTCAAACTTCCACTCGGGGATAGGAAGAGGTTGGAGAAGTCCGGCTGGACGTTGATGTTCTGCTTTCACTCTTCTGCATACATCACATTCGTTCACGAATTGGGCAATCTCCCTTTTCATGCGTGTCCACCAGTAAGACTGCTTGAGATCTTGGTACATCTTGGAACTGCCAGGATGAATGGAAAGGAGAGAATCATGAGCTTCTTCCATTATGAGCTTCCTGAGATCACCTTTGGGAACAATGAGTCTGTCCTCGAAGAACAAGGTATCTCTCTCATCAACACGGAAGCACTTGTATTTTGGAGTGCCCTTTGCAATCCCATGTTTCACTTTCTTCACCATGGTATCACTGAGCTGGGCCTCACGGATTTTATCTTCCAAGGTAGGAGCAATTTGGAGATTTGCAAGAAAACCCTGCGGAACAACTTGGAGGTTGAGCTTCCTGAATGCTTCACAAAGCTCAGGCTGGTACGGCTTGATAAGAAGGCTGTTGCAATATGCCTTTCTGCTCAAAGCATCTGCAATCACATTCGCCTTGCCAGGAGTGTATTCAATGCTGGGATTGTACTCTTGGATCATTTCGACCCAACGAGTCTGACGGAGGTTCAGATGCGGCTGTGTGAAGATGTACTTCAAGCTCTTGTGATCAGTGAAGATGTCAACCTTTCTGCCCAACAACAGATGTCTCCACGTAATTAGAGCATGTACCACAACTGCTAGCTCGAGATCATGTGTGGGATAATTCTTCTCACTTGGCTTGAGCTGACGAGAAGTGTATGCCACAATTCTCTTATCTTGCATAAGCACACCACCAAGACCTTGAAGAGAAGCATCACAGAAAACTTCATAGGGCTTGGATTCATCCGGAGGAGTCAGAACTGGAGCAGAGACAAGCTTCTCTTTGAGGGTTTTGAATGCCACTTCACACTCTGGAGACCAAAAGTATTTGACATTCTTCTGAAGCAGGTTGGAAAGAGGCTTGGCAATCTTGGAGAAGTTTTCAACAAATCTTCTGCAATAGCTGGCAAGACCCAGAAAACTGCGGAGCTGCTTGACATTCTGAGGAGCTTCCCAGTTGACAATTGCTTCAACTTTCTCGGGATTAACCGCAATACCGTCAGCTGAGATGATGTGGCCCAGGTATAAAACCTTATCGAGCCAAAACTCGCACTTTGAGAACTTGGCATAGAATTTATGCTCTCGGAGTCGATCAAGGACCAGACGTAAGTGCTTTTCGTGATCTTCTTCATTCTTGGAAAACACCAGAATATCATCCAGATACACAAGCACAAACTCGCCAGTATAGGGGTTGAAGATGTAATGCATCATCCTTGAAAAGGTAGGAGGAGCATTGGCGAGACCGAAGGACATGACGGTATACTCGTATGAACCATAGCTCGTTCTGAAGGCCGTCTTGGGAATGTCTTCCTCGCGAATGCGAATTTGATGGTAGCCCATTCGGAGGTCAAGCTTAGAGAACACTTTAGCTCCTTTGAGCTGCTCAAAGAGTTCGTTGATGTTGGGGAGCGGATACTTGTTCTTAATCGTCTTCTTGTTCAATGGCCGGTAGTCAACACAGAGACGCTCCGTGCCATCTTTCTTCTTGACAAATAAGACACCACAGCCCCACGGAGATGTACTAGGCCGGATGAGACCCATACTCTCCTGCTTATCAAGCTGCTTCTTCAATTCCTTCAATTCATCCGGAGAGAGCTTGTACGGACGCCGGCACACAGGCTCAGTGCCCGGCTCGAGTTCAATGACAAACTCCACCTGACGGTGTGGAGGCATGCCTGGAAGTTCTTCTGGAAAGACGTCTTGATATTCGTTCACCACTGGAATTTGATTTATGGCATTAATTTCGCCCTTATCATTAAGAGAGAAAAGCCAGATAGTATTATCCCTGGAGGCGAAGATAATCACATCTTCATCAGAATGAGTCAACTTGACTTCCTTTTGAGCACAATCAATGTGAGCATCGTGCTGAGAAAGCCAATCCATTCCGAGGATGAGGTCGATGTCAGAATTACCGAGAATCACCGGAGAAGCCAAAAATCGATAGTCACCCATGCGAATAGAAACATCCGGAGCATATATACGAGAATGCATCAATCTACCCGGAGAAACAACTGATAACTCCCTTGGCAAACTTTTGATGTCCACATTATACTTGGATGCAAATGGTTGAGACATGAAAGAGCATGAAGCACCCGAATCAAACAAAACTGTAGCAGGTATAGAGTTCACTGGAAGGTTACCCAAAATGACATCAGAAGAAGCCTCCGCTTGTGCTGCATTCATCAGATTGACCCTTGCAGACTTTGGATCATGCCTAACAATAGCTGAACTCATAGGTGGAGGAGGAGGAAGACGCTTCGGATTAGGACATCTGTTGGCATAATGACCTTTCTGAGTGCATTTGTTGCAAGTCACTTCTGAGAGAGGACGAAAATGAGAGCCACTAGACTTGGAGCCTTGAGACTGAAACTGCTTCTTCGACTGGTTGCTCGGGTTGGGTGGGTGGGAGAAACCACGACCACTAGAGTTCTTGTTGTTGGAGTTGTTGAAGTTGTTAGAGTTGTTGTATGGAGCTCGAATCACTGGAGGAGGAGGAAGCCAGAATTTCTGTTGTTTCGAGACCAACTGAGACGATGAGGAAGAGTGAACAGCATCTCGAATTCTCTTCTTAGAAGCCTCCATCTTAAGCTGAGCTGCTTCTTGTTTCAAAGCCATGTTATAGAACTTGTCGAACTCATCGGGCTCGAACAAAGTGAGAGCAAGCTGAAGTTCATCTTTGAGACCTCCACGGAACTGATAGATTTTACTCTTGGCATCAGGAATGTCTTGCTTAGCATAGCGAGCGAGGTTTTGGAACTTGACATTATACTGATAGACTGTCATGGAGCCCTGCTTGAGGTTGCGGAATTGCTCACACATACCCTCGATGACACTTGTAGGAATGTGGTGCGAGCGGAAATCCTTGCAGAAATTCTCCCAAGAGATCACTTGACCCGGCCTTGAGTCTTTGTACTGCTGCCACCAGTCAGCTGCTTGATCTTTCAGTTGGAAGGCTGCAAACTTCACATAGTCATCTTCTTTCACGTTACAGCACTCAAAATGCTTCTTTATGTCGGTCAACCAATCCTCAGCATCAAGAGGGTCGACACAGTAACTGAAAGCTTTAGGATTGTTAGCCAGGAACTGGTTGAGAGTAGCATGGTGTTGCTGGAAGAAGTTGCCTTGATTCACTGGAACACCCTGATTAGCTTGCATAGCTTGCATCTGCTGCATCATCTGCATCATCAACTGAGTGTTCTGAGCAGTAGTCTGCATAATTGCTCTCCAAGCCTCAGGCGGAGGAGGAGGGGAAGGAGGATGATCTGGGACCTCTTCCACCTCTGGGTTAGCGTTGGGAACCTTTTTCGGAGCCATCCTGTAAGAGATGACCACGAATCAGCAATTGACTGACAAAAGGAATAAGCTGAATCAATGGAATGAATTGCAACAAGTCTCCACAATAATCATTCGAACAGTAAGAACGAATGAAATCATCCGAACAAGACGAACGAATGAATTTCTCAGTTAAATGATAACATCAATCTTCACGAGAAGCCACATAGGGATCAAAAGGATAAAATAAGAAAACAACAAGGTACAGACGGGAACAAACACAAGAGAGGAGTTTCGTTCTAACATCTTTGTGCTTAAAGCATATGAACGCGTTACGAAAAGGTTTTGCAATCCCCGGATCAGCATAGCCAAGGACCCTTTAAGATGCAACTCCTGATAGTAACATCGGTCATATAACCCCTTCACTCAATGTCGAACCCCGAACTCACTAACCTGCATTCGTTGGAAGAATGCCTACAATCTACTGGATAAAACCCACCTATAGATTTCCGAAAGATTCCAGTTATGCAATCAGGTGTTGGGGATACACGGGAAGCACCGCGCAATCAACTCTAACCTACATCCAGGTGTATCCATCCTTCAACACATAACCAGTCTTTCTCGGAAACTGTGTACCTCAGACCTTCGAAAAGCATCCACTATAACAAGCTATGGCAATACTCCCGAACTACCTCCCCAGTACTGGGTGATGTCGGGGTTATCTTGCCACTGGCCGTATAGGGGAGATTTTCGATGTCGGCCGTCTTAAGTATTTAGTACTGCCGCGATATGCTTGTTACAATGATACCCCGAAGCTCAACTCCTCAGTAACAGGAGGCATCGGGAACAATATCCTTGTCACAAGAACATCGAAACAATCCCAGAATACTCGCGGGATTCCTAAAAAAAAATTTGTGCAAATTTTGAAGATAGGAGAGACAAGAGTAGACGTCAGGAGTCCTCACCAGAGAGAAAAGGGATGAGAAGCAAAGAAATCCTACTCTCCGATATAATATAGGACTCAAAAAGTTTTTAGTGTGTGCCTAGACTCGACCGTCAACGGTTCGATCAAACAGTGGGGGCTCCTAGGTCGGAGAAGGTTCTGAATACCAACTTGTAATGCCCATGATGGAGTTATACCTCCTACGTGTCGAGGCACGACTTAAAGGCATAAATCCATCCTAGAATGATCTCAAGTTCGGTATTCTTTGCACAACTCATGTAAAAGAGGGGATAGTAAACTGAAAATAGTTGGCTTACACTTGCCACGTCACAGAATTACAGTACAAGTCTCAAACATCATACATTAAGAACATCACAACCCTCTAAGGGCAAAAGCCAAATGACAAAGTACCAAACTTAGATAAATAAACCATAGGCGGATCGAATCCTAGTAAGAGACTCCACTACTGATCGTCCGGGTAGCGCACATAGTACTGGCTATGCTCCTCGTCGTACTCCCAATCCAGCTCGGTGCCATCACCTGGATAGCTCACAGCTGGACCTGCATCTGGTGTGTGAAGTAACTGTGAGCCACAGAGGACTCAGCAATCCCGTTCCCGGGTAACAAGACTATCAAAGCCTTTGGGTGAGGATAAGGCTAAAGAAAAGAATAAGTCTGCAGCAGCAACTAGCATCTAGCTTACGTAAGTGAGAGCGAGAAGAGAAGGCCTCGGCGAGAAGTGATCCTAGCTACAAGCTCCACAATCATAACCCCTCCGTGTTCAACTCCCGAATCCCTATTCGGAAATTGACAGTCACGGAACACACGCTGGTAGTGTATTAGAAACATTGTGTCAAGTTATCTACAACCGGAATTAACAAGCTCCCATCTGCCACATAACCGCGGGCACGGCTTTCGAAAGTTCAAACCCTGCAGGGGTGTTCCAACTTGACCCATTACAAGCCCACGATCCGCGGAGTCGCAACTCCAAAGTGGGAAGACCCGAGTATCCTCGGAATCCCGTGATCAAGATATACCGAACTAAGGTAAGGCTAATCCAGCAAATCCTCCCGGCGTGCCGACACCCTGATAGTAGCCGCGCGTATCTCGTCTCAGGCCACGACCGGATGGGTGATCCCACAGGTTTTACCAGACCTTGAGTTCCCTCGAGGTGGCCCCGCGTAACCCCCAGTTTGGACCAACACTCATGAGGAGCACTGGCCCGGGTTGTTGAATTAAGAAAAGGGTTTATAACTCCCTATGCAAGTTTAGTTTGTTATTAGGCAAATAGTACCAATGTTGGGACTTGCTGGAAAAGACTTAGCACTTAGCGGTTTATCGAGGGGGTCCCATACACACCAACCGTGTTAGGAACGCATAATCAAGGAACATAATACCGGCTTATACGGATCCTAACGGCATGAGTGGAACAAATCACCAAGCAAAAGGCTTAGCCTTCCACCCTTGCCAATATATAGATGATTTCATTTGTATGCATTTATATAGTGTGATATAACCCAACCAAACTTCAACATGGAGCAAGCATCTTCGATCTTCACCTGCAACTAGCAATGCTATAAGAAGGGCTGAGCGAAGCGTACTTAGCCAAGCAACGGTTTGCATATGTAGGTTGGTTAAACATGGCAATTGGCTACAAGTAGGAGGCTGACAAGAAGATCATGGGCATCGAGGCAAAACTATAGATCGAGACTACTAGCAATAGGCAAAGATAGTAATGTTATCGGGGTTCGGTCATCTTGCCTGAAGAGAAGTCGTTCGGATCGTAAGAAGGGTCCTCGTGCTCAACCTCGTTGGAAACCTCGTGCTCAACCTCGTACTCGGTCTCAGCTTCCGGCTCTAAACAAAACAATCACACCAAGCACCAATCAACAAGATGCAATGCGCACTCGGAAAAGATGAATGCATGATGGATGCACTAAGGATGCACACGGAGCACGGAAAATATCACTCAAGCAAATCACCTCAAAACATGATAACAATCTGATATTTTTAATCTACACAGAAAATCAACCAAGTTTGATATAAGATTCGCTGAAATCGGAGTTACGGGCTAAAAGTTATGCCCGAAACAAGATTTGAGCGAAAGCTGAAAATTACAGCATCATAGCATCTTCGGAGCTCAAAATAATTGAGTTACAGCATTTAAATAACATGGCAAAAGGCATGAGCACAAACTAGACATATAGTACAGCAACTAAGTCCAAAGGTGGACTCCAACGGAGTCACGGATCAATAGCAATGATCTTGGACATATTGAACTTGACAATAAAATTCTGGCAGCAGAATTTTATTGAAACTTTAGAGCAAAAGATAAACATGCTACAGCCACTCAAATGGACATGTGAGGACATGGATGGAAAGACAACAATATATACTACAAGGAACAATCAAAATCCACTCCAAATCTATCATGCTTTGTCCTAGAACAACACACGAACATGGCATCGGAACGTTACAGATTTCAGACTTAGTGAAAAACCACTAAGTCCTAAAACAGCAATATCATCATGGCATATAAAAGAGCATGTTTAAGTCACCTCGAAACTAAACATGGAAAAGGGTAAGCACCTCATCAAAGTGCACATGAAGGTGATCCCGAAACACACAAGCATGCATCATAGAGGTAAACACAACGATAGCAACGAGCTCAACAAGATGGCATTTCATAACAAGTGAAACAACATCACATGAACATGGCATGCTGGGGCGCCCGGGAGGCCGACGGGACCCGGCGGAAGGCGTGCTGGGCCCTTGCGGCGCCGGGGAACTGGTCCAAGGAGCTGCGGACGGCTGGCCTGGTCGCTGGGGCGCGTGGCTGGCGGCTTCGACGGGATCTGGCTGGGCCTGCGGGAGGCGGTCGGCGGAGGGACGCGGTCGGCCCGCGGTGGGCCTCGGGCCGCAGCGGTGATGTGGTCCTGGACCCGATCGGGGATCCGGCGACCGGTGCGGCGGGATCGAGCGCTCTGGCGTGGGATCGAACGGAGGAAGACCGCGGCGTTGACCTGGCCTGCTCGATCGGTAGATCTGGCGGCTGGTTCGAAGGATCCCTCAGGATCCGGGAAGAATTTGTGGATCTGAAGAAGAAAGGAAAAAAAAAAGAGGGAAGAGAGGAGGAAGAAGAAGGGGATGCCCAAAATAGACTAGGGGTCTATATATAGCAGTTTTTAGGGTTAGGAGGGAATTGGGTGTGTTTGGAGCCCTCCGATCGCGATCCGACGGATCCGATCGCGGGGGTAGTTTAGAAGGGACTAGGGAATAGAAGTAGACTGCAGTAGGGGTGTTTCCTGGGACACGAAGTGAAGGCACATCGGACCCACACGAACAACGGATGTAAAAAGTCAACAGAGCCCAAACGAGACGAGATTTGAGAGGCGGGTTGCACACAACAAAACAACAACACACACAACAACCTCGCGGCACACCGGTAACGTTAAACGCCCGAACAACAAAGTAGGCCTACGGGACGTCACGGACACGTGAGGGAGCTCCGGAACGCAAAACGGACAACGGGAAGAAACGCTTGGAACCGGATGCAACCCACAACACAAATGCAATGCAATGCACATGTCTACATGATATGAATGAATGCCACACACTCACACAACAAAACGACGAAAACCCGAAAGGCAAAGAACCCAGAATGGAAATAGATAAAGCCGGAGATATATTATATACCCAAAAGGGAAAGTATTACATCCGGGCATTACACCTGACCTATGGGACCCACTGGTCAGTGTCGCAGTTAGTTAATTAACTAAAAAGGATTAGTTTAGACACTAATCTAGGTTTGACAAACAGACATGGCCCACATGTCAGTGACCGAGGGGGGTCAAACCCTTGGTCAAACGGGGCTGACTCGCCGGCGTTTAGCCGCCGGCGAGGCCAAACGCGGCGATGGGGTGCGGGATTTGTGCTCCGGCAACCAAATCGACGGCGGAGCACACCTACGGGTAGCTGGGAGTGAGCCGCGTCGAGTGGTGGTGGTGGCTGGCCTTGGGGTCGCCGGAAACGATGCCGACGACGAGTCTAGCGGCTGCCGGAGTTCAGGCGAGGACGAACTCATCGGTGCGGTGCTCGTGGAGGCGTGTGGTTTGATCCTATAGCACCTACGCGGGACGGTGAAGCTGGTGGGCACGATGGCCGGGCCGGTAGGTGGCCGGAGCCTCGTCGGCGACGAGCTTCGCGGCGGTGCGTGCAGGTGAGCCTCGTGCGGTGCATACGGTGTAGGAGAGAGCTAACGGAGAGGAGGAGGACGGAGCTGAGCTCACGGCGGTTGCAGCAAACGTCGAAGCGGGCTCGGGGGAGGTCGGAGCTGAGCGGGGCGGCGATGGCGATCTCTGCGGCCGGAGTTGGGGAAGACGGGGTCGGGGCGACTCCAGAGCGGGAGAGCGCTCGGGATTCGGCCTGCTCGACGTAGTCGACGACGACGGAGCGAACGGACACGGTGACGCGGCACGGGGACGACTGTGGACGCGGCTATCACGACGGCGTCGGCCATGGTGCGGGGAAGACGAGGGAGAGGTGCTGGGGAGGAGGGGACGTGTGTGCGAGCTCGGAGAAGGCGTGGGTGGTCGATCCAGGCCTGCTAAACAACGAGGGGAGGAAGCAGGGCGGCGGGCAGCTGCATGGCGCGCGCTGCTGCCGCCGTCGAGCACCTGCCTGCCTGCCTAGCCGAGCCAAGCAGCTCGGTGGAGCGGTGGCTGGGTTGGGCCGGCAGGTGGGCCTGTTAGTGGGCGCCAGGTAAGTCCTTCTCTCTCCTCTCTTTTCTATTTTAATTCTGTTTTGTTTCTTTTTCAACTTTGTTGAATTAGTAAAAATGCTAGAGCATTTTTATAAATCACAAAACTAGTCATGCCCACTGTATATAATATGAACAGCATGGAACATTTTAGTTTATGATTATTTGGGCACAAAAATAATTTATAGCATTTAAATGCCCAAATGCAATTACAATATGAATTAATCCAGAGACCTTTGGATGTCCTAGAAAATTGTGCACCATTTTTTGCAGAGGTTTAAGACGAAGGCAAAGATGATGAACATTTTTTAAGGGCATTTTGGGTACATTGGAAAAGATTTTATTAAACCCTAGTTGTTAGAAGAGGGGTGCTGGGGTTTCTGTCATTCCCATTTCAAGTTTCTGTGGAAAGTAAACATGATGCACACTCTAGCTAGTCCTAATGCAAGCACTGACTAGGGATGTGACAACTCACCCCCACTCAAAAGAATCGCGTCCCGAGATTCGGGTTCCTCCGGAAAGAGGGTGGGGTACTCAAGTCGAAGACGATTCTCTCTTTCCCAAGTAGCTTCACTCTCGGAATGATGTGACCATTGAACCTTGAGAAACTTGATATTACGACGTCGAGTGGTACGATCGGTTTTGATCAAGAATGCGAACGGGGTATTCTCGATATGTGAGATTGTCCTGGAGATCAAGCGTTTCGTGGTCCACTCCGCGGATAGGATCCGAGAAGCAACACCTGAGTTGAGAAACGTGGAAGACATCATGAACTCTAGAAAGGTGCGGAGGTAGTTCCAATTGGTAGGCAACTTCTCCTCGTTTGGCAAGAATGCGAAAAGGGCCGATGTAACGAGGAGCCAATTTGCCTTTGATACCGAAGCGATGGGTTCCCTTAAGAGGAGTAACCCGAAGATAAGCCTTATCGCCGACTTCAAAAGTCACAGCCTTATGACGACTATCATATTGGCTCTTCTGGCGAGACTGGGCTGTTTTCAATTTCTCACGAACAATGCGAACTTGCTCTTCTGCTTCCTGGATCATATCCGGACCAAAGAATTGTCTTTCCCCGGTTTCTGACCAGTTAAGAGGCGTTCGACATCTTCGTCCATAGAAAACTTCGAAGGGAGCTTTGCCCAAGCTGGCTTGATAACTATTGTTATAAGCGAATTCAGCGAATGGAAGACACTTCTCCCAATCCATACCGAAAGAGATGACAGAGGCTCAAAGCATATCTTCCAGAATTTGATTGACTCGTTCCACTTGAACACTTGACTGAGGATGAAAGGCGGTGCTAAAAGAGAGATGAGTCCCCATAGCATTCTGTAAACTTTCCCGAAATCGTGAAGTGAAAAGACTTCCATGGTCTGAGTTAATCTCCAACGGCACACCATGAAGTGATACTATCCGAGAGATATACAAGTCTGCTAGCTGGCTAGCGGTTATACTCTCTCGAACCGGCAGGAAGTGGGCTGCTTTGGAGAGGCGTTCGATAACGACGAAGATAGCATTATTCCCTTTCCTGTTCCTGGGAAACCCGGTAATGAAATCCATACCGATCTTGTCCCATTTCCATTCAGGAATAGCTAAAGGCTGGAGGGTGCCAGAAGGCCGTTAATGCTCTGCTTTGACTCGACTACAAACGTTGCAGTTAGCAATGAACTGAGCGATTTCTCTCTTCATCCTAGTCCACCAGAACCTCTGGCGTAGGTCCTGAAACATTTTGGTACTACCCGGATGAATTGTGAGAGGAGATTCTTGAGCCTCCTTAAGAATCAGCTGCCGCAGATGTTGGTTCTTGGGAACCACTAAACAGTTCTCGAAGAAGACAACACCTCGATCATCCGTAGAGAAACTTCTAGCGGCTCCGCTAGCAATGCTCTCCTGGAGTCGGGATATACCCTTATCACGCTTCTGGGCAGCTATGATTTGATCCATAAGGGTAGGCTTCGCCACCAAGGTGGAAAGGAATCCTCGAGGAACAATGTGAAGGTTAAGCTTACGAAATTCGTCATGGAGAAGTGGTTGCCCTTGTTGTAACATCAGGTTGTTACAATAAGACTTATGACTCAGTGCGTCAGCCATGACATTGGCCTCCCCAGGGGCGTAAGTGATTCCTAGGTCGTAATATGTGAGCAACTCAACCCAACATCTTTGCCTGAGATTCAAATCCGGTTGGGTAAAGATGTATTTCAAACTTTGGTGATCGGTGAAGATTTCACAGCGATTACCAAGAAGGTAATGTCACCACGTTTTGAGTGCGTGGACTACAGCTGCAAGCTCTAGATCATGTGTAGGATAGTTATCCTCATGTGGACGCAACTGTCGAGATGCGTAAGCGATCACTTGACGATCTTGCATGAGTATGCAACCTAGTCCTTGTCGCGAGGCGTCGCAGTAGATAATAAAATCCTTGGAAAAGTCTGGTGATACCAGTACGGGTGCAGATGTGAGGCGTCTTTTCAGTTCCTGAAAGCGGGACTCGCACTGTGGGGTCCATTCAAACTTTTTATCTTTCTTGAGGAGTTCAGTTAGAGGTTTAGCAACCTTGGAGAAATTCTCGACGAAGCGTCGGCAATAGCTCGCTAAGCCAAGGAAACTCCTAACTTGCTTGACCGATTCAGGGGGAGTCCAATCAAGGACGGCTTGAACTCGCTCGGGATTAACGACAATACCCTTACCAGGGATTACATGACCCAGATAGGTCACTTCTGGCAACCAGAATTCACACTTGGAGAATTTGGCATAAAGACGGTGCTCTCGAAGTTTCATCAATACCAGCCTTAGATGCTCGGCATGATCTTCCTTGTTCTTGGACTAGATGAGTATATCATCGAGGTATACCACGACGAATTTATCCAAGTACTCCATGAATATAGAATTCATTAGCCGGGAGAAAGTGGCTGGGGCATTGGTTAACCTGAAAGACATGACGGTGTACTCGTATTGTCCATAACGAGTAACAAAAGTCGTTTTAGGAACCTCGTTCTTGATTTTGATTTGATGGTAACCCAACCTCAAATCCATTTTGGAAAAGATTGAGGATCTAGCGAGCTAATCATACAGATCGTTGATCCTGGGGAGCGGATACTTGTTCTATATGGTGACCAGATTGACAGGTCGATAATCTACAACCATCCGTTCCGTTCCATCCTTCTTCTTGACGAAGAGGACGGGAAAAGTTCAAGGGGAAGAACTAGGACGGATGAAACCCTTTTTCAAGGACTCATCGAGTTGTTTCTTAAGCTCAGCTAATTCTAGGGGTGCCATCTTATAGGGTCTCCTAGAGATTGGGACAGTTCCTGGAATAAGATCTATCACGAACTCGACATCTCTGTCAGGTGGAACACCTGGCAGTTATTCTGGAAAGACATCCGGAAAGTCATGGACTACCGGGATATCTTCGAGTTCTGGTAGAGGGCTGGCATTAAGAGAGTAGAGTTGACGCTCAGCCATTCGGTTCAAAACATTGACTGTCTTGCCAGATGGGTGTGTAAGTTGAACAGTCCTAGTGTAGCAATCAATCTTGGTGTAATGAGCTGTCATCCAGTCCATACCCAAGATGATGTTTATGTCCGAGGACTTGAGAGCGATTAGTGATGCAAGGAAAACAAGTCTATCAACAAGAATTTCATTCCCATGGCTTACTCTACAGGTTTGCCATCTAGAGCCGGGAGTTTGAATTTCCATGGTGGTGGGCATGTCACAAAAAGTTATGTTGTGCATTCGAGCATAGCTCTCAGATATGAACGAATGAGATGCTCCAGTATCGAAAAGAACAGATGTCGGATGGCAGTTAACGAGAAGCGTACCAAGGACGACGTTAGGATCCTCATAAGCTTCCTCAGTAGAGACATAGTTGACATGACCACGTGTAGTGGGGATTGGCTTGACATAGTTCACCTTGCCTGTTGGCTTACCACGGCCAACGGGCTTTCCTGGCTGGTTCTGAGGACACTCACACATGTAGTGCCCTGGTTCTCCACACTTGAAGCTTCTCACAGTGCCAGTGCGTGGAGCAAAGTTGGTAGGTGGTCCTCCATAAGTCTTGGCAGGCACATACTGTTGAGTTGGGTGAGGCGCCTCATGGGATGGCCTCGAAGTGTACTTAGGTGGCAGAGCAGTGTTAGGAACCCACACACGGCGCTTGTGAGAGCCAGAGCCGGATGAGGAACCAACGTCACGAGAATGCTTGGGTGTGGCTTCGAAATTAGTCTGGCCTGTCTCAGCACTGATAGCTTTATTCACCAACTTCTGGAAGGAGGTGCACTCGTGCAGACGTAGATCTTGGCGAAGTTCAGGGCTGAGTCCCTTGCGGAACCTTGTCTGCTTCTTGGCATCGGTGGATACTTCCTCGGGTGCATAGCGTGCCAAGTTGCCAAACACGCGACTATAGCCATCCACGGTTAACCGGACCTGGGTGAAATTGCAGAATTCCTCCTGCTTTTGATCCATGAGGCCTTCCGGAATGTGATGTTCACGGAATGCCTCACTGAACTCAGCCCAAGTAGTGATTTGGCCAGCGGGACGCATAGCCTCAAAGTTTTCCCACCAAAGACTGGCAGGGCCCTCAAGATGGTAGGCGGCGTAGGTAACCTTGTCAGCTTCGGCCACACGAGCAGAGTGTAGCTTGTGGATGATACTGCGAAGCCAGTCATCCGCATCCAGAGGTTCAGCGGAGTGATGGAACTTCGTTGGGCACATCTTGATAAAGTCATTGATTGACACCATGTCATTCCTCTGACGAAACCCAGTGTTCTGCTCTATGCGTTCCAGCAGACGGTTGGTCTCTCTCTTGTTCCATTCTGCCTCGAGCATAACTTTAGCCAAGGAGGGTGGCTGGGACATATTATCATCTCTAGCCCCACTAGCCTCACCCTGCTCTTGAGAAGCAGGAGTGCTGCGAGTGTTGACCATCCTAGGGAAACAAAACAACGATTTAGACAAGGATGGCAAAAACTTTGACATAGGAGTGCAGAATGTAATGGATGACACGGAATGCAGAGATGTTCATCCGTACAACATGGTAATATAGAAACTGCCATATATACACCAGTGGTCATACACACTAAACATAGTTTAGTACAAGCCAAGGCTAAAGTACAACCGCGGTGAAAGACGATACATCTCATCAGAGACATTCCAAGCTCCTATACATTATTTAACTACACCTCCGAAACTCAGTACTAGCTAGGTCATATTCCACAAGACGCGGAGGACTTTGGAAATACAACTACTACAATACTACTACTGCCACGGTCTAGCTCAGACACTCCCGTAGTAATCTTCGTAAAGATTACCACCGTAGCCTGGAAGTGGAACAGATGGATCTTGAAACTCTCGAGCACTCGAAGGCTGTGGACCATAGGGACATGGATGTGGCCTCAGTCCCGATGCTGGTGGGAACCGATGCCCACGTGGAGGTGTAATACCCCCAACATCACGCCAGTCCATACGATCAGGCAGACGAGTCCGCACGGGGTACAAATCCCGCATATCCAGATATCTAGCATGCACTGCAGGTGCAAGCCGTGTCAAAGTAGTCCAGTGGGCGGCTCGAGTGTTATACAGCTCCATCCGGAGGGCACGGAGCTCACGGTCCCTATCCTCCAGCATCTGGATAGTAGTCTGAAGCAGTGGCTCCTCATGAGCAGCATCAGTATACAGACCAGTGTAGTAGCCTTCCTCTCTAGGAAGTGAGGCTGGCATGTAACAGAACTCAGTGTTCAGCAGCAGGGCATGCCTAGCCCGGATGATGGTCATCATCGAATAAGCGGCATCCTACACTGCCATCTCAATAGTAACCCCGAGTCCATAAGACCAATGGATGGGGTCGTTAGCTCCGGGATATGAAGGGTATATCCGGACTGTGCATAAATACTGACTCTGGTTGAAATCCCGGTACTGTTCCTCCACGGTGTACTCAGGATACCAACGGTAGCCGGTCTCAGTCAACACACGGACTAGCATGGCCGTGTGACCGGGCACATTAATGCACCGAGTCAAACAAACCACTTGGTGAGGTGTGCGACCAGACATCTGAAACACGAAATAATGCAAAGGCATTAGAATTTCTGGAAGAAATCGGGCAGCATAACAACTGTAAATGCTCAAAAAAAGATTTTGAGACATCATACAAATGATAGCATAGCCACTCAACAACAGAATATCAAGGTTCCGGGTCCAACTACTCATCATACTATAAGGGTAGAAACTAAACTGAGGCTTCAAACCAACAATCCTAAGAGTCTACGGATTAGTAACACGTGAACCTAGTAAGGAAGAGAGGCCTAGTCGTAAACCCCCGTAGAAAGAATAGACTGACTCAGATCAGAAGGGCATAAGGTAAAGAAGTAAAAAGAGCCTTACGTTGCCTTCCACAATCAATTCCCCTACATATAACTAAGAATTTTCTACACTCAACATCGACCAGTTTGGCTTGAGAAACCTACATGCAGTCCGGCTCTGATGCCAACACTGTCAGGACCCCGATCCTAAGTCACACCGATCTAGCTTGTAACACGTCATATCACTTTGCGGCCTCATGCACGTTATCCCCACGGGTGCCACCTTACCTGGCCCGGGACCGTTTGCGCATTTTGGCACACGTATATGATAGTGTCGCTAGCATCCATATGACAGAGAACCCGGGGCGACATGGCTAGTTATAAACCAAAAGTGGCACTAAATTACAGAGACAGACATTCATGACCCAGCAACGAACGTGTCGGCCATCAACGTATGAACCCAAGTCGTAGCAAGCTGCATGGACTTAAAGGAACAACGCGTGACATTTCCCCTAAGGGACAGACACAGGAACGAAGAAGGACACATGCCGGCCAGCCTACGTGTTCCGAGCAGTAGCAAGCTACCAAGGCTCATTGGAAGCACTAGGAGGCATTTCCCTGTAAGATAGGCTACCAAAGGAAAATAACTAGGTGTCGGATCCCACACATACCAAGCATTTCAATCATACACACAACATGCTCAATATGTGCAAATACAACATTGCATCACAACAGAACTCTATGACTCAAAGTACTTTATTTAAGAGGCTCCGAAGAGCCATACATAACATATCCATGCAGGTAGGGGTCACATGACCCAACACTCAAGTCATACAATCATACAAGCACAAGCGGAAGCTAACATGTCTGAGTACAGACAACTTGGAAAATAAAACAGACTTGGTGAAGCCTGACTATCTACAAGGCCCTTCACAAGCTCAGGATCTCCGTCTGGGTAGCAAGCTACTCGTCGACGTCAACGTCTATGTAGAACCCATCAGAAGGGGCAGGGTTCTCCTCTGCAACAATTATTAAGCAAACATGAGTACAAAGGTACTCAGCAAGTCGTACAACAGAACCTATCATACATGCAACATTATCAACAAGGGTATTGGAGTTCATAGCAGCAAGCCAACCTTGACTCTTGGCTAACCTATACTACGACTCTCAGTAGATTGCAAGATAAGACTACGTACACGAGTCCTCTACTCACCACAACAATACACCACCGTGGATCCTCTTCCGTCATCCTACGAAAGGGACATCCACGGCACTCACACTTGTCTTGAGGCTTTTAGTAGTATCCATCAACTTGTCTATGAATTGTAAGAGTAACCAAGTAGTCCGTACCGCGAACAACGGCTATTCGAATAGATTGCTAACCATGCAGGGGTGTACCTCCTCACACATGTTTCCACCACTTAGCGTCTGCACACGACATGTGCTCGGCAGACTTCAAGCGAAAGCCAACGTGGGTGTAGACCACGACCTAACCAACCACTCAAGTCTCTCGTCCAGGTTTATCGCCTATTTGGGTTCCATCCGTGGGGATCCGGCCGGGGTGTCGCTCACGACTCCAAACGATGTGTACAGGGTTCCCGAGTCACCAAACGGGCGCTCGGTACACCCGGCCACGTACCTGTCGCATCACAGCCCACCCCAAGAGTCAGCGCTGTGCACGACCACCAGTAAACTACAAACACCAGAAACTAGTTGCAACTCCTGGACAGAGAACATGGGCAGTCAATAAGTCGAGCGGGGTCATATTTCAGGGCCCAATGTGTGGTAGTAGCTGTAACTTGAACCACACATACAGATCTCAAGTCCTATGGACGGTTCCAATGAAACAACCCACCACGTACTCCTACATGGCCTTTCATCGATACCTTTACCAAACATGTTCCACACTTCCCTCTCTTTACCGGTATGATCATTTCACTCTGATCCATCACCCAGATGAACCAGACCTGACAGAACTCTAAGCATAGCAGGCAACATAAAAAATAGCATGGTGGATCACACATCACATGGCTCAATCAACTCCTACCCATGCTAGTGGGTTTCAACTATTTACTGTGGCAAAGACAGGTCATGCAAGGGCATAGGGTTCAACTACCACAGCAAGTAGCAGTTCACACGCTGTTGCCTTAATGCATTAAAATCGAGCAGGATCGACAATATGGGTTTGTATCGGAATGATTAATGGTTGCTTGCCTGACAAAGTGGTTGTCGGGTACTGCTCTTCAGTTGGATACGCAGAAGTATCCTCGGGAGTAGGACCTAACACGGAGAACACCGGCGATACAATCAATAAGCAAACAAATGCAACAATATGATGCATGCTCATGATATGGCAAGATGCATGTGTTTTGGGCTAATGCATCTATAGACAGAAGGGTTTGAGCCCATTTGAATCAAAGATTCAAATTGAAACCCAAACTATTATTTATTAAAGGGCATTATCATGTTTTAGGGTGAACAGCAAGGTTAACTTGCTCAAACATGCATGAAACCAGTGCCATTGGAAAGATTGGATTTTTCTGATCAATTTTCATATATAAATATTTTTCCATCTGAGCTACTGTTGAATTTCTATGGTTTTTTGAAGTTTAAAGCATTTTCTGGAATTTCCTGATTTGTTTTAAATCAAATAATCCAATAAAAGCATTTACTGCATCAGCATGACATCATGCTGATGTCAGCCAGTCAACAGGGCGGCCCAGGTCAAACCTGACCAGTGGGACCCACTGGTCAGTGTCACAGTTAGTTAATTAACTAAAAAGGATTAGTTTAGACACTAATCTAGGTTTGACTAACAGACAGGGCCCACATGTCAGTGACCCAGGGGGGTCAAACCCTTGGTCAAATGGGGCTGACTCGCCGGCGTTTAGCCACCGGCAAGGCCAAACGCGGCGGAGGGGTGCGGGATTTGTGCTCCGGCGACCAAATCGACGGCGGAGAACACCTACGGGCAGCTGGGAGTGAGCTGCGTCGAGTGGTGGTGGTGGCTGGCCTCGGGGTCGCCGGAAACGACACCGGCGACGAGTCGAGCGGCTGCCGGAGTTCGGGCGAGGACGAACTCGTCGGTGTGGTGCTCGTGGAGGCGCGTGGTTTGATCCTACAACACCTACGCGGGACGGTGAAGCTGGTGGGCACGATGGTCAGGCCGGTAGGTGGCTGGAGCCTCGTCGGCGACGAGCTCCGCGACGGCGCGTGCAGGTAAGCCTCGTGCGGTGCAGACGGTGCAGGAGAGAGCTAACGGAGAGGGGGAGGTCAGAGCTGAGCTCACGGCGGTTGCAGCAAACGTCGAAGCGGGCTTGGGGGAGGTCGGAGCTGAGCAGGGCGGCGATGGCGATCTCTGCGGCCGGAGTTGGGGAAGACGGGGTCGGGGGCGACTCTAGAGCGGGCGAGCTCTCGGGGCTCGGCCTGCTCGACGTAGTCGACGATGACGGAGTGAGCGGACACGGTGATGCGGCACGGGGACGACGGTGGACGCGGCTATCACGACGACGCTGGCGCGGCGGCGTCGGCCATGGTGTGGGGAAGGCGAGGGAGAGGTGCTGGGGAGGAGGGGACGTGTCTGCGAGCTCGGGGGAGGCGTGGGTGGTCGATCCAGGCCAGCTGAACGGCAAGGGGAGGAAGCAGGGCGGCGGGCAGCTGCGTGGCGCGCGCTGCTGCCGCCGTCGAGCACCTGCCTGCCTGCCTTGCCGAGCCAAGCAGCTCGGTGGAGCGGTGGCTGGGCTGGGCCGGCAGGTGGGCCTGTTAGTGGGCGCTAGGTAAGTCTTTCTCTCTCCTCTCTTTTCTATTTTAATTCGGTTTTGTTTCTTTTTCAACTTTGTTGAATTAGTAAAAATGCTAGAGCATTTTTATAAATCACAGAACTAGTCATCCCCACTGTATATAATATGAACAACATGGAACATTTTAGTTTATGATTATTTGGGCACAAAAATATTTTATAGCATTTAAATGCCCAAATGCAATTACAATATGAATTAATCCAGAGACCTTTGGATGTCCTAGAAAATTGTGCACCATTTTTGGCAGAGGTTTAAGACCAAGGCAAAGAAGATGAACATTTTTGAAGGGCATTTTGGGTACATTGGAAAAGATTTTATTAAACCCTAGTTGTTAGAAGAGGGGTGCTGGGGTTTCTGTCATTCCCATTTCAAGTTTCTGTGGAAAGTAAACATGATGCACACTCTAGCTAGTCCTAATGCAAGCACTGACTAGGGATGTGACACCTTCCCCAAGTTTCTTTCCACTCAAATCTTCTTTACACCATATCCAAATCTGTGAGAGAGAGTTGAGTGTTGGGGAGACTATCATTTGAAGCACAAGAGCAAGGAGTTCATCATCAACACACCATCTATTACCTTTCGGAGAGTGGTGTCTCCTAGATTGGTTAGGTGTCAGTTGGGAGCCTCCGACAAGATTGTGGAGTTGAACCAAGGAGTTTGTAAGGGCAATGAGATCGCCTACTTCGTGAAGATCTACCCTAGTGAGGCAAGTCCTTCGTGGGCGATGGCCATGGTGGGATAGACAAGGTTTCTTCTTCATGGACCCTTTGCCGGTGGAGCCCTCCGTGGACTCGCGCGGCCGTTACCCTTCGTGGGTTGAAGTCTCCATCAACGTGGATGTACGATATCACCACCTATCGGAACCATGCCAAAAACATCTGTGTATCCACTTGCATTTGCACTCTCCAAACCCCTCCCTTTACCTTCATATGCAATGATTTACTTTCCGCTGCTACAACTCTAGAATTGCATGTGTAGGAAGATTGCTTGACTTGTGCTAAATTGGTAAAAACTATCAAAACATAAAATTGGGAAAAGGCTAAGTTTTTATTTGGTCAAGTAGTCTAATCACCCCCCCCCCCTCTAGACATACTTTCGATCCTCCAGTAAAGGGACATGTATGATACAAGGGCGCATTCTCCATCTTATTTAGACCATCTCACCAATATTATGCAGCTCCAAGAAGATCAACATTTGAACAATCACATGTCAAAGACCGTTTCAATTATAAGGAATTGGTCCAGAGCTCAAGGAAGAAGAAAGAGGTGGCCAAGAAAGTTTACCATGTGAAAAGAGATGGCCGTAAGAGTGCTACTTCAGATTTGATCTTAAATGAAAAGAGTCAATTAAAGTGTTGACTTTGGCTACCAGAGACAATGATATGAGTCAATCAAGTGCTAAATATGAAGAGAAGAAGTTGAAAGCGCACACGACAAAACAAGAATTTCCATTGTTTCAAATAAAATCATGGCCGGGGTGCCCACTCGGCTTATCGTATTGGCAAAAGAAGAAGTTGCAAAAGCTTAGTGCACAAGAGCTGGAAAAGAAGAACATGGCATGGGTTCCCAATGGAGGCACTCAAAACAAGAATGGTATGCAAGCTTCCATTGCAAGAAGTGCAGCAAAGGTGAAAAAAGGGAAGAGTGAATGATATGAACAACCAAGACGAAGGTTTCAACATCTTCAGTCCACACATTATCCACATTCTCCAAATACGCCATTGATGCCGACACCATGGAACTCATCCTCATGTATGATTGGTTTCCCTCCATGGGTTTATTTCGAGCTAGGGATGCAATATAATTTCCTACATCATGCAAGGGTATTACCACATCATCATACGTTCGATTAGCTGAACTTTTATTACTAATCTAAATTGCCGATACATAATTACCGCCCTAATAGTAAATATGGCTGATATATACTTATCGTCCTAAACACATGCAAATGGTCGATGGAGTGTTTGGCATTTGCTTAGAACAAACTCCGTGCAAATTATTTTTCGGCACACAAGTTTTGCCGAAAAATAGGGGGGCATGTGTTGGCACCAGATTTTGGCACGGTTAAGAACTTAATTAAGATAGTCTCAGATGAAAAAAGTTCTCAACATGAGAAAGTTCCATATTGTCTAAATAAGAAACTTTTATGTTTGGATCATCACCATCCGATCTCATCCTAAGGGATGAAATTGTGTTCAAAGTTCTAAAAATATTGTGTACAGATCACTGTTCGACTGATTACACCCCCAAGATGACATCATATGGAAAACTCCTCTACACGAATTGTCTTCGTCTCGTCGAATCATTGTTTTTTATATAAAAATCGTCTCAATCCAAGACCATACGCAAAAGTTAGAGCCACCGGAGCACGATCCTGTCATGAGCCAAAAAGTGGTGCGCCCCATCATACACCCATATAGCTCATGTCTGGTGGGTAGCGCCACAAATCGGCTATTTTGCGCGAGCGATTCAGCCTAGAAAATGGCCCCGAACTAACTGTTTGTCTCGTCAAAACGGTTAAATTTGTTTTTGGTCTCATCTTCATCCGAGGTTGTTTGTGGTATGTGAGATAAAAAACTGAACTGATGTCTCACACTTACCAAAATCCGAATTCAATTAATTTTGGAAAGATTTGGACGGGATTTGGAGTCTTTTTCTTGTACGTGAAGTCCAACCGCCTCATAAATAGATGAGAGGTGATGGCCGATTGAACAATACATGATCGAACAAATTCACCTACCACTGTTTATCTTTTACCTTGTCCCTTATTTTTGTTCTTTCTCGTTCTTCTTATTGCAGGGCGGCGAACCTCGAGGTCCTAGGGGCGATGAGGTTGACGTTGGGCAGCCCATAGCTATTGCACGCCCTGACGGGGTCCCTCCCGGATGTGTGGGGTTTTGGGCCTCCAAAAACACCCGCCGGATTGCTTGCATACTACGCTTTTTGCCGGGTCTCTTTCGACGTGAGCTGCGGTGCATCATCCCCGATGTCAAGGGTACACGATGACGTGTTCATGTGCGAAAAGATATCTACAGCAGGACAACACAATATCTTTTCGTCAGCACCATACCGGACCAGTGTGGAGTGCCATCCTGCTCATGCGCTGATTCGGTGAGATTTTGTAGAGGTTGACAACACCACTGAGCAAAGTTTTCCAGTAAACGTTCTCCTGAAATACATGCGCTAGAAGTAGATTATGTTTTTAGGAAGAAGAGTAGTAAACTGTTTTTGTAGGGAATGTATAACTCAGAGCGTTTCTGGAATTATGGTCGAGACTTTTCAAGTTGAGACGATAGTACATGGGCTGTGAGTAAGAGGTCATGGTCTGCTTGGGTAGGGCTTGATTTAAATTTTAGGTCTTTTTTTAGCAGAACCACTTGGATTCACTTAAACCACGTGCGCTAGGTCGGCGTCCATCGGGAACGATACAAAGTCTGGGGCATCATACACCCATACAGAAAAAGGATCGACAGACCCCACACCAAACTGCGCTAGACAATGCGCCACCTTATTACAGATGCGGTTACAATGCAAGAACTCATGCGATTGGAAGGATGCAATGCACAAGCTTTTAGCCTCTCTGAATGGCACTCCCATCTCTGAGGCGTCATGCTATCTACTCTTCAGTGCGTTTACTAGAGTAATGCAGTCGGACTCAATGACGATGCGCTGAGCCCCTAGTTCCGAGACGCCCTCAATTACCTTCAGGCATGTGTTTGCCTCCGACTGAAGAGGGCTCCTGATGTGTTCAAGCTTGCCTGCAGCAGCTGCCAAGAATTGCCCAAAGTCATCTCTGGCAACAAAGCGCCACGCGGTAGCGCCCATCTCCCCCTTGTACGCAGCATCAAAGTTCACTTTAACCAAGCCAGACGGAGGAGGGCACCATTTGGGCAATGGAGCTAGTACTGGCGAGCGCTGCTCTGTGTTCATGCTGAAATCTAACAGGTGCTTGCTGATGAAACCACTCACCTCCTAGGGTGTCTTCCGTTTCTCGCCCAAATTCACTTTGTTTCGAGAGGTCCACCAGTCCCACAGAAGAACTGCCACCCGCAATATCTTCGCTCGTGGCAGGGTAAAAATTTGCTCAAACATGCCATGCGGGTCCTGACAGGCTAGAAGGTGTAAGCGGACATCTTCCGGATTTTGCTCCCGTGAACAGCCTTGACTAGCTTGCACTTGAGAAACAAGTGGCCACTGTCTTCATCAAGTTTGGAACACATCGGGCAGAGTGTGTCTAATTCTATATGCTTCCTTCTGATATTCACCCTTGTTGGTAGGCTATTGTGTTCTAGCCGCCATAGAAACATTCGAACCTTCCCAAGAAGATCAAGCTCCCAGATATGTTGCCAATTCGCCATCACTTGCACCTGTCTGCATGAAGGTCCCGCATCCTGCTGGACCTCTGCTTCCTTGATGCTCACACCCAGTTGGTATGCAGATTTCACAAAGAAAATGCCCCTCTTATCATAGTGCCACGCAGGGAAATCTTCCATATATGGTTTCACCGGAATGCAAAGAATAATATGGGCATCCTCCTCGGTGAAGAGTTTGTGCACAAGATCGACATCCCATCCTTCAGTCACACGGTTCATCAATTCGCTTACTTTGGAGAAGATCGCATGCCCTTGCTGCGCTACTGGCCTCCTAGTATCACCCCTTGGTAGCAATGGATCCTGCCAAATATTCACCTGCATTCCGTCCCCTATGCGCCAGATAAGTCCTTGCTTCAGTAAATCTCTCCCCTTTACGATGTTGCGCCATGTGTAGGACATTCTCGGTTGTTCTCGAGCCTCTAGGATTGAGCAGTTTGTAAAATATTTCGCCTTGAGCACCACTACACATAGTGAGGCCGGGTTTTGGACCAGCCGCCAACTCTGCTTTGCAAGCATAGCCTGGTTGAAAATGTGAAGATCCCTGAACCCCAGCCCTCCTTGCTTTTTTGTCTTCATAAGCTTCTCCCACCCAATCCAGTGGCACTTGTGTTTCCCATCCTGTTGATTCCACCAGTACCGGCACACCATAGCGCTAATCTCCTCACACAAACTTTTGGTGTTAAGTCAAAGCAGGCATGGCGTAGGTTGGGATGGCCTGGGCGATAACCTTAATAAGGATTTCCTTTCCCACCTTAGAAAAGAGTCTCTCCATCCATCCTTGTATTCTTCTCCATATCATCTCTTTTATATACTCAAACTCTTTTGATTTTGCAGCCCCGAGATGCACAGGCAAGCCAAGATACCATTCATTCTTTGATTCTCTTTGGAGACCTAGAACCTGAAGAACACGCCGTTTATTTTGGGCGCTAGTGTTTTTGCTGAAGAAAGCAGATGACTTGTCATGTTGATCTTCTGCCCTGATTGTGCTTCATACAAATCAAGGATCTCCTGCAGCCAGACAACTCTGGCATCGGTTGTTTTCATTACAATGAGCGAGTCGTCCGAAAAGAATAGATGGTTGATGTTAGGGGCTCTAGGGCAGATCTTGACTCCCTCGATCACACCTTCCAGTTCTGCTTGTTGTAGCATTACAGAGAACGCCTCTTCACATATGATAAACAAGTACGGTGACATGGGGTCCCCCTGTCGAAGGCCTCGCTGTGGGAGGAAAGCTTCCATTAGTTTTCCATTGACTCTTACACGGTAAGACACTGATCTCACACACTGCATCACTAGATCAACCCAGGTGGGAGTAAAGCCCATTGTGAGCATCATACGTTCCAAGAATGCCCACTCCACCCGATCATACGCCTTGCTCATGTCAAGTTTAACCACCACCAAGCCTTGTCTTCCCCCCTTATTTTTATGCATCAGGTGGGTAATCTCATAATCCAGCAGCACATTATCTGTGATTAGCCTCCCCGGGACAAAGTCTAATTGAGATGGGGATATCAAATCCGGAAGGATCCTCTTCAGATGATTTGCAAGAACCTTGGAAATGAGCTTGAACAGCACATTGCATAGGTTGATGGGGCGATATTGTGTGAGAGCTTCCGGGGTCTTCACCTTCGGTATAAGCACAATGGTGGTTTCATTCCACCCCGGGGGCATCGTTCCTCCATTCAACACCCCCAGAACCTCCTCTTGTACCTTGGCCCCCATCTTGTACCAGAACTTCTTATAGAAGAGCGCCGGCATGCCGTCCTGTTCCGGGGCTTTCAGGTCACCCATAGACTCCAAAGCTTCCTTCACTTCCTCCCCAGTAAACGGTTTGGACAACATGTTGTTCATATCGTTGGTAACCGAAGCAGGAACATGACGGAAGATGTCGTTGATACGTCTCCAACGTATCTATAATTTTTGATTGTTCCATGCTATTATATATTCTGTTTTGGATGTTTAATGGGCTTTACTATAAACTTTTATATTATTTTCGGGACTAACCTACTAACCCAAGGCCCAGTGCAGATTGCTGTTTTTTGCCTATTTCGGGGTTTCACAGAAAAGGAATATCAAATGGAGTCCAAACTGAATGAAACCTTCGCGAGAGTTATTTTTGGAACCGTATCTACCAAGAAGACTTGGAGTACACGTGAGGGAACGAGAGAGGCAGCCACGAGGGTCCAGGGCGCGCCCCCTCCCCCTGGGCGCGCCCCCGACCCTCGTGGGCCCCCTCTAGCTCCCCTCGATACCCTCCTTCCTCCTATATATATCCATGTACCCTGAAAACATTGAGGCAACAGAGAAAACCCTAATTCCACCGCCGCAATCTTTTGTTCCCATGAGATCCCATCTTGGGGCCTGTTCCGAAGCTCTGCCGGAGGGGGGATCACCATGGAGTGCTTCTACATCAACACCATAGCCTCACCAATGAGTTGTAAACAGACCTTCGGGTCCATAGTTATTAGCTAGATGGCTTCTTCTCTCTTTTTGGATCTCAATACAAAGTTCTCCTCGATCTCCGAGGAGATCTATTCGATGTAATCTTTTTGCGGTGTGTTTGTCGAGATCCGATGAATTGTGGGTTTATGATCAAGATTATCTACGAGAAATATTTGATTCTTTTCTGGAATCTTTTATGTATGATTATAATATCCTTGCAAGTCTCTTAGAATTATCGGTTTGATTTGGCCTACTAGATCTATAGTTCTTGCAATGGGAGAAGTGCTTGGCTTTGGGTTCAATCTTGCGGTGTCCTTTCCCAATGACAGCAGGGGCAGCAAGGCACGTATTGTATTGTTGCCAACGAGGATAAAAGGATGGGGTTTATACCATATTGCTTGAGTTTATCCCTCTACATCATGTCATCTTGCTTAAAGCATTACTCTATTCTTATGAACTTAATACTCTAGATGCATGCTGGATAGCGGTCGATGTATGGAGTAATGGTAGTAGATGCAGAATCGTTTCGGTCTACTTGTCACGAATGTGATGCCTATATATAATGATCATGCCTAGATATTCTCATAATCATGCACTTTCCTGTCAATTGCTCGACAGTAATTTGTTCACCCACCGTAGAATTCTTCTATCATGAGAGAAGCCACTAGTAAAACCTATGCCCCCCGAGTCTATTCTCGACATATTAATCTTCAATCTACTTTACTTTGCTTTATTTACTTTCTGTTCTTATATCCAAAAATACAAAAATATCACACTATCCTATCTATCAGATATCACTTTCGTAAGTGACCGTAAAGGGATTGACAACCCGTTATCGCGTTGGCTGCGAAGTTCTTATTTGTTTGTGCAGGTGCGAGGGACTCGCGCGTGATCTCCCACTAGATTGATACCTTGGTTCTCAAAAACTGAGGGAAATAGTTACGCTACTGTGCTGCATCACCCTTTCCTCTTCGTGGGAATACAACTCAAGCTCGAGAAGTAGCAAGAAGAATTTTTGGCGCCGTTGCCGGGGAGGCTTACGCAAAAGTCATATACCAAGTACCTATCACAAACCCTTATCCTTGGCATTACATTTTTTGCCTCTCATTTTCCTCTCCCCCACTTCACCCTTGCCGTTTTATTTGCCATTCTTTTTGCCGTGTGTTTACCGTTCGCTTGCTCCTTGTTTGCTTGTGTGTTGGATTGCTTGCTTGTCACTATGGTTCAGAACTATACCAAATTGTGTGACTTTTCCAATACCAGCAATAATGATTTTACTAGCACTCCGATTGCTCCTATTACTGATGTTGAATCTTGTGAGATCAATGTTGCCTTGTTGAATCTTGTCATGAAAGATCAATTTTCCGGCCTTCCTAGTGAAGATGCCGCTACCCATGTAAACAACTTTGTTGATTTGTGTGATATGCAAAAGAAGAGGGATATGGATAATTATATTGTCAAATTGAAGCTATTTCCGTTTTCACTTAGAGATCGTGCTAAAACTTGGTTTTCCTCTTTGCCTAGAAATAGTATTGATTCATGGAATAAGTGCAAAGATGCTTTCATCTCTAAGTATTTTCCTCATCCTAAGATCATCTCTCTTAGAAATGATATTATGAATTTTAAGCAACTAGATCATGAGCATGTTGCACAAGCTTGGGAGAGAATGAAATTAATGATACGTAATTGCCCTACACATGGTTTGAACTTATGGATGATTATACAAAACTTTTATGCTGGCTTGAATTTTGCTTCTAGAAATCTTTGAGATTCGGCCGCGGGAGGCACTTTCATGGAAACTACCTTAGGAGAAGCTACCAAACTCCTAGATAATATTATGGTTAACTACTCTCAATGGCACACCGAAAGATCTACTAGTAAAAAGTGCATGCTATTTTAGTGTTTTGAGTGGAAAGATGGACGAACTTATGAAATTATTTGCTACTAAGAGGGCTGCTCCTGATCCTAATGATATGCCTTTATCCACATTGATTGAAAATAGTAATGAATCTTTGGATGTGAATTTTGTTGGTAGGAATAATTTTGGTAACAATGCTTATAGAGGAAACTTTAATCCTAGGCCTTTTCCTAGTAATTCCTCTAATAATTATGGTAATTCCTGCAATAACTCTTATGGAAATTTTGGTAAGGTGCCCTCTGAATTTGAAACTAGTGTTAAGGAGTTTATGATTTCGCAAAAGAATTTCAATGCTTTGCTTGACGAAAAATTGCTTAAGATTGATAAGTTGGCTAGAAGCGTGGATAGAATTACTATTTATGTTGATTCTTTGAAACTTAGATCTATTCCACCCAAGCATGATATAAATGAGTCTCTCAAAGCCATGAGAATTTCCATTGATGAATGCAAAGAAAGAACCGCTAGGATGCGCACTAAAAAAGAGTACTTTATGAAAGTGTGTTCTTCTAGTTATCATGGAAATAAAGATGAAGATCTGAAAGTTATTGATGTGTCTCCTATTATATCCTTGTTTTCTAACATGAATCTTGATAAAGATGGGACTGGATATGAGTCTACTTTAGTTAAAAGGCTTCCCAATGATTCAGAGTTTTTAGATCTTGATGCTAAAATTGTTAAAAGTGGGATTGAAGAGATTAAAACTTTGCAAAGTGATGAACCCACTATTTTGGATTTCAAGGGATTCAATTATGATAATTGCTCTTTCATACATTGTATTTCCTTGTTGCAATCCGTACAAAATTCTCCGCATGCTTATAGTCAAAATAAGGCTTTTACCAAACACATAGTTGATGCTTTGATGCAATCTTATGAAGAAAAACTTGAATTAAAAGTTTCTATCCCTAGAAAGCTTTATGATGAGTGGGAACCTACTATTAAAATTAAAATTAAAGATCATGAATGCTTTGCCTTGTGTGATTTGGGTGCAAGTGTTTCTATTATCCCAAAAACTTTGTCTACCATTAAGAAACCTATGGGAAGGATTAATGATGTTCTTATTGTTGCCAATAGGAATTATGTGCCCGTAGATTTCATAGTTCTTGATATAGATTGCAATCCTTCATGTCCTATTATTCTTGGTAGACCTTTCCTTAGAACGATTGGTGCAATTATTGATATGGAGGAAGGAAATATTGGGTTCCAATTTCTGTTAAGGAAAGGCATGGAACACTTTCCTAGAAAGAAAATTAAATTACCACATGAATCTATTATGAGAGCCACTTATGGACTGCCTACCAAAGATGGCAATACCTAGATCTATCCTTGTATCGTGCCTAGCTAGGGACGTTAAACGATAGCGCTTGTTGGGAGGCAACCCAGATTTATTTTCTTTGTTTTTGTTTCTGTTTAGGATTAAATATTGCATCTAGCTTCTTTTTAGATGTGGTTTTGTGTTTTAATTAGTGTTTGTGCCAAGTAGAACCTTTGGGAAGACTTGTGTGAAGTTTATATGATCATGCTGTAAAAAATAGAAACTTTAGCGCTCATGAGATTAGCTACCAGATTTTACTGGAGAGTGATATTTAGTGTATTCTTTCTGCAGATGATTAATAGACAAATTCCTCACGTTTACCAATCTATTTAATTTTTTTTTGGAGTTACAGAAGTATTCGAAAGTTACAGATTACTACAGACTATTCTGTTTTTGACAGATTCTGTTGTTCGTGTGTTGTTTGCTTATTTTGATGCATCTATGAGTAGTATTGGAGGATATGCATCATAGAGAAGTTGGAATACAGTAGGTTTAACACCAATATAAAAAAAAGAATGAGTTCATTACAATACCTTTGAGTGGTGGTTTGTTTTCTTATACTAACGGAGCTCATGAGATTTTTGGCTAAGTTTTGTGTTGTGAAGTTTTCAAGTTTTGAGTATGGCTTTGATGGACTATGGAACCAAGAGTGGCAAGAGCCTAAGCTTGGGGATGCCCAAGGCACCCCAAGGTAAAATTCAAGGACAACCAAAAGCCTAAGCTTTGGGATGCCCCGGGAAGGCATCCCCTCTTTCGTCTTCATTTATCGGTAACTATACTCGGGACTATATTTTTATTCACCACATGATATGTGTTTTGCTTGGAGCGTCATGTATGATTTGAGTCTTTGATTTTTAGTTTTCCACAATCATCCTTGCTGGACACACCTTTTGATAGAGATAAATATGGTTTAGAATTTATTATAACACTCTATGTGCTTCACTTATATCTTTTGAGCTAGATAGTTTTGCTCTAGTGCTTCACTTATATCTTTTAGAGCACGGTGGTGGTTTTATTTTGTAGAAATTGTTGATCTCTCATGCTTCACTTATATTTGTTTGAGAGTCTTTTAGAACAGCATGGTAATGTGCTTTGGTTATAAAACTGGTCCTAAGATGATATGCATCCAAGATGAGTATAGTAAAAACTTTCACATAAAGTGCATTGAATACTAAGAGAAGTTTGATACTTGATGATTGTTTTGAGATATGAGGATGGTGATATTATATTCAAGCTAGTAGAGTAGTTGTGCATTTGATAAATAATTGTGTTGAGGTTTGCAAGTCCCGTAGCATGCACGTATGGTAACCGTTGTGTGACAAATTTGAAGCATGAGGTAATTCATTGAGTGTCATCCTTTATGTGGAGGCCGGGGGCGCGCGATGGTTAACTCCTACCAACCTCCCCCCTAGGAGCATGCGTGTAGTACTTTGTTTTGATGACTTTTAGATTTTTGCAATAAGTATGTGAGTTCTTTATGACTAATGTTGAGTCCATGGATTATACACACTCTCACCCTTCTGCCATTGCTAGCCTCTCTTGTACCGCACAAGTTTCGCCGGTACCATATACCTTCCTCAAAACAGCCACCATACCTACCTATCATGGCATTTCCATGGCCATTCCGAGATATATTGCCATGCAACTTTCCACCGTTCCGTTTGCTATGACACGCTTCATCATTGTCATATTGCCATGCATGATCATGTAGTTGACATCGTATTTGTGGCTAGGCCACCATGCATAATTTTTCATACATGTCACTCTTGATTCATTGCACATCCCGGTACACCATCGGAGGCATTCATATAGAGTCATACTTTGTTCTAGTAATATCGAGTTGTAAATCAATATAAGTGTGATGATCATCATTATTAGAGCATCGTCCCAAAGAAAAAACAAGAAAAAAAAAAGGAAAGGCCAAAAAAAAATAAAGGCTCAAAAAAATAAAAAGTAAAAAAGAAAATAAAAGAAAAGGGACAATGCTACTATCTTTTTCCACACTTGTGCTTCAAGGTAGCACCATGTTCTTCATGATAGAGAGTCTCATGTTTAGTCACTTTCATATACTAGTGGGAATTTTCATTATAGAACTTGGCTTGTATATTCCAACGATGGGCTTCCTCAAATGCCCTAGGTCTTCATGAGTAAGCAAGTTGGATGCACACCCACTTAGTTTCTTTTGTTGAGCTTTCATACATTTTTAGCTCTAGTGCATCCGTTGCATGGCAATCCCTACTCACTCACATCGATATCTATTGATGGGCATCTCCATAGCCCATTGATATGCCTAGTTGATGTGAGACCATCTTCCTCCTTTTTGTCTTCTCCACAACCACCACTCTACTCCACATAGTGCTATGTCAATGGTTCACGCTCATGTATTGCGTGAAAGTTGAAAGAGTTTGAAAGAAAATTAAAGTATGAAACAAGTGCTTGGCTGAAATCGGGGTTGTGCATGATTGGAATATTTTGTGTGACGAAGATGGAGCATAGCCTAACTATATGATTTTGTAGGGATGAACTTTCTTTGGCCATGTTATTTTGAGAAGACATGATTGCTTTGTTTGTTTGCTTGAAGTATTATTATTCTTATGTCAATATGAACTTTTATCTTGAATCTTTCGAATCTGAACATTCATGGCACAACAAAAGTGAATTACATTGAGAATTATGTTAGTTAGCATTCCACATCAAAAATTCTGTTTTTATCATTAACCTACTCGATAACGAGCAGGAACTAAGCTTGGGGATGCTTGATACGTCTCCAACGCATCTATAATTTTTTATTGTTCCATGCTATTATATATATATTATGTTTTGTATGTTTAATGGGCTTTATTATACACTTTTATATTATTTTTGGGACTAACCTACTAACCCAAGGCCCAGTGCAGATTGTTGTTTTTCTGCCTATTTCAGGGTTTCGCGGAAAAGGAATATCAAATAGAGTCCAAACGGAATGAAACCTTCGCAAGAGTTATTTTTGGAACCATATCTACCCAGAAGACTTAGAGTACACGTTAGGGAACGAGAGTAGCGGCCACGAGGGTCCAGGGCACGCCCCCACCCTCGTGGGCCCCCTCTGGATCCCCCGATGCCCTCCTTCCTCCTATATATATCCATGTACCCAGAAAACATTGAGGCAACAGAGAAAACTCTAATTCCACCACCGCAACCTTCTATTCCCGTGAGATCCCATCTTGGGGCCTGATCCGGAGCTCCGCCGGAGGGGGGATCTAGCACAGAGTGCTTCTACATCAACACCATAGCCTCACCAATGAGTTGTGAGTAGTTTACCACAGACCTTCGGGTCCATAGTTATTAGCAGATGGCTTCTTCTCTCTTTTTGGATCTCAATACAAAGTTCTCCTCGATCTCCGAGGAGATCTATTCGATGTAATCTTTTTGCGGTGTGTTTGTCGAGATCCGATGAATTGTGGGTTTATGATCAAGATTATCTACGAGAAATATTTGATTCTTTTCTGAAATATTTTATGTATGATCATAATATCCTTGCAAGTCTCTTAGAATTATCGGTTTGGTTTTGCCTACTAGATCTATAGTTCTTGCAATGGGAGAAGTGCTTGGCTTTGGGTTCAATCTTGCGGTGTTCTTTCCCAGTGACAGCAGGGGCAGCAAGGCACGTATTGTATTGTTGCCATCGAGGATAAAAAGATGGGGTTTATATCATATTGCTTGAGTTTATCTCTCTACATCATGTCATCTTGCTTAAAGCATTACTCTGTTCTTATGAACTTAATACTCTAGATGCATGCTGGATAGCGGTCGATGTGTGGAGTAATGGTAGTAGATGCAGAATCATTTCGGTCTACTTGTCACGGACGTGATGCCTATATATAATGATCATGCCTAGATATTCTCATAACTATGTGCTTTTCTGTCAATTGCTCGACTGTAATTCGTTCACCCACCGTAGAATTCTGCTATCATGAGAGAAGCCACTAGTGAAACCTATGGCCCCCCGGGTCTATTCTTAGCATATTAATCTTCAATCTACTTTACTTTGCATTATTTACTTTTTGTTCTTATATCCAAAATACCAAAAATATCACACTATCATATCTGTCGGATCTCACTTTCGTAAGTGACCGTAAAGGGATTGACAACCCCTTATCGCGTTGGCTGCGAAGTTCTTATTTGTTTGTGCAGGTGCGAGGAGCTCGCGCGTGGTCTCCTACTGGATTGATACCTTGGTTCTCAAAAACTGAGGGAAATACTTACGCTACTGTGCTGCATCACCATTTCCTCTTCGAGGGAATACAACGCAAGCTCGAGAAGTAGCAGTCGTCATTTAGGTGCCCTGCACAGGATACGAACAAACTTTTGTAGTAGTTAGTAATAAAAGGCCCTAAATCTTCCTTCCTCTCCACTACACTTCCATCCTCCCTCTTCAATCTCCCAATAGTATTAATCCTTCTTCGTTCTGAAGCATGGGCGTGAAAGAAACTGGAGTTGCGGTCTCCATATTTAAGCCAATTGACATGTGCCCGTTGCTGCCAGTACATATTGTAATGATCTTCCAAGCGGCCAAGTTTGTACTGGAGCATGTGTTCCCTTGAGATATGCTGCTGATTAAGGGTTCCTGTCCTACAACTCTCCAGCTCCTTCTTCACTGATTTGATTTTGTGCTTCAACTCTCCCAGAACATCCCTATCTCACTTCAGCAGACTCGCCCCCACTCGTTTTAGAGCCTCCCCCACTGTACCTCCCTCCGTTTCAAACACCGTGTTCCATGCCGCCTCAACTATCTATGTACAACCCTCTTCTTCCAGCCACCTCGCCTGAAAACGGAAACACTTGGGCCCCTCACCACCCACGTCAATAGGAGTTTGTGTGCTCAATTCTGCGATGACAAGCCGGTGGTCTGAATGAGGGGGGTCTCCATTTATGATCTTATGCACGGGAAACAAGCATCTCCAATTTCTAGTTGCGACCACCCTATCCAGCCTCTCTCGAGTGTACCCCGCCGCCACCGTCCAATTGTTCCTCCAAGTGAATGGATCACCTACAAATCCCAAGTCTTCGAGATCACAATGCTCCAAGGTTTTCCGAAAAGCCTCCATGCACCTCGGGGCCCGAGCCGGCCCTCCCTCCTTCTCCCCGGCAAACAGTACCTCATTGAAGTCACCCATACAGAGCCATGGCAAATTATTTTGTCGATGCAGGATCCTTAGAAGCTTCCATGTCTTCTCCTTCTCGCCCGGTTTGGACTCCCCATACACCCCCGTGAGTCTCCACTTAGTACCATTCTCCTTCACCACATCTGCATCAATGTGATATCTCCCTTTCCGTCTCAGGTTAACCTCCACCCCTCTCATCCAGAAGAGGGCAAGCCACCCACTACGACCAACACAGTCTACTCCCACCATGTGCACCAAGTTCAAATACCACTACAAGAAATCCACCTCCTTCTCAATCATTTTAGTTTTTGAGAGGAAGAGGATGTCGGGAGCTTCCGCCTTATGCAGCTCCAGAAGGCTATGAACTGCCCGTGGGTTCCCAAGCCCACGGCAGTTCCAAGCTATTATCTTCATTGTGACCCGCATGGCTGTTCCGACAGCCCCGCTTCACTAGTGTTGGGAATGTTCTCCCCGGTTTTGTACTTCTTAGTGTCACTGGTTACGTCCACATCACCTTCCACCTCATCACCCCTACGCTTTGTACTCAGAGTCAAACCCAATGGAGCACTATCAGCCATGTCCTTCCTTCTAAACCTCGAGCATTTCCTTCTTATTTCCCCCACTCCCCTTGCCTCCGGTGAAATCATCTTCCTCCCGGACCGATTCTGCAACATCATCCTGCCCTGCCAATTCCTTGCTCCCCTTCCCCTTCTCAGAAACTTTAGGAGGCAGCCATTGGGCCTGTGCACCCCCCTCAATCACACTACTCTCCCCCTGATGCTTTTGCTCTCCCATAGATCCTCTACTCTCATAAATTAAATGCTTCAGAGCTGCTATTCCCTTTGCATCCTCTCGTCCAGATTTGGCTGGGGCCTCAACTTGCATTGTATCACCCTTCTTCTTCATAGGGCTCATCACTTCAGCCTCGTGGTTTTCCAACTCCGTCAACTGGTTCCCCGCCACCGATTTCTCCTTTCACCAATTATCACTATCGCTTCCCGAGCGACCCCCTGAGTGCCCCAAGCTACGGCTTTTGCCACCCCCACTGCTTCGACCCTACGGCTTGCCCCTGCCATCACTCCAACTACCTCTGCTGGTCTCACTCGAGCTTCTAGGGATGAAAGCCTTCAGCCACGGACCGAACTGCTTGCTCTCTACCTTGTTTAGCTTGTAGGAGCACTCTTTGTCCACATGATCAAGCATACCAAAGGTGTAACAGATATCCGGGAGGAACTCGTGCTCAAATCTGCGCCATTTCTCCTCCTCCTTCCTTGCCTGCTCCCTCTCGGTTATTTCATCACTCTCTTGTGCCTTGCCGCCCTCCTTTTCCAGAACAAAACCTCGCATAATAGGTTTAGTGATGTCAATGCAAACTTTCACCCTCAGGAACTTGCCAACCGCCATCCCATCGAAGCCTGCATCGACCTCCAAGGCCTCCCCCACAATATCTCCAATCGCTAGTCCTGCCTCCCGACACATCATTCCCAAAGGCAGATCAAAGACACGTACCCAGATCGGAACTGTCATAAACTTATAGTCCTTGGTGCTCTTTGCCGGATCAAAATCCTCCACCACCAGCAGGGAATTACCCAGATTGCAGGGGATGGACTACCCAGATCGTAACTGTCATAAACTTATAGACCTTCAATGCTAGAACCTATGGTAATAGACTTGGCCCAATTTTTTCACCAAAAACTAGAGAAAAAAATGAATGTCGTAAAAAGGGGGCCACAGGCACGCCTTTCACTTTTTTGGGGAAGCACACAATGTGCTTTCCCCTTGGGGGGCATAAATTGTGCTTCTCGCGTATGTAATGTTATCGTGCTTCTCGTAAAAGCATAGACTGTTTTTTCCTTTTTTTTTGGGGGGGGCACGATTTGTGTTTCTCGCGAAGCACAACTGTGTTTTTTCTTTTTCTGAGGAAACATAGCTATGCTTTTCCCTTTTCGGGATCTCAACTTTGCTTCGAATGGAAATACAGATTATGCTTCTCATGGAAGCATATGTTATGTTTTTCTTGAGAAACATAGTTATGCTTTGCAAAAGAAAAACATGGAAACCTAGGGAAAGCCAGGTAAAAGCCGAAAAAGGAAAATGAGTGTAAAACATGAAAAAATGTGCTCCCGTGGGGTGCGCCCAGCGAGAGGCACATGGCTACCGGTTGGTGCGCCTTGATTAGTTGCTCTAAAAAAAGGCTAGTCGTTACTAACCAAGCCGGGCCTAAGTTTGAAGCCCGTTTTGAAGTATCGGTGTTGTTTTGTTATAAGTTAGGTTTCCCCAAGTGGTAAAACCCTTAGGCTATGGGAGCAACTAATAAGGGTAACTTTTCACGAGGAAGGTGGGGTAGCGGGCGCTCAACAGAACCGCTACAGCTGTAGCGTGGTGCATCTAGCCTGTTGCCATGCGTCACGCGCCGGGTCCTGCGGGGAAAGATTTCTTATCATGCACATGTTTTCGGGCTTTTCTAGGATTTTTTTTAGTGTTTTTGGATTTTTTTCAGATTTTTTCTAGGCTTTTATTTTAAAATGGTTTTTTCATTTGAAGCATACAGTGTTCAAGCATGAAGCGCGGATTTGCTTCCCAAAAGTGAAAAGCACGATTGTGTTTCCTCGTGAAATCCACACTCGTGCTTCCCAAAAGTGAGAAGCACAGTTGTGTTTTCGGGTGAAGCACAATCACGCTTCCCAACAAGCAAAAAGCACATCTATGCTTCCACGTGAAGCACAAGTATGCTTCACGCAAAAGTAAAAAAAAAAGCATACTTGTGCTTTGGAAAAAGTGAAAAAACATAGTTCTTCCGGTTCCTTTTTTTTGTCGTTTCATTTTTCCTTTTCCCGTTTATTGATTTTTTTTCTTTCATTTTTTATTTTTGTTTTCCCTCTTTTTGGAGATTTTTTTGTCTAAACCTGCTAATATGGGTTCTAGTTTCGAAGATCTCGATGCGACAAACCCAACCGTGAAAACGTTTCATGATTGGATGCACGGTTCAAGAGAAAAAACATTTTGGAAAAATAAATCTACAAAAAGGCACAAAACTCTAAGGTTGGGACAAGCCACTTGTCACCACCGGAGAAATGACCTTTGCAAAGGGTACCCCTTAACTAGTAATTTTGTCCTATTTAATACTTCAGGCAGAGGGAGCATAAATATCACTCCTCGAGAGACGGCCAATCGGCTCACCTCGAGAAAGCATCAGTAGTGGACCGACCCAAAGAGCAGTTTGTTTGCTTCATTTTTTTGTTCCTTTATTTACGTTCTTTTTTATTTTGTTATATTTTCAAACTATATATTCTTGATATTACTTTACTTACTTTCAGAAAACAATCTCTGCGAATAAATATGTTCATCTAATAAAAAAATGTTTAGTTAATTTCTGTGAAATATTCATATCAGTCAAAAAATGTTCACATGTTTCAAAAAAATGTTCATCACATTTCAAATAATTATTATACATTATAGGCTTTTTGTTGCATAATTTGGAAAAATGTATCGCACCATTAAAAATAATAATATGATATTTTAAAAAAATGTCCGTAACAATTAAAAATTGCTTCACACATTTTCAAAGAATATCCCTGGCATTTATGAAAAATATTCAATGTGTAGTGTATATTAAAAATCTTGAATATGCATTTGACAAATGTTCAACATGTACATATAAAAAAGTTTGAAGTGTATTTGGAATATATTCACGTGTATCTAGAAAAAATTCCACATGTATGTAAAAATGTTGAATGTGCATTTGACTAATACTCCCTCCGTCCAAAATAAGTGACTCAACTTTGTACTAATGTTAGTACAAAGTTGAGTCACTTTTATTAGTACAAAGTTGAGGGAAGTGGACTAAGAGCACTCGGCGACTCCACCCACCGAAATCGCGTCCGCCATTGTGTTGTGTGGGAATGTGTGCAACTTTCATGTAAAATAGTTTTGCCTACTAATACACGTCCATAGCGTGTGCGTCAACAGTATGTACCTGTCCCTCAGCATTAACTGTCCTAGACTACTGTTCTTCTTCCACCCCAGTCTACTATCATGTAACGCCCCGGACACACCCGTCGGTGGACGTTACTCCTGGCGGAATCTAGACTGGCCCACACATCAATACGAGTCTTTTCTGCGCACTTTGTCCTCACTCATGCGCACCCGAGAGCAACTTCCCGGTCGGTCACCCATCCTGAAACTACTCCAAGCTGAGCACGCTTAACTTTGGAGTTCTATCCGAATGGGCTCCCGGAAAAGAAGGAATTCCTTATTGATATGAGTAGTCTATCATCCCTATTAAGCCAGGCCATCACATATCATGTGTGTTTGATCAGCCAAGAAATCATATTTATGTACAAGTTGGAGCAGTGGTGAATCTTGGAGAACAGAGATGATTCCGTCGCCAGATCCGCAGCTAGATCCGGGAAACGGCTTCCATGGAAGCTAAACTATCATGTTTTTAAAGAAAATCATTCATTTTCTTACTGCACAACCTGTTCACCCCAAAAATTCTTTAAACTGCTTTTTAGTTACGCGGAAGATCAAATAGCAGACGAGTGCACAGCTGGCTTAGCACAGATGGCGGTCACGGAAATGCACGCTCTATCTACAGTAGCGGAAGCGGACGAGGTCGATTCATCTAATGCAAGCACGGAGCTCACGTTCGAACTATACTAGATGGAGAACTTGCATCGAAATCAAGAACACCCAATCATATAGAGGTCGAAAGGGAGAACAGCGGCTGGGTCAAACGGTCAGTAAATCTTTGTTATGACCAATTATATACTTTTTGTGTATAATATGACTGCCTGATTTCCTAATAAATAGTTAGGGATCTAGGATTTAGTATAATTTCGCTTAATAAAAGGCTCTGGTTTGTTCTTAGTATAAGTATTTGTTCCGAAATAGCTCTGTTATGAATATTATTTAGACCATGTGTATTTTTCTATTTCCTAAAATTGGCACAAGTGTGATGTAGTTATTAGATTTACAGTCATAGGCACGGTGCGATGCCAGATGAGTGAGCTGCAAGCACAGACAGAATTAGTGCTCTGGAGTTGGAGAGTTGAGATGGGAGTGATGATATGGGTGTTTGTTCTAGGTGGAGAGTGAATGGGGGTGTTTATAAGGCAGGATAGAAAGACTGTGTGGTTGTTGTGTGGTAAAGTGGTGGACTGCTAGCTGGTCGCAGTGGTGGGACATGCTACATTGAATTTGCCTGTAATTTCTGCAGGCATTTAGTTTTTTGCATGGTGGTTATGAGCTTCGGTCTGGATGCATGCATGTAGGGCACAAGACGAACGGAGATAATTAAGATTGTGTGATAAAGTTTGTTACGTCGGTACTCCCTCCGTTCACTTTTGTAAGACCTTTTAGACATTTAAGACAACACCTAAAATAGTTCAATTTCAGCTGTCCTAAAGGACTTACAAAAGTGAACAGAGGGAGTAGTAGTTATTCATGTAAACAGGAAGGACAAAACTTTAAAGGAAAGCCAAATTGTGGAACAACTTCAGTCGCAAAATAAAATAAAATTTGTGGAACAACTTTGTCGGAAAATATGAGTACAGTCCATTTGTAATTAATAATTCGAGGGAAGTGTAGCAAGGGCAACAGAGTCAGGCAAACTTGTGGAAAAAAAATTACATAAAAATTTGATAAAGTGGAAATGATATTAATATTGCAAACGAGTCGATTCGGTACATAAGATATTAAAAAAATTACTAAACAGTAAGACTCGGCTACCTACACCCCTCCACAGCGATTTGGCGTCCTTTGCCGTCGGATTAACTACACGTACGTACCTGATCGATCGCACGCGCTGTCATTTGTTCTCGTGCACCCGCGCCACGGTGCGAGTCCCGCATGCCCAACGTAATCGGGCCACTGCTCCCGAAACCGACCTCGACACGTTTACATGAACTTGGCCGCGGCTCCTAGGTCGGCTGATTCGATGGCCCAATAGGATTGTCTGCTCCAGCCCTTGCCCAGCTTCAGATTTGTCTAAAAAACGCCCATCGTCTTCTCTCCTGATTCTCCGTTCTGGGCAGTGGCGAAATAATGGCCATGGAGCCCAACCGTTTCCCTCCCCATCTTGATGGTAATGAAGATGTGCTACTCCCCGTTTACCTCTTTTATCCCCTCCAATCTTTCATAACATTGTCTGTAATCGTTTTTGTTTTCTCCTTCATCTGGTACCTGCCCCTCGATAACCGCAATACCGCATCAGATCTATCGTCCTAGCTCAATCCGGGTGATAGAGAGGGCATGTAGTCGGGCCGCTCGTAGTCTGGATGGTCGCTGCTCTGCTAGCAGAAGAGGTGTACCCTTGTCCGATCGGTCGAGACGCAAAACTTTAGTTCATGGGAGCAATGGTGGATTTCGATGCGTGCATGCAATAGAGATGAGAGGCTGCCAGTGGTGAGTTCCTTTACACAGACCTCTCCACATCCCCGTCTATAGGATGACGATGGCCGGATGTAAGTGGATTGTCGTCAAATTGCAAAATATGTTAGAAACCATAGATATAGATCCTCAGACCTGGCCATGAGTTAGCTAATTTTATCCTGTTTTCCGACCAAGGGGTGTTATCTATCTACCACAATAATAAGCAGGATATCTTAGTCAAAGTGAGAAAAAAAAAGATGGTTTTTCAAAAATGCTGCCATGTAAATCTGGCACTACATCATTTCCATTTATGATGTTTGTAACAGTATCTTCTTAAATTATGGCTCGCCTTGTATTAGTTTTGTAATTACCGAACATTATCATTTCTGTTAGTGGTAAATAGGGATCTGCTTAGGAACTAATATCTGTAGATTTTTCTTTTGCGAATGGTTCCAATATTTGACCACTTTATTTATTTATGTGCATTGCAGATGCAAGATGAAGCTATATGTTCTGAGGTTTTGGGGTCTCCTGGGCACAAGATTCATTTAACAGAGCTGCTAATGTTGGATATCTAAATGCTTCGTTGGATGTTTCCAGAAAATAATGTTTGAAGGAAAATATTTAGTCATGCTATTTTTTTTCAGAGAAGAGCATTCTCTATCCACTGCTACTTGTTTTAACATAATAGAGAGTAATTTACGGTTTCAGGTATAATTTTATATAATTTAAAGTTATATCAGTCCAACAATATATAGATCAACCCTTTTCCCTTAAATTATATGCATATATTTTCTTGGCACTACTGTTGTTTGGTGATGTTACTAAGTGTGTATCCAAATTAATAAGTTCGAAATGGATGTGTATCATGTACCACTAAGTGTGTCTCAAAATTAATAAGTTCGAAATGGATGTGTATCATGTATATCTATTGGAGAGAGTTCTTGCTACATCTTTGGTCATTAAGCTTAACGTAGTTTCTATTTTTACTACGGTACTTGTCAACACTCCATTTAATGGCACCTTACTGAAATCTCAGTTTTCGTCGACGTGATGATATGATACTGCATACTACAGTGATAGCTTGATAAAAAATGAGGTCCAAGTAATAGTGACCACTTACTTAGTTGCCAAGTAATTCTATGAACATGCATCTGTTTAAGTTCTCACCAATTGTAACTTTTTTTGCATTCATTGAGTATGGTGAGTTTGTGATCATAAATAAAATTGTAACAAAATTCCAAATTCAAGAATAATCTACCTCAGAGACCAAATGAGTCTATGTAATATTTAATCACAGTTCACTTATTAGAGTCTTCCCATGGCATTTGGAATTACTAATTTGATGCAATAATCCATTCACATGTTTTGTTCTTTGCAGAAAAAGTCCCTCTTTCAATCTACTTTATTACTTGGGTTTTGGTTTTTATTTCAAATCATTCAATTTTTAACTATGTAATTTCACATATATTGAGAAACAATTTGATATATATAGATAATTGGAAGGCCGTCTCACGGGGGCAGACACCGCTTTAACCAAGAAACGAAGGACATGATCGAATTGAAATTGCGACTAAATGATTAGTCGATAGATTGTCTGCAAGACGAAGGAGGAAACTAGATAACTACGACATGCTTGGGCAGTTTCAAGCGACCTTGCAGCAGATGAACATCACTGAAAACTGAATAAGTAACAGAAGAGCGATGATGCAGCAGTGGAACTTGCGGTCTTCGCGAGATGGGACAGTGAACAGCCTTGGCCACTTGGTGCGTATGACATTGATGTAGTTGTCCTCCCATTTGCAGAAGTTGCATTTAACTAAACAGAACAACAAAAAACAAGAGGAATGAGGAAGGAAATCATATGATATACAATGAAAACAAGGGAAACAGATTTGGACATAGACACTCGTGTTCGCAACAGTAAAAGTGCTTCCCTGGTTTGATTTTGGTGCGAGAAACCCACCACTGAACCATCCCATTGTTGCAAAACGGGCATACCATGAGGGGGAGGGGAGGCTCCTCATCGAGTGGAAGAAGGCGGGACGAAGAGCTTGACATGGGCTATGTTGAGCTTGACCTGGTTATCAGAACCATCTATGTATGAGGTGAATGAAACGAATGGATACGTGAGATGTGAGGAAGATGAACTTAAATATGAGCATGACCAGGGAGGAAGATGACGATTGCGTGTGAATTGGCTAAGAGTCGTTGACGGAGCGGGTGCATTTAACAGAGGTTGGTAGTTGGGCAGATGGTGGTTGGGGAGATGGTGCATGAGGCCGGCTCCACCACTTTGGACAAAAGTTTCTGCCATCAGGACAGAAATGCGTCAGCTTTAGTACGGACATACGCAGCAGTGCGATGAATACATTAAAGAGAATGGGTGAATACAAAACAGCTAATATAGTGATTGTGGATCCCGAGGAGAATTTATGGAACATATTTCGGGGTGGGGAGTCGCTGAGTGCTCCTACGCAATTTTGAAAGTTGAGTCACTTTTGAGTCACTTATTTTGAGACGGAGGGAGTATTCAATATATATTTGGGTAAATGTTCAATATGTATTTGAAAAATGTTCAACATGCATTCAAAATCATGCTCAATGTGTATCTGATGGATGTTCAACCTATCTATAAATATATTCACTGCGCATTTGATAGCTGTTCAACATGTATTTGGAAAATGGTCAATGTGCATCTCAAACATGTTCAACATGTATACGAAATATGTACAACTTGTTTTGAAAAAAATCGATATCTATTTAAAAAATGACTGAAAATAAAATAATGAAACATACATAAAAAAGTTAGAAACAAAGAAATTTGATATAAACACACACGCGCGCGCAGAGAGAGAGAGAGTAAAAAAAAATGGAAGCTTCTAAAACTGGTCCATAAAAGCTTCCAAAAACTGATTCGAGGAAGATACACATTATTGTACAACCCTGCTAGCTTGAGTGCCAAAGGCGAGGCATCCTTCGTTCTCACATTAGGCGAGACATAGCCCTAGGGCATTAGGCATTGATTGGCACAAGAGGCCTCGCCTGCCGCGAGAGCTATATCTTCCGGGAGAGCTATAGCCATGTAGTGAGATGGATCAAGCTCTCATGCCATGCATTCGCTAGTAATCCAGCCCATAAGCGCAGTTCCTCCCTCGTTGTGGTTCGATCGCTGCTGCCTTGCTTTTCACTGGTTTTCTTTGTTCTTTGTATATCTTCTATTTTCTTTGTTTTTCCTCGGTTTTCACTGTTTTTTCTTTCTTTCTTGGTTTCATTTTATTCTTTGATATAAAAATTCTTCATTTTTATTTGATATAATTTCTCTCTTCTTCATTCTCTCATTTTTCTTCTCTTTTAGGTTTTATGTTTTTTTATTGGTTTTCAATGTTTTTTATTCTTTGTTTCTTTATCGGGTTTCACTGTTTTTTCATTCCTTTTGAACTTGTTTCTTCAATTTTCTTTTTTACTTTGATTCCTTTTGTTTCTTTTTTAGTTTTCATTGTTTTTGTTTCCTTTGTTTCTTTTTGTTTTCATTCTACATTGTCGATATACGTCAAGAGCATTTTTATAATTGATGTTTAAAATTAATTAAATATAAGATTAACATTTTCTGAATAAATGGCCAATATTTTTTCCGCGGACATTTTTAACAATTTTCAATTCCTTGATTAGCATTTGTCAAATACAACCTTGGCATTTTTTAGTACATGGCCAACCTTTTTTCTATACACATTTTTAACAATTTCAAATCCATCATAAAAAAAATGCAATGTGTGGTCACCATTTCTTTGCTATACACGTTAATTTGTTTTTCAAATTCCTGATTAACATTTTTTAAATGCAAGGTTAATATATTTTTAATATATGGTCAACATTTTCTCTATATACATTTTTTTTGAAAAGTTTGATTAACATTTTGAAAATACAACTTTAAATTATTTTTAGCACAAAACAAGATTAACTTTCTTTGAATACACGGTCAGCATTTTTTTCTGTACACATTTAACCGATTTTATTGCTTGCTTACCATTACTAAAATACATGTTAAACATTTTTCGAATACATAGTCAACATTTTTTCTGCAACACATTTAACTTTTTACAAATTCTTAATTAATTTTTTGGAAAACTTGTTTATTATTATTTTTAAATGCTTGGTTAACACTTTTGAAATACATGATCAACTTTTCACAGACATTGTACATTTGGTGTATACTTTTTCGTATACATGAGACATTTTCCCTATACATATTTATCATTTTTTAAATACTTGGTTAACATTTTTTTCAAATGTTTTGCGTGGAGTAGTCTTTGTAATACTAGTAAATACGCGCATGCAATGTACGTTAATATAGGCAGTATATTAATTGCACCCAATTATTAGGTAGGATATAATTTGCGTATTAATTATGTGGCTAGTATTATATTTGGTATGATATTAATTGCGCACATGTTGAGAGCTCGCCGTTGGGGCAGTGTAGGTCGTTGGCTTAACCTGATTTGATGGCCAAGATTAATTGAATGTACCCTTTGCGTCTTTTTATATTGGTACATAGATATACATATTTATTTAGAATATTTGGAAGTATAAATGAAAGAAAAAATGTAGAATAAATTTCATAGGTTTAATTGTTTGTTATTTGGGTGTCTTGGTAATAAAAGCAACAAGCAAGGTTTAGCCAAAAAAATACTTCCGATGTCCATAGGATTAATTGTTTTTGGATGTTCAAACAATGGTTGTCAACTCAAAACATCTTCATGGATTTTATTATTTTTTACAAAATTGAAAAAAGTTTGGTGAATTTAGAAAATGTTCTCAATTTTTTTTGAAAATATTCATGAAATCCAAAATATGTTAACCAAATTTTAAAAGTTTGTGAATCGTAATTTTTTCATGAACCGGTAAAATGTTCATGAATTTTAGAAATAAAATTTTATAAATATACACAAGTTATTTTAATTTTTAAAAAGTTCATGAATTCAAAAGAAGTTCTCGAATTTCAATAATGTCCGGGAAAAAATGTTCATGAATTGCAAATAATATTTACAAACTTGGAGATGTTCATTATTTTTCGAAGAAAGGAACAAAAATAAAGATGGGAACTTAACAAAAACAAAAAAAGGACAAAAACTGGTTGAAAAAAAGGAAAAAGAACAGAAAAAGAAGATTGATTTCTACATCAAACTGTTTTAGACCGGCATGTACGAGAAGAGTGATATTTGGTGGCTTAGGAATTCTGAGAATCCTAATCCGCGCGTACGTCGAGGGTAGTGACCTCTCGCGTGCTAATGGGTCGGCCCACTCGGATTGTTCTGTGCCTTCCCCATCCGGTTTTGATAAGGTTCTAGAACACTTCCTCGATCAAACACACATTCTTAATTTGCCACCAAACATTGATGATCCTAAAAGGAATGTCTATCTAGACTGAAAACAAATTCACCTTCAATCAAATTCTCAAGTAAATGAAACCATGATACTTATATGTATGAAACTAAACTGACATTCAAGTAAAAATAAATTGAGCTTCACCTAAACATTTCACGCCATAAATCTAGAGATCAAGAACGAATAATCAAAACAATCTAGACCAACATGCAAGGAATTACCTTAAAAATGATTACAATAGTACATCAAGTTATATACAACAATGGACGCGATGTTTCTTAGGTCGAGCTTAAATGAGCTTGGATAAACAGTGAAATAAAAAAATGAAAATAAATAAATAATTAAATATTTTTTTGCCATGATTCCCACGAATGTCATTCCATAATGAAACCTTGGAAGCCCTCAAAATATTGGTTAAAGTTTACCTTGCGCACTTACCACCTACTTGCAGGGAGGAACATGATTCTGCAAGGCGCAGGAATCTGCGTCCCTCGAAGGGGTTGATGAGTGTTATTTTTACTCTCATCACACCTAAATTTAAACTGTTTTATTTCATAAAAACTGAGATATCCGCTCTGATATTCATAGTATTGACTAATGAATGCAAATGATTCTAAAATCCTCTCTTAACTTTGTTTCCGCTGGAAAATGTACTAACCATGGACTAAATCAAGCAAATATACGAAAGGGAGCAAAGAGGAGATAAGAGAGGCCAAGTGGAAGGTGCATGAAACAGTTCAGAGAGCAATATGACGTCTGGTATGAGCGCACGCACTGATACCAACGCTCATACCAGGTGTCCACGGCATTGTGGCGTCCAACCCTTCGACTTTTATTAAATGGCCAACGCCAGAATCAGATCAGAGCATCGCTGAAACCTCCATCCTCGTCATGAGTAGCATCCACAAACCCTAGCCGCACCAATTTCCATCTCCATCTTGACAACCACCACCATCACCATCACTGCAGCATTCATCCAAGTCAGCCATGCCTTGTAACTGTGTATCGCATCCGATAACCATTGTAAGACATATTATTAATAAAGTGTTCGTCTCGATGTGTTCTTCAATCATTTCTTGCCATTCGAACGCCATGTGTGAGTAATTCAGTAAGGTCATGGGTTGAGGAATAGCCTTGCAATCCTATGTATTTGTTGTAGGGATCGATGGAATGAGTTTGAACTAACGTCTGGTATGCCGTGTTCAGGAATTCGTCCGATTAACCAGTTAACTTGCTGATTAATCTCTACTCATAGGGTTACCGTGTAATGCCCAGTATGCGGCTATGTCCCCCACGTGTCGAGGCACGACTTAAGGACATAAACACATACTAGAATGATCTCAAGTATGGTATCTTTGAACAACTCATGTAAAATTCAGGGATGAAAGAGTAAAATGATAGTTGGCTTACACTCGACACGTCACACAAGTGAATACAATGGCATACATCATCCAAATAACATCAGAGTCCGACTACGGATGAAATCCAAATGAAAAGATACCATAAATAACACAAGCCTGGATCCTCCTAGTAAGAACCACTACTGATCGTCGGGATAAGACACATAGTAACGTCCACGCTCTTCATCGAACTCCCAGTACAGCTCTGAACCATCTCCTGCATAGTTCTCAACGGTACCTGCATCTGGTGTGTGTTGAATCTGTGAGCCACAGAGGACTCAGCAATCCCTTTCCCGGGTATCAAAACTACCAAAGCCTTAGGTCTGGAAAGGCTATAAACAAGGGTTGCAGCATGCACTAAGCACTAGCTTATGAGTTTAGAGCGAGAAGAGAACAAGTGCCAACGATCGCCAAGTTGATCAAGAAGTGATCCTAACTACTCACGATCAAACATAACCCCACCGTGTTCATTTCCCGAAGCCCTTCGGAAAGAGACCATCACGGTTACTCACGCATGTAGTGTGTTCATGAATAAGGTGTCAAGTTATCTACAACCGGATATTAACAAATTCCCATCTGCCACATAACCGCGGGCACGGCTTTCGAAAGATCAAAACCCTGCAGGGGTGTCCCAACTTAGCCCATCACAAGCTCACGATCTGCGGAGTCGCAACTCCAAAGTGGGAAGACCCGAGTATTCTCATAATCCCGTGCTCAAGATATTTCGACAAAGGTAAAACTAATCCAGCAAGACCTCCCGGCGTGCCGACACCCTGATAGTAGCCGCGCGTATCTCGTCTCAGGCCACGACCGGATGGGCGATGCTACAGGTTTTTACCAGCCCTCGGGTTTCCCCAAGGTGGCCCTGCAGGACCCCTAGTTTGGACCAACACTCATGAGGAGCACTAGCCCGGGTTGTTAATTAAGAACTTGGGTTTGCAACGCCCTATGTAAATTTTAGTTATTAGGCAAATGTAAAACCAATGTTGGGCCTTGCTGGAAAAGCTTTAACACAGAGCGAATAATCAAGGGGGCCCATAAACCCCAACCGTGTTAGGAACGCAAAATCAAGGAACATAACACCGGTTTATCGGTTCCTAGGGTGGCATGAGTGGAACAAAACACCAAATAGAAAGGCTTATCCTTCCACCCATTACCAATATATAGGTGCATTTAGTTTAACAGGTAATATATTATGATATCCCAAAAACAAGTTCAACATGGAGCAACATCTTCAAAACTTCACATGCAACTAACAACGCTATAAGAGGGGCTGAGCGATGCATACTTAGCCAAACAACGGTTTGCTAGGAAGGTGGTTAGAGTGTTTCATGGCAACAATAGGAGGGCTGAGAGACAGGAATAGGCATCGAGGAAATATCTAAAGAGCGAGACATCTAGCATAGGAAAAGATACAAGTGATATCGGGGAATGGTCATCTTACCTGGTAAGTCGTCGGTGGGATCGTAAGACGGCTCCACGAACTCAGTCTAAACAAGATCCTCAAACTCGGTATCAGCTCCCGGCTCTACAAAACACAAGAGCGCAACAACGGCACAAAATCAAACACGGTGAAATGCACAATCAACATGATGCAAGACATATCACGGGATGCAAGTATGATGCGCGTATGCATGAGGATGCTCTTGAGCCTAAGGCGAAGATGATGGAAATGGCCTCATATTGGGAAACCAAGCAAGCCACTGTAAATATTGGAAGATTTCGGTTGAAATCGGTATAAAGATCACCGGAAACGGATGCACGGTTTGCAAATGGCAAGCAAAACTGCAGTTTACAGCAACATGGCATCTTTGGAGCAAGACATAATTATGCTACAGCACCCAAACATGGAGACAAAGGGCATGGATGTGAAATAGACATGATACTTAACAAGCATGAACTTAGAGCACACCCAAAACCTTGCTGGAACACAATTAAACAACCATGGCAAGTTGCAATAAATTTACAGAATTCTCAGACTTAGTGAAAATTACAAGGCATGGCAGAATTACGACATGAAGGCATGTCGACAAGCTTGTGCAACTCAACTCAAAGCATGGCATGGCATATGAAGATATCCAACAGCAAGAAGACATATTTGAGAAGCTACTCATGACAAGAACATGCTCATAGGACGCATAGAACACTAGCTACACTCATGGCAAAACTGAACTTGTTGATAACATGCTGACAGATACATTTTATAGCCTCTTGAGAGCATGAAAAAAACAAGTTACAACAAGCCATCATGCAAACAAAAGGCATGGCAATAACATACATAACATGCTCTTCAAGAATAACCACATGGCTACTTCTACAACATATTAGAACATGTCCCAAACACCATGGCAAAAGTGCAAAAGTTTATCTAGACTTAGCAAAATCTGGGCATGCTGTCAGAAACATTTGATAGCAACTTGAGGGCCTCATAACAACAAGCTACATCATGACATCATGGCAAACAAGAGCATGGATAGCTAGAGCATAACATATACATCAAGGAACACCCACTGGACAACTCTAACCATGCACGATAAAGATGGTGGCATCATGAATACATGGCATAAAAATTACCAGATTCAAACTTTGCAGAAATTTAACATCATGATGACATATTAACAAGCTTGTTGCACTCATTTCAAGACATATCATGGCATGAAAATGAATCTATCATGTAGAGCACATTCCCAAGAGCAAAACTCATGTTGACACCTAGCTCATATGACACATGGATTAATATGCACAAGCAAGGCAAAACATCATGTCATAACAAGTTCAGAAACTTACAAGCCAAATGCACTTTTGCAACAGAGATAAACATGCCAATATGACACCTAACATGAATGCTACAGCAACCATCATGTAGAGCACTTCACAATGAAGATCTGGACATATCATTCACTCCATTCGGACCAACATGCACAAAGTTACTAGCTCACGAACATGCCAACAAATTTACACAGACAACTAGTGCTGAAACAGTTTCATCATGAAGCACTCTTGCCATGAAGATTAATTCAACAATATGAACTCTACCATGCATGAAACTGCAGCTAACATGTAGAGCATGTCGAGACGGACATTTCGACATGTCATATGCGGAAATCGGAGCACCAAGCACAAAGTTATCACATGCTAAAGGAGGCAAGAAATTTAGCAGATCTGGGGACTTAGTGGGATTTATACCTCCCAAAAAGTCAACCCAGGACGGGGATGTCCCGGGACGGAGAGATCCGGCGGGGACGGGGGTGTTTGGCTCGGATCCCGGTGGTTCTCGTCCAGATCCACCGGATCCGGACGGGACGGGGCGACGCGGCGGTTCCGGCGAGGAAGTTCGCTGGCGGTGTGGAGGAAGATGGCCGGCGGCGGAGCTCGAGCTCGCCGGCCGGAGTGGAGCGGGGCGACGGCAAGGAGAGGCCGGTTGCGGCGGCGGGATCTGGCGGCCGGGGCGGCGGCTCGCGCCGGAGCAGCGGAGTGCGCCGGCGGGAGCCGACGGGAGGCGGCGGAGGCGCTGGTCACGACGGCGCGCGCTGGTCGACGAGGGGCGTCCGGCGCGGCGGCGGCGGAGCGCGCCGGCGCGGGAGGCGAAGGGCGGCGGGCGCGCGGGCCGGGAAGGGCCGGCCTCGGGCCGAGCGGGCCCGGCGGCACGGTGGCTGCAGGACGGAGGCGCTGACATGTTGCGAGAGCCGGTTGGTCCGGCGCGTCCGGGCGGACGTGTCCGGCGGCGCGAGGAGGGAGGAGACTAGGGTTTGCCCGGATTTCGGGGGAGAGGTGCCTTTATATAGGCATAGGGAGTTAGGAGTGTCCAAATGAGGTGCGGTTTTCGCCCACACGATCATGATTCGACGACCTAGAGGATGGGAGTGGTTGTGCTGGGTTAGTGGGCTGTTGTGGAGGGGGTCTTGGTCCAAAAGGAAGAGGAGCTTTTAGCCCACTAGGTTAACCGTTGGAGTATCAAACGATCTCCAAACGCGACGAAACATGACAGGCGGTCTCCACGTACTAAAATAACAATGCACGACAAGTCTCACCTCATTCCGAGAACGTTCCACGGCCACATACGAAAGAAGGACTCGGAGGTGCCACGGGCACGTGTGTGAGTGTCGGAACTCGAAACGAACAACGGGAAGAGACGAGCATGACCGTGTGCAAGTGACAACACGAATGCAATGCAATGCACATGATGACATGACATGGATGAAATGCACACACGCACACGACAAAACGAAGAAACTTGAAATGAAGAAAGAACACATAATGGAATTGATGAAGTCAACGTTGCATATATTGCCATAAATGGAAGGTATCACTTATGGGGTGTTACAAACTCTCCTCCACTACAAAAAGATCTCGTCCCAAGATCTAGGACTGAAAGAAGGCGGGATACTTGGAACGGAGAAGATCTTCTCGTTCCCATGTAACTTCTCGGTCGGTATGGTGTGACCACTTCACTTTCAAGAATTTGATGGACTTGTTGTGGGTCTTGCGCTTTGTTTCTTCAAGGATAGCAACGGGGTGCTCACGATAAGACAAGTCTTGTTGAAGATCAATCTCTTCGAACGGAATGGTGCGTTCAGGCGTCATGAAGCACTTGCATAGTTGAGACACGTGAAACACATCATGCACATTTGCAAAGTTGGAGGGAAGCTCGAGTTGGTAGGCTAGGTCGCCTCTCTTGCCAAGAATCTTGAAAGGGCCAACGTATCTTGGAGCAAGCTTGCCCTTGATACCGAACCTCTGAGTGCCCTTCATGGGAGAAACACGGAGATAGACATGGTCTCCAATGTCGAAAGCTAAGTCACGATGCTTGCCGTCATAGTAGCTCTTTTGACGCGATTGCACGGCCTTGAGATTCTCAAGTATGACTTTGCACATTTCTTCGGCTTCTGAGATCAAATCATTTCCAAGGAGTTGACGTTCACCAGTCTCGGACCAGTTGAGAGGGGTACGACACTTTCTGCCATAGAGGATTTCAAAAGGAGTTTTGCCGGCACTTGCTTGAAAGCTATTGTTGTAGGAGAATTCGGCAAATGGAAGGCAATCTTTCCATTTCATACCGAAGGAGATGACACAAGCTCTTAGCACATCTTCGAGGATCTGGTTCACTCTTTTGACTTGACCACTAGTCTGAGGGTGCAACATAGTGCCGAAGCGAATCTTTGTGCCCATGGCTGACTAAAAAGAATCCCAGAACTTGGATGTGAACAGTCTTCCACAGTCTGAGGAGATAACTTGAGGAATGCCATGCAAAGAAACAATTCTGGAGGTGTACAGCTCTGCCAGCTGAGCTTCGTTGATGGATTCTTTGACGGGAAGAAAATGAGTTACTTTAGTTATCTTGTCAATCACCACAAAGATAACATCATTTCCCTTCTTGGACTTGGGAAAACCGGTGATGAAATCCATCTCAATGTGATCGAATTTCCACTCGGCTATAGGTAGAGGTTGAAAGAGTCCGGCTGGACGTTGATGCTCTGCCTTCACTCTTCTGCAGACATCACATTCATTCACGAATTGGGCAATCTCCCTTTTCATGCGAGTCCACCAATATGATTGCTTGAGGTCATGATACATCTTGGAGCTTCCGGGATGTATCGAGAGGAGGGAGTCATGTGCTTCGTTCATTATGAGCTTCCTGAGATCACCTTTGGGAACCACAATCCTGTCCTCAAAGAACAAGGTGTCTTTCTCATCAACGCGATAGCACTTGTAGTTGGGAGTACCCTTAGCAATACCATGTTTCACTTTTCGCACCATAGCATGACTGAGTTGGGCCTCACGAATTTGATCTTCCAAGGTAGGAGCAACTTGAAGGTTTGCAAGAAAGCCTTGCGGAACAACTTGGAGGTTGAGCTTACTGAAAGATTCACAAAGTTCAGGCTGGAACGGTTTGAGAAGGAGACTGTTGCAATACGCCTTTCTGCTCAAGGCATCTGCAATGACATTGGCCTTGCCAGGAGTATACTCAATGCTTGGATCGTACTCTTGAATCATCTCAACCCAACGAGTCTGGCGAAGGTTAAGGTTTGGCTGAGTGAAGATGTACTTCATGCTCTTGTGATCTGTGAAGATGTCCACTTTTCTGCCCAATAGAAGGTGTCTCCACGCGATCAAGGCATGTACAACTGCTGCTAGCTCAAGATCATGTGTGGGATAATTCTTCTCACTTGGTTTCAGCTGACGAGAAGTGTATGCCACAATCTTCTTGTATTGCATGAGAACACCACCAAGACCTTGCAATGAAGCATCACAAAAGACTTCATAAGGCTTGGACTCATCCGGAGGAGTAAGGTCCGGAGCAGAAATGAGCTTCTCTTTGAGTGTCTTGAATGCCACATCACAATCAGGAGTCCACGAGTACTTGACATTCTTCTGCAACAGGTTGGAGAGAGGCTTGGCAATCTTGGAGAAGTTCTCAACGAACCTTCTGCAATAGCTAGCAAGACCAAGGAAGCTTCGGAGTTGTTTGACATTCTGAGGAGGTTCCCAGTTGACAATGGCTTCAACCTTCTCGGGGTTCACAGAAATGCCCTCGACAGAGATAATATGGCCAAGATAGAGTACCTTATCTAGCCAGAATTCACATTTGGAGAACTTCGCATAGAACTTGTGTTCACGGAGCCTGTCAAGGACCAAACGGAGGTGCTTGGCATGTTCTTCTTCATTCTTGGAGAATACCAAGATATCATCCAGATAGATGAGAACAAATTCATTGGTATAGGGGTTGAATATGAATTGCATCATCCGAGAGAAAGTGGGTGGAGCATTTGCAAGGCGGAAAGACATGACTGTGTATTCATAGGAGCCATAGCTTGTTCTGAATGCGGTCTTGGGAATATCCTCTTCACAGATACGAATCTGATGGTAACCCATCCTGAGATCGAGCTTCGAGAAAACCTTTGCTCCCCTGAGCTGCTCGGACAATTAATTGATATTGGGGAGTGGGTACTTATTCTTTATTGTCTTCTTGTTCAATGGCCGATAATCAACGCAAAGGCATTCCGTGCCATCCTTCTTCTTGAAAAATATAACACCACAGCCCCAAGGAGAAGTACTAGGCCTGATTAGACCCATTTGTTCTTGCTCATCAAGTTGTTTCTTCAGCTCCTTCAACTCATCAGGAGAAAGCTTGTACGGACGCCGACATGCTGGCTCGGTACAGGGTTCAAGTTCAATGACGAATTCAACTTGACGATGGGGAGGCATGCCTGGAAGCTCTTCGGGGAGAACATCCTCATATTCACGAACCACCGGAATCTGAGAAATGGCATTAATCTCGCCCTTGTCATTGAGAGAGAATAGCCTGGTTGTGTTATCTCGAGCTGCGAAGATAATCACGTCTTCATTAGGGTGAGTTAGCTTGACCTCCTTATTTGCACAATCAATGTTTGCATCATGCTTGGAGAGCCAATCCATCCCAAGAATAAGATCAATGTCCGAGTTACCGAGAACAACCGGAGAAACCAGGAAACTGTAATCACCCATATGAATAGATATATCCGGAGCAAACACGCTAGAATGCATTCGTTTTCCCGGAGAAATAATTGATAACTCCCTTGACAGATTTTTGGTGTCAACATTGTGCTTGGATGCAAAAGGTTGTGAAATGAAGGACAATGATGCACCAGAATCAAACAAGACTTTAGCAGGTATTGAGTTAACCGGAAGATTACCAATTATCACATCTGAAGAATTCTCTGCTTGAGGTGCATTCATCAGATTCACTCTTGCTGCCTTGGGGTTGTGCTTGACAATAGCATTGCTGACAGGTGGAGGAGGCGGAATGCGCCTTGGGTTGGGACACTTGTTGGCATAGTGACCCTTTTGAGAACACTTGTTGCAAGTAACTTCTGACAGAGGCCGATGATAAGGACCACTTGATCTTGAAGCTTGGAACTGAGGCTTGGACTGATTGCTTGGGTTGGGTGGGTGGGAGAATCCACGACCACCCGAGTGCTTGTTGTTGCTTGGAGGACGGAGCACTGGAGGAGGCGGTAGCCAGAACTTCTGCTGCTTGGCAACCACTTGAGAGGAAGAGGAGGAGTGAATAGCATCTCTGATCCTCTTTTTGGAAGCTTCACACTTGAGCCGAGCTTCCTCTTGCTTGAGAGCCATATTGTAGAATTGATAAAATTCATCCGGCTCGAACAAGGTGAGAGCAAGTTGGAGTTCATCTTTCACACCACCTCGGAACTGATAATTCTTGCTCTTGGCATCGGGGATGTCTTGCTTCGCATAACGGGCAAGATTCTGGAACTTGACATTGTATTGGTAGACGGACATGGTGCCTTGCTTCAGGTTGCGGAATTGCTCACGCATGCCTTCAATGACACTGGTTGGAATGTGGTGAGAGTGGAAATCTTTGCAGAAGTCAGTCCACGAGATCTCACGACCACCTCTGGAATCTTTGTACTGCTGCCACCAATCAACAGCTTGATCTTTGAGTTGGAAAGTGGCAAACTTGACATAATCCTCAGGTCTCACGTTAGTGCATTCAAAGTGCTTTTTGATGTCTGTGATCCAATCTTCAGCATCCAGCGGGTCCACACAGTAACTGAACGACTTCGGTTGGTTTGCCAGGAATTGGTTCAGTGTCGCAAAGTGAGGTTGATTGAACAGATTGCCTTGGCCTTGGTTCCCATGATTGCCTTGATTTGCTTGGTTGACTTGAAAGTTCCGTATCATCTGCATGAGCATCTGAGTGTTCTGGTTGGTAGCTTGCATAATTGCTCTCCATGACTCAGACGGAGCAGGAGGGGAAGGAGGACGCTCTTCTTCACCCTCTTGGTTTGGGTTGGGAACCTTCTTGGGAGCCATCCTGAATATGATGACAACCGTTAGCCATTGATGCAAAAAGATAAGCTGAATCAACGACTAGAAATTTGCAACATAAGTCTTCACAATGAACATTTGAACAAAATGAACGAATGAATTCCACAGTTTAATGTTACACCAATCTTATCGAGAAGCCACTTGGGAGAACAAAAGATAAAATAAAAACAACAAGGTGCAGATGGAACAAATACATGATAGAAGCTTCGTCGCACATGTTCGTGCTGAATGCCCCATGGAACGTGTTACAAAGGGTGTTGCAATCCCCGGATCAGCATAGCCAAGGAACCTTTAAGATGCAACTCCCAATTGGAACAACGCCCATGAAACCTCTTCACTCGATGTTGAACCCCAAACCTCAAAACCATGCACTCGTTGGAAGAATGCCTACGAGCTACTTGAAGAACCCACCTATTAATTCCCGAAGGTTTCCGGTTATGCAATCTGGTGTTGGGGATACAGGGGAAGCACCGCGCACTCAACTCTAAACCTACATCCAGCTGTATCCATCAGTCAACACATAACCAGTCGTCCTCAGAAACTGTTTACCTCGGTCCTTCGAAACAGATCCGCTATACTAGCTTTGGCAATACACCCGAACTATCTCCCCAGTACTGGGTGACGTCGGGGTTATCTCTCCACTAACCGCATAGAAGAGTTCTCGATGTCATCCGTCTTAAGTATTCTAGAACCGCTGCGATACATTTGTGATGGACAAAACCTCGGAGCTCAACTCCCCGGGACACTGCCACAACCCCTAAATGATAGGAGGCATCGAGAACAATGTTCTCGTCACAAAGATATCGGAACAATCCAAACAAGACGCGCGTGATCCTAAAAAAAATTAGTGAATTTTTTTAGAGTAGATGAGATAGAACAACGTCAGGAGTCCTCACCAGAGCGATGAAGGGGTGAGGACTCCTGACGTTGTCCGGTGGCGCAAGGAGGGAGGAGCTTAGGGTTTGCCCGTATTTCGGGGGAGAGGTGCCTTTATATAGGCATAGGGAGCTAGGAGTGTCCAAATGAGGTGTGGTTTTCGCCCACACGATCAAGATCCGACGACCGAGAGGATGGGAGTGGTTGTGCTGGGTTAGTGGGCTGTTGTGGAGGGGGTCTTGGGCCAAAAGGAAGAGGAGCTTTTAGCCCACTAGGTTAACCGTTGGAGTATCAAACGATCTCCAAATGGGACGAAACTTGACAGGCGGTCTCCACGTACTAAAACAACAATGCACGACAAGTCTCACCTCATTCCGAGAACGTTCCACGGCCACATATGAAAGACGGACTAGGAGGTGCCACGGGCACGTGTGTGAGTGTCGGAACTCGAAACGGGCAACGGGAAGAGATGAGCATGACCGGGTGCAAGTGACAACACGAATGCAATGCAATGCACATGATGACATGACATGGATGAAATGCACACACGCACACGACAAAACGAAGAAACCCGAAATGAAGAAAGAGCCCAAAATGGAATTGATGAAGTCAACATTGCATATATTGCCATAAATGGAAGGTATCACATATGGGGTGTTACATACCGAGTAGCTGATAAACTCATAAATCATGCAATTATTGGATTAACTTGTCAATTAGCCTATTAATCCCCTACTCATGAGAAAACTGAGCAACCACTAGTTAATGATTCCCTCAACGAATCATATGCGTAAACTAATATTGCATTGTAGTTGTCTCTTGTCTCTCTTGCGTTCTTCGACCCTGTAGGTACCTAGGATCACAGAGTTTGAGCCACGAGGAGGCTAAGGGGAGGGAGACCATGAAGCACTATTCTGAACACCGGTGATAGAAAGGTTTCCTACGATTGCGTGAATCCTATCTCTGGGGATACAAGAGGTTACCCAATGCTTTTTTTCTGATTCTATCTTAATTATCGAGGCAACCCTGCATGGCGGATAGGACCTTCGGCTGGACTACTGACTCTTGATGCAGGGCACGTTCCTATCAAGACGTAATTTGGGAACATCCCCCACTTCGATATGTTGCTATCACATCTTGACGGGTGTCTTTTAGGGCACACATTAATATCACACTGATCCTGTTTGCAAGTATATGGTTGTAAGCATTAAGACTCATAACTATTTTTATTATAAGTGTTCACTGTTGCAATTTGATTACAATTAGGTCTAAAAACTACCATTTAATACTCTTGCAAAAGCTTGTTAGAAACCGTTGCCTTCAACGTGCACGTCCTCTTGTGTGTTTGATAACTCGCGTCACCTCTAGGGGAAAAGGCAATAATCCTTTTTGCTATCTGCTTATCAGATCACTAAAGGGACTCATCAATCAGGGCTCATCTTACCACCCCCATGGTGGAACGAGAAAGCATCGTACGAAACCCAACGCTAGCCAGGGTGGCAAGGTGCAGACCTAAGATGGGACAAACTTGAGGCAGCAGGTGCACTAGGGAATCTAGTGAACATTAGGGTAGGGGACGTGATCTTCGACAGGAGCCATGTGATCTCCCGCCAGGTGTCAGCGCGTATCTAGGAGGGCGGTGGGACAAGATAGAAGAAGGAGAGGTCATCAAGGCCGGGGAAGACACGATGGGCGGAGCGAAGCGGGGGGTTCATGGAGGTTGGATCCAGATATCGGTGTAATAATCTTTGGAAGGCTTGGGTGCAGCGGCATCGATTAGAGCTCTTATCTGTTGGCGAACACCAGAAAGCACACCGCGTAGTCATCCAAAACAATAAGCTACGCACATAGGGCACTCACTCGCCTATGCCACGTCCGATTTTTACTGTCGCCGGATTTACCCAGGTAACATCTCCCCAAGGTTTCATTCTTGATAAAAACGTATGTAGTCGAAACCGCATCGAGCCCCTCGCCCTCGTCCTCCCCTTCTCCTTCGCAGGCACATTTCCTCCTCCCCTTGGTTGCCTGATCCCCTTCCTTCTTCCTTCTTGAGCATGCCACCTACTCCCCTCCTCCGGCTAGAGCAATGTGCCGCCGTCCCTCCATCCTCGCGACGCCTCCTCCTTCCTCTGCCGCCGGCAGAGGCGACCGGCTAGGGTTCAGTCGTCGCCGCCAAAACGGATGGCGTGCTGCCCGGCGAGTGGCCCGGCTCCCCGCCAAGTTCTCCTTCTCTAGCTATCTTCTCGTCCCAGTTCCTCTCTCCATCCCTGCTCGTCCCCTCCTCCTGACCGCCTCTCTTCTCCACTGAAGGAGCACGAGGCATGCCACTGCTCCTGAGCTGCCACAAGGATGTCAGGTGGAGGAGATTCGATGCCGGCGGGCCGCTCATGCCGGTGTCCAAGCTCTTGGATCCGCTAGAGTCACCGTTGCTGCACGGAGACAGGTCGGCGGGGGTGCTGGTGTTGGAATCAGGAAGGGCAAGGCATCACCGATGAGGATGTGGAGGAGGATGAGGTCGAGCTTGGTCGGTGAAGGGTGCGTCCGTTGGCTCGCTTGCCAAGCGGCCACCTCTCTCCTCCTCGTCTTTGATGCCATGAAGAAGATCGATGCTGAGAAGGACGCACGCTACAGGAGCAGCAGAGGCGTCATGTGAGCCTTGGGTGATTGATGCGTTCGTGCGTGCATTGGTCAGCTGCGCACATCAGTTACAACTTGCCTCTCGTATTTGCTCTCTATGCTGGATCCAAAATGAGGATAAATTGTTGGGGTTGTAGGTAATACCAGGAGATTTTTTATTGCTGTTGCTTCTTTTTACCTTCATGTTCATGGTTTTTGTGTATGGTGTTCACCTTGAACTCAGTTTCTTTAGATGTAGGTTCATCTCGTGTATTAGGAAGAAACTTCAACAGTAAGGAGAGGAGATCTATTATCTCGACAATAGAAGTTCAGGAAGAAAGGGTAAGATGCCTGACATAGCACATCTGCACTTTTTTTGCTATCTTATGCAGTTTATTTTGTTAGTTCCAAGGAGAGGTTACAAAATAATTAAGTGGTTAGAATGATCTTCATATTGCAATAAAGTGATTAGTTTGTATGTGGCTCATAGAGAAGTGATGTTGTCATAAACAAAAAGAGAAGTAATGGTGCCATATTTCCTTTTTGTTAGTCATAGTCTCTTCTGAAATAATTTCGTAATGGGTTTGTCCTAAAACTGCTTCTACTTGGAACCAAGGTCCGATGCATTAAGGAGGAGCGATGATGGTTTTGGTGTCCTGTTAGATGAGTTCCTGGTGCATTATGAGTTCTTGTGGGCATAACAGGTCAATTTTTTGTCAATGTTCTACATAGTGCCGATTTTTTTCAAGAAGATGACATGTCTGATCAGAAGAATGGTGGTGTAGTTCTCATCACTCACTCAAGAAAGGACAAACATAAATTCCTCGAAGCAAGGTACTATCAACCTATCTTGTTATATGTTCTTCAGTGCTTGGTTCCTTGTGTATGTTCACATTTGCTTGTTGTACTGGCCTCAAAATCTCTAGGAGAATCACTTTATGTGAAACATCCAATAATAAAAGCACTGTCATATCCAAGTAAGAGACAAGCTTCATTTGTAAGTTAATCTGTTATGGTATGCATGTATTCTCATTCTCAACAAACATAAAATTGGCATCCTCTTTCAGACCAGCTCTTCATTCTTGTATTTAAGTTAGTATTAAATCTGGAAGAGGTGTATTGTAGGTTGATATCTTTTTCATCCACTTAATATGAACAAATGCACACAATATAGCCGAGACTCTGAGATCTCGAAAACTATGAGCCATTGATGACATTACCGACTGACTGTGTTGAATTATATGACTAACTATAAGTAAACCTTTTCAGGTCAGCCTATTGTGATGTTAGCATGCCCCCTGAAGGACTGCAGGAGTGCTTGCCACACTTAATACCAGTATATGATTTCCTTGTCCAATCTAATGATGCTTAATCGTTCCCCTGTTTACAGTTTTAACATCTGCCTTTTGTATTTATTTATTTCATAGACTTTGGTGTCAAACATATTTATATCCTACATGTCTCAGCTGGTTATTGTCCGACAGTGGCATGCTTTGATAAATATTATGTGTTAGCCACACACTACTGAGATTCCATGCTCTTTCTTGCAGGATGTAAAAGATAGGAATCAACAAAAAGTCCATTTTGGCTTACTACTATATTTCCATGGCATATGTCCGATGTCAGACCTCTTATTAAGTGCATTCAACTTACTTGACTGTATTTTAGTTGTTCATGTTTCCGCCTTGTCCTAGAAAGCAAACAATGCATATTATACGGATTTCATGATTCAGTTCATGTTCATCACTTGTCCATCTTTGGTACAACATTACATGCAAATATACTCAGTTGATGTGTGTAAGGAAGTTCATTCCAAATTCGAGAAAATTAATGGGTATCTCACCATGAAGGATTGCTTTATGATCCTTTGTTCTATTTTCTGTGATTTAATTACGTGCTTATATTCTCTGTCTAACTGATAACTTGGTCTGTGTCTAACTGATTATCCGGTCTGTATCTAATTACTTGCTAGCTAGCTCTTTCTCTTACTGCTAATTTTCTTTGCTTTACATTGTCATTTTTAAAATACTAATTATACATGTCAATAGAATATGCAGTATACAAGTTTTACATGCAGATCGTCTTGATTTTATATCATGCGTTTATGTGATTTGGTTTTCGTTTCCGCAAAGAAGAAGAAATATTCATTTCTTTGTGCGAAGTTTAAAAAAATACAATTAACAAGTCCCTCCTTTTAAATTTGTTGCTTTGGTCTTCTGCTAGGTTTGAAGACGAGCTAGGTTCAAAGTTTTAAGATGGGCTAGGTTTCATCTAGCGTGTGCCATCGACTTGGTCTCAACCATCATAGAGCAACCCATCGCTTTAGGGAGACAACAATCCCTTTGATGGCCTCCAGGCTCGGGTCAATGATTGGGATCGGTCATCGGTGGTGGCATCGAAGGTATTATGGAGTCTAAACCATGGAAGATACCGTACAACTCAGAAGGCAAAGTTGGGAAGCTCCTACAATGGTAAATGCTTTGGTACATGCATATAGATGCTTGATCATTTATTGTGTCTTCTATATGTGTGAGTGTGTTCGATTTGAAGCTAGTGCTCTATTCGTAATGCTCAAGGCGGGGGCAGGAGGTCATGGCAAGCACGATGCCCATAGGTGGAGGCAACATGAATTGGGGAGTGGCGGATGCGGCCGGTGTCGGCAGTTGAGGGAGGCTCGCCGGCCAAAGTGACATGAGTAGTCCGATAATCGCGTCGCAAGAGGCTGCTCTCCTTTGCCGAGGTTGCTCTGCCTCTTTCCATTTTTTTCCTTTTGTGTCGTTAGATTGTTGCTCGTCACCTGTTCATACATATGCCTGTGGGCCTGTGTGTTTCTTTGTAGTCCATATCATCTGATTCACAGCCTGCCCTAAAATTTTGTTTGTGTTCGACAGGTCGGCTACTAATTCCAGTTTGTGTGCGGTTGCGTGTGTGAAGTAGTTGCCTTGTGTAGTTGAGGTGCACATCGATTTCCTTTTCATCAAGATTTACTAGCTTCAGTTTAGTTTCATTTTCGCATTACTTCTTTTCCGTATGGGTCGGAATGGGAGCTATTCTCTTTTGAGTTATGACTATCTGAATGGGTACTAAGCAAACAATTGTATTTTTAGGAACATAACAGAAAAATGAAAGGAGTCAATACAGACCTGACCAGCAGGAAAACATATGTGGTGAGATGCATTGTTTCCTTTTCTTTGTGAAGTACTTGTTGAACAATTTACACTTATACATCTAGGTGTAAGAATGTGCATGTATGTGTTATTCACTTATTTGGTTTATGTCAAGCTATTTGTCAGCCTTCTCCTTACTTCCGCTTATTCCAGAAGCATATTTTTTGCTTGCACATTATATAATTACCAAATGCATAATTTTTGCTTGTAGGCTAAATTCTGTTATATGGTATGTGACATACAAAATCTAGATACTGTATACTGATACTGACCCACATGTTACTTAAATCTATTTGAAGTAACATTTCCATTATTATCTCCCGTTCCCACTAAAGTGATTTCAAAGGAAATATAGCGAATTGACCAACTTTTTCTATACATACGCTGAAAGCTCATCCAGCATGACTGAGTAAGTTTTTTCATAGTTTTCTCAAACACTTGTTTGCAATTATTTTTGATGTATACTCATGGTAGCCGTCCTTCCATTTAGCATTTCTACATATACTTTCCAATTAGGGATATGAATAGTTTGATACTTATGGTAAAAACAAGAGTTGTTTTATATGAGTCACTGTAAATAGTAATTTAATTGTTTTCAATGCTTATGTAATCTCATTCATGAAAATGTATATTGTAATCGATACATACCATTTTGATGCAGCTGAATGTTAGCTTCAACTCCATCATGCGAGCAGGTGCAAGAGGCTTCTAGATTGGGTAGTTTAGGTTGAATTGTGGTGCAGAAGTAAAAGTGTCAATTATGTTACCTCATGTTCTTATGATAAAACAGTAAAATCCTGAGAATTATCCCTGGTCTAAATACATCATTTTGTTTACTGATTTTAGGTTTGCTATTGGTGTTGGAGGAGATAGATTTTGGTCCATCGGAGTCTACTTGGAAGCTGACAATGCATGCTATGCCTCTGTTCAGGCTTGGGTCCTATTTGATAATAAAGCAGGAACCATGGTGGTCGGATACAATGCAATACTTTGATGGCTGGCCAAATCAATCTATCCCATGAGTGCAAAGTATACATCTATAATTTCCTACAACATATATGGGTAGGCATTCTCACTTCAGTAGCTTGTTTATTAAGAGGTACGAGTGGTGGCCAGCTGCATACTCTAGATGGCAGTGTCAAGACCCATCTTATTCATATTTATGTTGGTTTCTTGATTTCGTTTATTTTCAATGGATGGATATTAAGAATTTTTTATATCATCATTTTGTGGCTGGATGCACAAGGAGTTGGAAAAATTATTTGCAAAAATAGTGGTTGCTTATTACAGGGTAAACCCAATAAATTTGTATGTTGCATTTAGATGACCTTATCTTTGTTTCTGGAATAATTAGTTAAGCTACTAACATATCCTTATGTTATATATCTAAATAAACTAGCATTTCTAACTCAAGCTATGGAGCGACATTGGGGACCAAACAAGGTGGCATAATGTGCAGTATGCGGAAGGGGCGATCTCTCACGCTAGACACGTCATCACATGTACGACAAAAAAAATGCGGCAGCGATTGGGTGAGAGGGGGAGGGAAAAGGAGATCAGGGGGTCACGCCAGAATCTATTCACATAGCCTTTCTCTCCTCTCCTCTCCCCCAAAAACGACACCACCGCCTGCGACCCAGCCCCCCGAGCTCCGCCCACGTCTCCATGGTGCTGGTTCCAGTACGCCCCATCATATCCGCTCTGCTCTGCCCGTGGCGGCCGTATATATACCAATGTGTTCACTTTTGTACGCTGCTAGCTATGGCATTAAGCCATTAGTATTACATGTTGTGTGGTCTGACTACTACAATGCATATCTAGAAGTATATGTGATGAGGCAGCTAGCCTGCAAGTGGATCTACTGCGTGCTACTCCTGTCCCCTCTCCCTCAATTCATCCTCATGGATCTGACAAGGTGACTGTCTCCTTCTCTGCTCTCAACGCCTCTAATTTGTTACTTATGATTCAAATATTTCTTTGTTTCTACCTATTGCCTCTGTTAATGCAATGGCTTAGGCCCCCAGGTAGCTACACAATTCATTCATGTCATGCGTTAAACAAATCGATTCCACTCAATACCTCTTAGCCACTAATTGAACATCAATATAGACTGATTATTACTGCTTAAATCAATCACTAAATGTATCAGCATGATTGCATGTGCTCAGACAATAATATTTATTTCATGTTATTCTGCAAATGTTCTTTATCACATGAAGATTTCACAATGGTTTGTTTACTAGCTCGGTTTTGTTCTGTAACATAAGCATGACACTGAAACATGCGTAGCCCACATAGTTCCCTTTCATGTATAATTGTTTCTTTTCTTCAGTGGATGCTTCAATACTAAATCTCTACAACATATCTATCTGACCTAACACACGTGCACTACACATTGCCTAGAGTTTAAAAAATTAATTATTTCTAGAGATATTCCAAATTTGATTATCTATGCCTATTTGATGACCAACTTCCTTCTAAGAAAAAACCCAACATCTATCTCAGTTACTTCCCTTTTATGTATAGTAGGTACTTTCATTTAGTGCATGCATGATTAGTAAAACTTTACATTTACACATATATATCGTACCTAAGACATGTCTACTACGATCCTAATTTTCTACGGGCATTGAATAGAGAGCGACGGAGGTTGCATATCATGAGGTCAAGGACTACGGTCGGCATGGATAGGGCTTGTCATGCGGCACCGTGCTCCCGACCTCCTTCTCATCATAGCCTGCGAAACTACACCGCACAACAAGATTTCAGATGGGTACCATGGGTATACATGTACACCAACAAAATTGGCTCTGTTTTGATGCTAGTAATGTGCATGATATGCGAAGATAACTGTATACACAATTGAAATTGAAATCAACATAGAGCAATTTAGAAGAGCAAACCAGTTAAAGAAACATGTTTAAACATACCTATTGAGTCATTGGTGTTTCGATTGAATCCTTCAATTTGAAAATAAGTTTGTATGAGTAAATGTAGTGATACAAGAGCAAAGCAGTGTGCACCATACCAATGGAATCTTACCTGAGAACAGTTGTTCTTCAGGTTTAAGCACTTGTTCTACAAGAAAAGTGTATAGTAAGACGTATACATATAGTATTTCAAAATAAAAAATGATCTCATAGGCCCTACCAGATTCTGGGTTCTGGACCAGTACAGAATAAGATATTCCAGGTCATCGTCCTGTAAAATGTATCTTAGAAGAAAGTAAGGGAATTTGATGAGTTTCCTTTCTAGTGAAGTATGTTTTCTTCAGGTAATTCTGATACTGCCATAAAGCATTCTTGAAGATAGCACTGGTTACCTCATACTGAGTTTCCAAATCGGTCCTTCTCTATAGATAAAATGGGAATATTTGATTTATTATAACCAATAGGGAGGTAGAAAGTATGTGACAAAGCAAAGTAATTGTCATGAATAACATTACTTACACATAACTCCTATACGAACACTTGCAACTGGCTTTTCCCTTCATCTTCAGTATAATATTTCCATGATGGGAAGATACGCACATAGGATAACAACATAAAATGCGGTAGACGCTAAACTATGAATGACTAGTTGTGCTTCATCAACAGGAATAGGTGTACTAACTGATGGAGTTTGGGTTCGCTGTGGTGGTCCTGGCTCTTTGGGCACTAGAGCGGCCTTACTAACTGCTCTTATTTGGGAGCTCTGTGGTGGAGATGGTGTTGTGTCAACTAGAACTAGGTTACTATCTGCTCGGATTGGGCTGAGATTGGGTGAAGCTGATTCTCTGCCCATCAGAGTAGGGGTACAATCTGCGAGAGTCTGGGTTGTGTGTGGTAGGGCTGGTTCTTGTACATGTACAACCGGGGTGGTATCCCCATCAATAGGTAGCACCATTTTATTTGATTACCATGTTTTTACTCCGCTAGGTATTGCCATCATCCCCTCCAACTCAAATGGTTGATAAACTAGAAAAGTAGTTGAATGTACACACCTTGTATGAGAGACAGATATAATAGACAGTGAGGAAAAAAGAGGGCATGAAATAGTTCACATATATATTGTTTAACTAAAAAGGATAGCATGGCATAATTTCACGTATATGATGTCTATCTAAACTGGATAGCATGCCATAATTTAAAGATATGATTTCTAACAAAACAGGATGGCATGAGATAATTATAGGATGTCTTTCGTAAATAGGTTCACATGACATAATTCACATACATGTTATCTAAGTAATCAGGATGGCATGATATAATTCACATATGTGATTTCCATACTAAGCGGATGGCACTCACATATATTATATCTGAACTAAGAACATGGTGTTGAATATTGTGTGTATGATGTCTAAAGTATGCAATGCAAGACATCATATGCATGATATGAGCAGTATAACCCTGCCAAGTTATAGCATACACCTCGGGGCCGGGGGGGGGGATAAGAATGGTCACCTGTCTCTGAATCCATCTCCGAGGAGCTATCTGGACCCAGCAAGTGATCTGCTTCGACATGTAGCACTGTCTGCTCTGAAGACCTTGTTTTCACTCTAGATTTTCCCATCGCCCACTCAAATGGTTGATTCACAAGAAGAGTAGTTGAATGTGCAAACATTATTGACAAATGGAAATGTAATAAAAACATGAATGGCAAGATATAATTCTAATATATGATGCCTGGCTAAGCAGGATGGCATTGCATATTTCACATATATTATCGCTGGCTAAAAAAGATGAGACTGCATAATTCACATATATGATATATAAACTAAACATGTGGCAATACAAAACATGTCTAAACTAAGCAGATGATATATATGATGTCAAAAGTAAACAAGGCAAGGCAAAATATGCATGATGTGACCAACATCATGATGGAAAGTTAGAGCAAACACCTCGGGAAGTGGTCAGCTCCCTCTGAATCCACCTCTGAACAACTATCTTCCTCTGGTTTACAATCTAGAGGAAGGGGAGGGTTTTCCATTGCACCCACCATGGAGTGATGTCTGCATGACATTGTATTACCGCGCAAAACTCTTCTCTTTTTCTTTACATGTTCATCATAACTGTGTACAATAACTGACACGCATACACCAAAATATAGTGAGATTATGTAAGGAGAACATGCAGAAATCTAGAGTGATGGTAACAACTAGTGGATAGATCCAAAAATAATGATAGCAGCCTGATGATAGCTTTAATTTAATAAAAATATAGATGATGACCGCTTTACTGTTTGTTTCCCACCCAAGATGAACAACATAGACATACCCTAGGTGAACCAGATAATAGACAGAGATACCATTCATTACTGCCTCCATATGTGTCCCAGAAGCATTTTAAAACTCAAGTTTGAACATTATTTTGGACCTGACTTGGAGTCTAAGAGGTGAACAGGATGATAAAGTAGCATGTAATATTAAGCAATGCATAAGGTAAGTAGAAACAAAAGAATGCGACCTCTCTTGTGGACCCGTGTACTCCTCAGGTTCACCAGCTGAGTCGATGATGGTAATGCAGTTGCCGTGGCTGCCCACTGCGGGGAAGGAGATCTGAGGCAATGAAAGATGGTCTGAAGTCATGATGTCTGGTATGGTGGACGCTTTTGTCGATGGAGCAACTCAGGTGAGGTGGACGACGGTGTGGTTGGAGCAGGACAAACCACACAAAGTTTTCTTGGACACCTATTTGTAACTGAAGTAATTCTATAAGGGCTCCCTTGGCTTGCAGAATTCTAAAAAGGCAGGGATAGGAAACCACTGGTGTCGGTGTACAAAAGTAGGGACCCTTTTGCACCCCTTTACTTGTGCACGGGCAGTTGTAGCCACACGTACGGCCACGCCTGACGGAGAAGAAGAAGAAGAAGCCCGAGACTGCCAAGGCAACACTCAAGCCAGAGGCATGAAGAATAGAGAGGCAAGGCGAACTCACCCCGGCAACGCTCTTGCCGGGCCGGCCTACGTGACCCCGGCAAGAGCCTTGCCGGGGCAACTTGCCCGACACCAGCAAGGCCACCACCCTTGGGTCCGAGAGCTCTGGCACCATCGACAACGTCAAGACCAAGATTCAGGGGCGCCTGCGTGGTGGCATGCAGATCTTTTGTGGGACTAAGGGCCTGCAGACCTACACAAGGGACAAGAAGACGAAGACCCCCCCTGCAAGAGCCTTGCCGGGGACGACCGAAGACCCCCGACAAGATCCTTGTTGGGGACAGCCACAAGACCCCGGCAAGACCCCTTATCGGGGGCGTCTGCGAGACCACAACCAAGCCAACGCTCGCCAAGGCTTCGCTACCGCGCGGCCACTCCTGCGCGGCAACCAACTCGCCAACTGGGCAAGTGCCTGTGTGGCAACATGCAACCCCTAAGCCAACTAGTCAAGCACTTGCGTGGTGGCATGTATATCTTCGTGAAGACCCTGCCACCGCGCCAGCACAGCAGCCAGCAGCTAGCATGGCGCTGCATGCCTCGTCAGCTTGGACGTGTGTCAAGATCGAGGCGAGGCGGCGACGGGCGGGACGAGCTCTGTTGCCGTCCCCGATAAAGCTAGAGGACACATAGGCATCACATTAAATGCGTTTGTCCTATGATGTCAGGAGATAACCTTGTACACTGTAGATATTTTCCACCTCTTGTGTGCCACTGTGGCGACCCTTTTGTCATATAAAAGGAGGCCCGAGGCGTACTGGAGGAGGATTCAGACTTTTTGGACAGGCACGCATAGTAGCCAGTTCAAGAGCTCAAGAACACCAAATATACACACACAAGCAGGACTAGGGTTTTACGAATCACCTGCGGCCCAAACCTGGGTAAAAATTCCCACGCGTTGATCGACTAGACCTGCTCTTTGCACAGCTCTACGCCACGCCAACCGTAGTAGGGGTCCCCGGGATCCCATAGGTGTCGTTTCCCTAACATCTTTGGCGCGCCAGGTAGGTGGCGCTAGGTTGTGAAAATCTAGTCTAGGAGTTAGCGCATCGACTTCTTCATCGCCATGGTTCTCAAGAAGAAGGGGATCGCGGCGATCGGTCCATCTGGGGCCGAACCGCCCGTGCCAGCACGGGCGGGCGATGGGGCAGCTGCGGATGGTGGCGGAGACGTGGCTCGCGAGCTTCCACGACACTCTGGCCATCGGAGCCAGGCGAGCAGCGTCATTCGTTCCCAAGACGGCGAGCCACGCGCCGCTGGGTCTAAGGGCGTCGCCGTGCTGCCCACGAGCGACGCGGTGACCTCCAGGACGCCTCCGCCGGCGCCCGCTCCATGGTCTTCCCAGCTCGTACATGAGGAGAAACGCCGCGATGTCGGTGCCCACGGGTACCGCCGCGGGAAGAGCCCTTTCTGTCATTCTCAAGATGCACCGGGCCAGCATGCACGTCCGGACGCGGGCAGAAGCGGCATGCGACAGCGGGACCGTGATAGAGATCCTTATAACGTGGTTAGAAGTCAGAGCGCGTCACGATCCACGCATCTTTTGCTACCACCCACGCCAGCAGAGGCATTGGCGTGCGTACAACTGCTCCTCGACTTTCCTCCCGCCGTAGAGAAGCTCGACGAGTGGAGTGTCACCATCCGGAGCCTCATCAGCTTCGCCAATAGGACCAGCAGGACCCTCGCGCCGGTGCTCTGGTGAGCCAACACACACTGGTGGTGGGAGGACCGGAGCTACTGCGACCACGGTGCACTTTCCCCCCCCCCCACGCCAGCAGCAGGAGCCGCCGTCTCATCGGGCCGACGCTCGTGACAACTTTTCCACGGCGTCGTCCGACCCACGAGGCCGCCGTGACCAACGTCAAGTCCTTCGGGAGCGAGCCCAGGAAGACGCTCGGACCACTATCGAGCGATGGCGGGAAGTGCGCCATCAATCAGACAGGCGTGCATGGCCTGCTATGGACCACCCGACGGCGGGGGCCTCTGGTGACTTACCTTACGAGGTGGGTTGTCCGGCCTTTACCCGTGAGCTGCGGTAGTTCCAGTGGCCCTCACACCGCACGTTCAAACCTGAGGTTGGAGAAAAGTACAACGGCAAGACCCGTCGGAGTTCCTCGGCATCTAAACAATCATGATGCAGGCTGCTTGGGCTCGCGACGACAAGGTGCTCGTCAACTACTTTCCGTTGGTGCTTAAGCCAACATTGTGTCGTGGTTGATGCACCTGCTCGTGGGTTCCATTTCTTCCTGGTCAGATCTGTGCCACGAGTTTGTTAGCGCCTTTATCGGGGGCCACCAAGCTCCTGGCCAGGAAAGTGATTTGCATGTCATCCCCCAGAAGGACGGCGAAACCCTGTACAAGTACATAAAAAGGTTCAGTGCTACCTCTTGAGCTTGCGTTGTATTCCCTCGAAGAGAAAAGGGAGATGCAGCACGGTAGCGTAAGTATTTCCCTCAGTTTTTGAGAACCAAGGTATCAATCCAGTAGGAGACCACGCGCGAGTCCCTCGCACCTGCACAAACAAATAAGAACTTCGCAGCCAATGTGATAAGGGGTTGTCAATCCCTTTACGATCACTTGCGAGAGTGAGATCTGATAGAGATGATAGTTTATATTTTTGGTATTTTTTGTTTAATAAAACAACAAATAAAAGCGGTAAAGTAAAGTAGATGTAAATTGATATGTTCAGGCCCGTCTCCAGGAATTCGGGGCCCCGGTGCGGAATGAAAAATATTGGGACTAAGTCTTTAAAAGTCATATACTAAATAACCATATAACTAAAGTATACTCTTAACTAGAATATAGTTGAAGTTGGTATTATTTCGTACAATATTCTGAAGTATATCAAATATTAATACCAGAAGAATAAAGTGTACGTAGCACTGAAAAATAAAGTGGTCAGTTACACAAACAATCAAACAGTTAGTAAACTGCATGGAGTAATGACTCACTTACCAGATCGTTTATGGGAGAACTCAATCTGTGGAAGATGGAGCAACGTGATTGCATATAGTGCCTTTCAGAAATAGTAGGTAAATAAATAAATTATAAACACACTAACGCACATCATATTGAACTCGCATGTTCATCCATCTCTGGCATTACCTTTGTATCCCTTCCCTTCATCCTGCAGCAGGACTGAAAACTCTACCCATAACGCCAATCGACACATTGCAATGAGAGAAGCCAGCGGAATCAAGAATCCCCAAACCTATCTGGCTTTCTGTTGTTCTCTTGCACTCCTCGATCAGGGATATTCTCAATCGATCGAAGCTAGAGGCAGCAGCGACCAAGGAGATCCAATCGAGATGGAAGAGGTTTCTTTCTTGAGGGAGATGTAGATCCCCTCGCAGAAAATGATCAATCGAGGGAGGGACGGAGTTCTGGATAATGCCCAGGCGTGCAGGCCTAGTCCGTCCTCTGCTGGCTCAACCACGGCCCAAACTCAGAATATACATTAACCATGGCCCAAGTCGGGGGCCCCCAGGAATTTGGGGGCCCTGTGCGGTCGCACCGTTCGCACAGGCCCCTCGACGGCCCTGGATATGTTGAGAATAGACTCGGGGGCCATAGTTTTCTCTAGTGGCTTCTCTCATGATACCGATATTCTACGGTGGGTAAACAAATTACTGTAGAAAAGCGAATAATTATGAGACTATCTAGGCATGATCATTGTATATAGGCATCACGTCCGAGACAAGTAGACCAACTCCTGCCTGCATCTACTACTATTACTCCACACATCGACCACTATCCAGCATGCATCTAGTGTATTGAGTTCATACGAACAGAGTAACGCCTTAAGCAAGATGACATGATGTAGAGGGATAAACTCAAGCAATATGATGTAAACCCCATCTATTAATCCTCGATGGCAACAATACAATACGTGCCTTGCTGTCCCTACTGTCACTGGGAAAGGACACCGCAAGATTGAACCCAAAGCCAAGCACTTCTCCCATTGCAAGAACTATAGATCTAGTAGGCCAAACCAAATCGATAATTCGAAGAGACTTGCAAGGATATTATGAGCACACATAAAAAGTTCAGAGAAGAACCAAATATCTTTCATAGATAACCTTGATCATAAACTCACAATTCATTGGATCTCGACAAACACACCGCAAAAAGAGATTACATCGAATAGATCTCCTCGAAGACTGCGGAGAACTTTGTATTGAGATCCAGAGAGAGAGAAGAAGCCATCTAGATACTAGCTATGGACCCGAAGGTCTGTAGTAAACTACTCACAACTCATGGTGAGGGTGATGATGATGATGAAGGCCTCCGTGATGGATCCCCCTCCGGTGGGGCTCCGGAATAGGCTCCAAGAAGGGATCTCCATGAGAACAGAAGCTACATCGGTGGAATTAGGGTGTTCTCTCTGCGTATGGAGTTTCTGGGGTACGTGGATATATATAGGAAGAAGGAGGGCACCGGAGGCCACACGAGGGAGCCTCGAGGCAGGGGGGCGTGCCCTAAGAAGGGGGGCGCGCCCCCACCCTCGAGGGCAGCCCCTATGTCCCCTGACTTGGCCCTGAAGTTTCCCGTGCGAGATTTTCCCCAAAAATATCTCTCACGAAGGTTTCATTCTGTTTGGACTCTGTTTGATATTCTTTTTCTGCAAAACCCTGAAATAGGCAAAAAAACAGCAATCTGGACTGGGCCTTTGGGTTAGTAGGTTAGTCCCAAAAATGATATAAAAGTGAATGATAAAGCCCATTAAACATCCAAGACTTCATAAATAATAGCATGGAACAATAAAAAATTATAGATATGTTGGAGACGTATCATTCAGCCGTGTGCAGTACAACATCCCAGACGTTCACCCCGCCGCTGTCATTAGTGCATTCCATCAGAATGTGCGCAACCGCAAGATGCGTCAGGAGCTGGCAATGAACAAGGTTAAAGATGTAGCCGTGCTCTATGTTCTGGCTGAGAGATGCTCTCGGGCTGAAGAAGGAAGGAAGTACCCTGGCGAAGACACCGACGCGGAAACCGACTCCACGGACGGAGATGCCGTCGCCCCGGTGAAGAAGGGCTGATGCCGCAACAGGAAGAGAAATGGCAAGGTTGTGCTTGCCGTGGAGGGATCCAACGACCTCGGCGCCGCCAAAGAGGCCAAGGCTGACGACCCCGGCAAGGAAGTTGCCGGGTGCACCGCCTGCCGGGCCTTGGCGGCTGCCGACAAGCCAGGGGGCTCTGACAAGCAGTACTGCAAGATTCATTGCACCAAGGGCCATGACCTCCAGAATTGCCGGCAGATCGAGCTGCTAGTAGAGAAGCAGAAATCTGAGTATGAGAGGCATGATAAGGAGAAAGGCCAGACGGTGCCGAGGCACCCGACAAGAAGCGTCGCGGCCGAGGTGGTCGCCATGTCCAAGATAACCAACCAGAAAGGCCCGCTCAGGGCCGCGACAAGAAACAGGGAGATGATGATCATGGCGAAGTTGATGAATCCAACGAGCACGAGTTCCAGAAATCTACAAAGGCCATGTGCGTCGACGGTGGCGCCTCGCTGCATACCTCTCACCACCAGCTAAAACAGTGGGCGCGTGACATCACTACGGCAGAGCCATCATTCGACGCCCAGAGGCCACTGAAGTGGTCCAACACGCCTATCATTTTTGACACCGAGGATCACCCTGACCATACAACTGCAGTTGGGTGTTTGTAGTTGTTGGTTTCACCAACAATACGTAACCTCAAGGTGACAAAAGTGCTAGTTAACGGTAGGGTCGGTCTGAACCTGATCTCGCCCACTGTGATCGAGAGGCTACAAATCCCCGATGGAGATCTCGAGGAGACGGGCACGTTTCAAGGGGTCAACCCGGGGAGGAGTGAGCCAAAAGGAAAGATCGCTCTGCCCGTTACATTTGGGGGCGAGCTGAATTATAGGATGGAGAAGATTGTCTTTGACGTTGCCAAGATCCGCTTGCCCTATAATGGGATCCTCGGCCGCCCCGCGCTGGCCAAGTTTATGGCGGCATCGCACTACGCCTACAACACATTGAAGATGCCCAGCCCAATGAGCATCATCACCGTCCCCTCCGACAAGAAAGACGCGCTCATCTGCGCTGACCAGCTCTACCGAGAGGCAGTTGCAGCAGACGCCGCCAAGGCACTTGCTCCTACCACCGAGACCCGGAGGGAGGACGGACTAGAGCTATTGGCACAGATACATTGAGGCATGTGTGGCTCCCACATAGGGTCAAGAGCCCTTCCCAGCAAGGCTTCTTCTGGCCCACTACCCTCCAGGATGCAACTGCACTAGTAACCAAGTGTGAAGCGTGGCAGTTCCATTCAAAGAAGCTTCATCAACCAGCTCAAGCTCTTCAGACAATCCCTCTTTCCTAGCCATTTTCGGTCTGGGGGCTCAACATACTGGGCCCCTTTCCCCGTGCCGTTGGGGGCTTTGAGTACTTGTATGTCGTGATCGACAAGTTCACAAAGTGGCCGGAAGTGGAACCAGTGAGAAAGGTGACATCACAGTCAACCATCAAGTTCTTCAAGGGACTAGTCTGCCGTTTTGGTGTGCCAAACAGAGTCATCACCGACAACGACACACAGTTCACGAGCCGCACTTTCATGCAGTACATCCAGGACCTCGGCAGCAAGGTTTGTTTTGCTTCTGTTGCTCATCCCAGAAGTAACGGCCAAGCTAAGAGGGCAAATGCAGAAGTATTGTGAGGTCTCAAGACCCGGACTTTCGACAGGCTCCACAAGTGCGGAAGATGCTGGATTGATGAGTTGCCAACGATTCTTTGGTCAATCAGGATGACACTAAATCGAGCCACTGGCCAGACACCCTTTGCCATGGTATATGGGGCAGAAGCAGTTCTCCCCAGGGAACTCATATACGGGTCACCTCGAGTGCTCGCTTATGATGAGCTTGAGCAAGAGCAGATGCGCCAAGATGACGCGACGCTCCTTGAGGAAGATCGTCTTCAGGCTGCTATGCGAGCCGCTCACTACCAGCAAGCCTTGCGGCGCTACTATATCCGTAAGGTTCATGCCAGAAGCCTTGAAGTAGGCGACCTTGTTCTTCGGCGAATCCTATCCGCCAAAAATTCAAACAAGTTGACGCCAAAGTGGAAAGGCCCTTATCGGGTAATACGAGTCACTAGGCCCGATGCAGTCCGCCTAGAGACCGAAGATGGCGTTCGAGTGAGCAATTCCTGGAATATTGAACATCTTCGCAAGTTTTACCCCTAAGGCGTGGTTGCCGGGAGCCCCAGTAAGCCCCCTTTTTGTACTAGCTTTGCCGGTGAGGCATCTAACCCTATGTACAAAGCCAGGCGCAGACCTTGTGCGCAGTCAAGGAAGAGAAACCCTTTAGTATGTACAGTTTCCCGTTGATTTCCATGTTTATATGTATGCGTATATACATGCTTGTCCAGGGTATTGTACTGCTTTTTGATTCCATCAAATGTTAATGGACCTCCAACGTTCCATACTCCTACGCTCTCTTCTTTCCAGCCGCGGCAAGGATGCTCGATCCCGCCAAGGACCTAGCTCCAGTAAGAAGTTGGGGAAACTGCCCGGCACAGCGACTCCCGGCAAACTAAATAGATAAAGTTCACCTCTTGCCCGTTCATGTTCGTAACCTGTGACTTGTGCATTAGATAACCTCGCCACTCTCTTTTAAAACTCAGGTGCTCCCTTCCCTCACCCGAACGCTGCTTCAGTCAAGACGGTTGTAGTAGCCTTTACTAAAATAAAGTTGACGAGGGGCTGGACCCTTTGTCTGCAACCTGGCAGATGTGATTCTCCGGCAGGCACAGCGAGCGCCAGCAGGATAGCTTGCCGACAGAACTCATTTATTTGCATTAAAGAGGCATTTTGCCTCTGCATGGACGTATACGTGCACGAGTTCCCGGCAAGGCTGTTCTTTTTCATTAACATGTTGATACAAGTACGGATGTTACAGAACACATGCATGGGCTTGAGAGATTACATTATTTAGAAATTAAGATTCGGCAAGTGCCTACATGCTAAAATAAAGATAAGCGCCTCGCAATCTCCGTTCTTGTCCCTTTCCTCCCAGGTGTCGTGGGTGAAGGAAAGGGAAGGGCGACGAGGAACTCACCCATGGAGAGCATGGCGAGGGTGACCCTCGGTGAGACGCGTGTCCATGGGAGAAGGGTGATGCAGATGATGGTGCTGCCACCGGCGGTCAGTCGGAGTCGGAATCGGCGTCCTCCCGCCCTCTACCGTCGTCCTCGTTGTTGCTGTCTTCCTCGTCATTATCGCTCGAGAAGGAGGTTTCGTTGTCAGTGGAGCTCTCCACGCAGCATCCTAAGCGGATTCCCGAGTATCCAAAGACCTTGACGGAGAGCAGCCCATTCTCCATTAATTTGAAATGGAGAACGTGCCCCTCCGAGAAGGTATGGGAGCGGGCGAAGGTCTTCCACCCACGGCGCAGGTACATGACGTGAGGGGAGGGGAAGTCGACGTCGACCCGCATGCTGCCATTCCCGCAGCCCCTCATATGCAGCCTTAAAGCCTGCGGCGGGTCAAGCTCCCTTTCCGAAGCAAACAGGCTGGGGAGGCGGAGGTGACCACACACTGGCTTGTACAACTTGATGAAGAACCCGCGGGGCTGGTCTCCGACATGGCCCTCCATTAGGGGAAGAGCCACTTGCGGAAGCGCGGCCGGTGCGCCGCCCCGTCCTCCTCTCCCCCGAGTGCCACGACGCCCTTGGCCTCGCCCCCTCCCTCTTCTCTCATAGTGGGATCCGCCGCCATGAGTTCCGGAGGAGGGGGGACGCGTTGTCGAGCAGAAGCCCTTGTCGCCGCCGTTGGAGTGTCGGTGCGCCCTCTAACCATGACGACTGGAAGAGGAGGATCAAGCAAGAAGGAGATGAATGCAGGAAGACGTTGTCCTCTCCCCTTTTATAAAGGGGCGGGGCCAGGGTCGGCCCCCAAACCTAAGGATGGCCGCCCCACTCAACCAATCCAGCCACCAGGGGCGGAGGGAACCAGGACCGAACCGCTGCTCCCATCAGCGATGCTCGGTTTCCCGCCTCAGAGTTAATGCCCGTGCCCTCCGTATCCGCCGCTTACTCTCCCTGAGGCATGGAGGACACGTGGCGAGTGGGCCAGAATCACGAAGACAAGTGGGGCAACCGTTCCCCGCCCCATGATCGTGGGGTGCGGACGCCATGATGGCCACGGCCTGAGTCCACTTTGTAAATGGGCAGCACCCCTGCGGCTACCTCTTTTTATGGGGAAGACGTGGGCCGCCTCTTTACTATTCACCGCGACGTGACACAAGCACGCTGCAACCGCTGCACGCACGACCCCCATGTCAAGCGCCCAATGTGAGTCGTGGGGAAGCGCAACTGGTGAAGGAATCGTCGCAGTTAAAACCCTGCCACATGTGCCCGTGCATCATTCTGGGCCTGGCCCAACAATGCTCCACGCTTATGTGTAGCCCAGGCCCGGGGAGTCCTGTCGGTGTACAAAAGTAGTGGCCCTTTTGCATCCCTTTACTTGTGCAGGGGCAGTTGTAGCCACACATACGACTACGCCTTGCGTATAAGAAGAAGAAAAAGCCTGAGACTGCCAAGGCAACACTCAAGCCAGAGGCATGAAGAACAGAGGGGCAAGGCGAACTCCCCCCGGCAACGCTCTTGCTGGGGTAGCCTACGTGACCCTGGCAAGAGCCTTGCCGGGGCAACTTGCCTGACACCAGCAAGGCCACCACCCTTGGGTCTGAGAGCTCTGGCACCATGGACAACGTCAAGACCAAGATTCAGGGGCGCCTACATGGTGGCATGTAGATCTTTTGTGGGACCAAGGGCATGCAGACCTAGATAAGGGACCAGAAGACGAAGACCCCCGACAAGAGCCTTGCCGGGGACGACCGAAGACCCCCGGCAAGATCCTTGCCGGGGATAACCACAAGACCCCGGCAAGACACCTTGCCGGGGGCGTCTGCGGGACCATAGCCCGGCCCGCGCCCGCCGAGGCTTCGCTGCCCCGCGGCCACTCCTGCACGACAACCAACTCTCCAACTGGGCAAGTGCCTGCGTGGCAACATGTAGCCCCTAAGCCAACTAGTCAAGCACATCCATGGTGGCATGCAGATCTTCGTGAAGACCCTACCACCACGCCAGCCCAGCAGCCAACAGCCAGCGTGGCACTGCATGCCTCATCAGCTTGGATGCGTGTCAAGAGGGAGGCGAGGCGGCGAAGGGCGGGACGAGCTCTGTTGTCATCCTTGATAAAGCTAGAGGACACATAGGCGGCGCATTAAATGTTTTTGTCCTATGATGTCAGGAGATAATCTTGTACACTGTAGATACTTTCCACCTCCTGTGTGGCACTGTGGCGACCCCTTTGTCATATAAAAGGAGGCCCGAGGCGTACTGGAGAAGGATTCAGACTTTTTGGACAGGCACGCATAGTAGCCAGTTCAAGAGGTCAAGAACACCAAATATACACAGACAAGCAGGACTAGGATTTTACGCATCACCTGCGGCCCGAACCTGGGTAAAAATTGCCACATGTTGATCGACTAGACCTGCTCTTTGCACAGCTCTATGGCCCGCCAACCGTAGTAGGGGTCCCCGGGATCCCATAGGTGTCGTTTCCCCGATAACCAGAATATGATAGGAATGCACGTGGGAAAGAGAACATTTGTAAACATAGGATTTCCGTCATCTTGGGTGTTCTGTTTGCAAGAATTGGACGAGCAGAGGAATGCAAAGAAACATGGCCAAATTAAAGTCAATCCACATGAAAATGTGTACAATCAGAATGTTATTCTGCCACTAATGCACTTAGTCTTGTGTGCATGCTTAGGATTTTGAAAAGTAGGTCCAAGTGGATGTTTTTCTCCATTCCTTTCAACTAAATGCATGAATGATTGAATAGTAGAGTATGATAGAAAAATTTCCCGTGGCTATGTTTTTCCTTCACTTTTTCCTTTGAACCAAAATATCCCTAAGGGATCAACATGAATGTAGAGTAATAAGTGATGCGACAAGTGTACAACCTCTTTGTCATAGTCATGTCGACCTGAGCATCATTGGGTTGGTCACTGAAGAAGTTGCCGTAGAGGTGGTTGTTGGAGGTGTCGAAGAAGATATAAGGCATTTGTAGACGCCGTTGAGGGTACTACTCTATTGTGACGGATGGTTCCGTCATTGGAGCAGCTCCGGCGAGCTGTACTATGTTGAGGCTAAAGCAGTACATGACATGCATCGTTAATCTCAAGTGGGTTTCTAATAGCATCTCCAATAGTTGATGTAAAATACATTACCAAAAAGTGGCAGATGTAAAATTTACATCACCCAAAAGCAGTGGCGGATCTAGGATTTTGAAGCAGGGCCATCCAGCCAATTTTTTTACAACAAATATGACATGCCAACGTACTAATTAATTTACAAATAGCAGAATATAAATTGATCATTTTTTCTCAAATAAGTCTTAGTTTTTCATAAAAGAAAATCCTACATACCTTGAAAAGTCTAAAGAAGACTATATGCATGTGTTCATTCTTCCACATTTGATACATGTATGTAATCATGTGATCGTGGTTCACATTTTGTTCTTCAATGTGACAATGACATGTACTGACTCAAAAAATGAGAGCAATTTATTAATGTTTGACCCAAACTAAAACAATTTGGTAGTTATTACTAACATTCCTACAAATTATAGCTCAAGATGCCACATAGATTAAAAAACTGACCCAAATTGAAACTGTTCAGCAGTAAGTTGTAACATTCCTGGACATAATTCAGCAGTAGTACATTACAATTTACAAAGGAGCACAACAAGCCTAAACTCGTAATGAGCAGTTCTATCAGGTAGCAACATGACGAGCAATGAGTAAGAGTAGACAAAAATTGGGAAACAAGCAGAAATCTCGTCAAAGGTACCTCAAATAGTGGTTGACGGCTGGTTGCACGCCTCCTGCAGCTGCAGAACGATGGCTGCTGAGCGGCGACTGTCAAGTGTGGACTGGGCGGTTGCAGGCTTTCAGCTGGGCGTGATCGCATCGGGCAGGTGCGGGGCGGACAGAGTCGCCGACGAGGCACGGAACCAGGCGGCGAGATGGCCGAGATCATAGAGCAGACGCGAGGGGGAATTTGGGACGTAATCACGTGAGGCTATGCGAACAGTCGAGGCTGTGTTGGTTGGGCTTTTCTATTCTACTGGCCCATCCACTAATCTCTTATGGGCTATGTGTATATATGGGTCGAACCAAATCCCAGGGTGGGCCGCGGCCCACCCTATAGATCCACCACTGCCAAAAAACACCTAACTCCAACAGATGAGGTAAAACCACTAACTCAGAACTTAACTGTCGAAATTGAATTTTACTATCGAAACTGAACGCATTAGTAGTAGAGAAGCACTTCACTCGTAGTTTAGGCCGGTCGAGTACTGATATTAGAGAAACAATGATCTAAACCAGTAGGAGACTGACAAAGAACACACTAGCAGATTGCAGCTGAAGCAGCATCGCTCGGAGCAGCAGCGCGAACTAGAACTAGAGCAGCAACTCGTGTAGCTGTAGCAACCCGTGGACTAGCATCAGCAGCACGAGCAAGAGCAAAAGCAGGACAGTGCTACTTCTCGAGCTTGCGTTGTATTCCCTCGAAGAGGAAAGGGTGATGCAACACAGTAGCGTAAGTATTTCTCTCAGTTTTTGAGAACCAAGGTATCGATCCAGTAGGAGACCACGCGCGAGTCCCTCACACCTGCACAAACAAATAAGATCTTCGCAGCCAACGCGATAAGGGGTTGTGAATCTCTTTACGGTCACTTACGAAAGTGGGATCTGATAGATAGGATAGTTTGATATTTTGGGTAATTTTTGGATATAAGAACAGAAAGTAAAAATAGCAAAGTAAAGTAGATTGGAGAATAATATGTTGAGAATAGACCCGGGGGCCATAGGTTTCACCAGTGGCTTCTCTTATGATAGCAGAATTCTACGGTGGGTGAACAAATTACTGTCGAGCAATTGATACAAAAGCGCATAGTTATGAGAATATCTAGGCATGATCATTATATATAGGCATCACGTCCGTGACAAGTAGACCGAAACGATTCTGTATCTACTACTATTACTCCACACATCGACCGCTATCCAGCATGCATCTAGAGTATTAAGTTCATAAGAACAGAGTAATGCTTTAAGCAAGATGACATGATGTAGAGGGATAAACTCATGCAATATGATATAAACCCCATATTTTTATCCTCGATGGCAACAATACAATATGTGCCTTGCTGCCCCTGCTGTCACGGGGAAAGGACACCGCAAGATTGAACCTAAAGCCAAGCACTTCTCCTATTGCAAGAACTATAGATCTAGTAGGCCAAACCAAACCGTTAATTCGAAGAGACTTGCAAGGATATTATAATCATACATAAAAGAATCCAGAAAAGAACAAGATATTTCTCGTAGATAATCTTGATCATAAACCCACAATTCATCGGATCTCGACAAACACACCGCAAAAATATTACATCGATTAGATCTCCTCGAAGACCGAGGAGAACTTGGTATTGAGATCCAAAAAGAGAGAAGAAGCCCTCTGGCTAATAACTATGGACCCGAAGTTCTGTGGTAAACTACTCACAACTCATGGTGAGGCAATGGTGTTGATGTAGAAGCATTCCGTGGAAGATCCCCCTACCGCGGAGCTCCGGAACAGGCCCCAAGATGGGATCTCACGGGAACAGAAGGTTGCGGCAGTGGAATTAGGGTTTTCTCTGTTGCCTCGATGTTTTCAGGGTACATGGGTATATATAGGAGGAAGGAGGGCATCGGGGGAGCTAGAGGGGGCCCACGAGAGTGGGGGCGCGCCCTGGACCCTCGTGGCCGCCTCCTTTGTTCCCTCATGTGTACTCCAAGTCTTCTGTGTTGATATTGTTCAAAAATAACTCTCACGAAGGTTTCATTTCATTTGGACTCCGTTTCATATTCCTTTTCCGCGAAACCCTGAAATAGGCAAAAAACAGCAATCTGCACTGGGCCTTTGGGTTAATAGGTTAGTCCCCAAAATAACATAAAAGTGTATAATAAAGCCCATTGAACATCCAAAAGATCATATATATATAATAGCATGGAACAATAAAAAATTATAGATACGTTGGAGACGTATCAAGCATCCCCAAGCTTAATTCCTTCTCGTCCTCGAGTAGGTAAATGATAAAAATAGAATTTCTGATGTGGAATGCTAACCAACATAATTTTCAATGTAATTCTCTTTATTGTGGCATGATTGTTCAGATCCGAAAGATTCAGGACAAAATTCTATATTGACATAAGAAATAATAATACTTCAAGCATACTAACAAAGAAATCATGTCTTCTCAAAATAACATGGCCAAAGAAAGTTATCCCTACAAAATCATATAGTCTGGCTATGCTCCCTCTTCATTCCACAAAATATTCATATCATGCACAACCCCGGTTTAAGCCAAGCAATTGTTTTCATACTCAATTTATTCAAACCTTTCAACTTTCACGCAATACATGAGCGTGAGCCATGGATATAGCACTATAGGTGGAATAGAGTGGTGGTTGTGGAGAAGACAAAAAGGTGGAAGATAGTCTCACATCAACTAGGCGTATCAATGGGCTATGGAGATGCCCATCAATAGATATCAATGTGAGTGAGTAGGGATTGCCATGCAACGGATGCACTAGAGCTATAAATGTATGAAAGCTCAACAAAAGAAACTAAGTGGGTGTCCATCCAACTTGCTTGCTCATGAAGACCTAGGGCATTTGAGGAAGCCCATTGTTGGAATATACAAGCCAAGTTCTATAATGAAAATTCACACTAGTATATGAAAGTGACTAAACATTAGACTCTCTATCATCAAGGACATGGTACTACTTTGAAGCACAAGTGTGGAAAAAGATAGTAGCATTGTCCCTTTCCTTTTTTTTCTTTTTCTTTCTTTCTTTTCTTTTTTGGGCCTTTTTTTCTTTGGCCTTTCCTTTTTTTTTTCTTTGGGACAATGCTCTAATAATGATGATTATCACACTCATATTGATTTACAACTCGATACTAGAACAAAGTATGACTCTATATGAAGGCCTCTCGTGGTGTACTGGGATGTGCAATGAATCAAGAGTGACATGTATGAAAAATTATGCATGGTGGCTTTGCCACAAATACGATGTCAACTACATGATCATGCCTGGCAATATGACAATTATGAAGTGTGTCATAATGAACGGAACGGTGGAAAGTTGCATGGCAATATATCTCGGAATGGTTATGGAAATGCCATGATAGGTATATATGGTGGCTGTTTTGAGGAAGGTATATGGTGGGTGTATGGTACCGGTGAGAGTTGCGCGGTACAAGAGAGGCTAGCAATAGTGGAAGGGTGAGAGTGCGTATAATCCATGGACTCAACATTAGTCATAAAGAACTCATAAACTTATTGCAAAAATTTACGAGTTGTCAAAAAAAAGTAATCAACGCATACTCCTAGGGGGAAGGTTGGTAGGAGTTAACCATCGCGCGCCCCCGACCTCCACACAAAGGTTAGCATTCAATAAATACCTCATGCTCTAACTTCGTCACATAGCGGTTCACCATACATGCATGCTACGGGAATCACAAACTTTAACACAAGTATTTCTAAAATTCATAATTACTCCACTAGCATGACTCTAATATAACCATCCTCATATCTCAAAACAATCATCAAGTATCAAACTTCTCATCATATTGAATCCACTTTATATGAAAGTTTTTTACTATATTCATCTTTGATGCCTATCATATTAGGACTAGTTTTATAACCAAAGCACATTACCATGCTGTTCTAAAAGACTCCCAAAAGGATATAAGTGAGGCATTAGAGATCAAAAATTTCTACAAAATAAAATCACCACCGTGCTCTAAAAGATATAAATGAAGCACTAGAGCAAAACTATCTTGCTCAAAAGATGAAAGTGAAGCACATAGAGTATTCTAACAAATTCTAGATCATATTTCTTTCTCTCAAAAATGTGTGTCCAGCAAGGATTATTGTGGCAAACTAAAAGGCAAAGACTCATATCATACATGACGCTCCAAGCAAAACACATATCATGTGGTGAGTAAAAATATAGTCCCGAGTATAGTTACCGATAGATGAAGACGAAAGAGGGGATGCCTTCCCGGGGCATTGCCAATCTTAGGCTTTTGGTTGTCCCTGAATATTACCTTGGGGTGCCCTGGGCATCCCCAAGCTTAGGCTCTTTCCACTCTTTGTTCCATAGTCCATCAAATCCATACTCAAACTTGAAAACTTCACAACACAAAACTTAGCCAAAAATCTCGTGAGCTCCGTTAGTATAGGAAAAATAAACCACCACTCAAAGGTAATGTAATGAACTCATTATTTGTTTATATTGGTGTTAAACCTACTGTATTCAAACTTATCTATGATTCATACTCCCCAATACTACTCATGGATTCATCAAAATAAGCAAACAACACACGAAAAACAGAATCTGTAAAAAACAGAATAGTCTGTAGTAATCTGTAACTTTCGAATACTTTTGTAACTCCAAAAACATTGAAATAAATTGGTAAACATGAGGAATTTGTCTATTAATAATCTACAAAGAGAATCAACTAAATAGCACTCTCCAGTAAAATCTGGTGACTATTCTCGTGAGCGCTAATGTTTCTGTTGTTTTACAGCATGATCATATAAACTTCACACAAGTCTTGCCAAAGGTTCTACTTGGCGCAAACATTAATTAAAACGCAAAAACACATCTAAATAGAATCTAGATGTAATATTTATTCCTAAACAGAAGCAAAAACAAAGAAAATAAAATTGGGTTGCCTCCCAACAAGCGCTATCGTTTAACGCCCCTAGCTAGGCATGATACAAGGATAGATCTAGGTATTGCCATCTCTGGAAGGCAATCCATAAGTGGCTCTCATAATAGATTCATAAGGTAATTTGATTTTATTTCTAGGAAAGTGTTCCATGCCTTTCCTTAACGGAAATTGGAATCTAATATTTCCTTCCTTCATATCAATAATTGCACCAATCGCTCTAAGGAAAGGTCTACCAAGAATAATAGGACATGAAGGATTGCAATCTATATCAAGAACACTGAAATCTACGGGCACATAATTCCTATTGGCAACAATAATAACATCATTAATCCTTCCCATAGGTTCCTTAATAGTAGAATTCGCAAGATGCAAATTTAAAGAACAATCATCAAGCTCATGGAAACCTAACAATTCACACAAAGTTTTTGGGATAGTGGAAACACTTGCACCCAAATCACACAAAGCAAAGCATTCATGATTTTTAATTTTAATTTTAATAGTAGGTTCCCACTCATCATAAAGCTTTCTAGGGATAGAAACTTCTAATTCAAGTTTTTCTTCATAAGATTGCATTAAAGCATCTACTATGTGTTTGGTAAAAGCCTTATTTTGACTATAAGCATGCGGAGAATTTAGTACGGATTGTAACAAAGAAATACAATCAATCAAAGAACAATTATCATAATCGAATCCCTTGTAATAAAAAATAGTGGGTTCATCACTATGCAAAGTTTTAATCTCTTCAATCCCACTTTTAACAATTTTAGCATCAAGACCTAAAAACTCCGAATCATTGGGACGCTTTTCAACTAAAGTAGACTTATCTCCAGTCCCATCTTTATCAAGATTCATACTAGAAAACAAGGATCAAATATGAGACACATCAATAACTTTCAAATCTTCATCTTTATTTTCATGATAACTAGAAGAACACGCTTTCATAAAGCACTCTTTATTAGCACGCATCCTAGCGGTTCTTTCTTTGCACTCATCAATGGAAATTATCATGGCTTTGAGAGACTCATTGATATCATGCTTAGGTGGAATAGATCTAAGTTTCAAGAATCAACATCAAGAGTAATTCTATCCACACTTCTAGCCAGCTCATCAATCTTAAGCAATTTCTCTTCAAGCAAAGCATTGAAATTCTTTTGCGAATTCATAAACTCCTTATCACTAGTTTCAAATTTAGAGGGTATCTTACCAAAATTTGCATAAGAGTTATTGTAGGAATTACCATAATTATTAGAGGAATTACTAGGAAAAGGCCTAGGATTAAAGTTTCCTCTATAAGCATTGTTACCAAAATTATTCCTACCAACAAAATTCACATCCAAAGATTCATTATTATTTTCAATCAACGTGGATAAAGGCATATCATTAGGATCAGAAGAAGCACTCTTAGTAGCAAATAATTTCATAAGTTCATCCATCTTTCCACACAAAACACTAATCTCTTCAATAGCATGCATTTTTTTACTAGTAGATCTTTCAGTGTGCCATTGAGAGTAGTTAACCATAATATTATCTAGGAGTTTGGTAGCTTCTCCTAAGGTAGTTTCCATGAAAGTGCCTCCTACGACCGAGTCTAAAAGATTTCTAGAAGCAAAATTCAAGCCAGTATAAAAGTTTTGTGTAATCATCCATAAGTCAAAACCATGTGTGGGACAATTACGTATCATTAATTTAATTCTCTCCCAAGCTTGTGCAACATGCTCATGATCTAGTTGCTTAAAATTTATAATATCATTTCTAAGGGAGATGATCTTAGCAGGAGGAAAATACTTAGAGATAAAAGCATCTTTGCACTTATTCCACGAATCAATACTATTTTTAGGCAAAGAGGAAAACCAAGTTTTAGCACGATCTCTAAGTGAAAACGGAAATAGCTTCAATTTAACAATATCATTATTCGTATCCCTCTTCTTTTGCATATCACACAAATCAACAAAGTTGTTTAGTTGGGTAGCGACATCTTCACTAGGAAGGCCTGAAAATTGATCTTTCATGATAAGATTCAACAGAGCAGCATTGATCTCACAAGATTCAGCATCGGTAATAGGAGCAATCGGAGTGCTAATAAAATCATTATTGTTGGTATTGGAGAAGTCACACAGTTTGGTATTGTTCTGAGCCATAGTGACAGACAAGCAATCCAACACACAAGCAAACAAGAAGCAAGCGAACGGTAAACACACGGCAAAAAGAAGGGCAAATAAAATGGCAAGGGTGAAGTGGGGGAGAGGAAAATAAGAGGCAAAAAATGTAATGTGAAGGATAAGGGTTTGTGATAGGTACTTGGTATATGACTTTTGCGTAAGCCTCCCTAGCAACGGCGCCAGAAATTCTTCTTGCTACTTCTCGAGCTTGCGTTGTATTCCCTCGAAGAGGAAAGGGTGATGCAGCACAGTAGTGTAAGTATTTCCCTCATTTTTTGAGAGCCAAGGTATCAATCCAGTAGGAGACCACGCGCAAGTCCCTCGCACCTGCACAAACAAACAAGAACTTTGCAGCCAACGCGATAGGGGGTTGTCAATCCCTTTACGGTCACTTACAAAAGTGAGATCTGATAGATAGGACAGTTTGATATTTTTGGTATTTTTTGGATATAAGAACAGAAAGTAAAAACAACAAAGTAAAGTAGATTGGATATTTATATGTTGAGAATAGACCCAGGGGCCATAGGTTTCACTAGTGGCTTCTCTCATGATAGCAGAGTTCTACGGTGGGTGAACAAATTACTGTCGAGCAATTGATAGAAAGGCGCATAGTTATGAGAATATCTAGGCATGATCATTATATATAGGCATCACGTCCGTGACAAGTAGACCGAAATGATTCTGCATCTACTAATATTACTCCACACATCGACCGCTATCCAGCATGCATCTAGAGTATTAAGTTCATAAGAACAGAGTAATGCTTTAAGCAAGATGACATGATGTAGAGGGATAAACTCAAGCAATATGATATAAACCCCATCTTTTTATCCTCGATGGCAACAATACAATACGTGCCTTGCTGCCCCTGCCGTCACTGGGAAAGGACACCGCAAGATCGAACCCAAAGCCAAGCACTTCTCCTATTGCAAGAACTATAGATCTAGTAGGCCAAACCAAACCGATAATTCGAAGAGACTTGCAAGGATATTATAATCATACATAAAAGAATTCAGAAAAGTACCAAATATTTCTCATAGATAATCTTGATCATAAACCCACAATTCGTCGGATCTCGACAAACACACCGCAAAAAGATTACATCGAATAGATCTCCTCAAAGACCGAGGAGAACTTGGTATTGAGATCCAATAAGAGAGAAGAAGCCATCTAGCTAATAACTATGGACCCGAAGGTCTGTGGTAAACTACTCAGAACTCATGGTGAGGCAATGGTGTTGACGTAGAAGTACTCCGTGGAAGATCCCCCCTCCAGCGGAGCTCCGGAACAGGCCCCAAGTTGGGATCTCACATGAACAGAAGGTTGCGGCGGTGGAATTAGGGTTTTCTCTATCGCCTCGATGTTTTCAGGGTACATGGGTATATATAGGAGGAAGGAGGGCATCGAGGGAGCCAGAGGGGGCCCACGAGGGTGGGGGGCGCGCCCTATAGGAGGGGGCACGCCCTGGACCCTCGTGGCCGCCTCCTCCGTTCGCTCGCATGTACTCCAAGTCTTCTGTGTGATATTGTTCCAAAAATAACTCTCGCGAACGTTTCATTCCGTTTGGACTCCGTTTGATATTCCTTTTCTGTGAAACCCTGAAATAGGCAAAAAACAACAATCTGCACTGGGCCTTTGGGTTAATAGGTTAGTCCCAAAAATAATATAAAAGTGTATAATAAAGCCCATTAAACATCCAAAACATCATATATAATAGCATGGAACAATAAAAAATTATAGATACGTTGGAGACGTATCAAGCATCCCAAAGCTTAATTCCTGCTCGTCCTCGAGTAGGTAAGTGATAAAAACAGAAGTTTTGATGTGGAAGGATAACCAACATAATTTTCAATGTAATTCTCTTTATTGTGGCATGAATGTTCGGATCCGAAATATTCAGGACAAAAGTCTATATTGACATAAGAAATAATAATACTTCAAGCATACTAACAAAGCAATCATGTGTTCTCCAAATAACATGGCCAAAGAAAGTTATCCCTACAAAATCATATAGTCTGGCTATGCTCCCTCTTCATCACACAAAATATTCATATCATGCACAACCCCGGTTTCAGCCAAGCAATTGTTTTCATACTCAATTTTTTCAAACCTTTCAACTTTCACGCAATACATGAGCGTGAGCCATGTATATAGCACTATAGGTGGAATAGAGTGGTGGTTGTGGAGAAGAAAAAAAGGAGGAAGATAGTCTCACATCAACTAGGCGTATCAATGGGCTATGGAGATGCCCATCAATAGATATCAATGTGAGTGAGTAGGGATTGCCATGCAACAGAAGCACTAGAGCTATAAATGTATGAAAGCTAAACAAAAGAAACTAAGTGGGCGAGCATCCAACTTGCTTGCTCATGAAGACCTAGGGCATTTGAGGAAGCCCATTGTTGGACTATACAGGCCAAGTTCTATAATGAAAATTCCCACTAGTATATGAAAGTGACTAAACATGAGACTCTCTATCATGAAGGACATGGTTCTACTTCGAAGCACAAGTGTGGAAAAAGATAGTAGCATTGTCCATTTTCTTTCTTTTTTTCTTTTTTTGGGTCTTTCTTTTTTTTCTTTGGCCTTTCCTTATTTTTTTTCTTCGGGACAATGCTCTAATAATGATGATCATCACACTTATATTGATTTACAACTCGATACTAGAACAAAGTATGACTCTATATGAATGCCTCCGGCGGTGTACCGGGATGTGCAATGAATCAAGAGTGACATGTATGAAAAATTATGCATGGTGGCTTTGCCACAAATACGATGTCAACTACATGATCATGCATGGCAATATGACAATTATGAAGTGTGTCATAATGAACGGAACGGCGGAAAGCTGCATGGCAATATATCTCGGAATGGCTATGGAAATGCCATGATAGGTAGATATGGTGGCTGTTTCGAGGAAGGTATATGGTGGGTGTATGGTACCGGCGAGAGATGCGCGGTACAAGAGAGGCTAGCAATGGTGGAAGGGTGAGAGTGCGTATAATCCATGGACTCAAGTCATAAAGAACTCATTTACTTATTGCCAAAATTTACGAGTCGTCAAAACAAAGTAATCAACGCATACTCCTAGGGAGGGGGGGGGGTTGGTAGGATTTAACCATTGCGCGCCCCCGACCTCCACACAAAGGTTGGCACTCAATAAATACCTCATGCTCTAACTTCGTCACATAGCGGCTCACCATACGTGCATGCTACAGGAATCACAAACTTTAACACAAGTATTTCTCAAATTCATAATTACTCCACTAGCATGACTCTAATATCACCATCCTCATATCTCAAAACAATCATCAAGTATCAAACTTCTCATCATATTCAATGCACTTTATATGAAAGTTTTTTACTATATTCATCTTGGATGCCTATCATATTAGGACTAGTTTTATAACCAAAGCACATTACCATGCTGTTCTAAAAGACTCTCAAAAGGATATAAGTGAATCATGAGAGATAAACAGTTTCTACAAAATAAAATCACCACCGTGCTCTAAAAGATATAAGTGAAGCACTAGAGCAAAACTATCTAGCTCAAAATATAAAAGTGAAGCGCATAGTGTATTCTAACAAATTCTAGATCATATTTCTTTCTCTCAAAAGGTGTGTCCAGCAAGGATTATTGTGGCAAACTAAAAAGCGAAGACTCAAATCATACATGACGCTCCAAGCAAAACACATATCATGTGTTGAATAAAAATATAGTCCCGAGTATAGTTACCGATAGATGAAGATGAAAGAGGGGATGCCTTCCCGGGGCATCCCCAAGCTTAGGCTTTTGGTTGTCCTTGATTATTACCTTGGGGTGCCTTGGGCATCCCCAAGCTTAGGCTTTTGCCACTCTTTGTTCCATAGTCCATCAAATCCATACTCAAAACTTGAAAACTTCACAACACAAAACTTAGCCAAAAATCTCGTGAGCTCCGTTAATATAAGAAAACAAACCACCACTCAAAGGTACTGTAATGAACTCATTCTTTATTTATATTGGTTTTTAAACCTACTGTATTTCAAATTATCTATGATTCATACTCCCCAATACTAGTCATAGATTCATCAAAATAAGCAAACAACACACGAAAAACAGAATGTGTCAAAAACAGAATTGTATGTAGTAATCTGTAACTTTCGAATACTTCTGTAACTCCAAAAAAATTGAAATAAATTGGTAAACGTGAGGAATTTGTCTATTAATCATATTAAAAAAGAATCAACTAAATAGCACTCTCCAGTAAAATCTTGTGACTATTCTCGTGAGCGCTAACGTTTCTGTTTTTTTAAAGCATGGTCATATAAACTTGACACAAGTCTTCCCAAAGGTTCTACTTGGCACAAACACTAATTAAAACACAAAACAACATCTAAACAGAAGCTATACGAAATATTTATTCCTAAACAGAAACAGAAAAAAATAAAAAAAATTGGGTTGCCTCCCAACAAGTGCTATCGTTTAACGCCCCTAGCTAGGCACGATACAAGGATAGATCTAGGTATTGCCATTTTGGAAGGCAATCCATAAGTGGCTCTCATAATAGATTCATAAGGTAATACAATACGTGCCTTGCTGCCCCTACTGTCACTGGGAAAGCACACCGCAAGATTGAACCCAAAGCCAAGCACTTCTCCTATTGCAAGAACTATCGATCTAGTAGGCCAAACCAAACCGATAATTCGAAGAGACTTGAAAGGATATTATAATCATACATAAAATAATTCAGAAAAGAACCAAATATTTCTCGTAGATAATCTTGATCATAAACCCACAATTCATCGGATCTCAACACACACACCACAAAAAGATTACATCGAATAGATCTCCTCGAAGACCAAGGAGAACTTGGTATTGAGATCCAATAAGAGAGAAGAAGCCATCTAGCTAATAACTATGGACCCAAAGGTTTGTGGTAAACTACTCACAACTCATGGTGATGCAATGGTGTTGATGTAGAAGCACTCCGTGGAAGATCCCCCCTCCGACGGATCTCCGGAACAGGCCCCAAGATGGGATCTCACGAGAACAGAAGGTTGCGGCAGTGGAATTAGGGTTTTCTCTGTTGCCTCGATGTTTTCAGGGTACATGGGTATATATAGGAGGAAGGAGGGCATCGGGGGAGCCAGAGGGGCCCACGAGAGTGGGGGGCGTGCCCTGGACCCTCGTGGCCGCCTCCTTCGTTCCCTCGCGTGTACTCCAAGTCTTCTGTGTTGATATTGTTCCAAAAATAAGTCCCGCGAAGGATTTATTCCGTTTGGACTCCGTTTGATATTCCTTTTCTACGAATCCCTGAAATAGGCAAAAAAAACAGCAATCTGCACTCGGCATTTGGGTTAATAGGTTGGTCCCAAAAATAATATAAAAGTGTATAATAAAGCCCATTAAACATCCAAAACATCATATATAATAGCATGGAACAATAAAAAAATTATAGATACGTTGGAGACGTATCAGGCAGTAGCAGGAGCGAGAGGAAGAGCAGAGCAGCGGCACGAGCGAGAGCCGGAGCAGCAGCAACAACTTCATGTAGCTGCAGTAGCCTGTGTACCAACATCAGCAGCACAAGCGAGAGCAAGAGCAGAGCAGCAGCACGAGCGAGAGGAAGAGCGGAATAGCAGCACGAGCGAGTGAGAGCCGGAGCACCAGCAGCAGCTTTGGCTGGTATGGCCACCACCATCGAGGGAGCCTCGCACTGGGGGAGAGCCGCCATGGAGGATGTCGCTGGATGTGCCATCGTCGAAGGAGCCGCACCATGGGGGAGCGGGATCAAGCACCAGCGGCGCCGTGAGGTCAAATTAAGGAGAAGGTGTGATGTGATGAGTGTACAACCTCTTTGGTGGCGCCGGGTAGGCGTTGGCTTTGTCTGAGGAGTCGGTGAGGATGATGCGGTTTCAGTGGAGCAGGCTAAGGCGGCGCGATGGGGATGGTGCAACCACAATAGATGAGACAATCGTCGGAGCAACTCCTTAGAGGTGGAGGCCGGGGCGGCTGAACTGGTGGCATTACGATATCGATGACGGATCCTCATCTGGGGTGATGGATGACGAACGTCGAGTTGTTGCGGATAATGTCGTCGGGGAAGAGGCATCGGCTAGGCAACGGTGGGGTGGCGGACGGAGGAGGGTGGGGTTTCGTGGCTGGAGTAGAGAGATAATGGCGGCCTAGGTTATTGAATGATGAAAAGGAGGTGATGGGAGGGGTAGGGCATGACTTAGGGACACGCTTGTCCGAAATGTAGGGTGTGTTACAAAAGTACCCCACCGATTTGAACTAGCGGCCCTTTCAGCTCAGGGTTAGAATGGGGATTTCACATGTCGTGATTTGGCAGCAGGAGGGAGTTTTTGCGAGCATTGTATTTGTAATGCCCCGGATGTAATACTTTCCCTTTTGGGTATATAATATATCTCCGGCTTCATCTATTTCCATTTCGGGTTCTTTGTCTTTCGGGATTTCGTCGTTTTGTTGTGTGAGTGTGTGGCATTCATTCATATCATGTAGACGTGTGCATTGCATTGCATTTGTGTTGTGGGTTGCATCCGGTTCGTCGTGTTTCTTCCCGTTGTCCGTTTCGTGTTCCGGAGCTCCCTCACGTGTCCGTGACGTCCCGTAGGCCTACTTTGTTGTTCGGGCGTTTTACGTTACCGGTGTGCCGCGAGGTTGTTTTGTGTGTTGTTGTTTTGTTGTGTGCAACCCGCCTCTCAAATCTCGTCTCGTTTGGACTCCATTGACTTTTCCATCCGTTGTCCGTGTGGGTCCGAAGTGCCTTCACTTCGTGTCCCGGAAACATCCCTACTGCATTCTTTTATCTCCGTCTAGGCCTTTTAAATCAACCCCCACGATCGGATCCGTCGGATCGCGATCGGAGGGCTCCTAGCGCCCCTAAAACTCCTCCTAACCCTAAAAACTGCTACATATAGACCCCCCTAGTCTATTTGGGCATCCCCTTCTTCTTCCCCCTTCTCCACTTTCTTTTTTTTCCTTTTTCTCAGATCCAATCCCCAAAATATCTCTGGATCCCGAGGGAACCAGCCGTTCCGGCCAGCTCCCTCGATCCCATCGCGCCAGGTCAACGCAGCCTGCACCGCGCGCCAACGACCGAGCGATCGATCGCCCCGCACCGACCGCATCGGGCGCGCCGCACCGGGCCACGGCGTTCCGCTTCCGCGTCGGGCTCGGGACCACTTGGTCGCCGTAGTCGGCCGCGTCGTCGCCATCTCCATCGGGGCCGAAGGGCCCAGGTCTCCCTCGCCGGCCCGCAGCGCCATCGCCCGCTCCAGGCCACCAGGCGCTGCCTCGCAGCAGCGCGCCTCGCCTCAGCTGGGCCTGCTCCAGTGGGCCGCCGTCTCGCCTCCACCGCCGCCCCAGGCCAGCCAGGCCAGATCGCCTCCGCCTGGCCTTCTCCGCCTCCCGGGCCGCGACCGCCCCGCCGCGCCGCGCGGGCCGCCGCCTCGACCGCGTCGTGGGCCCAGTTTCCGCCGCCTTCACCAGGCCGCACCGCCGCCGCTACAGTTCCGGGCCGAACCAGATCCGCCGGCCCGTTCCTCCGTTTTTTTTCAGATCTGAGACTGCTAAGGTTGTTCCCCCACTCCTAAGTCTCTGTTCTGTTAATCTCAAATGCTATCTTTGACCTGCTCTAACTTTGTGCCTGTTGCTCCGTTTTGCGCGTGTAGCATGTCCAGATGTTCGTGGAGATGTCCTCTACGTTTTACCTGTTGTTGTCATGCATGTTAGATGTCATCTTGACACTTATTTTCCTGTTGCAAGAGTGCATCATGTTATAAACTGCTGTTATGTGTTATTTTCATGCCACCTTTGACATGTGTTAAATTTTAGCTCGTTTGTCCAAACGATGCAAATGACATGTCCACGTGTTCGTCTTGCCACGAACTACGTGTTGTGTGTGATAGGTTGCATGGTAGATTTATTGTTTCCTTGTTATCATCTTTGCAAAGTGCCATGTTCATATGTTGTGTTTTCACTTGTTATGAAATGCCATCTTGTTGAGCTCGTTGCAATCGTTGTGTTCACCTCTATGATGCATGCTTGTGTGTTTCGGGATCACCTTCATATGCACTTTGATGAGGTGCTTACCCTTTGCCATGTTTAGTTTCGATGTGACTTAAACATGCTCTTTTGTGTGCTATGATGATTTTGCTGTTTTGGGACTTAGTGAATTTTCACTAAGTCTGAAATCTGTAACGTTCCGATGCCATGTTCGTGTGATGCTCTAGGACAAAGCATGTTAGTTTTGGGGTGGATTTTGATTGTTCCTTGTAGTATATATTGTTGTCTTTCCATCCATGTCCTCACATGTCTATTTGAGTGGCTGTAGCATGCTTATCTTTTGCTCTAAAGTTTCAATAAAATTCTGCTGCCAGAATTGTATTGCAAAGTTCAATATGTCCAAGATCATTGCTATTGATCCGTGACTCCGTTGGGGGTGCACTTTGGACCTAGTTGCTATACTATATGTCTAGTTTGTGTTCATGTCCTTTTCCATGCTTTTTGGGTGCTGTAGCTTAATTATTTTGAGCTCCAAAGATGTTATGTTGCTGTAATTTTCAGCTTTCGCTCAAATCTTGTTTCGGGCATAACTTTTAGCCCGTAACTCCGATTTCAGCGAATCTTATATCAAACTTGGGTGTTTTTCTGTGTAGATTAATAATATCAGATTGTTATCTTGTTTTGAGGTGTTTTGCTTGAGTGATGTTTTACGTGCTCCATGTGCATCCTTAGTGCATCCATCATGCATTCATGTTTTTCGAGTGCGCATTGCATCTTGTTGATTGGTGCTTGGTGTGATTGTTTTGTTTAGAGCCGGAAGCTGAGACCGGGTACGAAGTTGAGCACGAGGTTGAGCACGAGGACCCTTCTTACGATCCGAACGACTTCTCTTCAGGCAAGATGAACGAACCCCGATAACATTACTATCTTTGCCTATTGCTAGTAGTCTCGATCTATAGTTTTGCCTCGATGCCCATGATCTTCTTGTCAGCCTCCTACTTGTAACCAATTGCCATGTTTAACCACCCTACCTATGCAAACCGTTGCTTGGCTAAGTACGCTTCGCTCAGCCCTTCTTATAGCGTTGCTAGTTGCAGGTGAAGTGAAGATGCTTGCTCCATGTTGAAGTTTGGTTGGGTTATATCACACTATATAAATGCTTTAATTGAAATCATCTATATATTGGCAAGGGTGGAAGGCTAAGCCTTTTGCTTGGTGATTTGTTCCACTCATGCCGTTAGGATCCGTATAAGCCGGTATTATGTTCCTTGATTATGCGTTCCTAACACGGTTGGGGTGTATGGGACCCCCTCGATAAACCGCTAAGTGCTAAGTCTTTTCCAGCAAGTCCCAACATTGGTACTATTCGCCTAACACAACTAAAACTTTCCGAGGGAGTAATTAACCCGAGGCTTAATTAATTCAACCCCCCTGGGCCAGTGCTCGAGTTGAGTGTTGGTCCAAACTAGAGTCGTGTGCGTGGCCCCCCTTGGCAACTTGGGTATTTCGGCCACTGTACGCTGTGCTCATCCGGTCGTGGCCTGAGACTAGATACGCGCGGCTACTATCAGGGTGTCGGCACGCCGGGAGGATTTGCTGGATTAGCCTTACCTTAGCTCGGTATATCTTGAGCACGGGATTCCGAGGATACTCGGGTCTTCCCACTTTGGAGTTGCGACTCCGCGGATCGTGGGCTTGTAATGGGTCAAGTTGGAACACCCCTGCAGGGTTTGAACTTTCGAAAGCCGTGCCCGCGGTTATGTGGCAGATGGGAGCTTGTTAATTCCGGTTGTAGAAAACTTGACACAATGTTACTAATACACTACCAGCGTGTGTTCCGTGACTGTCAATTTCCGAATAGGGATTCGGGAGTTGAACACGGAGGGGTTATGATTGTGAGCTTGTAGCTAGGATCACTTCGTGATCACTTCTCGCCGATGCCTTCTCTTCTCGCTCTCACTTGCGTAAGCTAGATGCTAGTTGCTGCTGCAGACTTGTTCTTTTCTTCAGCCTTTCCCTCACCTAAAGGCTTAAATAGTTCTGTTACCCGGGAACGGGATTGCTGAGTCCTCTGTGGCTCACAGTTACTTCACACACCAGATGCAGGTCCAGCTGTGAGCTATCCAGGTGATGGCACCGAGCTGGATTGGGAGTACGACGAAGAGCGTAGTCGTTACTACGTGCGCTACCCGGACGATCAGTAGTGGAGTCTCTTACTAGGATTCGATCCGCCTGTGGTTTTTTTATCTGAGTTTGGTACTTTGACATTTGGCTTTTGCCCTTAGAGGGTTGTAGTGTTCTTAATGTATGATGTTTGAGACTTGTACTGTAATTCTGTGACGTGGCGAGTGTAAGCCAACTATTTTCAGTTTACTATCCCCTCTTTTACATGAGTTGTGCAAAGATTACCAAACTTGAGATCATTCTAGGATGGACTTATGCCTTTAAGTCGTGCCTCGACACGTAGGAGGTATAACTCCATCCTGGGCATTACAGTATTTTTGGGATAGCAAGGCGCAGATTGAGAAGGAGCGAGTTTACGAAGCACAAAGAGACAACGATATCTGAATTTTTGGGATAACAAGCCGCAGGTTGAAATTTCGGAACAAGCCTAACTTGTATTGTACCAAATCAATTCGCACTTCCCTCAACGAAAAAACAAATAAAATCTATTCGCACCACATAAAGAGAGAATCTTGTCCTGTTTTACTGTATGGATTATTACAAATGCTATTCAAAACATTGAATCCATGTAATATCCAATTAATTTTTTTGCTAGCTGTATAATGCATGTAACCTACTCAAACGAACATTTTAGTGCATTCCAAATGTATATACTACCACTGTAATTCGAACTAAATTTGAATTCTTTTCTCTATTTGAATAATAATCTACAATCATGATTGTTGCCAAGTTAAACCATCATCTGCACACCACATGGTTACTGTAGAGTTAGATATGAACTATGTGTACTATATGAACTCGAATTCAGAATTTTGAATCCACTTGGTGTTGATTTCAAATAATAGTACATTTGAAGTGCTAGCCAGATTTTCGTAATCTAAACCATGTTTCATATGTATACTATGTTTATCTCACAATGGATAGTGCCCCGCCCCCTACATTATGACAAGTATTTAGCCATGAGCTGCAAAAGCCACACATTATCACAAATTCAAATAAATGTTATATAATATAACATGTTCATAACCACACCATGCATATCACCATTATATTCATGCATGCATGGGTTTAAAACACTATGATCTCTTATTCAAATATCCGTATCCACTTTTATAAAAAATGTTCTATGTTACTCTTTTACACCAACTCACCTCTTCTCTTTGTAGATAGCACTAACTTTCTCTCGTGCATGCACATGCCCGCCTCACACTCACCCTCCCTCAGCATTCTCTCAGTCATGCACATTCCTTATTTTTTTAGGTCGTTCTCCCACGGTATCTGTAGGTCTCCCCAGCTCCTTTACGGCACACATTGATTCATACACCTTTGTAGCCAGGTCTGCCTACCATGAACACACGCTTTCCCTCTTCTCTTATCATCGTCCATGCGTCCCTAAGTCTAATACTGTCCCACACGCATGTACACACTTGCCCCTCTTTTCATCAATCTCTTACTTACACACTCCTCCCCCTCTAGATATAGCAGGCCTCTCGCGCCACCTCCTAGCCGCACCCCCTTCTCTATCCATCTCTTTGGGCCTTATTTACCTCTAACACATGCATGCATACCGATCGATCTCCCTACATATAGCTGAGCTGACCATAACTCTTTCCCCCCACGCATCGATCAATGTACCTCACTAGTTATGTATCTCCCTTTATCCGACACACGACGATTGATCTACCTATCTAGTTAGGTCTGCTTAGCACATACATATCGCCCCCCTCATCATCCATGCATGCCTCCAGACCCGTCTGCACACACCGACACACATTCCCTCTCTTATTGATATTATAGTCCTACCCTCCATTTGTCCAGTAGGCCTCTCCAAACATCTATGAGAAACAACTCCATCACCAACCCTCCAACACTCTAGTTCCGCTCTCTCCCAAACTTATTCCTCTCCTACACATATGCATGGATGCCGATCGATATCCCTCAACACATAGCTAGGTCTCTCTCCTTCTCCACACATATACCATTTGATCTACCTCTCTTTAGTTAGGTCTCGCCCCCCCCCACATTGATAGTCGAACACTGTATGTAGGTACTCGTGCCATAGAGACAAACTGCAGCTCTCCCCTCTCATGTCATAGTAGGCCAGCCACCATATATCTTTGACGTGGGCACACACAATTTCACTGGCTCTCTTTATCGGACATGCACCCATACACTTCATATCCCTCTTCGATTCAATCGATATCTCACGTCGACGATCCCTCCACTCTCTTCTCGTGGATCACCCCCTCTGTATATGATATATCTAGTCATCTATTTCACACACATTGCATATGTCACATTTTTGTTTAACATATGTCAACACGTATTCCCTGTCAATCTCTCACGCACCCAAAAAACACCCACGAATGCTCACACCATATCTCTCTATGTCTGTATCTCCCTCACACACACACTCATGAATGCACGAAGAGAAGAGGTGCACGCACGACGCAGTACTCACGTCTCGTTCCCAACCACACCTGCACGGGTACACGATGGAGCTCATTTATGTACGAAAAGGCAGCCCCTGTGAGAATTTGAGCGTGCAGCGGTTGTTGCCTTGAAGGAGGGTCGTGTACCACGCGTACATGAAACAAAGTTCGACTTGACACATTATTTTAAATTAAAGTTAAATTTCTCAATGGCACGTACATAATATAAAATGGTTGTTATTGAGAAAAAATAAATACGCTCCATTATATACAATGGAGCTTGCCTGTTGGGTCTTCGCACTCTCTCACACAAGACGGTGGTGGCCTCTCTCTCTCTCATCGCCGGTCACTGAACCGACCGGATCCCATCCGCTGTTGGAAAGGGAGGATGTGCATCGTTGCTTTATTCGATAGCGTTGAGGTAGCACGCTCCAATCTACGGTACCTGCCGTTCTCTCTGAGAAAGCTTCGGCGCAGTAGGGCATTCGACATTTTCTCGCTGCCACAGTATGGGCAGATCCCGCCCTTTGGCACCCTCCTACTTACATCCCGACGACCCTCAGGTACAACTTCCTCTAGCCTTGCTCCACTGCCCATCTTCCCACGTCGCTGTGGATCTTCTTTGCCTAAAATGTATCTCAACCGGCGTACTTATCATCTTGCAATCTCATCCTCATGCCATTTTAGATAAACCATCGTGCTGCTATCTTTCCCTTAGGAAAAGGAATATGCTTCTTTTTTGTCAGCGTATGTGTCATCTACTGTTGTTGTGGCTAATAATTGTTTCCTTTCTACCTCTTTTTTGCAAACAGGGATATCTATTTCACCTCGTTGCTATTGTGACCTTTTGGTGAATCGCACAAAGCACTTTTTTCTTAAGAGTGTCTTGTGCAATTTTGCTGAAATGTCACATGGGAAACATTTCTACATTTCAGTGGGTCTGCACAAAGAGAGATTAGTTTTGCTATCCTCCTCATCCAACTCTGAGCCTAATCTTCTCCAACTAGTTAGTCTTAAGAGAGACTGTAAATGAAGATGACTAGCTTCTATTTGGGTGTTTATTGCTTCACCAACAGTCCTCTATTATTGTAATCACACTAAATATCTTTGGGAACAAGGAAGCTCAACTCTATTTTAGTGGAACTGCACAAAATGATCGGAATGTTCCATGCTCCTGGCAGTTACTTTATTTGCCAACATGCCTTATGGATTTTGATAGAGCTGCGTGAAAGTAGCTGCCAATGACACCTTGGATCAATTCTATTTTTTCTTTATAACACCTTCTCACAAATTTGCTTTGAGTTGTGATGTAAATATTGGCCCTGATTTGCTAATCGTTGAGATGCGTCAGCTAGGAAGTTAGTTTTCTATTTTTTGCAAAAGAGCATGGATGATAGTTTCGTTTCCATTCGACTGGATGTTGTAACGAGACAACCTTCCAACTAGCAAGACACATGAAACAAAAGCTGAAAGCTTCAGAGCTTTGTACGTTTTCATGTCACTGAAAAATTATGTGTACACCAATTATGTAAACAAATGCTGAAAGCTTGATAGCATTGCCAGAAGCCATTGAGCATCCGGGTGAAAGAACAAGTGGTGCCCCCATGTTTCGTTTTGGTAATTGATGACAATATCTATGGACTAATGGTTTCCTTGAGATATATTCGAAGGATTTGTCCATAGGATTTTCTTGAAGTCCATTTGTTGGTTTCAAGGAGAGTATGTGATGTCCAAGGTGCTATTCAAGGAATTATCTAAAGATTGGTCATGTAAGAGGTTGATCAAGACGAAGTCAAAGAGTGAATCAAGTTGATCAACAAACAAAGCATAGAAGATGTACCGAGAGGGATCAAGTGATCCCATGGTATATTAAGCATTGTCCATTGCTCTTTGCCATGGTCTACGTGGAGTTCTTTGAGGGGTTAGGTTGAGGTGTGCAAGTTCAAGTGGATCATCACGAAGAGATCACGTCCTTGAAGCTTGCTGTCTATTGTGGTGAGAATGGACTCATGAAGATGTGCCGAAGAGTGGCTCACCCATAGTGGAGTATGGGGGAGCAATCAACTAGTCATCATCGAGCCAACGCAATCAAGAAAGGTGGTCCAACTTGTGGAAGTCAAGATTGTCATCATCTAGCTCAAGTGGACTATGTGCAAGGCTAAGGTTTTCCCTTGATAGGTTTTCTATTTTACTTGTCTCATGGGAGTTGTTGGGATACCGGGTTATAGGATTGATTGCCATACTATCAAGGGGGGCTCTCAAGTGAGTAGCTTAATTGTATCGTTCGTAGAGAGCTCAAACCATTGCATCGTTGCATCATCTTTCTTGGGTCTTTTTTGGTTTTCATCCTTGTGAGCTTTGGAGCTTTTAGTCATCTTCATGACAAGCTCGAGTTCATCAAAAATAGATTTCACATGCATCTTCTATGATGTTTTTCATGTTGGAGGTTATGCCGGTTCATCTCCGTTTGGATGCTACTTGTCGTCATATATCCAACAAGCTTGAGTTTACTCAATTCGGAGCTCATTTGCAGAAGTTATGGCAGTTCTAGTTTTCTTGTAGCCAACTGTTGTTGTGCTTGTGAGCTCTGGCAAGCGGTAGTACCGCTTATAAGAGGTAGTACCAACGTCTAGTACCGCGGTTTCTGCCGCTGCTTCTCGGAACTCGACTGTCGTGTTGGGTTTGCGCGGAAGTGCAATGGTAGTGTGAAGTGGTTGTATCGCCTATAAGCGGTAGTACCGCCCGCTACTACCGTTGCATTGCCGCTCCCACCAGGTATCGATGCACTCTCAGCAGAAGTGAAGCGGCAGGGGAGAGCAGCACTACTGCTTATAAGCGGTAGTACTGCTAAGGCGGGTGGTAGTACTGCTGTATCAGTTCTACTGCTTCTCCCCTGTTCCTGCTCTGCTTCTGAGTAACCCCGAGCTGCAACCCTAGTGGTAGTACCACTGGGGCGAGCGGTAGTACCGCTTCGGCTGCATGACTGCCTTGTGGCTTTGCGCCATTGCACTTCTTTTTGGTTACTACCGCCCGAGCGGTAGTACCACTCTGTGCGGTAGTACCACTCTGTGCGGGCTGAGAGCATAGTATGAGTTGGATTTTTCCCCTCCCATGAAAGGGGGTCTTCTTCCCCCATTGAACCTTATCTCTTTAGATCGTGTTCTTCCCCCATTGTTGATCTTCTTTGATCTTGCTATCCCTCAATCCCTCTAGGGATTCTTGCTAGTTTTGGGGGAAAAGAGAGAGGAGATCTAGATCCACATTTCCACTAATAACTTTCTCCTCTATGTGAGGGGAACTCCTTGGATCTAGATCTTGGAGTTCTTCGTGTATTCTTCTTCGTTCTTGCTCTCAGTTTACTCCCTAGCATTAGTTGCTTTGGTGGGATTTGGGAGAGAAGGACTTGGTCTCAGGGGGATGACCCCCGGGTATGCCCAAGAGGGCAAACGACGTTTCAAAACATCGGGGCGGCCAGCGCCCATTGGTCCAGCTGCTCCAGTTGGCTCGCCACTCGGTTGCTCCAGTCAGCTCCCCGTCCGGCTGCTCCAACCAACCTGCTATGTGGAGACAACCGCAGCATGGATTCGACACAGACAAGACAGCCATACAGTAGTCACTATTGCTAATAAAGCATACATTGTTCACTCGTCATATGCGACATCATGTATAGTGCTACTTGTCCCTGGGCACTAGTGTATAAAGTGACCCAGGGGGCACTCCCTTGGCCAACAAGGCACTCACTTGGCCAAGAAGTCACTCCCTTGGCCAAGAAGTCAGTTAATTGGCCAAGGGGACAACCACACACTAGAAGAGTCACTCATGGCCACTCACAAGCACATCCATCCATCCATGCCATTCCACCACGCCACAATCTCAGGCACTCATGCCCACATGCCCACAGCCACTCGGTCACAAGCACTCACGCCACAGACACACACATAGATGAGGCATGAGGCTCTCCACTGCCTTCTATAATACAACTCTAGGAGCAAACCTGTAAGCTCCACATATAAACCACACTCGGCAGGACTAGGGGTGTTATCTCTCTGGCGAGCCCTGAACCTGGGTACTCTCGTGTCTCACACTTGCGCGTGTCAACTTTGCCTTTGGAACCCACCGGTGCCCTTGTGTCTGTCACCCTATTTAGCCATCATATGGCATCCGTCGTGAGATCACCTATCGGGACCCCGATCCTAAGTCACATCGATCTAGCATGTAACACATTATATCACTTTGCGGCCTCACGCACGGTATCCCCACGGGTGCCACCTTACCTGGCCCGGGACAGTTTGCGTATTTTGGCTCACGTATACGATAGTGTCACTAGAATCCATATGACAAAGAACCTGGGCCGACATGACTAGTTGTAAACTAAAAGTGACGCTAAATTACAAGGACAGGCATACATGACCCAGCAACGAACGTGTCGGTCATCAACGTATGAACCCAAGTCGTAGCAAGCTACAAGGACTTAAAGGAACAACGCGTGACATTTCCCTAAAGGGACAGACACAGGAACGAAGAAGGACACATGCCGGCCAGCCTAAGTGTTCCAGAGTAGTAGTAAGCTACCAAGGTTCAGTGGAAGCACTAGGAGGCATTTCCCCATAAGATAGGATACCAAGGGTAAACAACTAGGTGTCGGATCCCACACATAGCAATACACCTTACACGTACGCATAAGATGCAAGTATGTGATGTAAAACATGGCATCACAACATAACTCAACAACTCATATAGATAAAGGCCCAAAAGAGCCATCATAGCATTTATTACAAGTAGTGGGTCTCATGACCCAGCATACAGAGCATACAGGCAACGGAAGCATAAACATGTCTGAGTATAGACATCTGAAAAGGAAGAAGGCTATCAAGCCCGCCTATCTACAAGACCCTCCCAATGGTACAAAATCGTAGCTGAGGTAACATGCTAAACGTCGAAGTCCACGTGGAACCACTAGTGAGACTGAAGTCTCTCTTCAAAACATAAATTAAGCAAACGTGAGTACAAAGGTACTCAGCAAGACTAACATCAGAACTAACTACATATGCATCATTATCAACAAAGGGGGTTGTGGGGTTTAACTGTAGCAAGCCAGCTTTGACTCAGTGGCTATCCTGTACTACGACTGCTGGTAACTCTTTGAGGTGGCGCACATGAGTCCACATATTCACCAATCAATACACCACTATGGATCCGCTCTCGTCTCCCTATGAGAAGGCCATCCATAGCACTCACGCTTATCTTGCACATTTTAGAGTATCCACTTTCACTTGTCTATGAACTGTATAGGCAACCTAGTAGTCCATTACGGCGGACGCGGCTATTCGAATAGATCATGTTAACCCTACAGGGGTGTACTTCTTCACACACACTCTCGCCACTTACCGCCATGTACACGTCGTGTATCTCGACAACCTTCAAGCGGAAGCCTGGCGAGGGTGTCGTCCACGACCTAACTAACCACACAAGTCTCTAGTCCAAGTTTATCGCCTATTTTGGTTCCATCCGCAAGGAGATCCGTCCGGGCTGTCGCTCACGGCCACAAATGATGTGTACAGGGTTCCCGAGACACCAAACGGGCGAATTGGTACATCGTGCCACGGTGTATCTACCGCATCATAGCCCACCCCTAGGGTCAGCGCTACGCGCGGCCTCCAACACATATCCTACAAACACCAAAAACTAGTTGCAACTCTTGGACAGAGATCAAGGCGATTAATAAGTCCAGTGGGTCCATGGGTTTCGGGCCCGATGCATGGTAGTAACTGTCTTGGATCACAAACACAGAACTCAGTTCCTGAGGGCGGCTTCAATGAGACAATCCAGCATGTACTCCTACATGGCCTCTCATCGCTACCTTTACCAAATCATGTTCACACACTTAGCTCTCAGTAGTAGGACATGATGACCACATTCCAATTCATCCCGATAAATCAGACCTGACACAACTCTAAGCAATAGCAGGCATAACAAGCAAGCATGGATGAGTAGGCACAACATGGCTCAAACAAATCCTACTCATGCTAGTGGGTTTCAACTATTTACTGTGGCAATGACAGGTCATGCAGAGGAAAGGGGTTCAGCTACCGCAGCAGATAGCAATTGAATCGTTGTTGTCCTAATGCAATAAAAGAGAGCAAGAGCGAGAGAGTGGGATTATATCGGAATGTTCAATGGGGTTGCTTGCCTGGCACTTCTGAAGATAGTACTGTGTCTTCATCAGTGTCATCAATCACATCGTCGGAAGATCGTCTACTGAGAGGGGACCAACACCGGCAACAGAGAAACAACACAATCAATGCAATGCAACAGTATGATGCATGATCATGACATGGCAATATGCTGTTGATTGACCTAATGCAAGAAGCTACCATGTTGGTTGAAGTTCGTTTGAATCAAAGATTCAAATTCAAACTCCAAAAGAAGCATTACAAATGCCCTTTAATTGATTTGTACAATTCAGTGAGTATAAGTTGTTCAAACATGCATGAAAATGCCATAAGCAGACTCCTCATATTTTTTTGATAATTTTTCATATATAAATTATTTCATTTGGAGTTACCGTTGGATTTCTATGATTTTTTAGAAGTTTAGGGCATTTTCTGAAATTAAACAAATCAATTAGATTTATTTAAAATCCAGAAAAGCATTACTACGTCATCACGCGGTCTGCATGACGTCAGCATGTCAAAGGCACCAGCCCAGGTCAAACCTGACAGCTAGGACCCACACGTCAGTGACACAACTAACTAACAGGGTTAGTTAGCTTTAAGTTAATACTTACTATAATGTTAGTGGGGCGAGAGCCCACTAGTCACCGAGTTAGTGGTTAACTAATTGTTAGTTAGTACTAATCGGAAATTAGCAGGGCTCTGGGCCCACCTATCATTGACCCAGGGAAGCCAAACAGTGGTCAAACCAAGGTCAACTCGCCGGAGTTGACCCGCGGCTGGTCACCGGCGGAGCCAGAGACGGAGGAGGGCGTCACGTTTCGCCCTCCGGTGACCAAACGAGCGGCGATTTTGTTCTTTGGGACACTGGTGCTCGTCTTTGTCCAACGGTGGTGGCAGCTGGAGCTGGGGTGGCCGGAAACGGCGGCGGCGACCTCAACGACGGCGGCCGGAGCTCGGGCGCCGATGAAAACGATGACACGGTGCACGGGAGGATCAACGGTTAGTTCCTACGTGTGCTATATGCGCTCACGAAGATGACAGGCATTAGCACGGGACCAATTGGTCACCGGAGCCTCATCGACAACGAGCTTGTGCGGCGGGATGCTTTGGACGTCATGGAAATGGTGGCTACAGCGAGCGAACGAGGTGGATGAGAGGGGGCTTTGGTCCGTGAGCTCACAGCGGAGACGATGGGATGGTTAGCGTGCTCGGGTGAGGCCTGGAGGCGACGATACGGCGACGGCGATCTCCGATACTAGAGCTTGAAGATGATGTCGATGGCGGTGATACGGCGCGTCCTCGGTTGCTTGGCTCGTCGAGGAGGCGTAGACGACGGAGGCGGAGCTCATGGGCACGTCAGAGAGGCGAGGGGGTGGCTCTGGGCGCTACAACGATGAGCGGCGGCGATGGCGGCTTTCGGGTGATGCGAGGGAGAGAGCCAGAGGAGGGGGATGGGGCGACTAAGAGAGAGGGGAGAGGAGCAGGGTGTTGGGGGGGGAGTGCGTGGCGTCGCGGAAGGGCAGGGAGGGCCAGGCAGGCAGCTGCGTGCCGGCACGCGCGGGCGCCGTGCACCGCTTCTCCTGTGCCTACTAGCGAGAGGAGGAAGATAGCTATGCCCCTGGTGGGCTGGGCTGACAACTGGGCCGGCTCAGGTAAGAGGCTCACGTGAGTCTCTCTCTCTTTCTTTTTGTTTCAGTTTTCTATTTCTTTTAGTCTGTTTTGAATTAGTAAAAATACTAACTCATTTTGAAAAATCCTGACAAAAATTGTGGGCACTATTTGAATTATTTCCAGCAGCCCCCAATTGTTTTCAGAAGTATTGAAGCATTTAAAATATTTATAGGAATTAAATGCTCCAATTCAAATACAATATGATTGAACTCAAAATCCATAAATGGTCAAGAAATATGCTCATCATTTTTGGCAGAGGTTTTCACCTTTATCAGAAATCATGAACTATTTCAAAGGCATTTTGGGTTCTTTGAAAAAAGATTTTAGTTGAACCTATTTTAATTCTTTCTGGTGCTATGGTTTGATCAATCCCCATTTCAGCTTTACATAAAATTTAAACATGATGCAAACACTCTAATGCAGCTAATTACAAGAGGTATTCTAGGATTGTGACAACTCACCCCGACTAAACAAGATTCTCGTCCCGAGATTCAAGACGTGAGGTAAGAAGATAGAGGGGACACAAAGCTAACACAATCTTCTCGATCCAATTGCACTTCATAAGAATGTTGATTGCTTGCATCATGTTGATCTTGACATCCTTGCATTCGAGATCTTTGTCCAACACAGTGATGAAAAAAGAAACTCTACAGTAATTGATCTTCTGAAAGATCGAGCAACTCAAGATCAACTCATGGAGTGAGACCTTAAAACATCTCTTGAGCTGAGACACAGAACACACATCCAGAGGGATGGAGTGAAACAAATGATGAAGGTTCACTTGGTAGGAAACAATTACACGCTTGAATAATATGGTGCATGGTTCCAAGATAGCGATGAAATAATTGCCATGATTCCCTAACGTGGCACCTTAGGGGAGGTGACTCGTAGAATTATTCCCATAAGTGGCAAAAAGAATTACTTTTGATACGGAGATCAACGAAACTCTCTATACCAGCCTGAGGCAATCACAAATGATCGTGTGATGGAGTTCGAGAGAACGACATACTCCGACTAGAATGGATGATGTGGACTAACTTGTTGAAGACAATGCTACGAGTGATTTTTGCGTATCATCGGAAATGGATGGGACCCATGGTAAGCCTACTTTTGAAGATAATCCTGAGCAGTAATTACCGAGAGGACAACCCATGGTAAAATGGCACAACGACAGTGCAAGCTGGGAACAAAATGCAAATGTTGGGAATTTTTCAACCATCATATCTGCCTGAGATTCAGATCTGGTTGGTAACAGGATATTTCAGACGTCATGTCTGGAACAGAAAGTTTGCAACACAAATCGACGAGATGATGTTGCAGGATTTTTAGAAAATGAACTACGATAGCAAGCTCCAAAACATGAGCTGGTTCTGCTACATACATGTGAACACGTTGTGCAGGACAAATGTGACCACATATAAGTCTTACAACAAAACACAACCGAGTTTTGGTTGGGAACCATCATCTAGGATATCGAAGTCCTTGTATAAGCCCAGGTTAGCTCTTAAGAAGGAGCTTCTTTTCCTTGAACAAATCAATCAGTGGCTTGGTGTGCTAGGAGCATATATAGAATGGAGGTGGCCAACCTATCAAACCATAGAGTACTTCGCACATGCGTAACTGACTTGGGATGATTCCAGAGGAAGCAAAACAACTTTTTCCAAATTCATGACGACAACTTACATCGAATGCACATGAATTACAGGAAGTCACTTCTTACATCGAAACATCTACTTCATGAGCTAACACAAAGATGATGCTTACAAAAGTTCCCAATACTATCTTTAATGTTCAACATGAGTCATGGAGAAGATAAACATGCTGTCTATGGGCTTGACAACAATTCATCGAGGCTTCCATATAGTTGGAATTCCACAATTACGTGAACACGGTGATGGCATTGGTTAGACCAAAGGATGTAATGGTGTATGCTCGAGGGCTCAACCACGAGTAAGACAACATTACGAACATCGTTGGTTCTGATTTGACTTGACAATAGCCCATACTCAAATCAAAGTTAGGATAAGACGATAGGTCCAGCAACTGAACACGAGGATCAATTGATGAAAATACCATCTTTCTTCAACACACACACAAAAGACATCCCTTCAAAATGAACTACGTTAGATCAAGCTTTTATCTTCCAACTCTCTAAGTTGTTGTTTAGCTTAACCAACTAGCTCAGGATATCCAACACAGATTCTTGGAGAAGGGGTGGTTTATAAGTAAACCAACTTGATCACGAGCTCAACATAACGGCCAGGGAACAACTTGGTAATACTTTCAAGAATATATTCAGAAAATCACGAACCATTGATATGTTACTAAGCTCGTAAACAATCTTGCTTTTCAGGGCAAGACGATATGATCAAAAGAGCGAGAGATTGACACAATCCTAACTCATTGATCGAAGAGTGCACCAGAAAAATGGACTAGGTAGCACGATCAATCTTAGAATGATGATTCAGTAACCAACACGCTAAGAATGAGATTATTGTCCATTAACTACCAAGCAACGGAGTTGCTAGGAGTATTGATTTCACACAGCATGTTTCACTTGTCAGTATTCCGGTTACAATAACGCGGAGACCGAGCAATGAATAGTAATGGTGAGAAGTATCACTGCATCAAGAGTTCATAGAGGTTGTGCAATTCCCATGGAATTCTTGACAGAAAGATGGCAATAATCCAAGGTAGAACAGAACAAAAGCTGGATTGGCATTTTGACCTGGGAAATACAACTACTCTGACCCAATCCTGGAGATGGATGAGGTTCTGGAGTTTGTTTCTCCTAGTCATTCCAGAATAGAATGACTCGACGGACCACAAGAATAAAAGGCATCGATGAGCATGAATGTGCAACTACTCCTGACTATCAACTGATAGACGGGGGTCATAATACAACTAAAGAGGGACAACTCAAAGGAACATTAGATTTTCTGAGTTGTGAATGCATAGCTTAGCATGTTGAACTAGTTCAACGTATTTCTTCCGGATAACCCATGCAGAAAAGTAGAACTGGCAGAATCACAATATAGAATGGAGAACTCATCAAGAGCACTATGGTTGTGATCTTTTGGTTCAAAGAACTTCTGCCAAGGATGGTTCATGGTGTTGGAAGAATGATACACCACAAACCTCGAGGACTATCACAAGGTTACTAGTATCCTAAAGGAACAAGCAAACACTATAAACATGAAGTAAGTAGAGTGAATCTTGGGTTCAAGAATCCAATAATAGAATACCTACTAACTAAATGGCATCATGTGATGCTTTCGAGAATGATGGCCAGAATCATCACACTCGGAATATAAAGCATTGCTAGATTACTGGGTGATTCTCTAAGATGCCTAGGGTCATAATAATAGCTCCATCATATATGTCGAGGCAATGAAGTACCTCAACTCAGCAATTAGTGTGGTTAATCTGGCCTAAAAGGACATCGTGACAGGGAGGAAAGATTTGCAAATGTATCAGACTATTTAGAAACCTGTGATGACTCGGATAGCATAACGGCTGTAATTGCTCAGAAATATTTGAGACATCCTGAAAAATGGTGGCATAACCATTCGGCATCACAATATCAAGGTTCTGAGACCAACTGTTAACACAGGGAAGTACTAGAAACTGAACTAAGAGTTGAATCCACCATTAACGTGATCCAGATAGATTGAATCGGAATCCTAGTTCTTAATCCCCGTAGAAAAGAAGAAGGTGACTCAGATCAGAAGGCCATAAGGTAAAGGAGTAAAAAGAGCCTTATGTTCCCTTCCACAATAAATTCCCTTAATATAACTAAAGAGTTTCTAGACACGACTTCGACCAGTTTGGCTTGGAAATCCTACAGGCAGTCGGGCTCTGATACCAAAGCTGTCGGGACCCAGATCCTAAGTCACACCGATCTAGCATGTAAGATATCATATCACTTTGTGGCCTCACGCACGGTATCCCCACGGCTGCCACCTTACTTGACCCGGGGCCGTTTGCGTATTTTGGCTCACGTATACGACAGTGTCGCTAGCATCCATATGACAGAGAACCCGGGCCGACATGACTAGTTGTAAACCAAATGTGGCGCTAAATTACAAGGATAGGCATACATGACCCAGCAATGAATGTGTCAGTCAACAACGTATGAACCCAAGTCGTAGCAAGCTACAAGGACTTAAAGGAACAACGCGTGACATTTCCCTGAAGGGACAGACACAGGAACAAAGAAGGACACATGCCGGCTAGCCTAAGTGTTCTGGAGCATTAGCAAGCTACCAAGGCTCAGTGGAAGCACTAGGAGGCATTTCCCCATAAGATAGGCTACCAAGGGTAAAGAACTAGGTGTCGGATCCCACACATAGCAATACACATTACATGTATGCATAACATGCAAGTATCTGCTGTACAACATGGCATCACAACATAACTCAACAACTCATATAGATAAAGGCCCAGAAGAGCAATCATAGCATTTATTACAAACAATGGGTCTCATGACCCAGCATACAGAGCATACAGGCAACAGAAGAATAAACATGTCTGAGTATAGACATTTGAAAAGAAAGAAGGCTATCAAGCCTGCCTATCTACAAGACCCTCCCAAGGGTAAAAAAAACGTAGCTGAGGTAATAAGCTAAACATCGAAGTCCACGTGGAACCACTAGTGAGAGTGAAGTCTCTCTGCAAAACATAAATTAAGCAAACGTGAGTACAAAGGTACTCAGCAAGACTTACATCAGAAGTAAGTACATACGCATCATTATCAACAAAGGGGGTTGTGGGGTTTAACTGCAGCAAGCCAGCTTTGACTCTGTGGCTATCCTGTACTACGACTACTGGTAACTCTTTGAGGTGGCGCACACGAGTCCACATATTCACCAATCAATACACCACTATGGATCCGCTCCCGTCTCCCTACAAGAAGGCCATCCATAGCACTCACACTTATCTTGCGCATTTTAGAGTATCCACTTTCACTTGTCTATGAACTGTACAGGCAACCTAGTAGTCCATTACCGCGGACGTGGCTATTCGAATAGATCATGTTAACCCTACATGGGTGTGCTTCTTCACACACGCTCTCGCCACTTACCACCACGTACACGTCATGTATCTCGACAACCTTCAAGCGAAAGCCTGGCGAGGGTGTCGGCCACGACCTGACTAACCACACAAGTCTCTAGTCTAGGTTTATCGCCTATTTGGGTTCCATCCACAAGGAGATCCGGCCGTGGTGTCGCTCACATCCCCAAATGATGTGTACAGGGTTCCCGAGACACCAAACGGGCGAATCGGTACACCGTGCCACGGTTTATCTACCGCGTCATAGCCCACCCCTAAGGTCAGCGCTACGCACGACCTCCAGCACATATCCTACAAACACCAGAAACTAGTTACAACTCCTGGACAGAGATCAAGGCGATTAATAAGTCAAGAGAGTCCATGGGTTTCGGGCCCAATGCATGGTAGTAACTGCCTTGGATCACAAACACAGAACTCAGTTCCCGAGGACGGCTTCAATGAGACAATCCACCATGTACTCCTACATGGCCTCTCATCGCTACCTTTACCAAATCGTGTTCACACACTTAGCTCTCAACAGTAGGTCATGATGACCACATTCCAATTCATCCCCGATGAATCAGACCTGACACAACTCTAAGCAATAGCAGGCATAACAAGCTAGCATGGATGAGTAGGCACAACATGGCTCAAACAACTCCTACTCATGCTAGTGGGTTTCAACTATTTATTGTGGCAATGACAGGTCATGCAGAGGAAAGGGGTTCAGCTACCGCAGCAGATAGCAATTGAATCGTTGTTGTCCTAATGCGGTAAAAGAGAGCAAGAGCGAGAAAGTGGGATTATATCGGAATGTTCAATGGGGTTTATTTCCTGGCACTTTTGAAGATAGTACTGTGTCTTCACCAGTGTCATCGATCACATCGTCGGAACAACGTCTACAGAGAGGAGTCAAACACCGACAATAGAGAAAGAACACAATCAATGCAATGCAACAGTATGATGCATGATCATGACATGGCAATATGCTGTTGATTGACCTAATGCAAGAAGCTACCATGTTGGTTGAAGTTCGTTTGAATCAAAGATTCAAATTCAAACTCCAAAAGAAGCATTACAAATGCCCTTTAATTGATTTGTACAATTCATTGAGTATAAGTTGTTCAAACATGCATGAAAATGCCATAAACAGATTCCTCATATTTTTCTGATAATTTTTCATATATAAATTATTTCATTTGGATTTACCGTTGGATTTCTATGATTTTTAGAAGTTTAGGGCATTTTCTGAAATTAAATAAATCAATTAGAAAAGCATTACTGCGTCATCACAGGGTCAGCATGACGTTAGCAAGTCAAAGGCTCCAGCCCAGGTCAAACCTGATGGCTGGGACCCACACGTCAGTGACACAACTAACTAACATGATAAGTTAGCTTTAAGTTAATACTTACTAAACTGTTAGTGGGGCGAGGGCCCACTAGTCAGCGAGTCAGTGGTTAACTAATTGTTAGTTAGTACTAATCGGAAATTAGCAGGGCTCTGAGCCCACTTGTCATTGACCCAGGGAAGTCAAACAGTGGTCAAACCTGGGTCAACTCGCCGGAGTTGACCCACGGCTCGTCGCCGGCGGAGCCAGTGACGGCGGAGGGCATCACGTTTCGCCCTCCGGTGACCAAACGAGCGGCGGTTTGGTTCTTTCGGACGCTGGTGTGACACCCCGAGACTAGTGCGCCAGGTGTTAGCCAGTTATTCGTCGTTGTTTCCATGTCATCTGCTTGCGTGTTGCATATTGCCATGTCATCATGTGTGTTGCATCATCATGTTTTCAAAACTTGCATCCGTCCGAGTCCGCCCGTCCTTTCCGGTGTTGGTTCTGAGCCCGGACACACTCACACGTGCTCGCGACATCTTCGAATATTTATTTTATAAGTGGCCGAAAAATGTTCTCGGAATGGGATGAAACTTGGCGTGTGGTCTTATTATAGAGTAGACAGTCCGCCTGCCAAATTTCATCGCATTCGGAGCTCGTTTGATAGCCCAACGGATATATATAGCGGCACTAGTCGGCGGACAAAACGTCAGACGTTTTCGGTCTCCGAAAACCCCCGCGGGCCTCTCTCCTCTCCTCTCATCTCAACCCACACCCCTCTACACAGCCCACTAGGCCCAACCTACTCCCCCTCCGCTCCGGTGCCGTTGGATCGTGATCCGATGGCTCCGAAACGGCCTCAAACCCCCAAACCCTAGTCCCCTTGCAATATATGGACACCCCCTAGTCCGTTTTTGGCATTCCCTAGTCTCCTTCCACCTTGGGATCCGTGCAGCCAGCCACCTTCTCCCTCAAATTCTGCAGCCGGCCACCTCGTCCATGCCACTTGGCGCCACCCCATGGGGCCAAATCAGCCGTCGCCGTCCTCCAGCCAACGGGAAGCGGCCATGTGGCCTCCTCATCGCCCCCTCACTGCTCCTCACCGCGCAGCCCGCGGAGCTTGCTCGAGGCCCGCCCCCGGGCCGATCTGGGCCGAGCGCCCCGCGCCTCTCGCGTCCAGCCCCGCCGCCTGGATCCCTCCGCGCCGTCGCGCCGGCCTCCGCCCGCTCCCTCCGGCGAGCTTCGCCCCGCCGCCTGGCCCATCACCGGCGAGCGCCCGTCGCCGGATGCGCCTCCACCGGCGACCTCCAGCGCCTCCGCCTCCGCCCTGGCCCGGGCCCTGCTTCGCTCGCCTCCCCACCGGAGCTCCCGCCGCCGCCAATCCCCGCCATGGCTTCAGCTCACCGCCGGCTTCAACTCGCCGTCAAGAACCCTCTGACCCATCCTACGGCCGGATCCGACACCGTGCCGGCCGGATCCATCCATCCCTGATGCCATCGCCCTCTCCGGCCGTCCTCAAAGCTTGCTGGAGCTGCGCTAAGCTCCGCCGCCATCGTCGTCACGCTTGCGGTCGGGAGCGTCCTCGCCCGCGCGTCGGTGTTGACTGCTGCGGTCGCTCGCGTGGGCCTCCTCGCCCACCGGCCCAGCCGGCCCCGTGAGGCCCAGCCGGGACCGGCCCAGCTCCTCCTCAGCCGCCGGCCTGCTCCTCCAACTGGGCCGAGGCCCACTAGGTGAGAACACCCGGCCAGCCCTATCCTCCGCCCCGAGCGCTTTTTAGCTAAACTGCACTCACTAGTTTTTTCCCTGGGGTTAAATATGACTAAGTCCCAAAAATTTGCATAATATGTTGCTATGTTCATGTGGCTGTAACTTTTTGCGTGCTTATCCAATTTGAGTGAATGATATGTCAAAATAATCGTGGTGATATGCTCTACACTTTGTTCCATTGTGTCATGCTTGTTTGAGTTCATCTTGATGCCCTAATCATCGATGCAAGAGTGATAGTTATTATAAACTGATGTTCTTGTTAATTTGATGCCATGTTTGAGATGTGATAACTTTGTGCATGTTTATCCAAATGAAGCATATGATATGTCAAAATGTTCATTGTGAAGTGCTCTACATGATGGTTGCTGTAGCATTCATGTTAGGTGCCATATTGCCATGTTAATCTCTGTTGCAAAAGTGCATTTGGTTGTTAAGTGATGAAACTTGTTATGAGATGCTGATTTGACTTGCTCATTGCTATTGATGTGTTTGTCTTCATGCCACATGCCTATATGTTTTAGAAGCACAATCATATGATCTTTGCTATGGTGCAATCCTCTTTCCATGATATGCCTTGAGGTGACTTAAACAAGCTTGTAAACATGTCATGCCAATGTTACTGTTTTATACTTAGTGAAAAAACTGCTAAGTCTGGAATCTGTTATAACCTGATGCTAAGTTTGCTTGATGCCCTAGTCAAATCCATGCTTGTTTTGGAGTGGCCAATGATCATGTCTTGTTGTCCATGTTATTGTCTATCCATTCATGCCCTTACTTGCTCATATGGCCTGCTGTAGCTTATTTATTTCTTGCTCTCAAGTTGCTATAAATTTTACCTGTCAGGATTTTATCAGCATGTTCAGTTTGGTGGAGCTTGTTGTTATTTATCCATGCCTCCTATGGAGATGCTCCAATGGAGTTGTTTGCTGCATGATATGTCTATTACATGTCCATGCTATTTATGTTCTTATTAGATTTGATATGCTTGTTGTTTTGTGCCTCTGAAGGCACCATCGTGATGATGTTTTTGCCTTCCCAGATTTTGGCCAAGTCTGGATAATTTTATTGCAACTTGCCATGCTCAGTTAATTGTGTTCCAACAAGCTTTTGGGTGTGTTCTGAGTTCATGCTTGTTAAGTATCATGTCTATTTCACATCCATGCTTCTTGTTATCATGTTTGGGTGTTGTAGCTTATATTTACATTGCTCCAAAGTTGCTATGTGGCTGTTAACTTCAGCTTGTTGTTATATCTTGTTTCGTGTGTATGTGTTGAACCGTTCCTCCGTTTTAAGCGTGCTCTATATGAAACTTGTGTGATTTTGCATGTAGAAGCATAATATCATATTGTTTTCATGTTTGGCGTGTGTTTGCTTGATGTTTGGATGCATCTTGCACCGTTGACATGATTGTCTTGTTTTGCTCATATCTTCTAGGCCGTAGCTCCGAATTAAACAAACTTTATACGAAACTTGACTAGAATTTCGTGTAGATCATCATGGTGCATGCTAAAACTTCTGTTTAACAACTTTAACATAAGGTTTGTTCAGATCTGGTCTAATTTCATAATATGCATATGAGGACTTACCGGAGTTGTTATGTGTAGTTTCCGGCCTCATTTAAACTTGTTGTCTTGTGTTGTTCTTGTGTGCTTCACCCCTTTCCATGTATTGCATCATATATAGACTTGTCTTGCATCATACTTGTTTGAGCATCTTGTCGTGTTCTTGTATTGTGTGTTTACCTTGGTGTGTACTTTCTTCTCGTTAGTGCTTGTTCCGTTGCGATCGTGAGGACTCGTTCATCTACACGTGGTTCGTCTTCGAGGCTTCTTCTTCGTCTTCTTCATGCAGCCATTCTTCTTCCTTGCGGGATCTCAGGCAAGATGACCATACCTTTGGATACCTTTACTACCATTGCCATGCTTAGTTCTCTCGATGCTATCGTTATATGTAGCGCTACCCATCATTATTGTCAGCCCCTCTCCTTGTTGCCATGAAATCTCTAACCTTTGACACCTTCCTAGCAAACCATTGTTTGCCAATTTTACCCGCTTGCTCAGCCCCCTTATAGTGTTGTTAGTTGCAGGTGAATATGAAGATCGTTCCATGTTGGAACTTGATGTTTTGGGAATATCACAATATATCTTATATATCTTAACACACCTATATACTGGGCATGGGTGGAAGGCTAGGCCTTTTGCTCGGTGTTTTGTTCCACTCATGCCACCTTAGGAGCCGATAAACCGGCATTATGTTCCTTGATTTTGCGTTCCTTACACGGTTGGGTATATGGGAACCCCTTGACAGTTCGTCTTTGAATAAAACTCCTCCAGCAAGGCCCAACATTGGTTTTAATTTGCAACATAATAAAAACTTAATTAATTAATTAATTGCATAGGGAGTAGCGCTACCCGAGGATTCTTCTACATAGCAGGGGGCCAGTGCTGATGGTGTTGGTCCCAAATGGGGAGCCTGCAGGGCCGCCACGGGGAAACTCAAGGTATCTGGCTCCTGTAGCATCGCCCATCCGGTCGTGGCCTGAGACGAGATACGCGTGGCTACTATCAGGGTGTCGACACACCGAGAGGTCTTGCTGGACTTGTTTTACCATTGTCGAAATGTCTTGTGCACTGGGATACCGAGCCTAATCGGATTGTCCCTAAGATAAGGGGTGATAATATTATTATTACTTCTGATGATCGTGAGAGCTTATGATGGGCTAAGTTGGGACACCCCTGCAGGGTTATGATCTTTTGAAAGCCGTGCCCGCGGTTATGTGGCAGATTGGAATTTGTTAATGTCCGGTTGTAGAAAACTTGACAGAGGATCCGGAGTAAAACACACAACTGTGTGAGTAACCGTGACTGTCTCTTTTCACTTTGAGAAGAGAACACGGTGGGGGTTATGTTTGACTCGTAGGTAGTTTAGTATCTTTAGAGATCATTACTAGTTTACGACCGCTTGCGTAGATGCTCATCTTATTCTTGTACTCGTAAGTAAGCCACCATATATTGCTTAGCCGCTGCTGCAACCTCACCACTTTACCTCTTCCTACCTATTAAGCTCTGATAGTCTTGTTACCCATGGTTATGGGATTGCTGAGTCCTCGTGGCTCACAGATACTACAACAACAGTTGCAGGTGCAGGTTTCTGATGACTTTACGTGAGAGCGATGTTCTTTTATTGGAGTTCTTTCTTCTTCTTCTTCTTCAGTCTTGGGTTTGGTTCCGGGTCGGCAGCCTGGGATAGCTGATGGATGTCACTGTGCTTTTCATGTTTGCATCCGTAGTCGGATGCCTTGTATTGATGTTGTTGTATTCATGTGACTTGTATGAATTGTTGTATCCCCCATGTATGTTTGTAATGGTACGATGTAATGATATCCATCTTGCAAAGCGCCCGAAATGCGGTTGTGCCCCAATCACGTAAGTGTCACGTGATCGGGATAGAATCACATTTTGGGCCTGACAAGTTGGTATCAGAGCCTCGACCGACCATAGGAGCCCCCTTGTTTGATCGTAGTCTGGCCGTTGTTGAGTCTAGCAGAAAACTATTTTGGAGTCTAGTTATATCGGTGAGTAGGAATTCTTTTTACTCCTCTGCCCCTTCGTCGCTCTGGTGAGGAATCTTGACGTAGGTGTTTTGAATTACTCCTCTTCCCCTTCAAATTTTTTAGGATCGCGTGGTTAGTTTTCGTTCGTTGCGTTGTCAGATCTGTCATCTGGTGCATCTCTCGTCAAGTGGATTCGACCCTCTTCTTCCTTGCAGGTGCAACCTCAGTTCTTTAACCGAGGTCGTTTCCTCTTCTGAAGTTGTCTTTCTTTTTCCCACTCGCCCACCCTTTCCTTCTCGGAGCCGGAGTCCTTAAACGAGTATCCATCCTACTCGTGTGAATCCTCTGCATTTTCCTCAGTTATTTTCAACTGGTGAATTCTCGTCTAGTTCGTCATTCTTCATCTCTTTATTTTCCGGCGGATTTCAATTCAAGCTTTCGGTGTTGATCTTATCTTTTCCCTCGGCTCAGAAGTTTCCTCTTGCTCGTTTACCTCTCGCCATTTAATTATCCGGAGTTCTGCAGGCATCTCAGATTCTTCTGTGTTCCAATTAATTCGAGGTTGTCACCTCATTCGAGTCTTTTAATCGTTCTGGCGCATTATCTCTTTTCAATCCTTTCAACGGTGTTTTCTCTTTGGTGGGCTCATAATCCACAGGTCTTTTTTCAGGATCTTACCCGACTCTTCTAATTTTCCAGAGTGTTCCGAAACTCTTTTCAAGTGTGACGTAAGTATGGATTCCATCAGTCTTGTGCCTTCTCCAAAATCGCTTTTAATTCTTTTTCATCATGGGTTCAACCTTTCTTCCTTTATTCTTCCGGAGTATTTCATGAATTCTTTTCTTTGTGTTCCTCCGAAGGCCATCATTCAGAAGACTTCTTAGTTCTTAGTTTTCAACTTCGTCCTCCAAATATTCTTCATTGATGCCTCTTCATTCGTTTCACATTCTTCCGGTGCTTGTTCAAGTATTCTCTAATCAGTTCACGATCTCTTCGTTCCCGTCATTTAAATTTTCCGCAAGTGCTTTATTCTTCCCGGCGATTCATTCTCTTATGTTCACTCGATTTTAATTCTTACGGTGGTTTGTTATTTTGCATCACTTGATTTAATTCTTTACGGTGGTTCGCTCAAGAGTTCTTTTCCGGTGTATCTTATCAACCCATTCATTTTTAATCCAATCCTACCGGTGTTTCATGAAGACTTTCTCAAGTTTTGTGCTATATCCCTCTTTATTCTATTTCAACAAGAATAAGTAGTATGCAAATCCATTGCTTCTCATCAATTTAATTGATGAAGGATGAGCATACCATAATTCTTATTCATTCTCATCAAGTTGATTAATTCCTTCCTTCGGAGTTTATTCTTGATGAATAAATTCTAGTTCCAGGTGTTTCTATTCTTTTCTTTCCGGAGTTCAAGTTTCCTCAACTATCACGTCGGTACCCTTGTCTAAATCATCGCAAGGCTTTAATCTTATTCTTTTCATCATTCAATTCTATCTCATCATCTTTTGTTACCAGAGTTCTTCGTGGTGGTTCTTTATGTTTGAATTAATTCTTCAACTGTTCTTCAAATTCTGATGGAGCAGCGCAAACATTATTCTTTTGCCTCTCGAGTGCAAATAATTATCTGCTTTCTTTTGAAATGGAGTTTTGCATTCTTTCTTCATTCTCATCAATCCTATCTTTTTGTTGCGGCATAATTCACCTCAAGTTTTGGGACGATTTGAATAAGTCCACAGCAAGTTAATTCTTCGTTGTTGATTTTTCAACAACTCCGTTGATCCTTTCTTCGCAAGGATGCTCTTTCTAATTCATTCGTGATGGAAGTTGTCATCTTCTTCCCCGTTCTTCTCATTCCATCCTTTTAATTCTTCCGGAGGTTTTGTGTTGTTTCTCTCATCGAGTGTCATTTCATCTTTTCAAGTTCTTGTTCCATTCCATTCATGTTCAACCGGTGTGCTATTTCTTTCAGTTTTAGCCGGAGTGCTGCCCGAATTACTTCATTCAAATTGCTTTCTATCTCTTATTAACCGGAGTGGTTTCGAATTCAGTCTTATTCCTTCACCTCTTGTTTCGTGCCTTTCAACCTTCTTGATTATCGTCGTATTTCCTTGTTCCTCTTATTTAACGAAGTCCTTGCAACTTCGTTCTTCTTCGTTGCATTCTTCTTTTGAGTGGCTCATCCTCTGAACATTCTTTGGTTTCACTCTTTTGTCCTTGAAGAACTTTGTCCTTCCTTTTCAACTTCCGTCTCGTTCCTAAGATCTCGGGACGAGATCTCTTGTTAGTAGGGGAGTGTTGTGACACCCCGAGACCGGTGCACCAGGTGTCAGCCAGTAATTCGTCGTCGTTGCCATGTCATCTGCTTGCGTGTTGTATCTTGCCATGTCATCATGTGTGTTGCATCATCATGTTTTCAAAACTTGCATCCGTCCGAGCCCGCCCCTCCTTTCCGTTGTACGTTCTGAGCCCAGACACACTCACACGTGCCCGCGACATCTCCGAATATTTATTTTATAAGTGGCAGAAAAATGTTCTCGGAATGGGTTGAAACTTTGCGTGTGGTCTTATTATAGTGTAGACAGGCCGTCTGCCAAATTTCATCGCATTCGGAGCTCGTTTGATAGCCCAACGGATATATATAGCGGCACTAGTCGCCGGACAAAACGTCGGACGTTTTTGGTCTCCGAAAACCCCTGCGGGCCTCTCTCCTCTCCTCTCATCTAAGCCCACACCCCTCTACACAGCCCACGAGGCCCAGCCTACTCCCCCTCCGGTCCGGTGCCGTTGCATCGTGATCCGATGGCTCCGATACGGCCTCAAACCCCCAAACCCTAGTCCCCTTGCTATATATGGACACCCCTAGTCCATTTTTGGAATTCCCTAGTCTCCTCCAACCTCTAGCCTCCTTCCACCTCAGGATCCGTGCAGCCAGCCACCTTCTCCCTCAAATTCTGCAGCCAGCCACCTCGTCCATGCCACTTGGCGCCACCCCATAGGGCCACATCAGCCGTCGCCGTCCTCCAGCCAACGGGAAGCGGCCACGTGGCCTCCCCGTCGCCCCCTCACTGCTCCTCACCGCGCGGCCCACGGAGCCAACTCCAGGCCCGCCCCCAGGCCAATCTGGGCCGAGCGCCCCGCGCCTCCCGTGTCCAGCCCCGCCGCCTGGATCCCTGCGCGCCGCCGCGCCGGCCTCCGCCCGCTCCCTCCGGCGAGCTTCGCCCTGCCGCCTGGCCCGTCGCCGGATACGCCTCCACCGGCGACCTCCAGCGCCTCCGCCTCCGCCCTGGCCCGGGCCCTGCTTCGCTCGCCTCCCCACCGGAGCTCCCGCCGCCACCAATCCCCGCCATGGCTTCAGCTCGCCGCCAGCTTCAGCTCGCTGTTGGGAACCCTCTGACCCCTCCCGCGGCTGGATCCGACACCGCGCCGGTCGGATCCATCCATCCACGACGCCAGCGCCCTCTCCCGCCGTCCTCAGAGCTTGCCGGAGCTGCGCTAAGCTCCGCCGCCGTCGTCGTCACGCTCGCGGTCGGGAGCGTCCTCGCCCGCGCGCTGGCGTTGACCGCTGCGGTCGCACACGTGGGCCTCCTCGCCCATCGGCCCATCCGGCCCCGCGAGGCCCAGCCGGGACCGGCCCAGCTCCTCCTCAGCCGCGGCCCTGCTCCTCCAACTCGGCCGAGGCCCACTAGGTGAGAACACCCGGCCAGCCCTATCCTCCACCCCGAGCGCTTTTTAGCTAAACTGCACTCACTAGTTTTTTTCCTTGGGGTTAAATATGAATAAGTCCCAGAAATTTGCATAATATGTTGCTATGTTCATGTGGCTGTAACTTTTTGCGTGCTTATCCAATTTGAGTGAATGATATGTCAAAATGATCAAGGTGATATGCTCTACACTTTGTTCCATTGTGTCATGCTTGTTTGAGTTCAGCTTGATGCCCTTATCATCGATGCAAGAGTGCTACTTGTTATAAACTGCTATTACTTGTTAATTTGATGCCATGTTTGAGATGTGATAACTTTGTGCATGTTTATCCAAATGAAGCACATGATGGTTGCGGTAGCATTCATGTTAGGTGCCATATTGCCATGTTAATCTCTGTTGCAAAAGTGCATTTGGTTGTTAAGTGCTGAAACTTGTTATGAGATGCTGATTTGACTTGCTCATTGCTATTGATGTGTTTGTCTTCATGCCACATGCCTATATGTTTTAGAAGCACAATCATATGATCTTTGTTATGGTGCAATACTCTTTCCATGATATGCCTTGAGGTGACTTAAACAAGCTTGTAAACATGTCATGCCAATGTTACTGTTTTATACTTAGTGAAAAAACTGCTAAGTTTGGAATCTGTTATAACCTGATGCTATGTTTGCTTGATGCCCTAGTCAAATCCATGCTTGTTTTGGAGTGGCCAATGATCATGTCTTGTTGTCCATGTTATTGTCTATCCATTCATGCCCTTACTTGATCATATGGCCTGCTGTAGCTTATTTATTTCTTGCTCTCAAGTTGCTATAAATTTTACCTGTCAGGATTTTATCAGCATGTTCAATTTGGTGGAGCTTGTTGTTATTGATCCATGCCTCCTATGGAGATGCTCCAATGGAGTTGTTTGCTGCATGATATGTCTATTACATGTCCATGCTCTTTATGTTCTTATTAGAGTTGATATGCTTGTTGTTTTGTGCCTCCGAAGGCACCATCGTGATGATGTTTTTGCCTTCCCAGATTTTGGCCAAGTCTGGATAATTTTATTGCAACTTGCCATGCTCAGTTAATGGTGTTCCAGCAAGCTTTTGGGTGTGTTCTAAGTTCATGCTTGTTAAGTATCATGTCTATTTCACATCCATGCTTCTTGTTATCATGTTTGGGTGTTGTAGCTTATATTTACATTGCTCCAATGTTGCTATGTGGTTGTTAACTTCAGCTTGTTGTTATATCTTCTTTCGTGTGTATGTGTTGAACCGTTGCTCCGTTTTGAGCGTGCTCTATATGAAACTTGTGTGATTTTGCATGTAGAAGCATAATATCATGTTGTTTTCATGTTTGGAGTGTGTTTGCTTGATGTTTGGATGCATCTTGCACCATTGACATGCTTGTCTTGTTTTGCTCATATCTTCTAGGTTGTAGCTCCGAATTAAACAAACTTTATATGAAACTTGACTAGAATTTCGTGTATATCATCATGGTGCATGCTAAAACTGCTGTTTAACAACTTTAACTTAAGGTTTGTTCAGATCTGGTCTAATTTCATAATATGCATATGAGGACTTACCGGAGTTGTTATGTGTAGTTTCCGGCCTCATTTAAACTTGTTGTCTTGTGTTGTTCTTGTGTGCTTCACCCCTTGCCATGTATTGCATCATATATAGACTTGTCTTGCATCATACTTGTTTGAGAATCTTGTCGTGTTCTTGTATTGTGTGTTTACCTTGGTGTGTGCTTTCTTCTCGTTAGTGCTTGTTCTGTTGCGATCGTGAGGACTCGTTCATCTACACGTGGTTCGTTTTCGAGGCTTCTTCTTCGTCTTCTTCATGGACCCATTCTTCTTCCTTGCGGGATCTCAGGCAAGATGACCATACCTTTGGATACCTTTACTACCATTGCCATGCTTAGTTCTCTCGATGCTATCGTTATATGTCGCGCTACCCATCATTATTGTCAGCCCCTCTCCTTGTTGCCATGAAACCTCTAACCTTTGACACCTTCCTAGCAAACCATTGTTTGGCTATGTTACCTGCTTGCTCAGCCCCTCTTATAGCATTGTTACTTGCAGGTGAAGATGAAGATCGTTCCATTTTGGAACTTGATGTTTTGGGAATATCACAATATATCTTATATATCTTAACACACCTATATATTGGGCATGGGTGGAAGGCTAGGCCTTTTGCTCGGTGTTTTGTTCCACTCATGCCACCTTAGGAGCCGATAAACCGGCATTATGTTCCTTGATTTTGCGTTCCTTACACGGTTGGGTATATGGGGACCCCTTGACCGTTCGTCTTTGAATAAAACTCCTCCAGCAAGGCCCAACATTGGTTTTAATTTGCAACATAATAAAAACTTAATTAATTAATTAATTGCATAGGGAGTTAGCACTACCCGAGGATTCTTCTACATAGCAGGGGCCAGTGCTGATGGTGTTGGTCCCAAACGGGGAGCCTGCAGGGCCGCCACGGGGAAACTCGAGGTATCTGGCTCCTGTAGCATCGCCCATCCGGTCGTGGCCTGAGACGAGATACGCGCGGCTACTATCAGGGTGTCGACTCACTGGCAGGTCTTGCTGGACTTGTTTTACCATTGTCGAAATGTCTTGTGCACCGGGATACCGAGCCTGATCGGATTGTCCCTGAGATAAGGGGTGATAATATTACTATTACTTCTGCTGATCGTGAGAGCTTGTGATGGGCTAAGTTGGGACACCCCTGTAGGGTTATGATCTTTCTAAAGCCATGCCCGCGGTTATGTGGGAGATTGGAATTTGTTAATGTCCGGTTGTAGAAAACTTGACAGAGGATCCGGAGTAAAACACACAACTGTGTGAGTAACCGTGACTGTCTCTTTTCACTTTGAAAAGAGAACACGGTGGGGTTATGTTTGACTCGTAGGTAGTTCAGGATCTTTAGAGATCATTACTAGTTTACGACCGCTTGCGTAGATGCTCATCTTATTCTTGTACTCGTAAGTAAGCCACCATATATTGCTTAGCCGCTGCTGCAACCTCACCACTTTACCTCTTCCTACCTATTAAGCTTTGATAGTCTTTTTACCCATGGTTATGGGATTGCTGAGTCCTCGTGGCTCACAGATACTACAACAACAGTTGCAGGTGCAGGTTTCCGATGAGTTGACGTGAGAGCGATGTTCTTTTATTGGAGTTCTTTCCTCTTCTTCGTCTTCAGTCTTGGGTTTGGTTCCGGGTCGGCAGCCTGGGATAGCAGATGGATGTCATTGTGCTTTTCATGTTTGCATCCGTAGTCGGATGCCTTGTATTGATGTTGTTGTATTCATGTGACTTGTATGAATTGTTGTATCCCCCATGTATGTTTGTAATGGTACGATGTAATGATATCCATCTTGCTAAGCGCCCAAAATGCGGTTGTGCCCCAATCACGTAAGTGTCACGTGATCGGGATAGAATCGCATTTTGGGCCAGACAGCTGGTGCTCGTCCGCATCCAACGGTGGTGGCGGCTGGAGCTGGGGTGACCGAAAACGGCGACGGTGACCTCAACGGTGGTGGCCGGAGCTCGAGCGCCGATGAAAACGACGACACGTTGCACGTGAGGATCAACGGTTAGTTCCTACGGGTGCTATATACTCTCACGAAGACGACAAGCATTAGCACGGGACCAATTGGTCACCGGAGCCTCATCGGCGACGAGCTTGTGCGGCGGCATGCTTCGGACATCATGGAAACGACGGCTACAGTGAGCAAACGAGGTGGAGGAGAGTGGGGTTCGGTCCGTGAGCTCACAGCGGAGATGATGGGATGGTCAGCGTGCTCGGGGGAGGCCTGGAGGCGACGAGTCGGCGACGGCAATCTCCGGTGCTAGAGCTTGAAGATGATGTCGATGGCGGCGATACAGCGCATCCCCTGTTGCTTAGCTCGTCAAGGAGGCGTAGGCGACGGAGGCGGAGCTCATGGTCACGTCAAAGAGGTGGGGGGTGGCTCTGGGCGCGGAAACGGTGAGCGGCGACGATGGCGGCTCTCGGGTGATGCGTGGGAGAGAGCCAGAGGAGGGGGATGGGGCGACTGAGAGAGAGGCGAGAGGCGTAGGGTGTCGGGGGCGAGTGTGTGGCGTCGTGGAAGGCCAGGGAGGGCCAGGCAGGTAGCTGTGTGCCGGCGTGCGCGGGCGCCGTGCACCGCTTCCCCTCTGCCTACTCGCGAGAGGAGAATGTCACAACCCTAGTTCTGGTATGCACTAGGCTAGTTTTGGTGTTTGCATCATGTTTAAAGTTTCAAATGAATTTGAATTGAGGACATGTGAAAGCCTCAGAAATCTTTTTGAAAATGACCCAGATAAAAATTGCTCCCGAAGAGTCCAAGAAAATGTTGATGTTCCTCTCTAAAAATATTGGCCAGAGGTAAAATTCAAACCAATATTTTGAGGAGCTCATAAATATTTATTTTGGGTTTTTGGAATTAACGCAATAAATATTTGCATTGGATATATATTTAATATATTTTTAATATATGTCCAATAATTCTGGAATTTGTGAGGGGCTTTGGATTTACTCTTCTAGTCCCTACAAAATTGTTAGAAGTTTTTAAATGATTTAGTTTCAATCAAAACAAATGTCAGAAATAGAAAATAAAAATAAAAGGGAAAACCTTTACCTGTGCTAACCTGGTGGCCCATCTACTTTGGCCCAGCAGCCGGCCCAGGTGACTGGCAATGCCAGTCACCCCCAACCGCTCGCCAGGAGGCCAGGGGTGCGTGCCCGACGCGTGCACCGCCGCGCCGTGCCACCTCCTCCCTCCCTGTCTGCCTGTTCCTCCACCATTACTTCTGGACAACGCCACGCGCCCCCGGACTCTCTCTCACTCTCCCCAGTCCTCTCCCTCTCCCTCTCCCTCGCTTTCTCGTTCGGACCCGAGCGCTGCCGTCGCCGTCGTCCGCCGTTGCCGTGCCCACAGCCACGAGCTCGCCTCTCCGAATAGTCCACGGGTTTCTCCGTGTCCTCCTCGTCCTCCTCGTCGAGCCACACACCCCCGGACGGCCTTCATCGTCGCCATCGACGTCTTCTTCACCGCCGGCTGCCGTGGATCCCCACTGCCTGCACGTCGTCGCCCGGCCTCCCCCGAGCTCGCTGAGACCACCGTCAGAATCGCCGTGAGCTCCTGCCCCTGCTCTCCCTCTCCGCTCCCTCTCTCGCACGCCGTAGCTACCGTTTCGTCGACGACCGAGAACCACCGCCGCCTGAGTTCGTCACCGACGCATCTCCGGTGACCAATTGGTCACTCCGGCGTGCCCAGCTTGTTCCCCACATCGCGTAGGAGCTATAGATGCTAGCGCCGCCCCGCCTAGCCCACTACAACAACGATCCCGAGTTCACCCGAGCTCCGACCGCCGCCGCGAGCTCCGCTCCGGCGAGCTCCGCTCCGGCGAGCTCCGGCCACCCCGTGCCCGCCCTCTTGCTCCAACCGACACGGGCAATCTCCACCTCCTCGCCCGTGGTCTTCGCTATCCAAATGGCCGCCGGAGCGACGTTTCCGATCACCTCCGCCGCGTCTGTGGACGCCGGCGATGAGCCGTGGGTCAACTCCGGCGAGTTTGACCCCGGTTGGCTGGGTTTGACTCCCCTGTGAGTCACTGACATGTGGGCCCTTCCCAGCTAATTTGTTGTTAGGATTTGTGTTAGTGCTAATTAACTTTGTTAGTTAGAACTGTGACACTGACAGTGGGCCCCAACGCCTTAACCTTTTAATTAGTTTAGTTCTAAACCCCTTGTTTAACCTGTGTCACTGACGTGTGGACCCCACACGTCAGGTTTGACTTGAGTCAGCGCTGCTGACTTGCTGACGCAAGCATGACGCAGTGCTGACGCAATAAACAATTTTCTGGATTTGTTTTTGTTTAGGAAAATCCAGACAATTGTTTAAACTTCAAAAAATCACAGAAATTCAACCGTAGCTTCGAATGAAATAATTTATATATAAAAATTTATCAGAAAAATTCAATCTATCCATCTGTACCAGTTTCATGCATGATAAACCAACTTATACTTGCTGTATAGGTGAAAACACATAAATGGCATTTAAATGTTAAATTTGGAGTTGCATTTGAACCCTTGGTTCAAATGGACTTCATTCAAATAGAATGCTAGTTGCATTAGCTCAAACAACATCACATTTTCTTGCCATGTTCATGCATCATATTGTTGCATATGGTTGTGCTTGATTGTCGGCACCGTTATTCTCGATAGGTCCAACTCCGGAGACCGTCTAGAGTACCTGTCATAGGAGCAATGCTCTACACGTTGTTATACCAGGAAAGCAAATCCCCTTGTTCATTTTGATACAACTCCTCTCTCGCTCCTGCTCTCTGTTATTGCATTAGGACAACAACGATTCAACTGCTACTTTATGCTGCGGTAGTTGAACCCGTTCCTCTGCATGACCTGTCATTGCCACAGTAAATAGTTGAAACCCACTAGCATGTGTAGGAGTTGATTGAAGCCATGTTGTGATCTTACCATGCCATGCCTGCGATTGCCTAGAGTGTGTCAGGTCTGATTCATTGGGAATGAATTGGAGTGCAGTGATATGTTCTGATGCTAAGAGTCAAGTGTGTGAACACGTTTTGGTAAAGGTAGCGGTGAGAGGCCATGTAGGAGTACATGGTGGGTTGTCTCACTGGAACCGTCCTTAAGAACTGAGCTCTGTGTATGTTGTCCAATGACCAGCTACTACCACGCATTGGAATGCTTAAGTGCCCCTCTCGACTTATTAACCGACTTGGTCTCTGTCCAAGAGTTGCAACTAGTTTCTGGTGTTTGTAGGTAGTGCTAGTAGTCTACCAAGTGGCACTCAACCAGGTGGGCTTGGGACAGACTAGGCACCGTGGCACGGTGTACCAAGCGTAGATCCATCCGGCGAGGTGGGCTTGGGAACCCTGCGCACATCCTTTGGGGCCGTGAGCGACACCCCGGCCGGATCTCCTTACAGATGGAACCCGAATAGGCAATAAACCTGGACTAGAGTCTTGTGTGGTTAGTCAGGTCGTGGCCGACACCCTCGCCAGGCTTCCACTTGAAGGTTGCCGAGATACACGACGTGTACATGGCGGTAAGTGGCGAGAGCATGTGTGAAGAAGTACACCCCTGCAGGGTTTTCATGATCTATTCGAATAGCCGGGTCCACGATTATGGACTTCTTGGATGCTTACGTGGTACATAGACAACTTGAAGTGGATACTCTAAAATACTCAAGAGAAGTGTGAGTGCTATGGACGACCTTCTTGTAGGGAGACGGGGATGAATCCATAGTGGTGTGTTGTGTGGTGCTTAGTGGACTCGTGTGCGCCACCTTAAAAGAGTTACCAGTAGTCGTAGAACAGGATAGCCACTGAGTCAAAGCTGGCTTGCTGCAACTAAACCCCACTTTGCCTTCTTGATACAAGTGCATGTATGATAGGATCTGATGTAAGTCTTGCTGAGTACCTTTGTACTCATGTTTGCTTAATTTATGTTTTGCAGAGGAGACTTCAGTCTCACTAGTAGTTCCGCTTGGACTTCGACAAGTAGCTTGTTACCTCAGCTACGATCTTGGACGAGTGTTGTAGATAGTCAGGCTCTTCAGCCTTTTTCATTTGTAGATGTCTGTACTCAGACATGTTGTGCCTCCGCTTGTTGCTTGTATGCTCTGAATCTTGGGTCATGAGACCCATGTTTGTAATATCTGGCTCTTCGGAGCCTAATGAATAAATACTTTGTTTCTTAGAGTCTTGTTGTGATGCCATGTTGTATTTGCACATATCGAGCATATTGTGTGTATGTTGTTGAAATGCTTGGTATGTGTGGGATCCGACAACCTAGTTGTTTCCTCTTGGTAGCCTCTCTTATGGGGAAATGTCTCCTAGTGCTTCCACTGAGCCTTGGTCGCTTGCTACTACTCCGGAACACTTAGGCTGGCCGGCATGTGTCCTTCTTTGTTCCTGTGTTTGTCCCTCTGGGAAATTTCATGCGTTGTTACTTTAAGTCCATGTAGCTTGCTACGACTTGGGTTCAAACGTTGATGACCGACACGTTCGTTGCTGGGTCATGTATGCATGTCCCTGTAAGTTAGTGCCACCTTGGGATTATAACTAGTCATGTCGGCCCGGGTTCTCTGTCATATGGATGCTAGCGACACTATCATATACGTGAGCTAAAATGCGCAAATGGTCCCGGGCCAGGTAAGGTGACACCCGTGGGGATACCGTGCGTGAGGCCGCAAAGTGATATGGTGTGTTACATGCTAGACCGGTGTGACTTAGGATCGGGGTCCCGACAGCTTTGGTATCAGAGCCTGACTGCCTAGAGGATTACCAAGCCCAACTGGTTGAAGTTGAGTCTTGAAATTCCTTAGTTATATAAGGGAATTGATTGTGGAAGGCAACGTAAGGCTCTTTTTACTCCTTATACCTCATGTCTTCTGATCTGAGTCATCCTACCTTTCCTACGGGGTTAAGGAACTAGGCTTTCTCTTCCGTCTATCAGGATCATGAGTTACTACTCCATAGTCCCTTAGGATTGGTTGATCAGAGTCCTACTCCTGTTTTCAAGTTCTTCCAGTGTAGTTTGTTTAGTACTATCACAGAACCTTGAGTGATGATGTTGAGTTGTTATACCGCCCCTTTTGTTAGCAGGATGTCTCATTCTGAGCATTTTGCTGCCGTTATGCTGCCGAAATTATCCTAGTAGTTCGAGAGATACTAATTTCTTATTCTACCTTATGCATCCTATAATTGATGATGTTTCCGTTCTCGGTTTCGCTTCTCAGGATGTCTTCAGTTAAGCGAAGCTCAGCCGCTCGTAGACAGAACCACGGAGGTGGTAGGGATGAGGAGGATCCTCCCGACCAGCCTTCATTGGCAGAGTTAATGTTAGAGATGGAGAGAAACAAGCGTGAGTCTAACCGCTTGTTGGCACGTATTGAGGAGAACACCGCACATCAGTGCAAGGAGTCAGCAACCATCCATGACTTCATTCTCTAAAACCGCCCACCTTCCATCATCCCATTGAGCCACTCGATGCGGATGACTGGCTCCGTAGTATCACTCACAAGCTGCGTTATGCGAACGTAGATGAAGGTGACAAGGTCATCTATGCCACTTATCACCTGGAAGGTCCTGCTAGTCTTTGGTGGCAGAACTATGAGGCCATGATTCCAGCTGGCCAGATTCCTCCCTGGAGAGATTTCACCGAGGCTTTTCGTGAGCATCATATCCCTCAAGCTCTCATCGATCGCAAGAGAGAAGAGTTCTGTAGTCTTACCCGGGCTAAGATGGCTGTTGATGCTTATAGTAGAGAGTTTGAGAACCTCGCCCGCTATGCTACAGAGGAAGTGTCCACGGACGCCAAGAAGCAGGCTAGGTTCCGGAAGGGTCTCAACCCCAAGCTGCGTCGTGATCTCCACTTGCATCATTGCAAGACATTCCACGCTCTTGTGAACAAGGCCATCAATGCAGAGACAGCTCAGCTCACCTACGAGGAGTCTCGTAAGCACACCCTTGATTTGGGATCTTCCTCCGGTTCTAGTTCTCAAAAGCGCCGGATTTGGGTTCCGAACTCTGTTCTTCCACCCAGTTGTACACCGAGGCCATCTTATGTGGCACCTCTTCCAGTTCAGCAGTATGCTCCACCCAGGCCTATTGGTGGACCGTCTGCCAACGCAGGTTCACGTCCTACCCCCAGGATTTGTTACAAGTGCGGAGAGCTGGACCACATTGCCCGTATTTGCACCCAGACCCGTGTTGCTCCACCCCAGTCCAAGAAGTCTATTAGCTATGCTAAACCATCACGCAAGATGATCAGTGTCAAGTCATCTCCCACTGAACATGGACGTGTGCATCACGTCTCAGCCAAAAACGCTCATGATGATCCAGATGTCGTTCTTGGTACACTCCTTATCAATTGTCATCCGGCATCGGTTTTGTTCGATACTGGAGCATCTCATTCTTTCATTTTCGAAAGTTATGCCCGCCTGCACGACATGTCATTTTGTGATATGACCTCCCTGAAGGAAATATGCCCTAGAGGCAATAATAAAGTTATTATTTATTTCCTTATATCATGATAAATGTTTATTATTCATGCTAGAATTGTATTAACCAGAAACTTAGTACATGTGTGGATACATAGACAAAACAGTATGTCCCTAGTATGCCTCTACTAGACTAGCTCATTGATCAAAGATGGTTATGTTTCCTAGCCATAGACATGAGTTGTCATTTGATCAACGGGATCACATCATTAGGAGAATGATGTGATGGACAAGACCCATCCGTTAGCATAGCACTATGATCGTTTAGTTTAACTGCTATTGCTTTCTTCATGACTTATACATGTTCCTATGACTATGAGATTATGCAACTCCCGAATACCGTAGGAACACCTTGTGTGCTATCAAACGTCACAACGTAACTGGGTGATCATAAAGATGCTCTACAGGTGTCTCCGAAAGTATTCGTGGTGTTGGCATAGATCAAGATTAGGATTTGTCACTCCGAGTGTCGGAGAGGTATCTCTGGGCCCTCTCGGTAACACACATCACAATAAGCCTTGAAAGCAAAAGACTAATGAGTTAGTCACGAGATGATGTGTTACGGAACGAGTAAAGAGACTTGCCAGCAACGAGATTGAACTAGGTATAAAGATACCGACGATCGAATCTCGGGCAAGTAACATACCGTTTGACAAAAGGAACAACGTATGTTGTTATGCGGTTCTGACCAATAAAAGATCTTCGTAGAATATGTAGGAGCCAATATGAACATCCAGGTTCCGCTATTGGTTATTGACCAGAGATGAGTCTCGGTCATGTCTACATAGTTCTCGAACCCGTAGGGTCCGCACGCTTAACGTTTGATGACGATCGGTATTATGAGTTTTTGAGTATTGATGTACCGAAGGTAGTTCGGAGTCCCGGATGAGATCACGGACATGACGAGGAGTCTCGGAATGTCCGAGACATAAAGATTGATATATTGGACGGCTATATTCGGACACCGGAAGTATACCGGAAAAGTTTCGGATTTATCGGGAATGCCGGAAGGGGTTACCGGAACCCCCTACGAGAGGGGATGGTCCATAGTGGGCCTAAAGGGTGAGAGAGAGGCAGCCCATAGGGCTGGCCGGCGCCCACACCTAGGAATCCTAGTTGGACTAGGATTGGGGGGGCGCCACCTCTCCTATTCCTTTCCCCCTTCTTCCTTTCGGTGAATCCTACTAGGAATAGGATTGCAATCCTATTCCTAGTAGGACTCCCTCCCTAGCCGCACCAGGAGAGGTTGGCCGGCCTCCCTCCCCTGCTCCTTTATATACGGGGGCAGGGGGGCACCCAAAGACACACAAGTTGAATTGTTTTAGCCGTGTGCGGTGCCCCCCTCCACAGAATCACACCTCGGTCGTACCGTCGCGGAGCTTAGGCGAAGCCCTGCGCCGGTGAACACATCATATCTGTCACCACGCCGTCGTGCTGACGAAACTCTCCCGTGAAGCTCAACTGGATCAAGAGCTCGTGGGACGTCATCAAGCTGAACGTGTGCTGAACGCGGAGGTGCCGTACGTTCGGTGCTTGATCGGTTGGATCGCGAAGAAGTTCGACAACATCAACCGCGTCACTTGACGCTTCCGCTCCCGGTCTACGAGGGTACGTAGACACACTCTCCCCTCTCGTTGCTATGCATCTGGTAGATAGATCTTGCGTGATCGTAGGAAAATTTTAAAATACTACGTTCCCCAACACGACCACTGCAGAAGATAGAGAGAAAATGAAAGTCATTCCCTATGCCTCAGCCATAGGATCTATCATGTATGCAATGCTGTGTACCAGACCTGATGTGTGCCTTGCTATAAGTCTAGCAGGGAGGTACCAAAGTAATCCAGGAGTGGATCACTGGACATCGGTCAAAAACATCCTAAAGTATCTGAAAAGAACAAAGGATATGTTTCTCGTATATGGAGGTGACAAAGAGCTCGTCGTAAACGGTTACGTCGATTCTAGCTTTGACACTGATCCGGATGACTCAAAGTCACAAACCGGATATGTATTTTTATTGAACGGTGGAGCTGTCAGTTGGTGCAGTTCCAAGCAGAGCGTCGTGGCGGGATCTACGTGTGAAGCGGAATACATAGCTGCTTCGGAAGCAGCAAATGAAGGAGTCTGGATGAAGGAGTTCATATCCGATCTAGGTGTAGTACCTAGTGCATCGGGTCCAATGAAAATCTTTTGTGACAACACTGGAGCCATAGCCTTGGCGAAGGAATCTAGGTTTCACAAGAGAACAAAGCACATCAAAAGACGCTTCAATTCCATCCGCGATCTAGTCAAGGAGGGAGACATAGAGATTTGCAAAATACATACGGATCTGAATATTGCAGACCCGTTGACTAAGCCTCTTCCACGGGCAAAACATGATCAGCACCAAGACTCCATGGGTGTGAGGATCATCACTTTGTAATCTAGATTATTGACTCTAGTTCAAGTGGGAGACTGAAGGAAATATGCCCTAGAGGCAATAATAAAGATGTTATTTGTATTTCCTTATATCATGATAAATGTCTTTTATTCATGCTAGAATTGTATTAACTGGAAACTTAGTACATGTGTGGATACATAGACAAAACAGTATGTCCCTAGTATGCCTCTACTAGACTAGCTCATTGATCAAAGATGGTTATGTTTCCTAACCATAGACATGAGTTGTCATTTGATCAACGGGATCACATCATTAGGAGAATGATGTGATGGACAAGACCCATCCGTTAGCATAGCACTATGATCGTTTAGTTTAACTGCTATTGCTTTCTTCATGACTTATACATGTTCCTATGACTATGAGATTATGCAACTCCCGAATACCGTAGGAACACCATGTGTGCTATCAAACGTCACAACGTAACTGGGTGATCATAAAGATGCTCTACAGGTGTCTCCGAAAGTATTCGTGGTGTTGGCATAGATCAAGATTAGGATTTGTCACTCCGAGTGTCGGAGAGGTATCTCTGGGCCCTCTCGGTAACACACATCACAATAAGCCTTGCAAGCAAAAGACTAATGAGTTAGTCACGAGATGATGTGTTACGGAACGAGTAAAGAGACTTGCCGGCAACGAGATTGAACTAGGTATAAAGATACCGACGATCGAATCTCGGGCAAGTAACATACCGTTTGACAAAAGGAACAACGTATGTTGTTATGCGGTTCTGACCGATAAAAGATCTTCGTAGAATGTGTAGGAGCCAATATGAACATCCAGGTTCCCCTATTGGTTATTGACCGGAGATGAGTCTCGGTCATGTCTACATAGTTCTCGAACCCGTAGGGTCCGCACGCTTAACGTTTGATGACGATCGGTATTATGAGTTTTTGAGTATTGATGTACCGAAGGTAGTTCGGAGTCCCGGATGACATCACGGACATGACGAGGAGTCTCGGAATGTCCGAGACATAAAGATTGATATATTGGACGGCTATATTCGGACACCGGAAGTATACGGGAAAAGTTTCGGATTTATCGGGAATGCCGGAGGGGGTTACCGGAACCCCCTACGAGAGGGGATGGTCCATAGTGGGCCTGAAGGGTGAGAGAGAGGCAGCCCATAGGGCTGGCCGGCGCCCCCACCTAGGAATCCTAGTTGGACTAGGATTGGGGGGGGGGGCGCCACCTCTCCTATTCCTTTCCCCCTTCTTCCTTTCGGTGAATCCTACTAGGAATAGGATTGCAATCCTATTCCTAGTAGGAATCCCTTCCCTAGCCGCACCAGGAGAGTTGGCCGGCCCCTCCTCCCTTGCTCCTTTATATACGGGGGCAGGGGGGCACCCAAAGACACACAAGTTGAATTGTTTTAGCCGTGTGCGGTGCCCCCCTCCACAGAATCACACCTCGGTCGTACCGTCGCGAAGCTTAGGAGAAGCCCTGCGCCGGTGAACACATCATATCCGTCACCACGCCGTCGTGCTGACGAAACTCTCCCGTGAAGCTCAACTGGATCAAGAGCTCGTGGGACATCATCAAGCTGAACGTGTGCTGAACGCGGAGGTGCCGTACGTTCGGTGCTTGATCGGTTGGATCGCGAAGAAGTTCGACAACATCAACCGCGTCACTTGACGCTTCCGCTCCCGGTCTACGAGGGTACGTAGACACACTCTCCCCTCTCGTTGCTATGCATCTGGTAGATAGATCTTGCGTGATCGTAGGAAAATTTTAAAATACTACGTTCCCCAACAGTGGCATCATGAGCCAGGTTTATGCGTAGATGATATGCACGAGTAGAACACAATGAGATTGTGGACGATACTAGTCATACTGCTTACCAGCATGTCATACTTTGCTTCGGCGGTATTGTGAGATGAAGCGGCCCGGACCGACATTACGCGTACGCTTACGCGAGACTGGTTTCACCGTTACGAGCACTCGTTGCTTAAAGGTGACTGGCGGGTGTCTGTCTCTCTCACTTTAGCTGAATCAAGTGTGGCTACGCCCGGTCCTTGTGAAGGTTAAAACAACACATACTTGACGAAACATCGTTGTGGTTTTGTATGCGTAGGTAAGAACGGTTCTTGCTAAGCCTGTAGCAGCCACGTAAAACTTGCAACAAACAAAGTAGAGGACATCTAACTTGTTTTCGCAGGGCATGTTGTGATGTGATATGGTCAAGACATGATGAGTTATACGATTTTGTATGAGATGATCATGTTTTGTAAAGTTATCGGCAACTGGCAGGAGCCATATGGTTGTCGCTTTATTGTATGAAATGCAATCGCCATGTAATTGCTTTACTTTATCACTAAGCGGTAGCGATAGTCGTGGAAGCAATAGTTGGCGAGACGACAACGATGCTACGATGAAGATCAAGGTGTCAAGCCGGTGACGAAGGTGATCATGACGGTGCTTTGAAGATGGAGATCAAAAGCACAAGATGATGATGGCCATATCATGTCACATATTTTGATTGCATGTGATGTTTATCTTATTATGCTTCTTATTTTGCTTAGTACGATGGTAGCATTATAAGATGATCCCTTACTAAATTTCAAGGTATAAGTGTTCTCCCTGAGTATGCACCGTTGCGAAAGTTCGTCGTGCCGAGACACCACGTGATGATCGGGTGTGATAAGCTCTACGTTCAAATACAACGGGTGTAAGCCAGTTTTGCACACGCAGAATACTCATGTTAAACTTGACGAGCCTAGCATATACAGATATGGCCTCGGAACACTGGAGACCGAAAGGTCGAGCGTGAATCATATAGTAGATATGATCAACATGAGATGTTCACCATTGAAACTACTCCATCTCACGTGATGATCGGACATGGTTTAGTTGATTTGGATCACGTGATCATTTAGATGACCAAAGGGATGTCTATCTAAGTGGGAGTTCTTAAGTAATATGATTAATTGAACTTTAATTTATCATGAACTTAGTCCTGGAAGTATTAGCATATCTATGTTGTAGATCAATAGCTCGCGATGTTGCTCCCCGTTTATTTTTCATATGTTCCTAGAGAAAACCAAGTTGAAAGATGTTAGTAGCAATGATGCGGAATTGTTCCGTGATCTGAGGATTATCCTCATTGCTGCACAGAAGGATTATGTCCTTGATGCACCGCTAGGTGACAGACCTATTGCAGGAGCAGATGTAGACGTTATGAACGTTTTTGACAAAAGCTCGATATGATGACTACTTGATAATTTAAGTGCACCATACTTTACGGCTTAGAACCGGGACTTCAAAAACGTTTTGAACGCCACGGAGCATATAAGATGTTTCAAGAGTTGAAATTAGTATTTCATACTCATGCCTGTGTCGAGAGGTATAAGACCTCTGACAGTACTTTGCCTACAAGATGGAGGAGAATAGCTCAACCAGTGAGCATGTGCTCAGATTGTCTGGGTACTACAATTACTTTAATCAAGTGGGAGTTAATCTTCCAGATAAGATAGTAATTGACAAAGTTCTCTAGTCACTATCACCAAGTTAGTAGAACTTCGTGATGAACTATAAATATGCAAGGGATGACGAAAGGAATTCCCAGCTCTTCGCGATACTGAAGTAGGCGAAGGTAGAAATCATGAAAAAGCATCAAGTGTTGATGGTTAGCAAGACCACTAGTTTCAAGAAAAAGGGCAAGGGAAAGAAAGGGAACTTCAAAAAGAATAGCAAGTCAGTTGTTACTTCCACGAAGAAACCCAAAGCTAAACTCAAGCCTGAAACTAAGTGCTTCTACTGCAAAGGAAATGGTCACTGGAAGTGGAACTGCCCTAGATACTTGGCGGATAAGAAGGATGGCAAAGTAAACAAAGGTATATTTGATATACAGATTATTGATGTGTATTTTACTAGTGTTCATAGCAACCCCTCGGTATTTGATACTGATTTAGTTGCTAAAAAGGTAGTAACTCGAAATGGGAGTTGCATAATGAACAGAAACTAGTTAAAGGATGAAGTGACGATGTGTATTGGAAATAGTTCCAAGATTGATATGATCATTATCGCACACTCCCTATACTTTCGGGTTTAGTGTTGAACCTAAATAACTGTTATTTGGTGTTTGTGTTGAGCATGAATGTGATTTGATCATGTTTATTGCAATACGGTTATTCATGTAAGTTAGAGAATAATTGTTGTTCTGTTTACATGAATAAAACCTTCTATGGTCATACACCCAATGAAAATAGTTTATTGGATCTTGATCGTGTGATACACATATTCATAATATTGAAGCCAAAAGATGCAAGGTTAATAATGATAGTGCAACTTATTTGTGGCACTGCCGTTTAGGTCATATTGGTGTAAAACGCATGAAGAAACTCCATAAAGATGGACTTTTCGAATCACTTGATTATGAATCACTTGGTGCTTGCGAACCATGCCTCATGGGCAAGATGACTAAAACTCCGTTCTCCGGAACTATGGAGCGAGCAACATATTTGTTGGAAAATCATACATACTGATGTATGCGGACCAATGAGTGTTGAAGCACGCGGCGGGTATCGTTATTTTCTGACCTTCACTGATGATTTGAGCAGATATGGGTATATCTACTTAATGAAACACAAGTCTGAAACATTTGAAAAGTTCAAAGAATTTCAGAGTGAAGTAGAGAATCATCGTAACAAGAAAATAAAGTTCCTACGATCTGATCGTGGAGGAGAATATTTGAGTTACGAGTTTGGTCTTCATTTGAAACAATGTGGAATAGTTTCACAGCTCACGCCACCCGGAACACCACAGCATAATGGTGTGTCCGAACGTCGTAACCGTACTTTATTGGATATGGTGCGATCTATGATGTCTCTTACCGATTTACCACTATCGTTTTGGGTCATGCATTAGAGAAAGCTGCATTCACGTTAAATAAGGGCCTCATCTGAATCCGTTGAAACAACGCCTTAAGAACTGTGGTTTGGCAAGAAACCAAAGTTGTCGTTTCTTAAAATTTGGGGCTGCGATGCTTATGTAAAAACACTTCGACCTGATAAGCTCGATCCCAAGTCGGAAAAATGTATCTTCATAGGATACCTAAAAGAGACTGTTGGGTACACCTTCTATCACAGATCCGAAGGCAAAATATTCATTGCTAAGAACGGATCCTTTCTAGAAAAAGAGTTGCTCTCGAAAGAAGTGAGTGTAAGGAAAGTAGAACTTGATGAGGAAATTATACCTTCTCCCATATTGGAAAGTAGTACATCACAGGAAATTGTTCCAGTGATTCCTACACCAATTAGTGAGGAAGTTGATGATAATGATCATGAAACTTCGGATCAAGTTTCTGCTGAACGTCGTAGATCAACCAGAGTATGTTCCGCACCAGAGTGGTACGGCTACCCAGTTCTGGAATTCATGTTACTAGACCATGATGAACCTACGAACTATGAGGAAGCGATGATGAGCCCAGATTCCGCAAAATGGCTTGAAGCCATGAAATCTGAGATGGGATCCATGTATGAGAACAAAGTGTGGACTTTGGTTGACTTGCCCGATGATCGGCTGGCCATCGAAAATAAATGGATCTTCAAGAGGAAGACCGACGCTGACGGTAATGTTACTGTTTACTAAGCTCGACTTGTTGCGAAAGGTTTTCAACAAGTTCAAGGAGTTGACTACGATGAGACTTTCTCACCTGTAGCGATGCTTAAGTCTGTCCGAATCATGTTAGCAATTGCCACATTTTATGAAATCTGGCAAATGGATAACAAAACTGCATTCTTTAATGAATTTATTAAAGAAAAATTGCATATGATGCAACCCGAAGGTTTTGTCAATCCTAAAGGTGCTAACAAAGTATGCAAGCTCCAGCGATCCATCTATGGACTGGTGCAAGCATCTCGGAGTTGGAATATACGCTTTGATGAGGTGATCAAAGCATATGGTTTTATACAGACTTTTGGAGAAGCCTGTATTTACAAAAAGTGAGTGGGAGCACTACAAACTTTTTGATAAGTATATGTGAATGACATATTGTCGATCGGAAATGATGTAGAATTTTCTGGAAAGCATAAAAGGATATTTGAATAAAAGTTTTTCAATGAAAGACACTTGGTGAAGCTGCTTACATATTGAGCATCAAGATCTATATAGATAGATCAAGACGCTTGATAAGACTTTCGATGAGTACATACCTTGATAAGATTTTGAAGAATTTCAAAATGGATCAGTCAAAGAAAAGGTTCTTGCCTGTACTACAAGGTATGAAGTTGAGTAAGACTCAATGCCCGACCACTGCAGAAAAATATAGAGAGAATGAAAGTCATTCCCTATGCCTCAGCCATAGGTTCTATAAAGTATGCCATGCTGTGTACCAAACATGTTGTGTACCGTGCCATGAGTTTGTTAAGAGTGTACAATAGTGATCCAGGAGTAGATCACTGTACAGCGGTCAAAATTATCCTTAGTAACTGGATGACTAAGGAAATATTTCTCGATTATGGAGGTGATAAAGAGTTCGTCGTAAAGGGTTACGCCGATGCAAGCTTTGACACCAAAATCCAGATGACTCTAAGTATCAATCTGGATACGTATTGAAAGTGGGAGCAATTAGCTAGAGTAGCTCTATGCAGAGCATTGTAGACATAGAAATTTGCAAAATACATATAGATCTGAATGTGACAGACCCGTTGACTAAACTACTCTCACAAGCAAAACATGATCACACCTTACTACTCTTGGGTATTAATCACATAGCAATGTGAACTAGATTATTGACTCTAGTAAACCCTTTGGGTGTTGATCACATGGCGATGTGAACTATGGGTGTTATTCACATAACGATGTGAACTATCGGTATTAAATCACATGGCGATGTGAGCTAGATTATTGACTCTAGTGCAAGTGGGAGACTGAAGGAAATATGCCCTAGAGGCAATAATAAAGTTATTATTTATTTCCTTATATCATGATAAATGTTTATTATTCATGCTAGAATTGTATTAACCAGAAACTTAGTACATGTGTGGATACATAGACAAAACAGTATGTCCCTAGTATGCCTCTACTAGACTAGCTCATTGATCAAAGATGGTTATGTTTCCTAGCCATAGACATGAGTTGTCATTTGATCAACGGGATCACATCATTAGGAGAATGATGTGATGGACAAGACCCATCCGTTAGCATAGCACTATGATCGTTTAGTTTAACTGCTATTGCTTTCTTCATGACTTATACATGTTCCTATGACTATGAGATTATGCAACTCCCGAATACCGTAGGAACACCTTGTGTGCTATACAACGTCACAACGTAACTGGGTGATCATAAAGATGCTCTACAGGTGTCTCCGAAAGTATTCGTGGTGTTGGCATAGATCAAGATTAGGATTTGTCACTCCGAGTGTCGGAGAGGTATCTCTGGGCCCTCTCGGTAACACACATCACAATAAGCCTTGCAAGCAAAAGACTAATGAGTTAGTCACGAGATGATGTGTTACGGAACGAGTAAAGAGACTTGCCGGCAACGAGATTGAACTAGGTATAAAGATACCGACGATCGAATCTCGGGCAAGTAACATACCGTTTGACAAAAGGAACAACGTATGTTGTTATGCGGTTCTGACCGATAAAAGATCTTCGTAGAATGTGTAGGAGCCAATATGAACATCCAGGTTCCCCTATTGGTTATTGACCGGAGATGAGTCTCGGTCATGTCTACATAGTTCTCGAACCCGTAGGGTCCGCACGCTTAACGTTTGATGACGATCGGTATTATGAGTTTTTGAGTATTGATGTACCGAAGGTAGTTCGGAGTCCCGGATGAGATCACGGACATGACGAGGAGTCTCGGAATGTCCGAGACATAAAGATTGATATATTGGACGGCTATATTCGGACACCGGAAGTATACCGGAAAAGTTTCGGATTTATCGGGAATGCCGGAGGGGGTTACCGGAACCCCCTACGAGAGGGGATGGTCCATAGTGGGCCTGAAGGGTGAGAGAGAGGCAGCCCATAGGGCTGGCCGGCGCCCCCACCTAGGAATCCTAGTTGGACTAGGATTGGGGGGGGGGGGGCGCCACCTCTCCTATTCCTTTCCCCCTTCTTCCTTTCGGTGAATCCTACTAGGAATAGGATTGCAATCCTACTAGGAATAGGATTGCAATCCTATTCCTAGTAGGAATCCCTTCCCTAGCCGCACCAGGAGAGTTGGCCGGCCCCTCCTCCCTTGCTCCTTTATATACGGGGGCAGGGGGGCACCCAAAGACACACAAGTTGAATTGTTTTAGCCGTGTGCGGTGCCCCCCTCCACAGAATCACACCTCGGTCGTACCGTCGCGAAGCTTAGGAGAAGCCCTGCGCCGGTGAACACATCATATCCGTTACCACGCCGTCGTGCTGACGAAACTCTCCCGTGAAGCTCAACTGGATCAAGAGCTCGTGGGACATCATCAAGCTGAACGTGTGCTGAACGCGGAGGTGCCGTACGTTCGGTGCTTGATCGGTTGGATCGCGAAGAAGTTCGACAACATCAACCGCGTCACTTGACGCTTCCGCTCCCGGTCTACGAGGGTACGTAGACACACTCTCCCCTCTCGTTGCTATGCATCTGGTAGATAGATCTTGCGTGATCGTAGGAAAATTTTAAAATACTACGTTCCCCAACACTCCCCACTACTCATTCAAACTTCTGGATCCAAATGGCAAACTTCTAGTGTAAGCCATGGAAATGAAATCCTTGTCGACAGACTTGTGTTCCTTGCATCACTTGTAGCCCTCAAGTCTTCAGATATTAATATCATCTTGGGTATGGATTGGATGACAGCTCATCGTGCCAAGATTGATTGTTTCACTAGGTCTGTTTAGCTTACACACCCATCTGGCAAGATAGTCACTGTCACCACTAGAGTTGCAAAGCGTCAACTCTACTCTCTTAATGCCAGCCCTCTTCCAGACCTTGAAGATGTTCCGGTAGTCCATGACTTTTCGGATGTCTTTCAAAGGGACTGCCAGGTGTTCCACCTGACCAAGATGTAGAGTTTGTTATAGATCTTATCCCAGGAACCGCTCCAATCTCTAGGAGACCTTACAAGATGGCACCCTTAGAACTAGCTGAGCTTAAGAAACAACTTGATGAGTCCTTTCAAAAGGGTTTCATCCGTCCTAGTTCTTCTCCTTGGGCTTGCCCCGTCCTCTTCGTCAAGAAGAAGGATGGTACGGATCGGATGGTTGTAGATTATCGTCCCGTTAATTTGGTCACGGTAAAGAACAAGTATCCTATTCCCTGGATCAACGACCTGTATGATCAGCTCGCTGGATCCTCAGTCTTTTCCAAGATGGATTTGAGGTTAGGATACCATCAAATCAAGATTAGAAATGGGGACATCCCCAAGACGGATTTTGTCACTCGTTATGGTCAGTACGAGTACACCGTCATGTCCTTCGGTCTAACCAATGCTCCAGCCACTTTCTCCCGCTTGATGAACTCGATCTTCATGGAGTACTTAGATAAGTTCGTCGTGGTTTACCTCGATGATATTCTTATTTACTCGAAGAACGAGGAAGAGCAAGCCGAACATCTTAGACTTGTTCTAGAAAAACTCAGAGAGCACCGCCTTTATGCCAAGTTCTCTAAGTGCGAATTTTGGTTTCCAGAAATGACCTATCTCGGCCATGTAATCTCTGGTAAGGGCATTGCTGTCAACCCCGAGAGAGTTCAGGCCGTCCTTGATTGGACTCCACCTGAAACAGTTAAACAAGTTAGGAGTTTCCTTGGTCTAGCCAGTTATTGTCGCCGCTTTGTTGAGAACTTCTCTAAAGTGGCCAAACCTCTCACGGAACTTCTCAATAAAGATAAAAAGTTTGAGTGGTCCCCACAGTGTGAGCACGGTTTTCAGGAACTGAAAAGACGCCTGACTTCTGTTCCTATACTTGTGCCACCGGATTTCACTAAGGACTTTGTTATCTACTGTGATGCCTCACGACAGGGACTAGGTTGCATTCTTATGCAGGATCGTCATGTGATTGCCTGTGCATCTCGACAGTTGCATCCACATGAGGATAATTATCCTACACATGATCTAGAGCTTGCAGCCGTAGTCTACGCACTTAAGACCTGGCAACATTACCTCCTTGGTAATCATTGCGAGATCTACACCGATCACCAGAGCCTCAAGTATATCTTCACCCAACCAGATTTGAACCTTAGGCAAAGACGTTGGTTGGAGTTGATCTCAGATTACGACTTAGAGATTACCTACACCCCAGGCAAGGGAAATGTCATGGCTGATGCGCTAAGTCGTAAGTCCTATTGCAACAATCTCATGTTGCAGCAGGGCCAACCACTTCTCCATGAGGAATTATGTAAGCTTAACCTTCACATCGCTCCTCACGGATTCCTTTCTACCTTGGTGGCGAAACCTACTCTTGTGGATCATATCATAGAAGCCCAGAAGCATGATATAGGGATTACCCGGATCAAGAGAAACATTGCCAAGGGTATTGCTGGTAGTTTCTCCATAGATGATCGAGGTGTTGTTTTCTTCCAGAACTGCCTGGTGGTTTCCAAGAAGCAACATCTTCGGCAACTAATCCTTAAGGAGGCTCATGAATCTCCTCTCACGATTCATCCCGGTAGTACTAAGATGTATCAGGACCTATGCCACAGGTTCTGGTGGACTAGGATGAAGAGAGAAATCGCTTAGTTCATTGCTAACTGTGACGTTTGTCGTCGCGTTAAGGCAGAGCATCAAAGACCTGCTGGCACCCTTCAGCCTCTAGCTATTCCTGAGTGGAAATGGGATAAAGTTGGTATGGACTTCATCACCGGCTTTCCCAGGACCAAGAGAGGGAATAATGCTATCTTCATAGTCATTGATTGTCTCTCCAAAGTGGCTCACTATCTACCTGTTCGAGAGAGTATCACTGCTAGTCAGCTCGCTGACTTGTATATTTCTCGAATAGTGTCACTTCATGGTGTTCTACTAGAGATCAATTCAGACCGTGGTAGTCTTTTCACTTCTCATTTCTAGGAGAGTTTCCAGACTGTCATGGGCACCCATATTTCCTTCAATACCGCTTTCCACCCTCAGTCAAGTGGTCAGGTGGAACGGGTTAACCAAATTCTCGAAGACATGCTTAGATCTTGCGTTATCTCATTTGGTATGGATTGAGAGAAATGTCTTCCTTTCACCGAGTTTGCTTAGAACAATAGCTATCAATCCAGTCTCAAGAAAGCTCCTTTTGAGATTCTCTATGGACGAAGTTGTCGAACACCTTTGAACTGGTCAGAAACTGGTGAAAGACAATTCTTTGGACCGGATATGATCCAGGAGGCAGAAGAGCAAGTTCGCATCATTCGTGAGAATTTGAAAACAGACCATTCTCGTCAAAAGAGCCAGTATGATCGTCATCATAAGGAGGTGGCTTATGAGGTTGGCGACAAAGCTTACCTTCGGGTTACTCCTTTGAAGGGTACCCATCGTTTCGGTATCAAGGGCAAGTTGGCTCCTTGTTACATTGGTCCTTTTCGCATTCTTAAACGAGGAGAGGTTGCCTACCAGTTGGAACTACCCCCACACCTTTCTCGAGTTCATGATGTCTTCCACGTCTCTCAACTTAGTCGTTGCTTCTCGGATCCCATCCGCGGAGTGGACCACAAAACGCTTGATCTCCAAGATAACCTCACATACCGAGAGTACCCCGTTCGCATTCTGGATCAAGCAGAGCGTGTCACTCGACGTCATAACATCAAGTTTCTCAAGGTTCAATGGTCTCATCATTCCGAGAGAGAAGCTACTTGGGAGGGAGAAGATCGTCTCCGACTGGAGTACCCCACTTTCTTTCCGCCAACTCCTGAATCTCGAGATGAGATTCTTTTGAGTGGGGGCGAGTTGTCACAACCCTAGTTCTGGTATGCACTAGGCTAGTTTTGGTGTTTGCATCATGTTTAAAGTTTCAAATGAATTTGAATTGAGGACATGTGAAAGCCTCAGAAATCTTTTTGAAAATGACCCAGATAAAAATTGCTCCAGAAGGGTCCAAGGAAATGTTGATGTTCCTCTCTAAAAATATTGGCCAGGGGTAAAATTCAAACCAATATTTTGAGGAGCTCATAAATATTTATTTTGGGTTTTTGAAATTAATGCAATAAATATTTGCATTGGATATATATTTAATATATTTTTAATGTATATCCAATAATTTTGGAATTTGTGAGGGGCTTTGGATTTACTCTTCTAGTCCCTACAAAATTGTCAGAAGTTTTTAAATGATTTAGTTTAAATCAAAACAAATGTAAGAAATAGAAAATAAAAATAAAAGGGAAAACCTTTACCTGTGCTAACCTGGTGGCCCGTCTGCTTTGGCCCAGCAGCCGGCCCAGGTGACTGGCAACTCCAGTCACCCCAACCTCTCGCCAGGAGGCCAGGGGCGCGTGCCCGACGCGTGCACCGCCGCGCCGCGCCACCTCCTCCTTCCCTGTCTGCCTGTTCCTCCACCGCTGCTTCTGGACGACGCCACGCGCCCCCGGACTCTCTCTCAGTCTCCCCAGTCCTCTCCCTCTCCCTCGCTTTCTCGCTCGGACCCGAGCGCTGTCGTCGCCGCCATCCGCCGTTGCCGCGCCCACAGCCACGGCCTCGCCTCTCCGACTAGTCCACGGGTTTCGGCGTGTCCTCCTCGTCCTCCTCGTCGAGCCACGCACCTCCGGACGGCCTTCATCATCTCCACCGTCGTCTTCTTCACCGTCGTCTTCTTCACCGCCAGCCGCCGTGGATCCCCACCGCCTGTATGTCGTCGTCCGGCCTCCCCCGAGCTTGCTGAGACCGCCGTCAGAATCGCCGTGAGCTCCTCCCCCTACTCCCCCTCTCCGCTCCCTCTCTCGCACGCCGCAGCTACCATTTCGTCGACGACCGAGAACCATCGCCGCTTGAGCTCATCTCTGACGCAGCTCCGGTGACCAATTGGTCACTCCGGCGTGCCCAGCTTGTTCCCCGCATCACGTAGGAACTATAGATGCTAGCGCCGCCTCGCCTAGCTCACTGCAGCAACGATCCCAAGCTCACCCGAACTCCGGCCGCCGCCGCGAGCTCCGCTCCGTCGAGCTCCGGCCACCCCGTGCCCTCCCGCTTGCTTCAACCGACGCGGACGAGCTCCACCTCCTCGCCCGTTGTCTCCATTGTCCAAATGGCCGCCAGAGCGACGTTTCCGATCACCTCCGCCGCGTCTGTGGACGCCGGCGACGAGCCGTGGGTTAACTCCGGCGAGTTTGACCCCGGTTGGCTGGGTTTGACTCCCCTGTGAGTCACTGACATGTGGGCCCTGCCCAGCTAATTTGTAGTTAGGATTAGTGTTAGTGCTAATTAACTTTGTTAGTTAGAACTGTGACACTGACAGTGGGCCCCAACGCCTTAACCTTTTAATTAGTTTAGTTCTAAACCCCCCTGTTTAACCTATGTCACTGACGTGTGGACCCCACACGTCAGGTTTGACTTGAGTCAGCGCTGTTGACTTGCTGACGCAATAAACAATTTTCTGGAATTGTTTTTGTTTAGGAAAATCTAGAAAATTGTTTAAACTTCAAAAAATCACATAAATTCAACCGTAGCTCAGAATGAAATAATTTATATATGAAAATTTATCAGAAAAATTCAATCTATCCATCTGTACCAGTTTCATGCATGATAAACCAACTTATACTTGCTGTATAGGTGAAAACACATAAATGGCATTTATAAATGTTAAATTTGGAGTTGCATTTGAACCCTTGGTTCAAATGGACTTCATTCAAATAGAATGCTAGTTGCATTAGCTCAAACAACATCACATTTTCATGCCATGTTCATGCATCATATTGTTGCATATGCTTGTGCTTGATTGTCGGCACCGTTCTTCTCGATAGGTCCAGCTCCGGAGACCGTCCAGAGTACCTGTCAGAGGAGCAGTGCTCCACACGTTGTTATACCAGGCAAGCAAACCCCCTTGTTCATTCCGATACAACCCCTCTCTCACTCTTGCTCTCTGTTATTGCATTAGGACAACAACGATTCAACTGCTACTTTATGCTGCGGTAGTTGAACCCATTCCTCTGCATGGCCTGTCATTGCCACAGTAAATAGTTGAAACCCACTAGCATGTGTAGGACTTGATTGAAGCCATGTTGTGATCTTTCCATGCCATGCCTGCTATTGCCTAGAGTGTGTCAGGTCCGATTCATTGGGAATGAATTGGAGTGAAGTGATATGTTCTGATGCTAAGAGTCAAGTGTGTGAACACGTTTTGGTAAAGGTAGCGGTGAGAGGCCATGTAGGAGTACATGGTGGGTTGTCTCACTGGAACCGTCCTTAAGAACTGAGCTCTGTGTATGTTGTCCAATGACCAGCTACTACCACGCATTGGAATGCTTAAGTGCCCCTCTCGACTTATTAACCGACTTGGTCTCTGTCCATGAGTTGCAACTAGTTTCTGGTGTTTGTAGGTAGTGCTAGTAGTCTACCAAGTGGCACTCGGCCAGGTGGGCTTGGGACAGACTAGGCACCATGGCACGGTGTACCAAGCGTAGATCCATCCGGCGAGGTGGGCTTGGGAACCCTGCGCACATCATTTGGGGCCGTGAGCGACACCCCGGCCGGATCTCCTTACGGATGGAACTCGAATAGGCAATAAACCTGGACTAGAGTCTTGTGTGGTTAGTCAGGTCATGGCCGACACCCTCGCCAGGCTTCCGCTTGAAGGTTGCCGAGATACACAACGTGTACATGGCGGTAAGTAGCGAGAGCGTGTGTGAAGAAGTACACCCCTGCAGGGTTTTCATGATCTATTCGAATAGCCGGGTCCACGGTTATGGACTTCTTGGATGCTTACGTGGTACATAGACAACTTTAAATGGATACTCTAAAATACTCAAGACAAGTGTGAGTGCTATGGACAGCCTTCTCGTAGGGAGACGGGGATGAATCCATAGTGGTGTATTGTGTGGTGCTTAGTGGACTCGTGTGCGCCACCTCAAAAGAGTTACCAGCAGTCGTAGAACAGGATAGCCACTGAGTCAAAGCTGGCTTGCTGCAACTGAACCCCACTTTGCCTTCTTGATACAAGTGCATGTATGATAGGATCTGATGTAAGTCTTGTTGAGTACCTTTGTGCTCATGTTTGCTTCATTTATGTTTTGCAGAGGAGACTTCAGTCTCACTAGTAGTTCCGCTTGGACTTCGACAAGTAGCTTGTTACCTCAGCTACGATCTTGGACGAGTGTTGTAGATAGTCAGGCTCTTCAGCCTTTTTCATTTATAGATGTCTGTACTCAGACATGTTGTGCTTCCTCTTGTTGCTTGTATGCTCTGAATGTTGGGTCATGAGACCCATGCTTGTAATATCTGGCTCCTCGGAGCCTAATGAATAAATACTTTGTTTCTTAGATTCTTGTTGTGATGCCATGTTGTATTTGCACATATCGAGCATATTGTGTGTATGTTGTTGAAATGCTTGGTATGTGTGGGATCCAACAACCTAGTTGTTTCCTCTTGGTAGCCTCTCTTATGGGGAAATGTCTCCTAGTGCTTCCACTGAGCCTTGGTAGCTTGCTACTGCTCCGGAACACTTAGGCTGGCCGGCATGTGTCCTTCTTTGTTCATGTGTCTGTCCCTCTGGGAAATGTCATGCGTTGTTCCTTTAAGTCCATGTAGCTTGCTACGACTTGGGTTCATACATTGATGACCGACATGTTCGTTGCTGGGTCATGTATGCATGTCCCTGTAAGTTAGTGCCACCTTGGGATTATAACTAGTCATGTCGGCCCGGGTTCTCTGTCATATGGATGCTAGCGACACTATCATATACGTGAGCCAAAATGCGCAAACGGTCCCGGGCCAGGTAAGGTGGCACCCGTGGGGATACCGTGCGTGAGGCCGCAAAGTGATATGGTATGTTACATGCTAGACCGGTGTGACTTAGGATCGGGGTCCCGACGGAGGAAGACAGCTATGCCCCTGGTGGGCTGGGCTGACAACTGGCCCGGCTCAGGTAAGAGTCCCAGGTGAGTCTCTCTCTCTCTCTCTTTCTTTTTGTTTCAATTTTTTATTTCTTTTAGTGTGTTTTGAATTAGTAAAAATGGTAACCCATTTTGAAAATCCTGACAAAAATTGTGGGCACTATTTGAATTATTTCCATCAGCCCCCAATTGTTTTCAGAAGTATTGGAGCATTTAAAATATTTATAGGCATTAACTGCTCCAATTCAAATACAATATGATTTAACTCAAAATCCATAAATGGCCAAGAAATATGCTCATCATTTTAGGCAAAGATTTTCACCTTTATCAGGAATCCTTAACATTTTCAAAGGCATTTTGGGTTATTTAAAAAATGATTTTATTTGAAGCTATTTGAATTCTTTCTGGTGCTAGGGTTTGATCAATCCCCATTTCAGCTTTACATAAAATTTAAACATGATGCAAACACTCTAATGCAGCTAATTACAAGCGGTATTCTAGGGTTGTGACATCACCATGACACTTGGGTACTTTGTGTGCCCTTACCATTGCATTTGATGCATTTGTTTGATTTCTCCACGGTAATACATGGAAGTTACAAGTTGAGAAGCTTATTACTCTTGGGTGCTTGGTACCCTTGAGCTTGTTCCTCTTGGGTGCTTGGGCGCCCTAGACGGTTGGTGTTGTTCAGAGCTCAATCATTTTGGTGTAAAGTTCCAGGCTAGTGTCGAGGTCTCCAATTAGGTTGTGGAGAGCAATTTGATGGGTTTCGGTAATCGCCCCCAAGGGTTTCCAAAGTGTACGGGTTCGGTGACCGCCCCAAGGGTTGCCATTTGTACGGGTTCGGTGACTGCCCTCAAGGGTTCCCTAGTGGAATCACGACATCTTGCATTGTGCGATGGCGTGAGGAGATTACGGTGGCCCTAATGTCTTCTTGGGGAACATTGTGCCTCCACACATATCCAAACAGAGATTAGCATCCGCAAGGGTGTGAACTTCGGGATACATCATCGTCTCTGCGTGCCTCGGTTATCTCTTATTCGAGCCCTTTACTTATGCACATTACTTTGTGATAGCCATAGTGTTTCTTGTTATATATATCTTGTTATCACTTAGTTGTTTATCTTTCTTAGCATAAGTTATTGGTGCACATAGGTGAACCTAGTTGTTGTAGGTTTTGTGCTTGAAAAATTAACCGCTAGGTTTATTCCACATTTGTTCAAGCCTATACCGTAATTATTTTAAACTGCATATTCACCCCCCCTCTAGGTGACATAGACGATCTGTCACCAGGTCCAAGTGTCATGCACCAAATTAGAGTGCACAACCGCATGGGAGACTCAACCTGATTGTTGTGCCGCAGTAATAATGACTAATGAGTAGTCAAATCATAAGCCCCACCATGTCCTGATATGTGTCGGACGAAGCAATCATCGATACATTCTTCTTTGAATCGACTCCTACTAATATGAAGGTGAAATACTAAGTGCTCGATTGGCCTATCAGTCCATGTTATTCCTCTGGCCAAATCACTGACATGTGGGATCGGAGTGTGAGCAAACCGATCTCAATTGATGGAAAAATGGCCAACCTGCCATTCGTTGAAAGAGACGAGGAGCGAGAACACAGATAGGCTCTTGAGACTAGCCACAATGGGGAGTAACTTAGAGTAGTAACATGCATATGTTACTAGTCTATGTTACTACCTCCATAGTGTAGAGTAACATATGTGTGGTGTCATGCAACAGTTCATTTATTAGTGTAGACTCATCTTGTCTTGATATGCGTGATGTTACTTTTACTATGAGTAATTAGCTATACTACCATATGCCTCTCTTTCTTCATTAATTACTTGCCAGATCATCTATTTTTCTTAAATATATGTGATGTTACCACCTATGTTACTCCCACTATGGGTAGTCTGAGAGAGAGGATGAGTGAGAACACAAACGGGCTAGGTGTCGCACGGAGGCCAAGAAATATTAGAACATGGTTGACTATAGCATGTTCTATGTTTTTGAGAGTACTACTTCATTGGGCTACCGTTTTCCTCACTGTTCCAGAATAAATATGCAGAAGATTGCTTTATTACAGATTAAAGTACTCCCTCCTTCCATATATATAGGGACTACTACATTTTTCGAGGTTGCCTTTGACTATTGATAATACTAATAATATATTCAATGTGTAATGTGAAAATTATATCATTAGAAGCTCCTTCCATGTACAAATTTGATGGTGTCCTTTGTGTAACTTGCATGTCATATATTATTGCTCTAACATGTGATCAAAGTTAGCCTCGAAAATGCATTAGGCCCTATATACATGGAAGGAGGGACTAAAATAAGAGTGCAGACGCTCCACCATGCTGTTCATAGTAACTGTATACTAGTACTACTCGCACTACTCCTACTAATCCTTGCGCTTGGCTCTTCGCCTCTTCTGGAAGTCGAACAATGATGGTACTACATTGTATCTTTTTGGCAATCTGACACCAAATGAACCGTTGCACGTCCACCGCCTTGGCCAGGGAGAGCTTGCATTAGTAAAAAGAATCTCCTCGTCCTACGAGCCACCGCGCGTTCGGTAGACGGAGAGGGTGTACACGCTTCTCCTCGCTCTGTGAGTTGACGAGACACATCAATGTAGTGCTAGCCCATACTGCCTCCTTTCCGGTTAACATGGCTTAATATGAAACGAGATAAATACAATGGTGGTCACTGTGTATTTGAAAAATATGATCTCTACACGTCATACTATGCTCATTGTGGTCAATATATACGGTAACTAGCTCACCCTGGCTCTGTATGTGTGTGCATGCATGTGTTGGTTGAGCACTTGAGCATGAGCGCCGTGTGCTGTACACATGGATGGAGTTTAGACGGCATTACCCCTTGTTGAAATGATGGATGTTAGAGCATGTAGGGCACATAGGAGTGAGACAAACCTGCACGCATGATTACTTCTTGGTCATCGGAACTCGTTCTTCTTACTTTCACCGACACGTGGGAAATCCAGCATCCGGGTCCACGTGTCATGCAAGAAAATAGAGATAAGTACAAGTGAGACTCAGGAACGGTCACACCCATAGGGGAAGTACGTGCATGGGACGTAGTAATAATGAGTAATGGGCAGTAAAATCACACAGTAAGTTGGTCGGATGAAGCAAGCATCATTTCACTCTTTAATGGCACATACTACTTGCTAGGGTTGCTCTCTTCAAACTATAAAAAGGTTGATATGGTGAGAAAAAGAAAATCGCTCCACTATATATACATAATAACATAATACTAGCTAGTAGCCTAAGCTACACGTGTGCTTGCTGGGGTTGCTCTCTTCATACTCTCTCGCATAGAACGACAATGGCCACACCGCTGGTCACATATTCAGCAGGATCTTGCCGCCGGGGGAAGGGGAGCATGTTTTGCGTAGACGCAGTTGGCAGCGGCGAGAGACAAAACCCATTGTCGGTGCATCCCAATCAGGGGTCCCCACTGTTCTGTCTCACAAAGCTCTGTCGTGGTAGCCTTCTCCCCTTGCTTACTGTGCGGTATGCCCACCGCCCTCCTAGCTACATCCCGGAGTTTCTTAGGTACAACTTCCTTTTGTAGCTGGCTTGCTCCACTGCCCCAGCTCCCCACGTTGCTCCATCTGGAACATTGTCTACTTCTGCAGACTTATATTTGTGATGAGTTAATGTCTCATCAACTAGTGCCACTACTATTATTTTAATCACACTTATTCAATATCTTTGCCAACAGGGATGCCTAGCTTGATTTTAGTGGAATTGGACAAAATCATCAGATGTCCCATGGGTTCCAGGCTTATTTCCTTTGACAGGGTTCAACCTCTCCAGGAAATTAAAGCCTGATTAGGGTTTAGGGTTTAAGGCCTAGGGACCGCAACAATCTTTTTTCCTTTGTTTGTACACACTCTCACAACTTTTGTCATTAGTTGTTAAGTAAATATTGGCCATGATCTGTGAATCATTGAGATACATCTGCATTCATGTTAGTTTCCTTTGTATTTGATGTAATGTTGTAATGGGACAACCTTGGAGCCAAGATACATGAAACAAAAGTTGAAAGCTTCGTAGCATTGTAGTACTACGTATTATAAGAAAGTATAACAAGGTACAATCAGCAGACCATAAGGATGAAACTTTTATATTTGTGCTGAGTTTGATGAGAAACAAGAGGATTGAGAAGGGAAGCAAGATGTAGACTAACAGTCGGCGGCAATACAACTCCAATAAACATTGTGAGAGTGTATGGTGGGCCATGCATTTGTAATTTTTGAGTATTACTAGTATACTTAAGAACCAGCTACTATATGTGCTGGCTATTACATTGACTATATGTGACATGGCAACTCTGCATAGCCCTTCGCCATTGTTAGCTATACTATTAACCACGCTCTATGTAGTACTCCATCCGGCCCCTTTTTGTATGCGTATAAGAAAATCTCATTTTTCTTGCAACGGTCTGTGCCTTCCAATAGTGCACACTCCAATCCCTTCCACTTCTACCGCATGCACAGCCACAATGATTCCCATCTCTATCTCCCATATTCCTCGTCCCTTCCCAAGTCGTGCTTGCGTAGAGAGAGAGAGAGAGAGAGAGAGAGAGAGATCTCAGAGCTGCATGCAGATTGATGAAGAGGAGAGAGAGATCCTGCATCTAGAGAGATGGAGAGAGGAGTAATTGTGCGTGAGAACCGAGGGCTGCAGGCTGGGCCAATACTTTGTATACGCGTATTACCGAGCATTTACTCAATAGAGCAGGGGCAAAATAGTCTAGTATTTTTTTCCGAGCGCTTGTCTCCTTGGCATGTCCCACTGTGTCCAAGGAATATGGTGACAGTGTGATGTTGGCTATGTACTGTGTCCAAGGAATATGGTGACAGTGTGATGTTGGCTATGTACTCACTGGGCTTCCGTGTTTCGCACTCCTCCCGTGTAAGAGTTGAGAAATTAGTTCTATCATGGAATTAAACAAATATGAGTGCGGACGCTCTACGATGCGCATCCTTGCTCCGACATCATTCTACTACCTCCTTTCGCAGAAACGCGGATATTCGAGCATCCGGGTCCACGTGTCATGTACCAAAGTAGAGTGAAGCACTGCAACTAAGAATCACCACGGTCATATCGCCGCAATAATATGACCAATGAGCTGTCAAATCACATAGACCCGGCAGTAAGTTGTACGGACGAAGCAACCATCACTCTTCATTGAATTTGCTTGTCCCTCATGCGCTATAGTGTACTCCCTCTGTTCCTAAATATTAGTCTTTCTAGATATTTCAAATGGACTACAACATACGGATGTATGTAGTCATATTTTAAAGTGTAGATTCACTCATTTTGCTCCATATGTAGTCCCTTGTTGAAATCTCGAAAAACACTTATATTTGGGAAGGGAGGGAGTATTACAGTATTCTTTTGGAAACCAAAGTTTTTTTGATGGATCGCGGCCTGGAGCAAAACCAATGTTTACATCACGTCTTTCGCGCTCGTGTCTCACCCCACACTATCGCTCAGCATGCCGCTCACCACAATTTTGCTATATGCAAACTATCACGCCTTCCTGTCGATGGATCGTGCCATTGAGTACTACTACTAGAAGAGATAGACGAGGAGGGGGAGGACAACTAGCTATAGTACATACTCCCAATAACTTTTTTGCATGCATGTTGTGCTCGTGCACCGGGAAGGCGGGAAGCGGCGCGGGCGATGCTCTCTCGGTCGGTGCGCTACTTCAATATGCCAGCGCCAATGAGAGGTCACGTCCGCTCTGGTCGAACATTAATGCGGCACTGGCCGTTTCGGGTGGAAAGCGCGTGGGTGATGGAGAGGGTTTGGGTGGGCTAGGACGGTCAGGAGCGGGTGTGGCAGCGGTCCGGACGCCCGCAAACTAGAGATGATGGACGTATGTAAATATTGCTACGTAATTATAACATAAATAATGTGCCAGTTGGACAAATATGCTTGCAGATCGAGATGGAGATGAAAGTAGGAATTTTACGTAAACACAAATATGTATGTGTATGTGTGTGCGCACACACAAAAACATAGCCACGGCTCTCGTGACTACTCATACACATAATCAATGTCTCATTCTCCCTAGACACACATACTTAGCAGGGCCTCATTTTGTTCCTAAGATAGGACTATCATAGGAGTGGGAAACAATAGGAAGTGAGATAAATGGAGTACTACGTACAAGAAGAGAAGATGTACACACATGCACTCCGCCTCTCACACACCCGCGAGTACACGGTGGATCACATGTGTACACGAAGATGCAGCTTATGTGATAATTTGATCCTTTAATTTGTTCACTTAATAATGGAGGGTCGGGGACCACACGTGAGCGATACAAAGTGCAACCTGGAAGCAGGGGCGTGTTATTGATCAAGTTTTCTTTCCTGGTTGCGTGTATTCTCTTTACAACCACAACTACGGAGAGATATTTTTACTCCATTGTAATATGTAGGCTCTTGTTTGATAGGGTTTCTCGTGCCTCGCTCTCTAATCCTCTCCATATCTAAACAACATGACAATGTCCACTCTATCTCTCTGCACCGGTGGTCACATATTCAGCTGGATCCCATCTGCTGCGGGAGTTGGGGAGGTGCAGCGTTGACGTTGTGACTGTCAGCGATGGAGAAAACCAATGCACATCGTCCACTCTGAGCTGACATCGGTGCTGGTGCGGACAAAGTTCCACTGCACCCTTGTTTGCTTCCTTCGCGTGGAAGATCCCCGCCCGCCTAAGCCACATCTCCCCAACCTGAGGTATGACTTCTTTTCAATTTCATGCTTCATTGTACCGCCGGTCCATCTCCCTAGGTCGGTGCATGCGTGTTTTCTTCTATACCACTACTCCCCAGCTCCCCATGTACAGTAGCTAGGCTTCGTCGAATAGTCCAACATCACCTAATTCTTATCATTAGAAGAAAGACCACTCCAAAAGTTGTCCTAATTTATGTCTCGGTCGAGAGGTATACATGGTTTTCTTTTCGACAACGGTACAAGATGGTTGTGCGGTGATTGTTCATATGCTCCTATTGTTGCTGCTAATCTAATACTATCACTGGTAAATGATGCAATTCACATGTTAAAGTGACGTCCCTTTTAAGTAACGTTGCTGTCAATCTAGAGGCGTCGCTAAATGCTTCTATCCTGCTTTAGTTTTTTTGGGTATCCCGCTTTAGTTTCGATGAAGATAATCATGATGCTTCTATTTATTGATCTACATTTCATTAATGATAATTGTGACGTTGATGTTAATCTTGTACCACTGCGAAAACAAAGTAATGACACTACTTAAATATCCCATTTTTATATTTTTTGCAAACAGCGATACGTATCTCCATACCCGGGCATGTTTTCCTCAATTTTAGCGGAACTGCACAAAATTGGATGGCTACTGTTGCTCCGCCTCATTGACCAGAAGAAACAGACCACAATGAGGATTTATCAAACTTGAGTGGTGCTTCACCCAAACTTGATGCCAAATCGATGAGGCATCATCGTGATGACCTATCGATGCTCATGGTTGCATCGGCTGGTGAAGTTGATCGATGTTCAATGAAAACAAGGATGTCTTCCATTAGTGCTCTTTGCTTCTTACCCGCAAAGACAAATATATTATTTATCAGTGCACCTTGGTTGCATTGGAGACGCAGTCGTCCTTCACCTTGGTGTAATTTTTTCTTTCGCTATGAATTGAATGTTTCCTCGGAGAAGCATCAATCTTGGTACCAAGAGCCAAAGTTTTGTATTGATTCCTAAGCCTTATCACAACTTTGTCTACAGCTCACATGTAATTTTATTTGTCCAGCTATTAACTAAATGTTGGCAATGATCTATCAATCATTGAGTTGTATGAACATTTTATTTATGAGTTCGTTCTATCTTTTTGCGACTATTTAATTATGTTGCCACACGTTGATAAAAAAATACTCATATAACTACATAAATATATGATGTTGCCAATAAAATTTTTCTTGACATGCATTAGTCGTTTGCTAGTTAAATATGTGGGCATACTTTGATTAAAAATATGAGTAAAAACCCAGATCAAGGAAGTACGATATATGGTGGCACACTGATGTAGGCCGAATACAACAACCCATAATTAGTGTGAGAGGGGAAACTGTACATACAAAATAGTTGAAATGAAATTACTCACAAAATATTAAAATTGAAGGTTGGTGCAGCCCACCTTTCTAACAATTTGGCACGCGTGTGGTTGTTCACTTAATGGAGGATAGTGTACGACACGTGAAAGACAGAAAGTGTGACCCGGACGTGTGGATCATTAGTTGATCGTACTTTTCTTCACTGGTACGTTAAATAAAGAGTTTAATTTCATACACGATTTAAAACGATTGTTATGGAGAGAAAAAGAAAATCAGTCCACTATATTACAAAATACGATTACTATATAAGATGGAGCCTCAAAGCTAGTGTCGGTGTACAAAAGTAGAGGTCCTTTTGTACCCCTTTACTTGTGCATAGACAGTTGTAGCCACGCCTACGGCCACGCTTGGCGGAGGAGAAGAAGGGGGCACGGGATAGCCAAGGCATCACCCAAGCCAGAGACATGAAGGACAGAGGGGCAAGGTGGACTCCTCTCCTGGCGGTGCCCTTGCCGGGGCGGCCACGTGACCTCGGCAAGAGCTTAGCCGGGGCAGCTTGCCCAAACACCAGCAAAGCCACCCCCCTTGGGTCTGAGAGCTCTGACACCATTGACAACGTCAAGACCAAGATTCAAGGGCGTCTGCGCAGTGGCATGCAGATCTCTATGGGACCAAGGGCCCTGCAGACTTAGACAAGGGACCAGAAGACGAAGACCCCCGGGAAGAGCCTTGCCGGGGATGACCCCTTGCCGGGGGCATCTTCGGGGCCACAGCCAGGCCCGCGCCCGCCAAGGTTTTGCCACCCCGCCGCCACTCCTACGCGACGACCAACTCGCCAACTGGACGAGCACCTACATGGCAGCATACAACCCCTAAGCCAACTGCAAGCACATGTGTGGTGGCATGCAGATCTTCGTGAAGACCCTGCCACGACAACAGCCAGCAACCAGCATGGCGCCACATGCCTCAATAGCCTAGATGCGTGTTGGAGCGAAGTGAGGCGGCAATGGGCGGGACAAGCTTCCTTGCAGTCCCCGATAAAGCTAGGGGACACATAGGCGGCGCATTAAATGCATTTGTCCTAAGATGTCAGGAGATAACCTTGTACACTGTAGTTACGTTACACCTCATGTGTGTCGCTGTGGCAACCCCTTTGTCATATAAAAGGAGGCCCTAGGCATACCGAGAGAGGATTCAGACTTTTTGGACAGGCACGCATAGAGGCCAGTTCAAGAGCTCAAGAACACCAAATATACATAGAAAAGCAGGACTAGGGTTTTACGCATCATCTTGCAGCCCGAAGCTGGGTAAAAATTCTCACGCGTTGATCGTCTAGACCTGCTCTTTGCATAACTCTACGTGCCACAAACCGTAGTAGGGGTCCCCGGGATCCCATAGGTGTCCTTTCCCCGACATCTTGGGCACGCCAGGTAGGGGGCGCTAGGTTGTGAGAATATGGTCTGGGAGTGGTCAGCATCATCCCCTTTGTTTTGGTGCCGTTGGCCAGGCGAGCGGTGTCGTCTGCAGTCGCAACCACCATCTACATGGCATCGAAAAAGCTAAGTCACGCAAAATTTGAGCAATTTCCTTTTTATAGGGTTATTTTCCTCGAAAGATCCCGCTCCTTGTATGGAGAACCTGCATGCAAAGGAGCCTTTCCGGTATTGGCAACGCCCTTGTTCTGTTTCGTGTCCGCTCAACAGTTCGAGCGGCTGCGCCAAGAACGGCAAGGCAGCTGGCCTGGAAGCAAGCGCCCCGGCAGGCTGCTAAGGATCTGTCCTCAAAGCGCTGCAGCACGGGTTTACACGCCGGCAAGCCTATCCAACTAAGCGTAGGGTGCGTACATACAAAGAAAGATAAGACAGGGAGATACTATGCACTGTTTCAAATACTGCGAAGTTATATTACGTCATTGGTTGCCGCAATTCTAACTTAAGATAAATTTGTCTTGGGCACGAACTCACAGGGCAATAAGAAGCGGGGTGGATAGTCCCAGCGCTAGCCTTCCACCCTCTTGACTCCGTCGACGTAGCTGATGATGGGCTCGATACGCCCCTCGAGTGCCGTAAGGTCCGGATCCTTCGGCAAGCTCTCAAGCACATTGGCGAAGTTGACGTCGGGGTTCCAGAATGCCACCTTGGTGAGCACCTTTGTCAGGGCACCCCAGCAGAGCTTCCGAGCCTCGTTAGCCAGATAAGTTGCTCGATTGGAGCTGGCGAAGTAGCTGAAGAACAAGGTCAGCCTAGCGCTAGGGGTCATGCTCGCCTCCTGAGAGTACTTGAAGTCCGGCATACCCATGACGGATAGCTGCCTGCTGAGCCTCTCCGCGATGTCGACGAGGCCGTTGGTCCAAAGCTGTACCCTGCCCACATAGCCATCGTGGGCGATGGCGTCATCCTGCCGCAGTTGCTTCTCGCTCTTAAGGGCCTTGTTCAGGGTCTCCTCACGGGCCCTGACCTCTGAGAGCGTCTCTTCCAAGGCATCCAACTTTAGCTTCAAATCGTTTATGGAGACGTTGGCGTTGGAGAGTGGTTTGGTCTTGTCGGAGATGGTGACCTGTAGATCCGTCAGTGCACGATTGGTCGTGTCCCTCTCCTCCGCCAGCTTCAAGACATCCTCCTTCAGCCCCTTCTGCGCCCGCTCCAGCTCCTCCACCTTGCCGACCTGGGCCAGGGCCAGGGCGTCAAGAGCATCTTGGTGCTTCTGCTCCAGCACCCGAGTCCGCTACGTGACGAGCTTCTCGATCTCCTCGTCCTTGTTGCGTAGCGCGGCGGCAAGCGCCCGTTCATGAGCCTCGAGGTCCTCCTCTTGGATGTCTAGAAGAGCCTACTGCTGCGCCCGGGCAGCCTCATCCTTAGCGGCCTGCTGCTTCGCCAGCTCCTGGACCTTCTCAACATCAGCCAGTTGCAGGGCGAGCTCTTGCTTGCGCTGTTCCAGCTGGTCCTGGATGGCGCTCAGTTAGTCCCGGGCCTCGTTGATCCAGACTTGCGTCTGAGCGACGCGATCCTCAAAATCCTCTTCCGCTTTGTCCATGACCGCCATCCTGGAGTTCACGTTGTCTTGGCGGGCATGGTAGAGCGCCTGAAGCTTTTGAAAATTGCCTTCATGGCCCGAAGGAGCTGCTCCTCTTGAGAACCACTACCACTGGCGCTCGGTTCGTCGACAACCTGAAGCCCATCGATGACGAGGACCTCATCGTCAAAGCTCTCCTCCTTGGCCGGCGCTCTGGTGCTTACCGTCCCTGGGAGGAGGACGAACAGATCGTCGCCCACCTTCAAGTATTTGCCCGGGGCAGGAGCTGCGGAGGAGGAGGGTTGGTCGTTGGACACCTCCGCCCCGGCGGGCCCCTTGGCGGCCTCCTCGGCAGCGGCCTTGCCGGGGCCCTCGACGGGACCCTTGGCGGCCTCTTGGCAGCGGCCTTGCTGGGGTCCCCAGTAGGACCCTTGGCGGCCACCTCGGCAGCAGCCTTGCCGGCCTCCCCGGCAAGCACCTCGCCGGTCCCCCCGGCAAGCCCCTCTGCGGCCTCCTCGGTGGCGGATGCTGCGGCCTCCCCAGCCGCGATCTCGATGGCCTCGACTTCAATGTCCTTGTCCAGCTCCTCGATGATGGCGTCGACGTCCACTCTGTCCACCATGGGAGAGCCTGGAAACCAGAAGAGAAGATGAGGCAAGGCCGAGACCAAGGGTTCAGAATAGAGATAAGAAAGAGCATCACATGGCGGAGATGAGAGGGGACGGGAAGCCCGCGACTTACCCGTGCCGGGCCAAGGAGAGGTGGTTCCTTCCCCGCCAACATCCGTTGTCGGGGCCGAGCCACCAGCGCCCGTGCTCACCCCTCTTCCTCCGTGCGCATGGGCTCGGCAGTGGATGCCGTTGCCAGCGACGCCCCTCTGGGTGGCATAGTTGCCGGGGACGGTATGTTAGGGGCGGCCCTCGGCGACTCCTCCGGTTGCCGCTCTCCTCCTGCAAACCAGGCGAGGTCAACATCAAGAGAACACACCCCAACACCCGCCAGTGGGGAGTGGAGAATGGACTCACGCTGGGGGCTGGAGTGGGGGCTGAGCTGGGGGATGTTCTGCGGGCTAATCACCACCAACATCGGCGTGCGCGGGGCACTTGCCAGGGCTCGTCACCCGTTGAGGCTTTCGCCCTCTTCGCCGCCCTCTGGGCCAGCGTCCCCATGTCGCTGCAAAAAATTAAACCAAGTTAAGCAAGAACAGTGAGGGCAGGGGGTTAAGAAATGGTGGAGGACAAAATGCTTACTCGTCCTCCTCCTCCTCCTCTGGCCTCCTCTTCCTCTTCGAGCTAAAGGACCCGAGATCGAAATTGGCCTCTGGGGCGACGTCGACAAGAGGAGGAGAAGGGGATGGCGTCTGGGGGACGCCTGAACGAAGAAGAAGCGGCGACCGTGGCCTTCTTTGCAGCCCTCGTCTGGTGTACGGGTGGCGCTTGGGCCAGCTCGCACTGCGTGGACTTGACGGGCCAGACTGGCTCGCAGGAGCCCGCCTGCTGCAAGACGCGCTTCTTCCCCGGGACCGGTGGGTCATCCGCATCGATCTCCTCCTTAGCCGACTCCTCGACCACTTCTTCAATAGAGTGAGCTCCAGCGCCGACGCTACTGGCCTCCCCGGCGGGCCCCGCCCACTCGGCGAACTCTCTCTCCTCCGCGGCCGCATCGTCCTCATCCTCCACGGTGCCGAAGCTGCCGGCCTCCTCGGCAAGAGCCGCCTCCTCCGCCTTGGTGGCGATATAAGCGAGCTCCTCTGCAGTGGTGTCGCGGATAAGCTGTGGCTCATCGCACACGTACCTCTCCGACAAGCTATTGAAGAATGCCTGTACCAGTTTCGCCTTTGGCTCGACCCAAGTCGGGTTGAGGCCGAGCGCGTCGAAGACCGGCATCATGGCGATGATGGTGCTCTGGCGAGAGTTGTTGCTAAGCGGGACCACCCCCGCTGGCAACCCGAACAGGTTGTTGAACTTGGCGGCCCCGGTGGCCTTGCCGGCCTTCTCAGCCTTGCCGGCCTTGTCGACCTTCTCGGCCTTGCCGGTCCTCTCGACCCTGCCGACCTCGTCGACCCTGAGCTGGAATAGCCTTTGGCAAAGATGGGAGTGCTGCAACACTGTGAAGTTGTGGTTTAAAACCAGGGCGGAGCCTCATGATGTCGGCCGCGTTCCTGAAATCCCAGGTCGGCCTCCCCTTCTTGTGCAATGGGACAATCCGGCTTTGGATAAAATTGGCCCCGATCATTTCAAGGGTGAGCCCGGCTGCGGCAAGGCAATGAATCCTAGTGGTGGCTATCATGAGCTTCTAATGTTCGGCGTCGAGATCACTCTAGTCCTTGCTATGGACCGGCAGCTTTGAACGGACCCGGCAGAACTCCGACGGATCCGTCTCCTTGATCCAGCACCACCGGCTTCGCCACTCCTCCCACCACTCCTTCGTGGCGCCCTCCGGGTATGCACCCTTGATCTGCGGCCTTGGAAGCCAAGCAATGCAGCCCGAGATAGCGCCCCCCGGCTGGATGTGAGGAGCGAAGTAGTGGCGGAAGAGCGCCGTGCTGGGGAGCACTTCGACAAAGCCCTCGCAGAGATGGGCGAAGTAGGCCATGCACGCCACGGCATTCGGCGTGAGGTCCAGAAGGCGAAAGCCATATGTGTACATGACGTCGCTGAAGAAATCCGAGAAACGGTGGGTAGAGCCCGCAAGAGAAGTAATCGACGAAGAAAGGGTACCGATTTGGGCCGCCCTTAACTATATGATGGAAGTGCATGGCAATATATCTCGGAATGGCTATGTAAATGCCAGGTAGGTATGGTGGCTATTTTGAGGAAGGTATAATAAAGGTTATGCACCGACGAAAGTTGCGCGATACGAGAGAGGCTGGCAATTATGAAAGGGTGAGAGTGCATATAATCCATGGACTCACATTAGTCATAAAAAACTCACATACACTACATAAAAAAGACACATCCGTGACATTCTGGCCTGAACGATACTTTTTACTGTCATACTTATGACACTTCCATGACAATAAGTGTGACAAAACACGGTATCATCATAGATGTGGTGGGGTCCTACTTCTATGACAAAAAATCATGACAGAAAATGGGCTTTTCGTCCTAGGCGGGCCGGAGACGCAGCTGCATGACATTCTTTGGGTCGTCCATGACGGAAAAAACAGTGGTAGAAGCGAGGGCGAGGAAAATATCGGGGTGTTCCCGGTTACAGTGGGTGGTCGGGGCCGAGCGATGCGCGTTTCTCTCGTACACGCACGTGCGTGGGTGCGAGGCGTTGGGCTCTAACTGAACCCAAGCGAGGCGTTGGTCTCTAACTGAACCCGAGCGTTTGCACTACAGGCTACGCGTTACTGAACCCGAGCGATCGATCGATGGCTGTTAACTGAACCCGATCGAGCGATTCCTTTGCTACTGCTGCTAACTGCAGCCGATCGAAGTTGCCTCTCCATGAACAGTGAGCGTTGCTGGGGGGGGGGTCGGATGAACAGTTCCCGGTGGGGGTGGCTGAACATGACCCCGTGGTGTTGCCTCTGCATGAACATGACCCCGTTCGATCGAGCCGATTGGGGCTGCATGAACAGGACCCCGTGGAGGGCTGCATGAATAGGACCACCCTGTGGAGGGCTGCATGAACAGTAGACGGTGGAGGGCTGGATGAACAGTAGCCCGTGGAGGGGTGGTTGAACATGAGCCCGTGGAGAGGGCTGGTTGAACAGTAGCCGGTGGAGTAGCGCGCGGTGGAGGCTGAACAGTCGCGGGTGGAGGCTGGAGGAGGTCGAGGTGGATGAACAGTAGCCCGTGGAGGCTGGAGCGGTTCGACGGTGGTGTTGAACAGTATCCCGTGGAATCCCGTTTTGCGGTACGCCACACCCCTCCCGATGAACAAGACCCCCGTTTCGACCGTAGCGCTCCAACACAAGTCCGTTTCCTCGATTTTGTGGTACGCCACACCCCTCCTGATGAACAGGACCCCTATTTCGACCGTAGCGCTCCAACACAAGTCTGTTTCCTCCGTTTTGCGGTATGCCACACCCCTCCTGATCAACAGGACCCCCGTTTCGACCGTAGGAGGTCCGTTTCCTCCATTTTGCGGTACGCCAGACCCCTCCCGATGAACAGGATCCCGTTTCGAACGTGGCCGGTCGAACACAAGGCCGTTTCCTCCGTTCTGCGGTACGCCACGCCTCGTTTTCATCGGCTGTTACGTCCAAGCCCTCCCGATGAACACGACAACGCATTCCGTTCCGACCCAGCTAGTTGGCTCCCCATGAACACGACGACGACGCTATTTCTCCGTTCCGACCCAGCCATGTACACAAGCCCTGGCCGTACGTACGCGCGAGTAGGCGTTCGAGACCCCGCCCGTATGTACGTACGTGGTCGTATTTACTTTCTTGCACCCTGGCCGCTGTACGTACATGTACATGCTACGTGCGCGCCTCTACATCGACCAGTATGTACGTACACGTTCGCGACCAGAATGACAACGCTACGTACGCTTCGACCAGGTGGGTCCCGACTGAAGGCACTTCCTGCCTGCGAAGATGTAGCTGGTGGGTCCCAGCAGTCAGGGGGCCAATCATTTTTTTTGCCTGGACGCACTTCCTTGCGTGCGAAGATGTAGCTGGTGGGTCCCAGCAGTCAGGGGGGCGAATTGTTATTTTATTTATGCCCGGACGCACTTCCTTGCGTGCGAAGATGTAGCTGTGGGTCCCAGCAGTCACGGGGGCTAATCGTTTTTTTCGGACGCACTTCCTTGCGTGCAAAGATGTAGCTAGTGGGTCCCAGCAGTCAGGGGGAAACATTTTTTTTGCGAAATACGGTGGCCCGTCCGGTGGGTTCCCGCTGTCAGGTGGAGGAATAATTATTTTACGCATAATAAGGAGGCACTTCCTTGCTGCGGCCGTGGACCCAGCTATCAGCCTTTCCACGTACAGTACTCTTCCGATGGAAGTCGTTCCTTGACCATGTTGACCATGCCGCGCCAAGAGCACCAGGGCGGTGGACGACAACGAGGCCTAGGAAGGGGACGACGCGGAGCCGAGGAAGATGCGGCAGTGGATGCCCATGCGTAGAGGAGTACGAGGGTTCACTGGTTCGCTGCGGTTTGAGGCTGCCGTCGCCGCAGAGTAACATGGGGTGTGGGTGAGTAGAGGGATGACCTGGTCAGCGGTGGGAATAGTAGGGGGCGGTGAGGCCCCGCGGCAGCACAGCCGGCCACGGGAGGCAGGAGCAGGCGACACGACCGGCGCTGCTTTGGGCGGCTGGAGCAACAAGACGAGAGGTTGAAGAAGGACAATGGTCGTTGGATGGACATCGTACGGTCACTGCAGCTAGAATCGTTTATATTGACTAAGTTGACAAAGCCCTTGGTACGCATCAACTTAGTAGGCCCACAGGTTAGCTTTCGAAATGGTGCGCCCGAGGTGTCAGGGGGAGAATCAGTTTTTGGGCGGGTGAAGCTAGAATATCCGAGATTGGAAAAGAAGCACGGCATCCGTTGTATGGACATCCAACGGCCACTGCTGCTAGAACCGTGTGTTGAATATAAGTTGACAAAGCCTTGCATACATGTCAACTCTCTTTTTTTGGGGACGCGTCAACTTAGTAAGGCCACAAGTGTCTGGCAGAGAACTTGTAGCCCATTTGAGATTTCTAAGAATGTGCAGCCAATTGTTGAATAATATTGGAATTTACTACTGCCCATTTACAGTTTGTTAAAAGTACAACCCATTTCAACCAACCGTTCAAAACAGAACCTGTCGGCGTCCTGGGAACCAGGGTACCCAGACTTGCCTGTCTGCGGGCCGCGACGCGCTCCCACCATGGCCTGGTACAACCCAGCTGATCGACCAGCTGCTCAAGACCCTCGCGAGGGGGCTAGACTTCACGAGGAGAACGACACCAAGGCCCCCTCAGGAGCGGCCTCGGCTGGGTTGCTCCAGAGGGGCGGAGAATCCAAGGCCAAGCGTGCCTCAGGAGGAGGCAGTGACGCAAGCGGTGGCGCACCGCGCCAGCGGGTCCCAGCGCGTGCCAGCGGCGCAGTTGCCATTTTGGTGCAAAGGAGACAGCGCAGGCGCAGGTTCCCGAGGAGCGGGACAAAGGTTTCCCCTTCGGTGCAACAAGACCGAAGACCGCAAGGACGACAGGGAGGATGTCACCACCGAGCCCACCGACGCGTCATTGCCGGATCCCTTTGTAGGCGAAGACCTCTTTTGTCCGGGTAGGAACGTCCTTGTGTTCCCGCTCAAAATGGCCGTTGTGGGATCCCTTCCCGCCTAAACATTTCGGTGGAAGAGGACCGTGGACGCCTATATAAGTAGCTAGGATCTCCACAATGGAAGAGGTCGGATCAGATCCAGAAACTCTGCCCTCGTAAAAAGGAGCAGGGACCCTTGCCTCCTGACCCTCCTGAGCTCGGGAACCACTTTACTCATTCATGCTCAAGCCCTCCCGAGGCCAATCCACCAAAGCAGGAAGTAGGGTTTTACACTGCAAGGTGGCCTGAACCTGGGTAAATTCTTGTGTGCTTTACTTGTTGTTCACTAGAATCTCTTCACTGGACAAGGGTGAGACACTAGGTAGACGTGACTGGGAGAGATCTTCGTTCACGCCCCTGTGCTCGAACTACTTGGGTTTGCGGAGCCCGTAATCCGACATTTGGCGCGCGAGGTAGGGGACGTGTCGAAATCTCGCCTCTCCGACGACCTCGTCCCGCTCTCGTCGTCAACCTGGCTTCGCCGACATGGTGGACACACGCCGAGCACGCACCGCCCACCACGCAGCCAACGTCGCTCAGATGGCGCCCACGGGCAACAGTGCGCCGCCCCGCCCCAACTCACCGGTCACCAACGCCGCCACCGACACGGCCATGCACGAGCATCAGGACTCGTCGCTGCCGCTGTCCGTGCGGCGCGATGGCCGCATGGCGACACCGTCACCCTCGCCAGCCGCGGCGTCGTCCTCGCTTATCCGCCGCAGACCCATCTACCAGCAGCCTGCGCTACTGATGGCGCGGGAGCTCCTGTGCTACCGCCCTGCGGACGACCTCTACGACGAGTGGCTCCACCGCATCACCGAGCTTGTCAACGCCGCCGGGGAGGTACCTACGCCAATCCACTCCTCCCGTCCACCATTGCCCATGGCGGGGAATGAGGGCCATGGCGTCTCAGCTCCAACTCCACTGTACGACGCCGACCAGGGGGTCAGGCGCGAGGCTCCGTGGCGTGAGCCGCCCAGCAAGGCCCCCGCGCGCGACGAGGAGAGCTGCCAGGTGATTCCGCATCCCCACGCAGAAGCTCGCGGGCCCCCCTTCCCGCAGCACCAATACCGCGCACCACAGAAGGTGGTGGCGCATGCACCCCAAGAACCAGCACCATAGGCGCAGGGGGGCGCCTGCCATCATGAGTGTGGCTGGATGTCACGCCTTGGCTCCCGAGCTGCGCGCCTCGTCTGGCCCGGCAAATTCAAGCCGGATCTGCCTCCGTGCTAAGATGGCACCATCGACCCCATGGAGTTCCTCCAACTCTACGAGCTGAGCATCGAGGCGTCCAACGGCACAGAGCAGGTCATGGCGAACTGGTTTCCCATGGCCCTCAAAGATGGCGCCCGCTCCTGGCTCCTGAACCTCCCCGTGGGATCCATCTCCTCGTGGGGAGAGCTTTGTGAGCGTTTCGTCGCCAACTTCCAGGGCACCCGCGACCGAGCCCCAGCGGCCGCGGATCTGCACCGCGTGAAGCAGCATCCTGGGGAGACCCTGCAGAAATACATCCAGCGTTTCAACTCCATGCGCCTCAGGATCCCCAGGGTCTCGGACGAGGCCATCATCTCATGTTCTCTGACGGTGTCCGCGGTGTCAGGATGAGGGAGGAGCTCGCCATCCACGAGGATCTGTGCACAGCCCTCGAGATGTTCAAGCTCGCGGCAAAGTGCGCCAGGGCGGAGGAAGGACATCTCTCCCTCCAGGAGCTGCCAGAAGTGGAGGCTGACGACAAGAAGGCCAAGGTCAAAGAAGCAAAGCGCAAGGGACCCACCGTGCTGGCTGCAGAGCCAGAAGTGAAGCGTTGCTGCGGCTACAATGACCCCCCCCAGAGACAACCGTCCGTACTGCGTCTTCCACGATGTCCACAGCCACAACACCAACGACTGCCAGGAGCTCAGGGCGATGCGTGGCGGGCGCGTCGGACAGCACCCTGAGCGCGACAACCGCGGCTATGGCCGCGGAGGAGGACGTGGTGGAGGACGCTGGGATGGCATAAACTCGCGCCAAGGGTGGTGTGACCAGCCTCGTGAAGACCATTGGCAGGAGCAGCCTCGTGACGCCCCCTGGCGCGACCAGCCTCGTGAGGGTCGCCCGCAGGGCAACGGAGGTCTGCCTCCGCTGCCACGACCGCCAAGGAGGAACGACGACGACCGCCAGGGAGATGGAGCAGGGGGCTTTCAGGAACCGCGTGCGGTTGCATGCATCTTGGGAGGAGCCCATGCTCCGGCTTCCCATCGCATCTTCAAGCAGTTCGCTCGCAAGGTGAACGCGACGCTTCCCAGGCCAGACGCCGCGTGCAACCTCGGGTGGACCAAGCAGGTCATCGCCTTCAACCCCAAGGACCAGCTCAAGTGCACGGCAGCCCTAGGCGCTCTCCCGATGCTCTGCACTCCGACCATCAGCAACGTCCTCGTGACCAGACCTTTGAGACGCTCCAGGTCCCCTACAATCAGCTCCACCCGGCCAAGCCATTCTACGGAGTCACAGATGGATCCACACTCTCGATGGGGCAGGTCCGCCTCCCCGTCACCTTCAGTGACCGCGACAACTATCACACCGAGCTCATCGACTTGGACGTCACCAACACCCACCTCCCGTACAACGCCATCCTTGGGTATCCTGCCCTCGCCAAGTTCATGGCAGCGACCCATCACGGCTACAACGTCCTCAAGATGCCCAGGAGTGGCGGTGTCATCACAATTGCCTCCGACGAGAAGGAAGCAGTGCATTCCCTGGAGCGCGCCTACCAGACCGCGGCGGCCGAGAGCTCCGACGAGGATGGAGCCGTCTTCGCCCTGCAGACCGCCCCCAAGAAGAAGAAGAACCTGCCCGCCAACGGACCTCAAGACACGGGGGCTCCTGGCGGCCTCGCCTCAGGACCCGCACCTGCCGACGAGGCGCCCTCCACCCTCGCATAGGGAGGCGCGCCCGACGCCCCTCTCAGGACGGGCTCGGGGGCTCTCCTCTGGAGTGTCCCTGGTTTGACCAGCATCTCGAGGGAGGTGTTCGGGCACCACCTGCAGGCGTGTCTTGACGCTCGTTCTTGTGAGCCCAGCATGAGCCGTACAACGTTGGGGGCTCAGGACTTCATCAACCAGGTTACTGAGGAACTTCAGTACGCAAGGCTCATACGCAATGGGCGTAACCGCATGATGCCAAGCTCACCGACCCGCAACCCGAGCAACCTCTTCCGCGTCTGCATCGACGTCGAGGGTCTCAACTGAGCCACTTCTTTGGAGCCCTTCTGGCCAACGGTAGTCGGCTGGAGGAGGGCTCTCCCCTGCAGCTACGTCTGCACGCTCTTCGGCTTCCGCAAAGCAGCCGCCACGTTCCAGCGCCTCGTGCGGCAGGCCTTGGGGGCTCGGGAGGCTCAGTGGCGAGCGGTCAGACGGAGCGGGAGCCGGACCCCCGTGACCACTGAGGGCCTCCGGAGCTCTTGGGCCTCAGGAGCCCGATGATCCTCAGGGGCGACCGGCACAACTCGCGTCTTCAGCTACCCCAACTCTTCTTCGACAAGTGTCAGGTGATGTTTCAGGTATTCAATCGAGGGCACCCCCCGGGCTGCATCATCCTCAAGCTGCTGGGGGCTCACCCCCCTGCAGCTGTCTCTTTTTGCGCATGAATCAAGGCTAGTTGCTTCTTCCTATTTGCATTACCTATATGCTCGGCGTTCTCACCGCCGCCAAGGTCATGAGCCCTTGCGAGCCCACTCACGACCGCCCCATGATTAAGGACTGGCACGGCGTCTATGCTCGGGTCCGTCCCTGCAGTGTCGCTAAATCGAAGGGTTGAGCTCTATCTCGCGAGCCATTCCCGTGACGTCACCTCCTGTGGTCCTTGGTGCCTTGTTCTCGCATGGGCTAATCATGGATGGGTAAGTAGGGGCCATGGAAGGTGCCTCGCTCACGCGGGAACCGCGCACCGGTTGTTTTTCTTTGGACCGTTGCATGAGAAGACTAGGCACGACGTTTGTGCTCGGGTCCGTCCCTGCAGCGTCGATAAATCTAGCGGCTGAGCTGTGTCTTACGGGCCGGTCCCGCTGACGTCACCTCCTGGGGTCTTTGGTGCTGCGGCCTTCTCATGCGATGCCCTCTAGAGATGCACTCGGCGCAGGTCGACACAACGCCTCTCTTTTCACATTTTGCAGAAGAAGACTCAGGCGCAACCCGCCTCAGGGTAGGGTCTCATGAGTGATGCGTAAGCTCACAAGAACTTCCTCAGAGTCGTTCAACTCGTCCTGAGGAGGGCCCATATACAGCTTGGCTGTCCTGCCGTGCAAGCCACGTGTCAGGACGGGGTTGTACACGCCCCGGAGTCTCTCCCGGTGGGAGGCTCCCTCCCATAGTCTAGTGGAAGTGCCATGCTCCGCGCTGACAGAACCAACCGAGGAGCGGTTATGCCCACGAACCAGTGGAAGCACCAAGCTCCGCGCTGGCCGCTACGACCGAGGCGTGGTTATGCCCACACTCTGCGCAAGTGTGGTAGCTCTATGCTCCGCGCTAGTTATAAACAACTGAGGGCGGCCCCCAGCGGTCGCACCAACCTGAGGGAGCTTTTCAGCTCATGACGCTCGCAGCTTCTCCTTGGATAGGTGTCGCAATGGGGGCTAGGCACGGTGGCTATGCTCAGGTCACGCCTAGCAGACGCCACCCTAGCAGGTGCCCAGACACCTGGCTTTCTCGTGCCCCCATCCTAGGCGAAGGCTCGCGAGCAAGGTATGGTTCTCGTGCTCCCTCATGAGAGCCGTTCATACGTCAAGGGGGACCCCTGGGCATCGCGACCCAGGGGCCTCATTAGTCACGTAGCCCCTCACTCCTTGAGCTCGGTGCTCAACGGTGGTCGAGGTATGCGCGGGGCTGGGCCCTGCCGACGAAGAACACAAACGGGATCGCTTGAACGTCAAGGAGGACCCCTGGGAATCGCGACCCAGGGGCCTCACTAGCCACGTAGCCCCTCATTCCTTGAGTCTAGTTATTACGATAACCCGGGTCACCCGGAGGGCTCAATGGTGATCGAGGTATGCGCGGGGTTGGGCCCTGCCGATGTAGAGCACCTAAGCAAACATGAAAGGAAGCAAGCATGGAAATCATCAAGTTCAAATCTAGTTATTACAATAATACCAAGTTCTCCAAATTCAAGCGAGTTCTTACGCCTCCCCAGGGCACTTGCATTTCTCTCATATGGACAGGAACAGGTCAGGCGTCACCAAGCGCGTCATCACCAGCCTCCGCCTCCTCGGCTGCTGCAGCTGCGACCCGGAGGGACGCCTCCACCAGTCCCTTGACCTTCTCCTCCAAAGCCCAGGCAGCCGCGCCCCCTATGTTTGGTGGCCTGGGAGCGACTGCTGCCACCCCCTCACGAAGATGACTCGGGCGCAGAAGAAGGGGCTCCTGAGCATCGCGCCTCAGGGCCCCGAGTGGCTCCTGAACCTTACCTACTGGCCTCGCGTGTGGCATCGCAACCCAGCATGACAGCGGCGGCCTAGACATCTCAGGAGGCGAGTCCCAAGAAGCACAGAGCCTCGCCCCGCGGGAAATGTGACAAAAGATCAAGCGCCACTGCCGCCCGACCGCACGGGATCACTAAGATAAGCTTCGACGCCCACATCTACTCGCGTATCTACACCTCCACCCACCGTAATCATGAATTCGCTGGAGCATGAAAGCACCTCTCGTCGGCCCTTGTGGTCGATTACCTGCACGCCAAGAGGGATCTCCCAAGCATCGCGCCTCTAGGACTCTTACCGGACCCTGGGCCATTCACCTCCTGGCCTTGACCACGGCGTCGCGGCCTGGCATACCAGCGACGGCTGAAGCCTGTCTAGGGACTGGGTCTGCAGGCATAGGGCCCTAAACTACCGCAGGGACTGGAGAAAGGGAAAGTCTTGCTCTAGCAAAGGACCTCATGAGGAACATAATTTTATGACACGAGATAATAGTAAAAGTATCACAAAGGATTTACATGCCCTCATCGGGCCGTCCATGGCTGCCTCGCAGGGACCAAGCTAAAGAAGGCCGTTCTCGGAGGAATGCGGCCCGGGCTCCTTCAACGACGGCGGCGCCTGGAGGACGATGTTTCCTTCCGGCGATAGGAATGGCGACTCGGCGGCTCGTGGCTCTCATCGGAGCTCGAGGCCATCTCAGGAGAAGCATAGCTGCTACCGGAGGAGTCAGAGGCGCAACCAATGGCGAGTGCCTTGCTCCCGGCCTCGCTGCCCTGGCAGCATGGGAGATGGTCGCCGGCGAGCCCATCCCCTGCGCTGCACGCCAGCCGACAGCCGTCCGCCCCGAAGACTTTGAAGGCCAGCGTGGCCACCCCGTCCAGCGCAAAATGAAGAATGTGCCTCCTGGCGGGGGCGCAGGTGCGACGCACCGTGCCCCAACCCCAGGTCATGAAGACCTGGCCGAAGGAGACCACCACCACGTCGCCATATGAAGGGGAAAGGCGGCACCCTTCATGCCGCAGCTACATCGTCACCCGGCCGCGAGCCGGGAGCACCTCCTTCAGGAATGGAGGAAGAAGGATCCAAGAATGCGGAGGGGCTCCCGCCCACATGATAAAATCACAGACGTTGTCTTCAGTATGGGACGGTAGCGGGGCACGTGAAATCACCCGCCCTTCTGGGCGACTGACCGCACCGCCCCCGTCGCCGCCCCCGCTTCGTCCGCCTGTTGCCAGAGCACCGAAGGGAAGCGGGAATCCTGGTGGCGCTTGCGTGCACCACGTACGAGCGTCCGCTAGCCTCAGGGGCGCCCTTGGAGAGTCACGGCGCCTCTTCTTCGATGGGACCTGCTCGGGCTCCACCATCGGGGTCTTCCCCTTCTGCGCGGCCGAGAACCTACGTATCGGCGCCATGAAAAGCCCTCGGAGAAGTGGGAAGAGCAGGGGTTGATCTGCAACAGTCAAATGAAGGACGTGTCGCCTCACCCCCTGTTTATAGGACGAGAAGATCAATCGTCAGCCACTCGCGCGCGGCCATAATGACCCTGCCACCCGTGCCAAGGAGTTGTCAAGTCACACGGTTGCCGAGACTGCGTGGGAAGCGGAGTCGCCCACGTCCCATCCAACCGTCACGCGCCAGCCTGGCCCGCAGCCTTTTTGGGGCCCGCGGCGCTCCGTCCTCGACTAAGGCTTCGCGCCGAAGCCAACTCCATGCGCGCCTTGGGCCCGGGGGATACTATTGGCGTCATAGGAACCAGGGTACCCAGACTTGCCTGTCTGCGGGCCGCGACGCGCTCCTACCATGGCCTGGTACGGCCCAGCTGATCGACCAGCTACTCAAACCCTCGCGAGGGGGCTGGACCTCGCGAGGATAATGACGTCAAGACCCCCTCAGGAGCGGCCTTGGCTGGGTTGCTCCGGAGGGGCGGAGAATCCAAGGCCAAGCCTGCCTCGGGAGGAGGCAGTGACGCAAGCGGTGACGCACCGCGCCAGCGGGTGCCAGCGCATGCCAGCGGCGTAGTTGCCATTTTGGTGCAAAGGAGACAGCGCAGGCGCAGGTTCCCGAGGAGCGGGACAAAGGTTTCCCCTTCGGTGCAACAAGACCGAACACCACAAGGACGACAGGGAAGATGTCACCACCGAGCCCACCACCGCATCATCGCCAGATCCCTTTGCAGGCGAAGACAGCTTTTGTCAGGGTAGGAACGTCCTTGTGTTCCCGCTCAAAATGGCCATTGTGGGATCCCTTCCCGCCTAAACATTTCGGGGGAAGAGGACCCTGGCCACCTATATAAGTAGCTAGGATCTCCACGATGGAAGAGGTCGGATCAGATCCAGAAACTCTGCCCTCGCAAAAAGGAGCTGGGACCCTTGCCTCCTGACCTTCCTGAGCTCCCCTCCTGTGCTCAGGAACCACTGTACTCATTCATGCTCAAGCCCTCCCGATGCCAATCCACCAAAGCAGGAAGTAGGGTTTTACACCGTAAGGTGGCCTAAACCTGGGTAAATTCTTGTGTGCTTTACTTGTTGTTCACTAAAATCTCTTCACTTGACGATGACGAGACGCTAGGTAGACGTGAGTGGGAGATCTTCGTTCACGCCCCTGTGTTCTAACTTCTTGGGTTTGCGGAGCCCGTAATCCGACATAATTCAATAAAATTCCCACATTTTGATGAGATCCAAAATATTTCTATCCCGAAATTTCCAGTCAGATTAAATACAATTTCAATATAAATTTATATTACGTAAAAATCCAACAAAACATTGCGCTCGCAACAATTAATGAAATTAAAAATTTAAATATCCAAAAATAATATTTTATAAAGTAATTACGTGTTTGGTGCATTTTTTATAGTTACTGCCCAGTTTTTATAATTACATCCCATTTATAATTTCTTGAATCCCATTTTCTTGTTTAGCTTAATGCATCCCTCCTAGGAAAGATTTGCAGCCCAGCGGGGCGAAGAATAACGACTTGACCTTGCGTGGGTATTCCTAAAAAAAATTATAGCTGGGCTAGCCATTTTCAGGTCAAAAATAATAATATCTGGGCTGGATATCTGGCCTGGGCTAGACGGGTCACAACCCGCCCAGTTAATAGCTGCAACGATGTTTTCATTATTGTTCGGAGAAGAAAATAAAAAATCTGGGCTAAACATCGCTCAAGAAAAACTCTGCAGCGCTCACACCTCAAAAACACAAATACTGCTCGAGCAGCTTGGTCCCAGCTGTCGGTCGCTTCTTGTGCAATTCTCTCGTTTATTGACTACATAGGTTGACAATGGTGTGGGACCGTGATGTCTGGAAACCAGGAGGAAGCAAAAAAAAATGTTTTATATACTAATAAGGAGGCACTTGCGTACGTGCGGCTATGGCCCTGGTGGGTCCCCACTGTCATCCTCTCCAAGTAAAGTCATCTCCTCATCCTCATGTCCGTTGACCATGTTGAGAACGTGAGACGGCGGCGCCACAGCGAGCGCAACAACTCGAAGGACGACGGAGAGGGCCTCGAGGGATACAATGCCCGCTGCTCATTCGAGAAGCCAGTATCATAGGGCCACATGTCTGCGACGGCATTGTCGTTCGCTTGTTGTTCACCGGTGCTCGTTGAGGAGACGGAGGTTGGAGCACAGGTCCTCCTGCGTTGGGAGCTCTTCAGCCATTAGGGCGTCGAAGTGCGGCCACACCTGCTCTATGGTGAACATGGCATGAACCGGCTTGGACAGTGGCGCCGGCTCCTGGTCGGAAGCTACGTCCATCGTCTGATTGTCATCACTCAGCTCGGCGAGGTAGCTGGCGAGCCAGCATGTCCGGCTGCTAGACCGACCCACTGCCAAGCATGAGTGTGACTGCCCTGGCCCACCCAGACTGCCTCCCTCGCCCGCTCACGCTTTCCGCCCGAAATGGTCAGCTCCACCCACCCCGCTTCCCGGTGCATGCGATTGCTCCGCCTTCAAACGACACAAGTGCCGTCCGTCCTTCTGCCGCCCACATTAATGATATGCGGTTGCCGAGGCGGCTACTCCGGCGCCAGACGTCCGTCCCTCCGCCGCCCACCATTGCTATATAAACTACTGCGCCGGCCATAGCCGCCGTCATCCGCATCCATTCCTATTCTCCTGTCCACACCACTACTGCCCACCATGGTTTCCTCGCGCTCCAACGCTCTTCGGGATGGGCGGACGACACACTACAAGGAGATGGCAGCCATTGCTACCGACTGGCTGGCCGGCAGGCAGCCGGTGGACGACGACGTCCCAATGGAGAACATGGTAGTCGACGATCCGGCGCCAACCCCCTCCTCCGCGCCATCCTCGCCGGTGCATTGCACCATGACCATCGGCGAGGCCCATGCCCAATATATGGACACGGTGAGGCAGAAGCGTGAGGAGCAGTTCTGGGAGGTGCAGGCCGACGCCGCCTACAACCACCATCTCCTCCAGGAGCACCTACAGGCGGAGGAGCAGATCACCGTGGAGCGGGCGGAGCAGGAGGCGCTGCTCGACTCGTACGGCTCCACCCACGAGGGCCACCTCGAGCGCTCGCAGTACTGCATGCGGGTGGCGGAGGTTGCGGCCACCTACAAAGAGGGCGACGAAGCGGGTGAGGCGTTGTTTGGCGAGACCGAGGATGAGGCAGAGGACAATGCCGGTTCCGACGAGGCCCTGCTCCGCCGAGGCCCCGCGGCGCCAACAACAAGGCAGAGGACACTGTCGGCTCCGCCGAGGCCCCACCCTGCCGGCAACGAGGGGGAGGAGTTCCCCCGCTCCGCCAAGGCGCCGCCCGCCGGCAACTAGATAGAGGATATCGCCGGCTCTACCGAGGCCCCGCCCCGCTTTCAACGAGGCCCCGCCCCGCTGCCAACGAGGCCACGCCACACAGAAAACGAGGAAGAGTAGAACACGGTAGGTCGCCGCCGCTCGGGTCGAAGTAAGGCCACCGCTGCCCTAATCGCTATGACAAGCTAGGTGGGTTGACCATTGACGGTCGGTTAGCTTCTTGGCGGCGACGTGGAGTCGGAGAGCTATGTTGGAGAAGGACACTGCTTCTACTTAACTGCTGGTGCGGTTGGCTGACTGACACGTGGGCCCAACAGGCATCTGGGCCACATGTCAGTTACGCAACTGCACCTGCAGTTAAGTCACTGAAGCTTCTGTTCGGCTCAGCCGGACACAGGTGGGTAGCTTCGGTTAATTAATTCTATCCACTCAAAACTTCCTTTAGAATAGATTCGATGCAAAAATTTAGGGTCGCAGAACTCATCTTGGACCGACCGATCTGAAGAAATCGGTCTCACCGATTCGGCTCAGGCCATTGCACATGTACTACTCGGTCTGACCGAAGTGTACAAATCGGTGCGACCGAGTTCACTATCTTTGTGAAACCCTAGCATCTCAGAGTCACCGAACTCCATCTCGGACTGACCGAAATTGGATGTTTAGACTCTGTTGTTGCTTCGGTGTCACCGAGTTAGTCATATCGGTAACTCTCAAATGCTTTCTGTAGAAATCTAAAGTTAAGTATTTGTGTCAACTTTTTTGCCAAACTAGATGTGCTTTGTGATGATCATCTACTCTACATATACCTATCTATTCACAGAGTCAATTTCAGCCAGTTTCAAGGATATCAGAAGGCAGTGACAGTCAGAACATGTCAGTGAAGCAAGCAGAACTCAGTGAGGGCTCTAGTCCTCCAATAGCAGCTACTATGAGAGTAGCAGAAGCACTCCAAGAAATCTTCCAAAGGTTGTCACCAAGACTAGAAAAAGAAGAATTCTGACAGTGAGGGTGAAGACTTTGTGCCTCAAGAGGGCACTTCCAAGAAGCAACTAGTGAAGCAAAGTGCTAGAGAGTCAAGCCAGGTCTAAACAAGAAAGCTCCTGCTAAGAGGATCCCAATGTCTAAAGCCAGAGCCTCAACTCAGAAAACTATGGAATTCACTCTTGAATCAAGAGATGATGAGGTTGATGGAGGCAAGAAGAGGAAAGAGAGAGTCAAGAAGACTACTGCCAGGGTGATTTGAAGTCCATCCATGAGGGATGCTGTTGAGGATGTTGATTATGATGTTGATGAGCCTGTTGCACCTGCTGCAAAGACTCAGAAGCTGATAGGGGATACCATCAAGTCTAGGGCTGCTCCATCTAAGCCCAAAGCTGCACCCAAGAGATCCACCAGAGATATTCCTACAACTCAAAAGAACAAGGCCCTAGTGCCAGAGGTTCCAGAAGAAGAACAAGTTCAAGAAGAATCTTCAGATGATGATGAGAACATGATGCTCAGAAAGCTCAAGCCATAGATACCATATCACAATGATGCTCACCTTGTAGCTGAGAATATGAAGCTGAGAAAGGATGCAGGTCTGAGACGATGGACACAAACTGATCCATATGCTACAAGGAGAAGGACTATTGTGGACTACAAATTTCACATCAAGGAACAGGAAGATTTCTATGAGACAGTCTTGTTGGACAAGAAGCTAATTTTTTGTGATATGAAGTGGGTTGACTGAAAATACATTGACGAGCATGCTGGCTACTTTCCCCATGTGCATGAAAGTTTCAGGATGAACAAGGTTGACAAGTTTGTTGGACAGAAATTGGCCATATGGAACGATTAGATGATCATGCAATTCTACTCCAACGCTCATTTCTATCCTGATGGGAGGATTGTCTGGATCACTGAAGGAACAAGATATCAATCAACAATATCTGAATTGGCAAGTTTGATCAATGCACCGAAGGAAGATGAGAATGACACAGATGTGTATGCCAAGCCCAGGAAGGATCATGATTCAATGGCAAACATGTATAAGCCAATTCCTGACAAAGACTTGAAGACTCAGAAGCTTGGTTCTATATATCATCTGATGTCTGGACTGACCACTATCAACACCATCTTGAGGAACACTCTTTTGCCCAAGTCAGGAGATCATAGGATGATCCGAGGTCACTCCATCAACTTGCTCCATATGTTTCATATTCTAGAGAAGTTCAAGGTCATGATCCTGATTGTAGAGACAATCAAAAGGACTACAGCATACCAAAAGAGGGCTTGTGGATATGCCCCTCACATTCAGATGTTGATCAACTCCAGACTTGAGAAAGGGACATATCTACTTGACAAGAGGCATCTACCTCTTGGGCCAGATTTTGAGGACAATGAGGTTGTCATGGATGCATCTCATCCTACATCTGTTGAAGGCCAAGAGAAGATTGAGAAGGCAAAATCAGCAAAGTTAGCAAGTGCTTTTGGAGTCCCCAAGACCAAGCAGGATCAGCTCAACCATCTGCTTGAGGCCACTCTGAGGATTGAGAAGAGTATGGCCAACTTGACTCAGAATCAAGAGAGTCTGCAGAGGATAGTGGAAACCAAATTCTATGATCTTGATGTAAAGATCACTGAGATACAGACTACTGTGGAGAAGCTCAAGGAAGATGCATAGGAGAGAGATACCACTAATGCATTCCAGAGAGTCCCAAGAGGACCAAGATATACAGTTGTGACAGTTGTCGAGTCCAAGCCTACACTTTCAGCACCTGCAGCCACTGCCACTGTTGTTCCTCCAGTGTCGACTCCTCCAGCTCCATAGACTTCCTCCTAAGACTTTGTTGATGCTCTTATCTCCATGCAGTCTACGTACACCGGAGCCACCAGCGAGAACACTTCTTCAGCAGATCCCGGAGATCGTTCCTAGAGTGTCATATAGCACTATACATTTTCAAGCTTTTTGGTAACTTGTTGCCAAAGGGGAGAAAGTGTATAGATCATTAGGCCGAGAGAGAGAGAGAGAGAGAGAGAGTTTTGCTTCTCTGTTGGTTTTTGCTCGCTACTCCGTTCATTTGGTTATTGCTACAATTTGCTTATGCTCGTGAGATACTTGTGTGGTTGATCATACTATGCTTAATGTGTGATTACTTGATTATGTATGATCATTCACTTGGTTATTTTGGTGATGAGTGCTTGTTGCTTAAATCTTATCATTTTGGGCGCTCCACCAAGATGTATGTGACATGGAAGAGTAGCCCATGATCCTAATCGATTGTACATTTGCATTCAAAAGCAAATCTTAAATAATGCACAAATTTAGGGGGATCTCTTGCTTATCACATACTTCTCAAAGCGACGATATACTCCATTCTTATTATCTCAGGAAGTTCAATGATTGGCATGGCATGGTCTAGAGATGTGGACCCCTCAAAATACTTAGGACAAAGATTGGCAAAATCTCAAAACTCTACATTTCCATTTTAGTGATACAAGATCACATTGAGTCCGTAGGAAAGCCATTACTATTAAAAGGGGATCAAGTGTTGCTTAATGATCTAGTTGCTCAAGCGCTTAGTGGTATTTCTCCAAAACCCTCACCACTTTCTCATATTCCACGTATATCCAAAACCTAAAGTCAAACTTGGCCCCACTGATTAGATATCCGGTGCCACCGAGTTCACTTGACATAGCCACTGCCGCAAACCCTAGACAATTTGGTTTCACCGATAGGATCTCGGTCTCATCGATATGGAAATGTAAACTCTCTGTGATCCTTTAGTAACATTTCAGTCGAACCGAGAAAAGTGATAGGTCCCATCGAGTTTGCATGGTAAACTCTATGTGATCCTTTTGTAACTTTTTGGTCTCACCGAAATGAGCGATCGGTCCCATCGAGTTTGCATGGCCACTTCTTTGTAATGCTATTTGCTTAAATCAGTCTCGCCGTGTTCATGTAATCGGCGGCACCGAGATGAGGTCTTTCCCTAGCCCTAGCACATCGGTCCCACCGAGTTGATCGCATCGGTCCCACCGAGATTCCTAACATTCACATTTTGAACTGCTTCGGTTGCTTCTTCGTGGACCCTTCATGGGTGGAGCACTCCGTGGACTCACGCAGCTGTTCCCTTCGTGGGTTGAATTCTCCATCAACGTGGACGTACGATAGCACCACCTATCGGAACCACGCCAAAAATCTCCGTGTCTCCATTGCGTTTGCACTCTCCAAACCTATTCCTTTACCATCATATGCAATGATTTACTTTTCGGTGCCAGACTCTTAGAATTGCATGTGTAGGTTTGTTATTTGACTTGTCCTAATTGCTAAAATCTGGCAACACTTAAAATTGGGAAAAGGCTAGATTTTTATTTGGTCAAGTAGTCTAGTCAACCCCTGTTGGTGTCAAAGCCGACAGATCTCGGGTAGGGGGTGCCAAACTATGCGTCTGAGGATCGATGGTAATAGGAGACAGGGGACACGATGTTTACCAAGGTTTGGGCCCTCTCGATCGAGGTAATACCCTACTTCCTGCTTGATTGATCTTGATGAATATGGGTTACAAGAGTTGACTACCTCAAGATCATAATGGCTAAACCCTAAAAGTCTAGCCTATGTGATTGCTATGATTCTGCTGTTCTCTATGGACTAAACCCTCCAGTTATATATGCACCAGAGGGACCTAGGGTTTGTACATGATCACCTTGCAGAGGAAGGAAAGTATTACACCGGGACTCTAAACTTTCTATTTTACACATGGGGAGTCCTATCCGGATACGGGAGATAGTCTTCATTGATAATCTTCACGGCCCACCAGTCCGGCCCATAATGAACGATCAGGCCACCTGAGTACCCCTTAATCTAGGACTCCCTCAGTAGCCCCTAAACTAGTCTTCGATAATGATGAGTTCGGTTGACGTACTGTCTTCAACATTGCAAGGCGGGTTCCTCCTCCCGAACATATTGAAGAAATATTCCCTACAAAAGGTACTGTGTCCAGCTCTGCATGGTTAGTACAACCCTTAGCCTCGAAGGCAAGTATTGAAAAATGGATATTGTGTCTTTACTGATAACCTTTCAGCGAAGCGTCACATCTATCCCTTTAATATATATCGAACCATTTTCTAGGCCCTGGTTTTGTGTTTCGAGGTACAGCCTCATTGGCACGTCTTGTCAAAATAGAGATCTTGCCTGCTTATTACGGGATCCTTATCAATGTGATGTGAGCATCTTAACCGCGCCTTACGCACGACCTTGTTGGGAACCGGCGAGGTTTACGGCTGGGGTGGGGGCGTTTAGTATTCACCGCTTATAAAAAGACTCAAATCTTTATCCTTTGTCCCCATGCTCTCCTCAAGCCCTTGTTCTCCAATCTCTCCAGCCCCAGCACCCACATCTCTTGCGCCCTCGATCCTCAACTCCTCCACCACCGCCGCCTTTCCCAGCAATGGCTGGCTCTGGCTCCAAAGGCAAGTGGAAGGCATCTACGATCACAGAGAAGAGCGTGAAAAGCCTCCGGAGCGCGGGCTACCTTGCCGACGATGTGGCGCATCGAGTCCCCGAGAAAGACCAAGTGATCCCCGTCCCTAAGGCAGGTGAGAGGGTTGTATTCCTCTCGCACTTCATTCGGGGGCTGGGATTTCCTCTTCACCCCTTTGTGCGGGGCCTACTATTTTTCTATGGGCTAGATTTCCATGATCTAGCCCCGAATTTGTTTATGCACATATCCGCTTTCATAGTGGTATGTGAGGCATTCCTCCGAGTCCCCCTACACTTTGGCCTATGGCTAAAAACCTTCAATTTGAAGGCGAAGGTGGTTGGCGGGCAGCTCGCGGAGTGTAGAGGCGCTATGATAAGCAAACTCCCCAACGCCACCTGGCCAAAGGGGGCGTTCATGGAGACGAACAAAATTTGGCAGCAGGAGTGGTTTTATATCACTGAGCCCTGCGACACCAAGTGGGCGGCAACTCCTGCATTCAGATCTGGACCCTCAGAGAGGCTAACCTCCTGGACCGACAAGGGTCCGAACTGGGGGTCTCAAGCGGAGGTATTGGCACTCCAAGGCCATATCACCGGCATGATCACCAAGGGCACCCAACTCACAAACGTGGTTCAGGTAAGGCTCGCCCACCTCGTCCTTCCCTGCCAACGTCGGGATTCTCATCTCCGGGATTTCAATCTAGAGGGATCCCGACCCTTGAAGCACCTCTTCAGCACTATGCACGAAGACATCTAGAAGCACCTCTTCAAGGCCCAGAAAGGGTGGCCATTAGAGACAGAGGACAGGGGCTTCAGTACTGTGCTCCCCGCATCAGAGGTAATTAAGATTTCTGCCGAATATATATTCCTTCCCTGCTTTAATTATAAAAGGAGTTAGAGTTTTTGCGCTCTATCCAGGCCTGGACGAAAAAGGCGGAGTGGATCAAGTGTCCGGCTCCCCTACCAGAAGACCTAGAGATGCCTCGGGTGACGGTGATGTTGATCCCGGCACCGTATAAGACGCCGGAGTAGAAGGACCAGAAGAAGGGCAAGGAGGTCAAGAGCGACCCCCGCCCTGCTAGCCCTGCGGACACAAGGTCCGAGGAAACGAGCTCCCACCTCTCTCCCGAAGAAGGAGAGGAGGAGGAGGAGGAAGAAGATGACTCCCCGTCCTAACAAAGGGGAGGAAAAGAGCGGCCCCTGCTGACGCAGGCAAGGCCGTACCTAGGAAGAAGCTGAATCTTCCTGATAGTTAGGACTCATCTTTCGAACACATCTATCTTCGGAGGTCAGAGGTATCTTGGGCTGACATGATTTTGGAGTTCTCAAGGCGTGTTTGCGGATCTCCCGAGGAGCATTGCCGACGCCGCCCAATACTTCCGAGCTTAGGAGGGGAACAACACGGAGAAGCTGTTTTGGTCGCATTTCCTTGCGCCCAACCATCTGGTGCCCCTCAATGACCAAATGAAGCAGCTGGTCGAGTTGCACAACATAGCCAGTTCAGCCATGAAGGACTTGATAGTCCGGCTATGGCCCGCTCATCCAATCCCGAGTAGTTACTTCGGATTGGTGAAGTAGCTCGTCGAAGCGAGTTCGCGGGTCGACGCTATCAAGCGCTCGGCCTGCATAGAGGGTGCTCGGATGGCCATTGCCCGTGTGAAGGTGCATTGGTGAAGATGAAGGATGCGGAAATAGCCACTGCTAGCCCTCTAGAAGGCAAGGATCATCACAAACTGGAAAGGTACTTTGACGATGTCCTAGAAGGATCCCGCCTTGTAGAGGGCCAGTGCTCAAATGATATAATCTTTGAGTGATTTGTATTCGGGTTGTAAGGACTAAGCCAATGTGCCGATGTATATAAATTTTGCGCTTTTATATTGATGAGCGGCTTTTTCCTCCTGAGCGGCTGTTTATTTAAATCTGAAAGTTTCCAGTCGTCGGCTTCAGCCCCCATGTAAATATTACAGGGGTGTTCGGTAACACGCATGAACACTCTTTATCCAACGTCTTGGTCCGTATAGGAGGTGTCTGCGTAGCGAACCAGGCAATCAGACTATGCGACTTTATTGCTTTCACTTAGCCATAGGAGCTTGACTAGTGGGGCTAAGTACTAGCCCCTGGTGCGTACCAGGCTTTTCGAATTATAGTGCCTTTTGATGCGGCTGGGCGAAGACCAGCCCCTCGTATAACACGGAGTGGATCCCTATCGATCATAGTATAAACTAGGTCACCGAATCGCTTGACCAGCTCTCACCTCATCATGACAGTCAGTTTTCGACTTTCTCTACTGAGGTACTTGACCGGATGACCCGGAAATACAATTGCAGTAGTTCTCCCTTTACCACCTTAGCCGAACAATGCGGAATGTAAGGTAGCAAGCACAGGAGCCGGGCAACCCAACTATTGACCAAAGACATGATTCAAAGCTGATGCATATAACATAATATCCGGGACGCCAAACAGTTCCCTATAGGTGTTCGAACTTTTTGTAGGCGTGCCAGGCAGAATTTAGCCCCTGGTATTAAGTCCAGGTATTAGGGCATATACAGTGATCTGACCTGGGGGTGGAGAATACATGTGGTAAAAATAGAAAACGGTCCAAACCGATTGGAACCAAACTACTTCTTTTATATCCTGTTTAATATGGCAAGGCATGAGGTTACAGATAACGCTGATAACAGCCTCGGGCATTTGACATAACATCAAGTAAAAGAGAAAAAGAAAAGAGGAAAAAGGTTTACACAGAGCCCGAATCTAATAGAAAGAAATTTCAACAAGTGGCCCTGCTGCACATCTGCGCCTTTTTCTCCTTGGTTATGTGTCCTTGAGAAGGAGAATTATATTGGCCGCATGTAAAAAATAAAAAAAGGAGCAGGATTCTGGAAAAGAGTACCATGTACGGCCGTAAACAATGTAGGTTTTTAAACAAACCTGAAAAGAAGATATATTTTATAGTCCGAATAGGGTCAAGCCAAACTATGGACTATTTATATGATGTGTGCCCCTAGCACCGCCCAAGGTATTTTAAGGGCATAATTGTGTATGCGAGGTAAATATGCTGCTACCTTAAGGGGTAGTCGACAAGGGCGCAACTGCTAATCGATCTCGGGTTCTTTTGAGCTGCCAAATTCTAGTGTGGACCGGACACGTTTAGCCGTGTTTGTGGTCTTGACAACTGATGAACTATTCGGCCTGAATAAGCTGCTTTGAACCTCGGCCGCTAGGGCTGCAGTGTCTTCCTCCGTGCATAGGGAACACTCCATGTTTCCATTGACCGTGATGATGCCACGTGGTCCGGGCATTTTGAGCTTTAAGAAGGCATAGTGCGGGACTCCATTAAAGTGGGCGAAGGTTGTTTTTCTGAGTAGTGCGTGACAACCACGTCGGAAAGGAGTGATGTCGAAGATTAACTCATCGCTTCGGAAGTTATTGAGGGAACCGAATATGACTTCCAATGTTAATGAACCCGTGCAGCGGGCTTCTATGCCTGGAATCACTCCTTTAAAGGAAGTGCTGCTGGGCTTAATTCTTGACGGGGCGATCCCCATCATGCGGACAGTATCTTGGTATATCAGATTGAGACTATTGTCGCCGTCCATAAGGACTCGAGTGAGGTGGTATCCGTCTATTATGGGGTCGAGCACTAAGGTCACCGAACCTCCATGACGGATACTGGTTGGATGATCCCTACGATCAAAGGTGATCAGGCAAGCCGACCATGGGTTGAACTTGGGGGGCGACAGGCTCGACGGCGTATACGTCCTAGAGTGCGCGCTTGCGCTCCCTCTTGGGGATGTGGGTGACGTATATCATGTTCACGGTTTTTATCTCCGGTGGAATTTTTTTCAGCCCCCCTGTGTTCGGCTGGCGAACTTAATCCTCGTCTTCGCTTTGAGGTCCTTTTCCTTTGTGTTCGGCATTTAGCTTGTCGGCCTGCTTAAAGACCCAACATCTACGGTTGGTGTGATTTGCAGGTTTGTCAGGGGTGCCATGGATATGGTAGGACATGTCTAGTATCTTGTCCAAGCTGGATGGACTATCCCTGTTACCTTTAAATGGCTTCTTCCGTTGACCGGGCCAGGAGCCACTGAATCCGGCGTTTACCGCTGTATCTTCTGTGTTTCCAGTGTTGTTTTGGCGCTTATTTTAATTGCGTTGTGGCTTGCCTTTTCCATCCCTGACTTCAGACGTGCCAGGGTCACTGGTACTGTTGCTGCTACGAGCCGGCCAGTGATACGTCTCCAACGTATCTATAATTTTTAATTGTTCCATGCTATTATTTAGGAAGTCTTAGATGTTTAATGGGATTTATCATTCACTTTTATATCATTTTCGGGACTAACCTACTAACCCAAAGGCCTAGTCCAGATTGCTGTTTTTTTGCCTATTTCAGGGTTTTGCAGAAAAGGAATATCAAACGGAGTCCAAACGGAATGAAACCTTCGCAGGAGATATTTTTGGAGGAAATCACGCGAGATAAACTTCGGAGCCAAGCCAGAGGACAGGGGGCCCACCCTGGAGGGTGGGGGGCACTCCCCCCTTCCCAGGGCGCGCCCCCCTGCCTCGAGGGCAGGCCACGTGGTCCCTGGTGCCCCTCTTCCTCCTACATATGCCTACGTACCCTAGAAACTCCGAAGGCAGAGAGAAAACCCTAATTCCACCGCCGTAGCTGCTGTTCCCGTGGAGATCCCATCTTGGAGCCTGTTCTGGGAGGGGGGTCCATCACAGAGGCCTTCATCATCATCATCATCGCCCTCACCATGAGTTGTGAGTAGTTTACCACAGACCTTCGGGTTCATAGCTAGTATCTAGATGGCTTCTTCTCTCTCTCCGGATCTCAATACAAAGTTCTCCTCGGTCTTCGAGGAGATCTATTCGATGTAATCTCTTTTTGCGGTGTGTTTGTCGAGATCCGATGAATTGTGAGTTTATGATCAAGGTTATCTATGAAAGATATTTGGTTCTTCTCTGAAATTTTTATGTGTGCTCATAATATCCTTGCAAGTCTCTTCGAATTATTGGTTTGTTTTGGCCTACTAGATCTATAGTTCTTGCAATGGGAGAAGTGCTTGGCTTTGGGTTCAATCTTGCGGTGTCCTTTCCCAGTGACAACAGGGGCTGCAAGGTATGCCTTGTATTGTTGCCATCGAGGATAAAAAGATGGGGTTTTCGTCATATTGCTTGAGTTTATCCCTCTACATCATGTCATCTTGCTTAAGGCGTTACTCTATTCGTATGAACTCAATACACTAGATGCATGCTGGATAGCGGTCGATGTGTGGAGTAATAGTAGTAGTTTCAGGCAGGAGTCAGTCTACTTGTCTCGTATGTGATGCCTATATACAATGATCATGCCTATATAGTCTCATAATTATTCGCTTTTCTATCAATTGCTTGACAGTAATTTGTTTACCCTCCGTAGAATATCGCTATCATGAGAGAAGCCACTAGAGAAAACTATGGCCCCCGGGTCTATCTCTATCATATTACTTTCCCGTTAATTTCTTTTGCCGTTGTTTATTTGCTGTTTTATTAAACCAAAAATATAAACTATCATCTCTATCAGATCTCACTCTCGTAAGTGACCGTAAAGGGATTGACAACCCCTTATCGCGTTGGCTGCGAAGTTCTTATTTGCTTGTGCAGGTGCGAGGGACTGGCGCGTGGTCTCCTACTGGATTGATACCTTGGTTCTCAAGAACTAAAGGAAATACTTACGCTGCTATGATGCATCTCCCTTTCCTCTTCGAGGGAATACAACGCAAGCTCAAGAGGTAGCAGCCAGCTATCCTCGCCCATGCAAAAGTGGGTCATGAGTGTGGTTAGGGCTGCCATTGTTCTCGGCTTCTCTTGGCCAAGGTGTCTAGCCAGCCATTTGTCCCGGACACTGTGTTTGAATGTCGCTAAGGCTTCGGCATTCGGACAATCTACAATTTTGTTCTTTTTAGTTAAGAACCAATTCCAAAGCTTACGGGCTCACTCCCGGGGTTGCTGGATTATATGACTTAAATTATCGGCATCTCGGGGCCGGATATAAGTCCCCTGAAAGTTGGCCCGAAAAGCATCATCAAGTTCTTCCCAGCTTCCGAAAGAGTTCTCTGGGAGGCTGTTTAGCCAGTGCCGAGCTGGCCCTTTCAGCTTGAGAGGTAAGTATTTGATGGCGTGGAGATCATCTCCCCGAGCCATATGTATGTGAAGAATAAAGTCTTCTATCCATACAGTTGGGTCTGTTGTTCCATCGTACGCCTCGATGTTTATGGGTTTAAACCCTTCTGGAAATTCATGATCCACCACCTCATCGGTGAAGCATAGAGGGTGAGAGGAACCCCTGTATTTTGTGATTTCGTGACGTAGTTCGGACGGTATTGGTGTTCAGTGTTGACTCCGAACTGGAATGTGACCGGTCTGATTGGCTTGATAGCCACCGCCCCGTGTGTGTACGTTCCCTTGGTCCATAGATTGATCTAGTCTGGCCAACCTTTTTATTCAAGTCATTGTTGGGGAACGTAGTATTTTAAAAATTTCCTACGATCACGCAAGATCTATCTACCAGATGCATAGCAACGAGAGGGAAGAGTGTGTCTACGTACCCTCGTAGACCGAAAGCGGAAGCGTCAAGTGACGCGGTTGATGTAGTCGAACTTCTTCGCGATTCAACCGATCAAGCACCGAACGTACGGCACCTCCGCGTTCAGCACACGTTCATCTTGATGACGTCCCACGAGCTCTTGATCCAGTTGAGCTTCACGGGAGAGTTTCGTCAGCATGACGGCGTGGTGACGGATATGATGTATTCACCGACGCAGGGCTTCGCCTAAGCACTGCAACGGTATGACCGAGGTGTGTTTCTGTGGAGGGGGGCACCGCACACGGCTGGAACAATTCAACTTGTGTGTCTTTGGGTGCCCCCTGCCCCCGTATATAAAGGAGCAAGGGAGGAGGGCCGGCCGGCCTCCTATGGTGCGGCTAGGGCAATCCTACTAGGAATAGGATTGCAATCCTATTCCTAGTAGGAGTCCATCAAGAAGGAAGAGAGGGAATGGAAAAGAGGGAGAGGTGGCGCCACCCCAATCCTAGTCCAACTAGGATCCCTAGGTGGGGCGCCGGCCAGCCTCTATGGGCTGCCTCTCTCTTTTCCTTAAGGCCCACTATGGACCATCCCCCCACGTAGGGGGTTCCAGTAACCCCCTCCGGCAATCCAGTTAAATCCGAAACTTTTCCGGAACACTTCCGGTGTCCGAATATAGTCGTCCAATATATCAATCTTTATGTCTCAGATATTCCGAGACTCCTCGTCATGTCCGTGATCTCATCCGGGACTCCGAACTACCTTCCGTACATCAAAACTCATAAACTCATAATACCGATCGTCATCAAACGTTAAGCGTGCGGACCCTACGGGTTCGAGAACTATGTAGACATGACCGAGACTCATCTCCGGTCAATAACCAATAGCAGAACCTGGATGTTCATATTGGCTCCTACATATTCTACGAAGATCTTTTATCGGTCAAACCGCATAACAACATACGTTGATCCTTTTGTCATCGGTATGTTACTTGCCCGAGATTCGATCGTCGGTATCTCCATACCTAGTTCAATCTCGTTACCGGCAAGTCTCTTTACTCGTTCCGTAACACATCATCTCGTGACTAACTCATTAGTCTTTTGCTTGCAAGGCTTATTGTGATGTGTGTTACCGAGAGGGCCCAGAGATACCTCTCCGACACTCGGAGTGACAAATCCTAATCTTGATCTATGCCAACACCACGAATACTTTCAGAGACACCTGTAGAGCATCTTTATGATCACCCAGTTACGTTGTGACATTTGATAGAACACAAGGTGTTCCTACGGTATTCGGGAGTTGCATAATCTCATAGTCATAGGAACATGTATAAGTCATGGAGAAAGCAATAGCAGTAAAACTAAACGATCAAAGTGCTATGCTAACGGATGGGTCTTGTCCATCACATCATTCTCCTAATGATGTGATCCCGTTGATCAAATGACAACTCATGTCTATGGCTAGGAAACATAACCATCTTTGATCAATGAGCTAGTCTAGTAGAGGCATACTAGGGACATACTGTTTTGTCTATGTATCCACACATGTACTAAGTTTCCGGTTAATACAATTCTAGCATGAATAAAAGACAATTATCATGATATAAGGAAATACAAATAACATCTTTATTATTGCCTCTAGGGCATATTTCCTTCAGTCTCCCACTTGAACTAGAGTCAATAATCTAGATTACAAAGTGATGATCCTCACACCCATGGAATCCTGGTGATGATCATGTTTTGCCCGTGGAAGAGGCTTAGTCAACGGGTCTGCAACATTCAGATCCGTATGTATTTTTCAAATCTCTATGTCTCCCTCTTTGACTAGATTGCGGATGGAATTGAAGCGTCTTTTGATGTGTTTTGTTCTCTTGTGAAACCTGGATTCCTTCGCCAAGGCTATTGCTCCAGTGTTGTCACAAAAGATTTTCATTGGACCCGATGCACTAGGTACTACACCTAGATTGGATATGAACTCCTTCATCCAGACTCCTTCATTTGCTGCTTCCGAAGCAGCTATGTATTCCGCTTCACACGTAGATCCCGCCACGACGCTCTGCTTGGAACTGCACGAACTGACAGCTCCACCGTTCAATAAAAATACATATCCGGTTTGTGACTTAGAGTCATTTGGATCAGTGTCAAAGCTAGAATCGACGTAACCGTTTACGACGAGCTCTTTGTCACCTCCATACACGAGAAACATATCCTTTGTCCTTTTCAGGTACTTCAGGATGTTCTTGACCGCTGTCCAGTGATCCACTCCTGGATTACTTTGGTACCTCCCTGCTAGACTTATAGCAAGGCACACATCAGGTCTGGTACACAACATTGCATACATGATCGATCCTATGGCTGAGGCATAGGGAATGACTTTCATTTTCTCTCTATCTTCTGCAGTGGTCGGGCATTGAGTCTTACTCAACTTCATACCTTGTAATACATGCAAGAACCCTTTCTTTGACTGATCCATTTTGAACTTCTTCAAAATCTTATCAAGGTATGTGCTTTGTGAAAGTCCAATTAAGCGTCTTGATCTATCTCTATAGATCTTGATGCCTAATATATAAGCAGCTTCACCGAGGTCCTTCATTGAAAAATTCTTATTCAAGTATCCTTTTATGCTATCCAGAAATTCTATATCATTTCCAATCAACAATATGTCATCCACATATAATATTAGAAATTCTACAGAGCTCCCACTCACTTTCTTGTAAATACAAGCTTCTCCAGAAGTCTGTATAAAACCATAAGCTTTGATCACCTCATCAAAGCGTATATTCCAACTCCGAGATGCTTGCACCAGTCCATAGATGGATCGCTGGAGCTTGCATACTTTGTTAGCATCTTTTGGATCGACAAAACCTTCTGGTTGCATCATATACAACTCTTCTTTGAGATATCCATTCAGGAATGCAGTTTTGACATCCATTTGCCAGATTTCATAATCATAAAATGCGGCAATTGCTAACATGATTCGGACAGACTTAAGCATCGCTACAGGTGAGAAAGTCTCATCGTAGTCAACTCCTTGAACTTGTCGAAACCATTTCGCAACAAGTCGAGCTTTGTAAACAGTAACATTACCGTCTGCGTCGGTCTTCCTCTTGAAGATCCATTTATTTTCGATGGCCTGCCGATCATCGGGCAAGTCAACCAAAGTCCATACTTTGTTCTCATACATGGATCCCATCTCAGATTTCATGGCCTCAAGCCATTTTGCAGAATCTGGGCTCATCATCACTTCCTCATAGTTCGTAGGTTCATCATGGTCCAGTAACATGATTTCCAGAACTGGGTTGCCGTACCACTCTGGTGCGGAACGTACTCTGGTTGATCTACGACGTTCAGCAGAAACTTGATCTGAAGTTTCATGATCATCATCATTAACTTCCTCACTGATTGGTGTAGGAATCACTGGAACAATTTTCTGTGATGTACTACTTTCCAATTCAGGAGAAGGTACAATTACCTCATCAAGTTCCACTTTCCTCCCACTCACTTCTTTTGAGAGAAACTCCTTCTCTAGAAAGGATCCATTCTTAGCAACGAATATCTTGGCTTCGGATCTGTGATAGAAGGTGTACCCAACAGTCTCTTTTGGGTATCCTATGAAGACACATTTCTCCGACTTGGGTTCGAGCTTATCAGGTTGAAGCTTTTTCACATAAGCATCGCAGCCCCAAACTTTAAGAAACGACAACTTTGGTTTCTTGCCAAACCATAGTTCATAAGGTGTCGTATCAACGGATCTAGATGGTGCCCTATTTAACGTGAATGCAGCTGTCTCTAAAGCATAACCCCAAAACGATAGTGGTAAATCGGTAAGAGACATCATGGATCGTACCATATCCAATAAAGTACGGTTACGACGTTCGGACACACCATTACGCTGTGGTGTTCCGGGTGGCGTGAGTTGTGAAACTATTCCACATTGTTTCAAATGAAGACCAAACTCGTAACTCAAATATTCTCCTCCACGATCAGATCGTAGAAACCTTATTTTCTTGTTACGATGATTCTCTACTTCACTCTGAAATTCTTTGAACTTTTCAAATGTTTCAGACTTGTGCTTCATTAAGTAGATATACCCATATCTGCTCAAATCATCAGTGAAGGTCAGAAAATAACGATACCCGCCGCGAGCTTCAACACTCATTGGCCCGCATACATCGGTATGTATGATTTCCAACAAATCTGTTGCTCGCTCCATAGTTCCGGAGAACGGAGTTTTAGTCATCTTGCCCATGAGGCATGGTTCGCAAGCACCAAGTGATTCATAATCAAGTGATTCCAAAAGTCCATCACTATGGAGTTTCTTCATGCGCTTTACACCAATATGACCTAAACGGCAGTGCCACAAATAAGTTGCATTATCATTATTAACCTTGCATCTTTTGGTTTCAATATTATGAATATGTGTATCACTACAATCAAGATCCAATAAGAATAGACCACTCCTCAAGGGTGCATGACCATAATAGATATTATTCATAAAAATAGAACAACCATTATTCTCTGATTTAAATGAATAACCGTCTCGCAATAAACAAGATCCAGATATAATGTTCATGCTCAACGCTGGCACCAAATAACAATTATTTAGGTCTAAAACTAATCCCGAAGGTAGATGTAGAGGTAGCGTGCCGACGGCGATCACATCGACTTTGGAACCGTTTCCCACGCGCATCGTCACCTCGTCCTTAGCCAATCTTCGTTTAATCCGTAGTCCCTGTTTCGAGTTACAAATATTAGTAACCGAACCGGTATCAAATACCCAGGTACTACTACGAGCACTAGTAAGGTACACATCAATAACATGTATATCACATATACCTTTGTTCACCTTGCCATCCTTCTTATCCGCCAAATACTTGGGGCAGTTCCGCTTCCAGTGTCCAGTCCCCTTGCAGTAGAAGCACTCAGTTTCAGGCTTGGCTCCAGACTTGGGTTTCTTCGTGGAAGTAGCAACTGTCTTGCTATTCTTCTTGAAGTTCCCCTTCTTTCCCTTGCCCTTTTTCTTGAAACTGGTGGTCTTGTTAACCATCAACACTTGATGCTCCTTTTTGATTTCTACCTCCGCAGCCTTGAGCATAGCGAAGAGCTCGGGAATTGTCTTTTGCATCCCTTGCATATTATAGTTCATCACAAAGCTTTTATAGATTGGTGGCAGTGATTGAAGAACTCTATCAATAACACTATCCTCGTCAACTTTGCAACCAAGTTGAGTCATATGATTGTAGTACCCAGACATTCTGAGCAAGTGTTCACTGATAGAACTATTCTCCTCCATCTTGCAGCTGTAGAACTTATTGGAAATCTCATATTTCTCAATCCGGGCATTTGCTTGAAATATTAACTTCAACTCCTGGAACATCTCATATGGTCCATGACGTTCAAAACGTCGTTGAAGTCCCGGTTCTAAGCCGTAAAGCATGGCACACTGAACTATCGTGTAGTCATCAGACCGCGACTGCCAGACGTTCAAAGCGTCTACATTAGCGGGAGGGGGCTTGTCACCTAGCGGTGCTTCAAGGACATAATTCTTCTGTGCAGCAATGAGGATAATCCTCAGGTTACGGACCCAGTCCGTGTAATTGCTACCATCATCTTTCAACTTAGCTTTCTCTAGGAATGCATTAAAATTCAAAGGAACGGTAGCATGGGCCATTGATCTACAACAACATAGATATGCAAAAACTATCAGGACTAAGTTCATGATAAGTTAAAGTTCAATTTAATCATATTAAGGAACTCCCACTTAGATAGACATCCCTCCGGTCATCTAAATGATCACGTGATCCTAATTAACTAAACCATGTCCGATCATCACGTGAGATGGAGTAGTTTCAATGGTGAACATCTTATGTTGATCATATCTACTATATGATTCACGCTCGACCATTCGGTCTCCAGTGTTCCGAGGCCATATCTGTATATGCTAGGCCCGTCAAGTTTAACCCGAGTATTCTGCATGTGCAAAACTGGCTTACACCCATTGTATTTGAACGTAGAGCTTATCACACCCGATCATCACGTGGTGTCTCGGCACGACGAACTTTCGCAACAGTGCATACTCAGGGAGAACACTTATACCTTGAAATTTAGTAAGGGATCATCTTATAATGCTACCGTCGTTCTAAGCAAAATAAGAAGCATAATAAGATAAACATCACATGCAATCAAAATATGTGACATGATATGGCCATCATCATCTTGTGCTTTTGATCTCCATCTCCAAAGCACCTTCATGATCACCTTCGTCACCGGCGCGACACCTTGATCTCCATCGTAGCATCGTTGTCGTCTCGCCAACTATTGCTTCTACGACTATCGCTACCGCTTAGTGATAAAGTAAAGCAATTACATGGCGATTGCATTTCATACAATAAAGCGACAACCATATGGCTCCTGCCAGTTGCCGATAACATTACAAAACATGATCATCTCATACAAAACCGTATAACTCATCATGTCTTGACCATATCACATCACAACATGCCCTGCAAAAACAAGTTAGACGTCCTCTACTTTGTTGTTGCAAGTTTTACGTGGCTGCTACGGGCTTAGCAAGAACCGTTCTTACCTACGCATACAAAACCACAACGATGTTTTGTCAAGTATGTGCTGTTTTAACCTTCACAAGGACCGGGCGTAGCCACACTTGATTCAGCTAAAGTGAGAGAGACAGACACCCGCCAGTCACCTTTAAGCAACGAGTGCTCGCAACGGTGAAACCAGTCTCGCGTAAGCGTACGCGTAATATCGGTCCGGGCCGCTTCATCTCACAATACCGCCGAAGCAAAGTATGACATGTTGGTAAGCAGTATGACTAGTATCGCCCACAACTCATTGTGTTCTACTCGTGCATATCATCTACGCATAGACCTGGCTCATGATGCCACTGTTGGGGAACGTAGTATTTTAAAATTTTCCTACGATCACGCAAGATCTATCTACCAGATGCATAGCAACGAGAGGGAAGAGTGTGTCTACGTACCCTCGTAGACCGAAAGCGGAAGCGTCAAGTGACACGGTTGATGTAGTCGAACTTCTTCGCGATTCAACCGATCAAGCACCGAACGTACGACACCTCCGCGTTCAGCACATGTTCAGCTTGATGACGTCCCACGAGCTCTTGATCTAGTTGAGCTTCACGGGAGAGTTTCGTCAGCACGACGGCGTGGTGACGGATATGATGTATTCACCGACGCAGGGCTTCGCCTAAGCACTGCAACGGTATGACCGAGGTGTGTTTCTGTGGAGGAGGGCACCGCACACGGCTGGAACAATTCAACTTGTGTGTCTTTGGGTGCCCCCCTGCCCCCGTATATAAAGGATCAAGGGAGGAGGGCCGGCCGGCCTCCTATGGTGCGGCTAGGGCAATCCTACTAGGAATAGGATTGCAATCCTATTCCTAGTAGGAGTCCATCAAGAAGGAAGAGAGGGAAAGGAAAAGAGGGAGAGGTGGCGCCACCCCAATCCTAGTCCAACTAGGATCCCTAGGTGGGGCGCAGGCCAGCCTCTATGGGTTGCCTCTCTCTTTTCCTTAAGGCCCACTATGGACCATCCCCCCTCGTAGGGGGTTCCGGTAACCCCCTCCGGCAATCCAGTTAAATCCGAAGCTTTTCCGGAACACTTCCGGTGTCCGAATATAGTCGTCCAATATATCAATCTTTATGTCTCGGACATTCCGAGACTCCTCGTCATGTCCGTGATCTCATCCGGGACTCCGAACTACCTTCCGTACATCAAAACTCATAAACTCATAATACCGATCATCATCAAACGTTAAGCGTGCGGACCCTACGGGTTCGAGAACTATGTAGACATGACCGAGACTCATCTCCGGTCAATAACCAATAGCGGAACCTGGATGTTCATATTGGCTCCTACATATTCTACGAAGATCTTTTATCGGTCAAACCGCATAACAACATACGTTGATCCTTTTGTCTTCGGTATGTTACTTGCCCGAGATTCGATCGTCGGTATCTCCATACCTAGTTCAATCTCGTTACCGGCAAGTCTCTTTACTCGTTCCGTAACACATCATCTCGTGACTAACTCATTAGTCTTGTGCTTGCAAGGCTTATTGTGATGTGTGTTGCCGAGAGGGCCCAGAGATACCTCTCCGACACTCGGAGTGACAAATCCTAATCTTGATCTATGCCAACACCACGAATACTTTCGGAGACACCTGTAGAGCATCTTTATGATCACCCAGTTACGTTGTTACGTTTGATAGAACACAAGGTGTTCCTATGGTATTCGGGAGTTGCATAATCTCATAGTCATAGGAACATGTATAAGTCATGAAGAAAGCAATAGCAGTAAAACTAAACGATCAAAGTGCTATGCTAACGGATGGGTCTTGTCCATCACATCATTCTCCTAATGATGTGATCTCGTTGATCAAATGACAACTCATGTCTATGGCTAGGAAACATAACCATCTTTGATCAATGAGCTAGTCTAGTAGAGGCATACTAGGGACATACTGGTTTGTCTATGTATCCACACATGTACTAAGTTTCCGGTTAATACAATTCTAGCATGAATAAAAGACAATTATCATGATATAAGGAAATACAAATAACATCTTTATTATTGCCTCTAGGGAATATTTCCTTCAGTCATGGCGTAGGTCGTACTTATGGGCATGAGCTGTTGTATCCTTGCTTTTACGGTGAGGAGGTGCGGGCTTGTGTGCGGCATTGCTGGCCGCTTTGTCCCGTCCACGGGGCAGTCGGTCTGGTTGATTGGACTGATCATACTTCGGCGGAATTGGCGCTGGGGTCTCGTCGTCGAATTGAGGCAGCAGTTTGCACTTAGGATAGCTCTTTGTTTGGCCTTTAGAGGCGTATAGTTCCTTAGCGTCTAGCACATCGTTCCATCTGTCGTTGAGCATATCCTGATCGGCTCTAAGCTGTTGTTGCTGCTTCTTTAGGCTCCTTGCAGTGGCGATGCGTTGTTGTTGGAAACGCCTCTGTTCAAGCGGTTCTTCTGGGATGATGTATTCTTCGTCTCCCAGGCTGATGTCCTCTTTGGAGACAGGTTTATAACTGTTGTCAGCCGTGTTGCCGTGATCGGCCATTGGTTCCTTTGGACTGTGTTTGCCATCCTCCCACTCGTCCTGCTCTATCGCTGGTTCTGCGGGGTCATTGACTTTTTCCGGATCGTCATCGTCTTCAGTGATAGTGTTGCTATCTTTCCCTTTACGGGATCGAGATCGACGCTTCTGTCGCCGGCGTTTGGGAGGTTCATCGACGGGCTTGTCCTGTTCTGGATTAGTATCACCGTCGCCCTCCTCTTCATTGGGTGTGTCCACCATGTATACATCGTATGTAGAAGTAGTCGTCCATCGCCCGGTTATGGGCGGGTTCGTACTTAGATCGGCTTCGACATCATGGTCCATCCCGTTGATGTCTTTGGAAGCGTAATCTAATAGATCGGTTAGGTCCTTGACTGTGGCTACCAAGTAGGTGGTGGGTGGGAAGCAAAATTCCCTGTCCTCAGCCCCCATTTCGAACTAGGCATAATTCAGCTGGGAATCCTCCGCTAGGGAGAGAGATTTTAGTAAGTCCAGTGCTTCATCTAAAGGCTAGTGCCGGACATGTGTTTGGATATCTGCAGGGCTGAGTCCGGTAATAGCCGCTCGATCGAGCCCAAAAGACGCAGATCCTGAGAGTTCGGAACTTGAAGACGGAGATGAGTCTGGAGTTCCGGTGAGGGGAGTCTCGCTCAAGGCCGGGCCTGTGTGTGGCTCAAGCATCGTTGAGTCTGTGATCTCCGTGGCAGGGTTGTTCTTCCTGTCCTCGGATGAAGTGGTCTGCTCCGGATCAAAGGCCGGAGCTATTGCAAGGGTTAGCCCCAGTTCGGGGTCCAATGATAGATCTAGGTCATGTTCATTTCGGTGGCAGGGAGCAGCTGCCATGGGTGCGAATCCATCGAAGATCGAATCTCTACGGACGTCAGCAACGTAGTTTAAGCTTCCAAACCTGATCTGGTGACCAGGGGCATAGCTGTCAACCTACTCGAGGTGGCCTTCAGTGTTGGCATGAAGCACGAAGCCGCCAAACACGAAGAGCTGGCCGGAGATAAAAACTCCCTTGGCGGTGGCGCCGTTGTTGGTGACGAAGCAAGCCATTGATCCTTCCGCCGATGACACAGTGGAACTATCAATGAAAGCACCAACGTCGGTGTCAAAACCGACAGATCTCGGGTAGGGGGTCCCGAACTATGCGGCTGAGGATCGATGGTAATAGGAGACATGGGATACAATGTTTACCCAGGTTCGGGCCCTCTCAATCGAGGTAATACCCTACTTCCTGCTTGATTGATCTTGATGAATATGGGTTACAAGAGTGAATCTACCTCGAGACGATAATGGCTAAACCCTAAAAGTCTAGCCTATGTGATTGCTATGATTCTGTTGTTGTCGCTACGGACTAAACCCTCCAGTTTATATATGCACTGGAGGGACCTCGAGTTTGTACATGATCACCTTGTAGAGGAAGGGAAGTATTACACCCAGACTCTAAACTTGCTAGTTTACACATGGGGAGTCCTCTCTGGATACGGGAGATAGTCTTCATTGATAATCTTCATGGCCCACCAGTCCGGCCCATAATGAACGATCCGGCCACCTGAGGACCCCTTAATTCAGGACTCCCTCACCCCCTCTAGACCTACTTCCGATCCTGCAAAGAGGCAACGAACGGCAATAATGGCGTCCTATTCATCGACAGGCAACCGGTTGGGTTGAAATGAAGAAACAATGTCGTGTTCATCGAGAGGCAACGGAATGTGTCGTGTTCATCAGAAGCCAACCGGCTTGGACGAAACATCCGAAATGGGGTCTGGCGTACCACAAAACGGAGGAAACGACCTTCTATTCGACTATGTAAGGTTAAAATAGGGTCATGTTCATCGGGAGGGGTCTAGAATACCGCAAAACAGAGGAAACAGACTTCTGGCCGAGTGCCTATGGTCGAAACAGGGGTCCTGTTGACCGGGAGAGGTCCGGCATACCACAAACATAGGAAGCAGACTTCTGTTCGAGTGTCTACGATCGAAAAGGAGTCATGTTCATCGGGAGGGGTGTGGCATACCGCAAAACGAGATTACATGAGCCATTGTTTATCCACCATCTACTACCTCGCTCCAGCCTCCACAGGATACCATTCACCCACCGCCTACTTCCTCCAGCCTCCACCTGCTACTGTTCATCCATCGCGGCTTCCTCCAGCCTCGACCAGCCACTGTTCATCCACATGCGACTGTTCATCCAGCCTCCATCGACTACTGTTCATCCGACCTCCCACGGGGTCCTGTTCATCCACCCCCAACCGACTGGGGTGTGGCGGCCTCCTCGGGGTCCCATTCATCCAGCGGCAACCACGGGGTCCTATTCATCCAACCTCGGCCAGGAATTGTTCATCCACAACCAGGCAATGGCTAGGTCGACTCACCATGTCCCGAACATTCTACGTATCGTGTGCGCGGGAGCAACGAGCACTGTCTATCGAGAGGCAACCCAACACACTGGCTGGCTACGTGTCGCACGAGGGCTCAATCAGTTTCTGTGAGCAACGAGATGAATCGATCGATAAGGTTTGGTTAGCATCTAAGGAATCGCTCGGGTTCAGTTAACAGCCAAGGGATCAATCGCTCAGGTTCGATAACGTAGCTAGTGTAATCGCTCGGGTTCAGTAAGCGAACGCCTCGCTTGGGTTCAGTTGGCCAACGCCTCGCACAAATGCACGTACGATATAAATACGCAAACCACAGTGCATCGCTCGGCCCTAACCACCCACTATAACTAGGAACTCCCCGATATATTCCTCATCCTCGCTTCTACCGTGACTTTTTCCGTCATGGATGACCCAAAGAATGTCATGCATGTGCGTCCCCGGCCCGCCTAGGATGAAAGCCCATTTTCTGTCATGATTTTTTGTCATAGAAGTAGGATCCCACCACATCTATGATGATACATATTTTTTTCACAATTATTATCATAGAAGTGTCATAACCATGATAGGAAAAAAAATCATTCGGGCCATAATGTCACGGATGTGTCTTTTTTTGTAGTGCATGTTTATGGAGTAGATACTAAAGTAGATAGATCTACTCATGATCCTTCGTATTCTGAAGGTCATCCTAACAGAACTGAACAAGACTTTTAAAGAGTTAATTATAGTGCAACTAGTTCACCTAATAAGAAGAAAAGGAAGAGTAAGAATAAAACTTTGCATGCTACTAGTGAACCTATTATAGAAAAACCTGTTGAGAATCCTAATAATGGTTCTATTTCTGATACTGAAACTCAAGATGGTGAAGACCATGAACCTAGTCATGATGATGATAATATTGATAATGACTCTCCACATAATGATAAATCTGAAAAGGGGGTAGAAATAGAACGTGAAGTCGACCTTGATGACCCACCTCCTAGAAATAAAAGGTATGATAAAAAACATTTTGGTGCAAGGAAGCGTGGCAGAGAGAGAACCATGGGTACAAAAACCTATGCATTTTCCTAGTAAGACATTAAAATGAAAAGATGAAGAAACTTTTAATCATTTTGTTGAATTGTTTAGACCTTTATTTTTGCAAGTTCCTTAGACTAATGCTATTAAGATGCCTCATTATGCTAAGTACAAGAAAATATAGTTACTAATAAAAGAAAAAATCCTCAGGCTTCTATGCTTGCTAATTACCCTTTGAAAGGAAAAATCCTGAAAAGCTAGGAGATCAAGGGATACCTACTATACCATGCTCCATTAAAAACAACTATGTTAAAACTGCTTCATGTGATTTGGGAACTAGTGCTATGCCTTTCTCCCTTTATAAAGGACTTGACATGAATAAATTTATATCCATTGAAATATCTTTGCAAATGGGGGATAAGTCTACTGCTATTCATATTGGTGTTTGTGAGGATGTTCCTATTGTGGTTGCTAATGTTATGATATTAATGGACTTTGTTATACTTGATATGACTGAGGATGATAATATGTTTGTTATCCTCACAAGATCTTTTATTAACACTCCAGGGGCTGTTATTGATTGTAATAAAAGCAAAGTCACTTTTCAGGTCAATGGCAATGCTTACCACAATTGGAGAATTTGAATTTCCTATCCCGGTTCCAGAAAATAAATATCAAATGATTATGATTTGGACCATGCCTATTCAAGTTGAGCTAACATAGTGGTTCACAAAAATTCTATGTTTTTATGTTGCTCGAAAATAGTTCGTTAAAAAGACTTGATCAACCTTATTAATGGATTCTTTTTTAAAAGCATATGATCGATGAATCTCGTAAGGCCATAAGCACAACTTTCTGTAAATTTATTTCCCATTTTGTTTGAATTAGATTTATTAGTATTTAAATGTTTTATAATAGCTAGTTTTGTTGGTTTTCTGAATTTCTGCACAATAAATTGGTGCAAAAATAAAAGTTCTCAGAATGCCATGAAAATTTAATATAAATTTTCCCCCAATATTTAAGAAGTTTTGGCACTAAAAACACCACAGGGTGTGTACCATGGCCCAGGTCACGCCATGTGTCCTTGTGGAGCCCCCGTGCACCCAATCACTTAGTGCATATGGCCCCTGCCTTCTACTTCCTCTGGAAATTTTTATTCTTGCTCCCCAACCCGTGTTGTTGCTATTCTATGAACATTTTTTTATCTCTTTGACCGAAGCTTCCTTTCTGAAAGTTTTTGGAAGGATTGCTCCTTGGTATGTGACTCCTCCATTGGTCCAATTAGTTTTTCCTCTATTGGTTTATACTTTGTTTATTTTATTGTTGTAGGTGACTATGAAAGTGAGCTTGCATGTCAAATTTATATGGTTCTAAGTAGTTTTGATGCATGGTTTAGGCACTAGAATCTTGTGGGAATTTTTACAATCAATTACATTGAGTTTTGTTCATTTTTTTTATGAGTTGATAATGTTTCAGAAAATGGAGAGGATGAAGAGGTTATTCTATTGGGGTTCCCCGAGTCATAGTACCGCGAGAACCACCTACTATGAACCAGCATACAACATTCCTCGAAGAGATGATATTCAACCCTGTCAATGGCCATGTGAGATCATTATGAATGGAGCAAGTATTAAATTAGAGTTTGAATAATTTATGGAAAGAGCATGTCAGACAACTTTCCTCGCAAATGAGTGCCCACAGTATCATCTCCTCACTAATACTTTTGTGCAAAACTTTAATTACAAAACTAGTCGTTCAATGCATCGAGTAGCTTTTCATTTATATGATCATCATGTCAGCATATCCTGAGATATTTTTTGCGATATCTGTAAAATTCCATTCTGGGGTTCACTTGGGCATCCTCGTCAAGGCGACTTTGAAGCATTGGTTATGAAGGAAATATAAGGTTCCAATTCATATTAAAGAAAGGGATGTAACACTTTCCAAGGATGAGAATTAAACCACCTTATGAATTATTATCTGGGCTATCTATGGAATTAATTTGAAGGATGACAATACTTGAAACAATGCCTTACGCCTAGCTAGGGGCGTAAAACAATAGCGCTCGTTGGGAGGCAACCCAATGGTTATCTTATTTTTTTTGCTTTTACTTTCTGTTGTGGTGTGTTGACACAATTATTGCTACTGTTATGATAGTGTGTTTATGTTTTAATTAGTGTTTGTGCCAACTAAAGACTTTGGGATGATTTGGTTGATAGTCGATTTGATTATGCGAAAAAACATAAAGTTTTGCTTCTAGTGCAGAAATTCCATAAATTTAATGGAATGTGATAATTTGCTGAATTTTTTACACACTATTGATATACAAAATCCAGAGGCTTTCCTATTTTTTCTGAATTTTTAGAGTTGCAGAAGTATAGTTTTTGTTCATATCATTGCAGAATGTTCAATTTTGCACACATTATGTTTTTGTTGCATACTTTGCTTGTTTTAACGATGCTATGGATTATATTAGGGGGTGTAGGTCATGGAGAACTTGTAATACAATAGATATTATGCAATAATGAAATAATGAAATATTACTGGGTTTACATCAGTACCTAAAGTTTGTGATTTGCCTATTATACTAACAGATCTCACGACGTTTCTGTTGAGTTTTGTGTGCTGAAGTTTCCAAGTTTTTGGTGAGATCACGATGGATGAAGGAATAAGGAGCGGTAAGACTCTAAGCTTAGGGATGCCCAAGGCACTCCAAGGTGTAGGATCGAAAGTAGGTCTATAGGGGGTGATTAGACTACTTAACCAAATAAAAATCTAGCCTTTTCCCAATTTTAAGTGTTGGCAGATTTTAGCAATTAAAACAAGTCAAGTAAACTACACATGAAATTCTAAGAGTGTAGCAGCGGAAAGTAAAGCATTCATATGAAGTTAATGGGAGGGGTTTGGGGAGTGCAAACACAATGGAGACACGAAGATTTTTGGCATGGTTCTAATAGGTGGTGCTGTCGCACATCCACGATGATGGAGACTTCAACCCACGAAGTGTAACGGATCTGTGAGTCCACGGGGGCTCCACCCATGAAGGGTCCACGAAGGAGCAACCTTGTCTATCCCACCATGGCCATCTCCCATGAAGGACCTGCCTCACTCGGGTAGATCTTCACGAAGCAGGCAATCTCCTTGCCCTTACAAACTCCTTGGCTCAACTCCACAATCTTGTCGGAGGCTCCCAAGTGACTCCTAACAAATCTAGGAGACACCACTCTACAAAAGGTAATAAATGATGTGTTGATGATGAACTCCTTGCTCTTGTGCTTCAAGTAATAGTCTCCCCAACACTCAACTCTCTCTCACAGATTTGGATATGGTGGAAAGATGATTTGAGTGGAAAGCAACTTGGGGAAGGCTAGAGATCAAGATTCTTGTGGTACGATTGGTATATCTTGGTCTCAACACATGAGCGGGTGGTTCTCTCTTAGAAAATCTATAGTGGAAGTGTAGGCACATTCTGATGGATCTCTCTCAAATGGAGATGGGTTGGAGGGGTATATATAGACTCCACACAAAATCCAACCGTTACACACATTTGACCCAACTCGGTCAGACCAAACAGGAGAACTCGGTGAGACCGAATCAATTCAAAATGTGAACATTAGGAATCTTGGTGGGACCGACATGATCAACTCAGTGCGACCGATGTGCTAGGGCTAGGGAAAAACCACATCTTGGTGGGGCCGATTGCATGAACTCGGTGAGATCGATTTCAGCAAAGAGCAATATAGAGAATTGGTCAAGCAAACTCGATGGGACCGATCGCTCATTTCGGTGAGACCAAAATGTTACGAAGGTAAACTGAGAGTTTACCATGCAAACTCGGTGGGACCAATCTCTCTTCTCGGTGAGACCGAAATGTTACGAAAGGATCACAGAGAGTTTGCAAAGCCATCTCGGTGAGACCGAAATCCGTATCAGTGTGATCGAATTGTCTAGGGTTTCTGGCAGTGGCCATGTCAAATGAACTCGGTGGAGCCGGATGGATCAAACTGGTGGGGCCGAGTTTGACTTAGGGTTTTGGACATATGTTTAATTTGAGAAAGTGGCTGAGGGTTTTGGAGCAATATCATTAAGCACTTGAGCAACCAGATCATTAAGCAACACCTCATCCCCTTTTAATAGTATTGGCTTTCCTATAGACTCAATGTGATGTTGGATCACTAAAATGGAAATGTAGAGTCTTGAGCTTTTGCCAATCTTTGTCCTTAGCATTTTGAGGGGTCCACATCTATAGTCCATGCCATGCCAATCATTGAACTTCCTAGAATATTTAACTTGAATGGATATTAGTTCAATGAGCTATATGTTGTCATTAATTATCAAAATCACCCGGGGATTAGTTGCACTTTCAATCTCCCCCTTTTTGGTAATTTATGACAACATATAGATCAAAGTTTCGACAAATTATAATAGCAATGAAATACATCGTCGCTTTGAGAAGTATGTGATAAGCAAGGGCTCCCCCTAAATTTGTGCATTATTTAAGGTTTGCTTTTCAATGCAAATGCACAATCGATTAGGATCATGGGTTACTCTTCCATGTCACATACATCTTGGTGGAGCCCTTAAATTGATAAGATTTAAACAACAAGCAATTATCACCAAAACAAACAAGTGAATGATCATACACAAGCATGCAAGCACACATTAAGCGTAGTACGATGAACCACATAAGTATCTCACGAGCATATGCAAATTGTAGCAATAACCAAACAAATTGAGTAGCAAGCGAAACCTAACAAAAGAACAAAAACTCTCTCTCTTTCTCGAAGCCTAATGATCTATACACTTTCTCCCCCTTTGGCAACAAGTTACCAAAAAGCTTGAAAATGCATAGTGCTATACAACACTCTAGGCACGATATCCGGTAGTTGTTGAAGAAGTCTTCTCGCTGGTAGCTTCGGTGTGCGTAGACGGCATGGAGATAATGAAGTCTACAAACGCTTCAAACGAAGTATGTGGAGCTAGAGGAGTTGACACTGGAGGAACAATTGTGGAAGTGGCTATAGGTGCTGAAAGTGTAGTCCTGGGCTCGACAACTGGCACAGTTGATGATCCTGGTCCTCTTGGGACTCTCTGGAAAGCATCAGTGGTATCCATGTCCTCTGCATCTTCCTTAAGATTCTCCACAACTATTTGTATCTCAGTGATATTCACATCATGATCACAAAATTTGGTTTCAACGATCCTCTCAAGACTCTCTTGATTCTGAGTCAAGCTGGCCAGGCTCTTCTCAATCCTTAGAGTGGCCTCAAGAAGATGACTGAGCTGATCTTGCTTGGTCTTGGGGACTCCGTAAGCACTTGCTGCTTTTGCTGCTTTGGCTTTCTCAATCTTCTCTTGGCCTACAACTGAAGTGGGATGTGATGCATCCATGATAATCTCATTGTCCTCGAAATCTGGCCTAAGAGGTAGATGCATGTTGTCAAGTAGATATGTCCATGTTGCAAGCTTGGAGTTGATCATCATCTGAATGTGAGGAGCATATCCACAGGATCTCTTTTGGTATGTAGCAGTTCTCTTGATTGTCTCAACAATCAGGCTCATGACTTTGAATTTTTCTGGCATATCAAACACGTGAATCAAATTTATTGAGTGACCACGGATCATCCTATGATCTTCTGACTTGGGAAAAAGAGTGTGCCTCAAGATGGTATTGATTGTGGTTAGTCCAGGCAACATATGGTATATGGAACCAAGCTTGTGTGACTTCAAGTCCTTTTCATGAATGGGCTTGTACATGTTGGCCATAGAGTCATGATCTTTCCTAGGCTTAGCATATACATATGTGTCATTCTCATCTTCCTTGGGGGCATTGATCAAATTTTTCCCATTCTGAGATAGTAGATTGGTATCTTGTGTCTTCTGTCATCCATACAATCCTTCCATCATGATAGAAATGAGCAGTGGAGTATAATTGCATAATCATCTCATCATTCCATCTGGTCGGCTTCTGTCCAACAAACTTATCAAACTCATTCATCGTGAAACTCTCATGCACATGGGGAAAGTAATATGCATGCTTGTCAATGTACTTCCAGTCAACCCATTGCATGTTGCAGACAATAGGCTTCTTATCCAATAGAACAGTCTCATAGAAGCCTTATTGTTCTTTGGTGTGGAACCTGTAGTCAACAGTAGTTCTTCTCCTAGAGGCATAGGGATCAGTCTGTCTCCAAAGTCTCAGACCTGCATCCTTTCTCGGTTTCATGTTTTCAGCCACAAAATGAGCATCATTATGATCAGGTATCTTTGGCTTGAGCTTCCTGAGCATCAGAGACTCGTCATCATCAAAAGAATCTTCTCCTTGAACTTGTTATTGAGCTTCATCTTGAACTTATGGCACTGGGGCCTTGTTCTTCTCAGCAGGAGGGATGTTTCTTGTTGATCTCTTGGGTGCAGACTTGGATGCATGAGCTTGATCTGAAGGCTTGGGGTAGTTTTTGCCTTAGATGGAGCAGCCCTAGACTTGACGGCATCCCCCATCAGCTTCTAAGTCTTTGCATAAGGTGCAATAGGCTCTTACTCTTCCTCGTCATCATCATCATCATCATCATCATCACTCATGGATGGTCTTCCAATGACTCTGGCTGTATTCTTGACTCTCTCCTTCCTCTTCTTTCCTCCAGCAGCCTCGTCATCTCTTGATTCAAGAGTGAACTCCATAGTTTCTTGGGTTGAGGCTCTGACTTTTGACATGGGAACTCTTGGCGGGAGCTTTCCTATTCAGTCCAGGCTTGACAGCTCTAGCATCAGCATCCTTTCTCCCAGGCTGCTTCTTGGAAGTGACCTCTTGAGCCACAAAGTCCTCATCTTCACTATCAAAAAAATTCTTCTTTCTTGACTTGGTAGCAGCTTTTGGTAGGTTACTGGGTGTGCTTCTACTACCTTCACCATAGCCGGAGGAGGTGCTAATTCCGTCACTAAGGTTCATCTACTCCTATGACCTGTTCTGAATGTCACTGTTCTCTGACATATCTGCAAGTTGATCCTATGAATAGATAGGTATAGATAGAGTGGATGAGCATCACAAAGTACAACTGCTTTTGCAAAAAAATTGAGACAAAAATTTAACTTTAGTTTTCTACAGAAAGCATTTCGGAGCTACCGATCTGACAAACTCGGTGGCACTGAAGCTTAACCACAGACGAAAACATACCATTTCAGTTAGACCGAGAGGCGGTTCGGTGAGTCCGAGAAGCTAGGGTTCCACTGAGAAAGTGATTTTGGTTGCACTGATTTGTGTATTTAGGTCAAACCGAGGTGCACACAGTGCAATGGCCAAGGCCAATCGATGTGACCGAGATCCTCATATTGATCGGTCCGAGATGGGTTCTACGGAAACCTAACCCTAAGTTTTTGCATCAAATATAATCTAGGGAATTTCGGAGTGGATAGAACAATATGATACGTGGTAATAACAATGGCAATGTCTTTTGTGCAAGAATCAGAGTTTGAGAAAGCACAAAAGGGTCGAGCTCATACCCTAACTTGGTGATGAACTCGCTACGGTGACAATGGTGGTGGAGATTCCATTGACGGCGGCGGAGACCAGCGATAGGAGGCACTGGCGACGACGACAATTATCCGGAGACCAAGGGGGCGGCAGAGCTGGGTGGCGCGGTCGAGATGTTGGAGGAGTTTCCAAAATTTCAACCCGCGGTATATATACCCAGTCACTATCAGTGTGACCGAGTGGAACAACTCGGTGACACCGAGATGCAAAACTGTTAGCAGTTACTGCAACTCGGTGTGATCGAACTGTTCTAATCGGTTGCATCGAGGTGAAAACCTAGATCAACTTAATGAATTCGGTGAAACCAATTGGAATAAGTTGGTTTGACCGATATGCATTAAGAAGTTTTGGAGTTTAAGCCCTTGACGGATCGGTGACACCAAGTGCTCCTCACCCAGTGGGTCTGAAATCGACTTGTTCAAACTTTGTGATGTAGCATGAATAGAGTTTGAGACGAGAAAAGCATAGATAGCTAGAGGGAAAACTTAGGCATTCTTGTCCATCTATTTGGCAAAAGAGGAAAGGCCAAACAATCAAAGAAAAAATGGATGTCCTAGAATGGAGAAAAATATGCAACCAACATGCTCACACAATAAGATGGCAAATAAAACATGTGGCAAAGCATGCACAAGCACTCTAGCATCTATCAAACAATTGGTGATGACTATGTCATCTATATATTAGTATATTGACTTAGGAGTCAAATGAGAACAATTGATCATAGGTCATACTCATCGTTTAAGCACAAGTGGGGTTACCACTTTTACATAAAGCATTGTTGCGTTCACATCATTAGAGTTGCTTTAGCTCAATTCTTAGAGTAAAGCTCTCCCTAGATGTGATATCGCCCCTTAGAGGGATGAACTAACCTTGGGTTTTGTCGATGATGACTTAATGTAGATGTTGAAGATGTGGATGCTCAATGTTGGTGTAGATCATTTGGAGCAATCTATTTGAGTAAGTTTCACTTTCAATACCTACATGGGTTAGTCCCACAAGGAACATACAAGGATATCCATAGACATAGAGTGAAACACACATATAATGATGTCAATGAGAGCAATAGATTACCTTGACCCCTGTCTTACCAACAAGAGGGTTTGTGACTCCTTGAACTAGTGCAAGATATGGAAGTTGGTTGCACTTGTCCTTGCCAAAATGAATATGAGTGAAATATGTTGACGGAGTCACCCTCAAGAACTCTCTAATTCTTCTTCTTTGGGATCCACAAACTTGATGGGAATCCTCAGAGTTCTAGTCGTACTTGATGAAGTAGAACTTAGTCTTGGGAACCCACTTGACCAAGGCCTTAGGAGCTTCGTCAAATGAATCAATCTCTTCTTGAAGATTGTCCTTGCCCTTTAGCTTGTGGTCTTGTGGTGGACGATCATATTGAGTTTGTGTTCCCCCAAAGGAAGTGGGGTGATACTTCTCTTGTTGAGGAACAAACTTTGTCTTGGGTATTGATCTTCTTCGCACTCAACTCCATTGACATTGAACTTTCGTTCAAAACCAACACCTTGATTCTTCCGGTGCCTTCCTTGCTTGCGTACAATTTCCTCAAATTGCTTACTCCCGGAAAGACTCTTGTAAACACCTTTCTATATATTTCCCTTCAATAAGCTATTTTCTTGCTCAAGTGTAACTTGGCTAAGGGAATCATTAGTAGAATCAAGAGAACTACAAGAAGCAACAATATTGGATTTAACATGATTATTGTTACTACTAGAGGAAGAATCTTTCTTGTACTTATTGCCAGATTTTACTTGAGGCATATAATTAGACAAGAGAAAACACTTGGCAATGTAAGAAGAACTTTTCTTTCGAAGATCATCATTGATATGCCTTTAAGAACCCATGCTCTTGCTCTTAGTTGAGCTTCTTGAAGTGTAGTTTCTCCTGAATTTTTAAAAGTTCTCGATGATCCTCTAAGGTAGTTTCATGAGCTAACTTAAGAGTGTTTAGTTCTTTAGTTAGACGCTAACTCTCCATCTTATCATTATCATTCGTTTCATCTTGATTAGCATGATTAATCGCAATTTTGTCATAGTTTTCATCACTAGTGCTACCAACAAGTAAATCATCATCTCCTAGCAGATCATTTTCATCACTGTTGAAATCAAGATATTCGGGGTGTGATACCTTAGAGCCTTTAGCAATGAAGCATCTTCCAATTCCTTCATTAGGTGAGTCAAATATATCGTAGGAGTTGGCTGACATAAGAGCAATTCTGGCAACACCTTAATCTTGAGTATCTTCAGATTCGGAGTGATAGCTTCTCTTGGAGTAGTTATCGGAGTCGGAACCAGATACCCATTCACCAACATGAGCTTGGTGTCTTCGTCTTGTGTAGCACCTTGATGATTTGTCCTTCCTTTCCGTATTCTTGCTTCTACGAGAGGGTCTTCGTTCATAAAGATCATCTCTACTCCTTCTCTCTCCTGGTGGTGATTCATCTCTTTTACTTCATCTTTTGGGTGAATCTTCTCTTATCTTGTATGGAGCCTTACACTCATTTGAGTAGTGTCTGGGTCTCCCACAATTGTAGCAATTGCGATCATGACTAGCAGATCTTTTGTCGTTGTAGGATGTTGACTTGGAACTTCTCTCTTTACTTCTATTCTTGTAGAATTTGTTGAAGTTCTTCACCATTAAGCTCAATTCTACATTCAAGACATGTTTCTCACTTGATGTGGTAGGAGCATCACATGAGGCTTTGTAAGCACCACTAGACTTGTTGTGAAGCTCTTCCTTATCCTTGAGTTACATCTCATGAGCAACAATTCTACCAATGACTTTCGTTGGCTTGAGATCTTTGTAGTTGGGCATCATTTGGATCAAAGTGCACATGGTATCATATTTTCCATCCAAGGCTCTTATGATCTTCTTCATGATGAATATGTCGGTCATATCTTTGCTTCCTAAGCCGGTAATCTCATTTGTGATGAGAGCAAGCCTAGAGTACATTTCAGCGACTCCTTCACCATCCTTCATCTTGAACTTATAAAGTTGACTTTGAAGCACATCCAACTTGGATTCCTTGACAGACTCGGTAGCTTTGTGCATATCAACCAAAGTATCCCAAATTTCCTTTGCATTCTCAAGACGGCTGATTTTGTTGAATTCTTCGGGCACAATCCATTGAAAATAATATCGCAAGCTTGATCATTGTATTGCAACATCTTCAATTCTTCCGTGGACGCTTCACAACCTGGTTCTCTTCCATCTTTGAACTATTCACCTTGCAAACCAATTCGCACAATAGCCCAAACGGTAGGGTTACGTCCAAGAATATGCATTTTCATTTTATGTTTCCAACTAGAAAAATTAGTACCATCAAAGTGAGGACCTCTACGGTGATAACTTCCCTCGCTAGACACCATACTCTCCTAGGTTTTGAAACCAAATCACCAAAGCTATAGAAATCAAGGCAAATGGAGACCAAAGCTCTAATACCAATTGTAGGGTCGAAAGTAGGTCTAGAGGGGGGTGATTAGACTACTTGACCAAATAAAAATCTAGCCTTTTCCCAATTTTAAATGTTGCTAGATTTTAGCAATTAGAACAACTCAAGTAACCAACCTACACATGCAATTCTAAGAGTGTAGTGGAGGAAAGTAAAGCATTGCATATGAAGGTAAAGGGAGGGATTTGGAGAGTGCAAACGCAATGGAGACACGGAGATTTTTGGCGTGGTTCCGATAGGTGGTGCTATCGTACATCCACGTTGACGGAGACTTCAACCCACGAAGGGTAACGGCAGCGCGAGTCCACGAAGGGCTCCACCCACAAAGGGTCCACAAAAAAACAACCCTGTCTATCCCACCATGGCCATCGCCCATGAAGGACTTGTCTCACTCGGGTAGATCTTCATGAAGTAGGCGATCTCCTTGCCCTTACAAACTCTTGGGTTCAACTCCACAATCTTGTTGGAGGCTCCCAAGTGACACCTAACCAATCTAGGAGACACCACTCTCCAAAAGGTAATAAATGGTGTGTTGATGATGAATTCCTTGCTCTTGTGCTTCAAGTGATAGTCTCCCCAACACTCAACTCTCTCTCACAGATTTGGATATGGTGGAAAGATGATTTGAGTGGAAAGCAACTTGGGGGAGGCTAGAGATCAAGATTCTTGTGGTATGATTTGTATATCTTGGTATCAAGACATGAGTAGGTGGTTTTCTCTCAAAAAATGTGTAGTGGAAGTGTAGGCATGTTCTGATGGCTCTCTCTCAAATTGAGATGGGGGTGGAGGGGTATATATAGCCTCCACACAAAATCCAACCGTTACACACATTTGACCCAACTCGGTCAGACCGAATAGGAGAACTCGGTGAGACCGAAGCAGTTCAAAATGTGAACGTTAGGAATCTCGGTGGGACCGACATGATCTACTCAGTGTGACCAATGTGCTAGGGCTAGGGAAAAACCTCATCTCGGTGGCGGCAATTGCATGAACTCGATGATTCCTATTTCAGCAAAGAGCAATACAGAGAATTGGTCAAGCAAACTCGGTGGGACCGGTCGCTCATTTTGGTGAGACCGGAAGGTTACAAGGGAAACAGTGAGTTTACCATGCAAACTCGATGGGACCGACCGCTCTTCTCGGTGAGACCGAAATGTTACAAAAGGATCATAGAGAGTTTGCAAATCCATCTCGGTGAGACCGAGATCCGTATCGGTGTGACCGAATTGTCTAGGGTTTCTGGTGGTGGCTATGTCAAATGAACTCGGTGGCGCCAGATGGATCAAATCGGTGAGGCCAAGTTTGACTTAGGGTTTTGGACATATGTGGAATTTGAGAAAGTGGCTGAGGGTTTTTGAGCAATATCACTAAGCACTTCAGCAACCAGATCATTAAGCAACACCCCATCACCTTTTAATAGTATTGGCTTTCCTACAGACTCAATGTAATCTTGGATCACTAAAATGGAAATGTAGAGTCTTGAGCTTTTGCCAATCTTTGTCCATGCCATGCCAATCATTGAACTTCCTGAAATATTTAAATTGAATGGATATTAGTTCAATGAGCTATATGTTGTTATTAATTATCAAAACCACCCGGGGATTAGTTACACTTTCACAAGGTAATATTCAAGGAAGACCTAAGCGTCTCAGCTTGGGGATGCCCCGGATGGCATCCCCTCTTTCATCTTCAATCTATCGGTATCTTACTTGGATCTACATTTTTATTCATTACATGATATGAGTTTTGCTTGGAGCATCTTGTATTATAGTTTTGTGTTGTTTGCTTTTTAGTTCAGCACGAGCTCCTCGGTGTTTCCTCGGATGGTGCTGTCACAGTCGCCGCACGCGTCTACCATGAAATCAATTCCCAGCTTCCACATCTATCTGCAAGCCTCCCGCTTCTCTGGGAATATTCGCTGGAGGTGAGCGTGGTGGCACCATCCACGCCCGTGCCCATGGCCATCGACCTCAATGCCACGCCGGTGGGCGGTGCATCATCCTCCGGTGGGGCGAGGAAACACCCACGGGAGACTCCTGATGGAAATATGCCATAGAGGCAATAATAAAATGGTTATTATTATATTTTCTTAATCATGATATATGTTTATTATTCATGCTAGAATTGTATTTACCAGTAACCTAAATACATGTGTGAATACATAAAAAAATATCGTGTCCCTAGTAAGCCTCTACTAGACTAGCTCGTTAATCAAAGATGGTTAAGGTTTCCTAACCATGGACATGAGTTGTCATTTGATAACGGGATCACATCATTGTGAGAATGATGTGATGGGCAAGACCCATTTGTTAGCTTAGCATTTGATTGTACATTTTGTTGATACTGTTGTCATGTATGTGAAATACATATTCGTTTGACTATGAGATCAAGCAACTCTCGAATACCGGAGGAATGCCTTGTGTGCTATCAAACGTAACAACATAACTGGGTGATTAAAAAGATGCTTTACAGGTATCTCTGAAGGTGTCATGTTCGGTTGGCATGAATCGAGATTAGGATTTGTCACTCTGAGTATCAGAGAGGTATCTCTCGGCCCTCTTGGTAATACACATCATAATAAGTCTTGCAAGAAAATGACTAATGAGTTAGTCACGGGATGATGTATTATGGAACGAGTAAAGAGACTTGCCGGTAACGAGATTGAACTAGGTATAGAGATACCGACGATCGAATCTCCGGCAAGTAACATACAGACGGACAAAGGGAATTATGTAATGTTGTCATAAAGGTTCGACCGATAAAAGATCTTCGTGGAATATGTAGGAATCAATATGGGCATCCAGGTCCCGCTATTGGTTATTGACCGGAGAGGTGTCTCGGTCATGACTACATAATTCCCGAACCCCGTAGGGTCGCACGCTTAATGTTCATTGACGCTAGAGTAGCATTGGGATATTGGATGAGTGGTAACCAAATATTGTTCAGAGTTCCGAATGAGATCTCGGACATCACGAGGAGTCCCGGAATGGTCGAGAGGTAAAGATTTATATATGGGAAGTCATATTTTGGGTTCCGAAAAAAGGTGGAGTTTTTTTTCGTATTGTATCGGGAAGCTTCCAGAAGGTTCCAGAGGATTCCGGAGGGGCCCGGAAGTCCACAAGTGGGTCCACCACGACCCAAGGGTTAGCATGGGTTGTGGGGAGGCACCCTGGCCTTATTGGTCTAGGCGCACCAAGTCCTCAAAACCCTATGTGGCTAGGGAAGGCAAAAAAGGAAGGAGTCCTAGTAGGAATTGGATTGGACTTGGAGTCCAAGTCCTCTCCCCCTTAGGTGCGCCCTTCGGCTTGGATGGGCTGTTTGACATGCCCCTCCACCTATATATAGAGGGGAGGGGGCGCCCTGATGTCTACTACACAACCTTCTTCTTGTAGACGTTGTTGGGCCTCCAAGTGCAGAGGTTTGTAGGACAGTAGCAAATTTCCCTCAAGTGGATGACCTAAGGTTTATCAATTCGTGGGAGGTGTAGGATGAAGATGGTCTCTCTCAAACAACCCTGCAACCAAATAACAAAGAGTCTCTTGTGTCCCCAACACACCTAATACAATGGTAAATTGTATAGGTGCACTAGTTCGGCGAAGAGATGGTGCTACAAGTGCAATATGGATAGTAGATATAGGTTTTTGTAATAGGAAAATATAAAAATAGCAAGGTAACTAAAGATAAAAGTGAGCATAAATGGTATGGCAATGATAGGAGACAAGGCCTAGGGTTCATACTTTCACTAGTGCAAGTTATCTCAACAAGGATAACATAATTGGATCATATTACTAGCCCTCAACATGCAGCAAAGAGTCACTCCAAAATAACTAATAGCGGAGAACAAACAAAGAGATTATGGTAGGGTATGAAACCACCTCAAAGTTATTCTTTCTGATCGATCTATTCAAGAGTCCATAGTAACGTTCAATCTATCATAGAGTTCGTACTAGAATAACACCTTAAGACACAAATCAACCAAAACCCTAATGTCACCTAGATACTCCATTGTCACCTCAAGTATCCGTGGGCATGATTATACGATATGCATCACACCTCAGAAACATCTATTCAACCAACACAAAGAACTTCAAAGAGTGCCCCGAAGTTGCTACCGGAGAGTCAAGACGAAAACGTGTGCCAACCCCTATGCACAGACTCCCAAGGTCACGGAACCCGCAAGTTGATCACCAGAACATACATCAAGTAGATCACATGATATCCCTGTCACCACAGATAAACACGTCCAAGACATACATCAAGTGTTCTCAAATCCTTAGAGACTCAATCCGATAAGATAACTTCAAAGGGAATACTCAATCCATTACAAGAGAGTAGAGGGGGAGAAGCATCATAAGATCCAACTATAATAGCAAAGCTCGCGATACATCAAGATCGTGCCATCTCAAGAACACGAGAGAGAGAGAGATCAAACACATAGCTACTACTACATACCCTCAGCCCCGAGGGTGGACTACTCCCTCCTCGTCATGGAGAGCGTCGAGATGATGAAGATGGCCACCGGTGAGGCTCCCCCCCTCTCGCAGGGTGCCGGAACCGGGTCTAGATTGGTTTTCGGTGGCTACAGAGGCTTTCGGCGGCGGAACTCCCGATCTAGGTTAATTTCTGAAGGTTTCAGTATTTATAGGATTTTTTGGCGTAGGGCACAAGTCAGGGGGGCTTCTGGGTTGTCCACGAGATAGGAGGGCGCGCCCCCCTGCCCAGGGCATGCCCCCCCACCCTCGTGGGCAGCCCGTGGCTCTCCTGGCCCAACTCTGTTACTTCGGGGGCTTCTTTTGGTCCAGAAAAAATCATCAAAAATTGGCACGTCAATTGGACTCCGTTTGATATTATTTTTCTGTAAAACCCTAAAACAGGAGAAAAACAGAAACTGGCACTAGGCTTTGGGTTAACAGGTTAGTCCCAAAAATCATATAAAAGTGTATATAAAAGCCCATTAGACATCCTAGAAGGATAATATAATAGCGTGGAACAATCAAAAATTATAGATACGTTGGAGACGTATCAAGTATCCCCAAGCTTAATTCCTGCTCGTCCTCGAGTAGGTAAATGATAAAAACAAAAAATTTGATGTGGAATGCTAACCAACATAATTTCCAATGTAATTATCTTAATTGTGGCATGAATGTTTAGATCTGAAAGATTCAAGACAAAAGTCTATGTTGACATTAGAAATAATAATACTTCAAGCATACTACCAAAGCAATCATGTCTTCTCATAATACTATGGCTAAATAAAGTTATCCCTACAAAATCATATAGTCTGGCTATGCTCCCTCTTCATCACACAAAATATTCATATCATGCACAACCCCGATTTCAGCCAAGCACTTGTTTTCATACTCTGTTCTTTCAAACCTTTCAACTTTCACGCAATACATGAGCGTGAGCCATGGACATAGCACTATGTGGAATAGAGTGGTGCTTGTGGAGAAGACAAAAAGGAGGAAGATAGTCTCACATCGACTAGGCGTATCAACGGCCTATGGAGATGCCCATCAATAGATATCAATGTGAGTGAGTAGGGATTGCCATGCAACGGATGCACTAGAGCTAAATATGTATGAAAGCTCAACAAAAGAAACTAGTGGGTGTGCATCCAACTTGCTTGCTCACGAAGACCTAGGACATTTGAGGCAGCCCATCATTGGAATATACAAGCCAAGTTCTATAATGAAAATTCCCACTAGTATATGAAAGTAACTAAACATGAGACTCTCTATCATGAAGAACATGGTGCTACTTTGAAGCACAAGTGTGGAAAAAGATAGTAGCAATTGTCCCTTTTTTCCAATTTTTTGGGCCTTTTGTTTTTTCTTTGGCCTTTTTTTGTGGAGGGGATTTATTGATTTAGCCTTTCCTCACATGGGACAATGCTCTAATAATGATGATCATCACACTTTCATTGAATTAGAACTCGATATTACAACTCGATACTAGAACAAGTATGACTCTATATGAATGCCTACGGTGGTGTACCGGGATATGCAATGAATCAAGAGTGACATGTATGAAAAGATATGCATGGTGGCTTTGCCACAAATACGATGTCAACTACATAATCATGCATGGCAATATGACAATATGATGCGTGTCATATGAACGGAACAATGGAAAGTTGCATGGCAATATATCTCGGAATGGCTATGGAAATGCCATGATAGGTAGGTATGGTGGCTGTTTTGAGTAATAATATGGTGGTTGTTTTGAGGAAGGATATATAGTGGGTGTATGGTACCGGCGAAAGTTGCGCGGTACAGGTGTAGGATCGAAAGTAGGTCTAGAGGGGGGTGATTAGACTACTTGACAATATAAAAAAATCTGCCTATAGATCATGCAATGTTTTTGATAGTTTCACAATTAAGATCAATTCAAGTATCACCCTACACATGCAATTCTAGAGTATAAGCAGCGGAAAGTAAATTGCACATGTAAAAGAGAGGTGGAGAAGATCAAACGCAGTTTGGTGACACGAAGATTTTTGTCGTGGTTCCGATAGGTGGTGCTATCGTACATCCACGTTGATGGAGACTTCAACCCACGGAGGGTAACGGCTGCACGAGTCCACGGAGGGCTCCACCCACGAAGGGTCCACGAAGAAGCAACCTTGTCTATTCCATCATGGCCTACGCCCACGGAGGACTAGCCTTACTCGGGGTAGATCTTCACGAAGTAGGCGATCTCCTTGCCCTTACAAACTTCTTGGTTCAACTCCACATCTCAAAGACGGAGGCTCCCAAGCGACACCTAACCAATCTAGGAGGCACCACCCCCCAAAAGGTAATAGACGGTGTTGATGATGATGAACTCCTTGATCTTGTGCTTCAAATGATAATCTCCCCAACACTCAACTCTCCTCACTGATATGGCTGTGGTGGAAGAAAGGCTTGAGTGGAAAGCAACTTGGGAAGGCTAGAAATCAAGTTTCATATGGTAGGAATGGAATGGCTTGATCTCAACACAAGGGTAGGTGGTTCACTTCTCAGAAAGTGTATGGTAGAAGTAGTGGTACTTTCTGATGGCTCTCCTCACGAATGAAGAGGGGGTGGAGGGGTATATATAGCCTCCACACAAAATCCAACCGTTACACACACATTTGACCAATCTCGGTGAGACCGAAGTGAAAACTCGGTCAGACCGAAAGTTCAAATATAGTGAACGTTGGGATTTTCGGTGGGACCGAAAATACCATCTCGGTGTGTCCGAAGTGAGTCAAAGGTTGGAGCTTGCCATCTCGGTGTGACCGAAAACAACAACTCGGATATTCCGAAATGCTGTCAATTGGTTACAGAAGGTTGGCAGTCCATTTTCGGTGAGACCGAAAGTCAGAATCGGATGGACCGAGAAATTAGGGTTTGGGGAAATAACTGAAGTGGTTCATCTCGGTGGGACTGAGTTTGCAGAATCGGTTTGTCCGAGATTACTTATGAGTGTGTTGAAAAGTGAAGAGTGCTGATAGTTGAGGGAGCTAGATCACCAAGCACTTGAGCAACAAGAACATTAACACAACCTCATCCCCTTTTAATAGTATTGGCTTTTCCTATGGACTCAATGTGATCTTTGATCACTAAACCAAAAATGGAGTCTTGAGCTTTTGCCAATGCTTGTCTTAGCATTTTGAGGGGTCCACTTCTTCAGACATTTCCATATCCATATCATCGAACTTTTCTGAAATGATTCTCAAGTGAATATTAGTTCAATGATATATATGTTGTTATTAATTACCAAAACCACCCGGGGATTAGTTGCACTTTCAATCTCCCCCTTTTTGGTAATTGATGACAACATATAGATCAAAGCTTCGACAAAGGATATAATCAATGAATAATATCGTCGCTTTGAGAAGTATGTGATAAACAAGAGCTCCCCCTAAATTTGTGCATTATTTAAAATTTGCGTTTGAATGCAAATGCACAATCGATTAGGATTATGGGTCACTCTTCCATGTCACATACATCTTGGTGGAGCGCACAAAATGATAAGAATGAATAACATGCACTAAATCACCAAGACAAGAGTAAATAGCCATACAAAAAGGAATAGCATATGATAAGCAATAAGCACACATTAAGGCATAGTATGACTAAGCACTCATTAAGGTAGCATCAAACGTGGTAGCAAGCACACTTAAAGTATCAGGAACCAAAAGAAACCAATGTATCACAAAGAAAAACCGGCAAAAGAACGAAAGACGAAAGAGCACTCTCTCTCTCGAAGCCCTATGATCTATAACAATTTCTCCCCCTTTGGCAACAAGTTACCAAAAAGTTCGAAAAGGTATAGAGCTAAACGTCACTGCGGGCTCTGCTGGCGGCTCCCGTCTGGGTAGATGTCGGTGTAGAGATAGCTGCATCGGCGAAGACTTCTGCTGATGTCTGCGGTGGAGGAGTGGATGCTGGAGCTGGAGGAACTGCTGGAGCTGTAGCTGGTGCTGAAGTGGTAGCCCTGGAGTCTGTCACTGGGATAGCTGCAGATCTGGATCTCTGGGAATCTGAGCAGTCTGGCGATGAGAGTCCTGGACAAGATCATCCTGCATAAGCTCTGCTCTCTCCTGCCTTGTCTCCTCCATGTCTGCCTCAAGCTTGTTGACAGACACCTGAATCTCAGTCAGCTTCACGTCCAGAGCGTGGATCTTGTCCTCGACAATCCTCTCTAGGCTCTCCTGAGATTGCTCAATGCTGGCCATGTGTTGTTCAATCCTCTGGGTAGCTTCAAGAATTTGTTCTCCAAAGCTCTTTGGCTTAGCTGCTGCTGCTGCTGCCTCTTTGTCAGCTTTAGCCTTCTTCGCAGCTTCGATTTTGGCTTGTCCTTCAACTGAGGTAGGATCCTCTTCATCCATCACAACCACGTTGTCCTCATGCTCTGGCTGCAGTGGCAAGTGCTTCCTATCCAACATGAATTTGCCCGTGCCAAACTTGGCGTTGATGAGCATCTGTATCTGCGGTGCAAACCCACACGACCTCTTCTGGTCAGCTGCAGTCCTCTTAATGGTCTCTACCATTAAGTCCATCACCTTAAAAGGTGCCTTCTCATCGAGAATGTGCAGCATGTTGATAGAATAGCCTCGAATCATCCGGTGGTCTCCTGACTTAGGCATCAATGTATGCCTCAGAATAGTGTTAGTGGTGGTCAGACCTGCCTGGAGATAGTACACTGAGCCAAGCTTCCATCCTTCCAAATCAGCAGCTGGGATCTCCTTGTACATGTTCTTCATGGAATCATGACTCTTCTTAGGAATCCCATAGACATCAATGTCGTCCTCTCTCTGTACTGGAGCGTTCAGAAGTTCTGCCCATTCTTCAACAGTCGAAGAAAACCTTTGACCTTCAGTCATCCAGGTGATCTTGCCATCAGGGTAGAAGTGGGCTGTGGCATAGAACTGCATGATCATCTCGTCATTCAAAGCTGTCAGCTCTTGACCCACAAAATCAGCAACTCCACATGCAGTAAAGCTCTCATGCACATGGGGAAAGAAGTCCCGGTGCTCTTCACTGTCAATGTACTTCCAGTCAACATACCTGGTGTCAGCAACAATGGGCTTCTTATCCATTAGCACGGTCTCATAGAAATCATTCTGCTCTCTGGTGTGGAATCTGGGGTCCACAGCAGTCCTTCTCCTTACAGCATATGGATCAGACTGTCTCCATAGCCTGAGACCTTTGTCCTTCCTTGCCTTCATGTCCTCAGCTTGAGGATGAGCATCATTGTGGAGTGGCAACTTGGGACGGAGCTTAAGCAACACATGCTCTTCATCTGATTCAGACGGTGGCATCTCACCTTTGTTCTTCTCAGAAGCTGGAATGCTTCTGGTTGTTCTCTTGGGCTTGGCTGGAGCTGCCTTGACTGGAGCAGGCTTCTTGGGCTTAGAAGAGGCTTGAGCCCGAATAGCATCACCCATGAACTTAGCTTTCTGAGGAGGAGGCTGGGGTGCTTCTTCTTCTTCTTCTTCAGCATCATCCTGAGGTTCAGCATATACTACCCTCTTCCTTTTGGAAGTCTTCTTCACCTTGCTTGGAGCAGGCTCTTCCAAGTTGAGCTTCTTAGCAACTGCTGACTGCTTCACTTTGCTTGTGCCTTTCCTTGGCTGCTGCCCTTGGTGCTCTTTGGCAACCACATTCCTCTTGGGCTTGGAGGTAACTTCCTCAGCAACAAAGTCAGAGTCCTCATCATCAGAAGTTCTCTTCTTCCTGGTTCTGGTGGCTGCAGGAGGCAAACCACTAGGGGTGCTCCTCTCACCATCATCACTAGAGCTGCTCGCAGGACTTGTATCTGCCTCTGGAATTTCAGCAAACGGTGATTCAGACCTGTTCTGGCTGTCACTGACATCTGACATGGCTGAAAAACCTGTGAAAAGATAAGGTATAGGCAGAGTAGAAGAGTTATCACAACTGCAGAAGTTTTTGCAAAAAAAATGAGTTCAAAACTTAGTTTTGAGTTTTCACAGAATGTATTTCGGTCAAACCGATTTCAAGTTTCGGTGCAACCGAAGTACTCAACAGAAACCTACACACCACTTTCGGTCAGACCGAAATGGGTTTCGGTCCTACCGAAAACTTAGGGTTTCACTGAAACTACTTTTCGGTCGTTCCGATTGGCACAACTCGGTTAAACCGAATTATGCAGTGCAATGGCCAGAGGCCAAATCGGTCATTCCGAGTTTCAAAATCGGCTTCACCGAGATGCATTCCGTGGAAACCTAAACCTAAGAATTTTCCTCGAAACTAGAAGATCTGAACTATTGTATAGGGAACATATCAAACGTGGATTGAATCATGGCAAACCTATCGTGCAAGAATAGGAAGTGGAGCACGAAAAGGGATCGGGACACACCCTAACTTGGTGGTGTCCCTCTACGGCGGCAACGGTGGAGATGATTACCGTTGACGGCGGCGGAGACCTACGGCGAGGGCGCACAGGCGACGAAGGCGACGATCCGTAGACCAGGGCGGCGTCAGCAGGGGTCTTGGGGGCGAACGGTTTGAAGAAAGAAATCGCGCGCAGCCCCTCGGGTATATATATAACCCCATGCTGTCGGTGGGACCGAGTTGAAAAACTCGGTGTCACCGAGATGTATAACTGCTGTGCAGTTACACATATCGGTCAGACCGAGAGTTTGAACTCGGTTTCACCGAGATGAAACCTAGATCAGTCTAAGCGTTTCGGTTGGACCGAGATTGAGAAACCGGTCAGACCGAAATGGACTTAGAAGGTTTTGGAAGTCAGCCTTAGACGAATCGGTGGTTCCGAGTGCTCCTCACTCGGACTGTCCGAAAAAGACTTGTTCAAAGTTGTGATATGAGCATGAATAGAATTTGAGACAAGAAAGCATAGATAGCTAGGGAAGGTGCTTAGGCATTCTTGTCCATCCATTTGGCCAGAAAAATCAAAACAATCAAAACAACAAATGGATGTCCTTGAATGGATGAAATCATGCATTCAACATGCTCACACAATAAGATAGCAACTGAAATATGTGTCAAACATGCACAACCAAACACTCTAGCTACTAGCACACAATTTGTCGATGACTAGGTCATCTATATATGAGTATATTGACTTAGGAGCCAAATGAGAACATTTGATCATAGGTCATACTCATCGTTTAAGCACAAGTGGGGTTGCCACTTTTACATAAAGCATTTATGTGTTCACATCATTTGAAGATGCTTTAGCTCAATTTTTAGAGCAAAGCTCCCCCTAGATGTGAGAACCCCTTTTAAAGGGTCAAACTAACCTTGGGTTGTCGTAGAAGACTTCATGTAGATGTTGAAGATGTGGATGCTCAATGTTGATGTAGATCATCAAGAGTTGAGAGCAATCCTTTGGATTAGGGCACTTTCAATACCTACATGGGTTAGTCCCACAAGGAACAAACAAGAATATCCATAGACATAGAGTGAAGTACACAAAGGATGATGTCCATGAAAGCAATGATTACCTTGTCCCTTGACTTACCAACAAGAGGGTTTGTGACTCCATGAACTAGTGCATGATGTGGAAGTTGATTGCACAAGTTCTTGCCAAAATGAATATGAGTGAAGTTTGTTGGCGGAGTCACCCTCAAGAACCTACTAGTTCTTCTTCTTTGGGATCCACATCATCTTGATGGGAATCCTTGGTGTTGTAGTTGAGCTTGACGAAGTAGAACTTGATGTGTCCTTGGGAACCCACTTGACCATGGCTTGAGGTGCTTCAATGAATGCATCAATCTCCTCTTGAAGCTTGTCCTTGGCCTTTAGCTTGTGGTCTTGTGGTGGAAGGTCATCTTGAGCTTGTTCCACATTGCAAGAAGTAGGATCATACTTCTCCTTTTGTGAGACAAACTGTGGAGTAGGGTATTGACCTTCTTCCCACTCAACACCTTCGGCGTTGAACTTTCGCTCAAAACCAATCCCTTGATTCTTCCGGTGTCTTCCTTGTTTGCGAACAATCTCCTCAAAGTTCTTGCTTCCGGCAAGACTCTTGTAGACACCTTTCTCAATGATTTCCTTGTCCCTTGACTTACCAACAAGAGGGTTTGTGACTCCATGAACAAGTGCATGATGTGGAAGTTGATTGCACAAGTTCTTGCCAAAATGAATATGAGTGAAGTTTGTTGGCGGAGTCACCCTCAAGAACCTACTAGTTCTTCTTCTTTGGGATCCACATCATCTTGATGGGAATCCTTGGTGTTGTAGTTGAGCTTGACGAAGTAGAACTTGATGCGTCCTTGGGAACCCACTTGACCATGGCTTGAGGTGCTTCAATGAATGCATCAATCTCCTCTTGAAGCTTGTCCTTGGCCTTTAGCTTGTGGTCTTGTGGTGGAAGGTCATCTTGAGCTTGTTCCACATTGGAAGAAGTAGGATCATACTTCTCCTTTTGTGAAACAAACTGTGGAGTAGGGTATTGACCTTCTTCCCACTCAACACCTTCGGCGTTGAACTTTCGCTCAAAACCAATCCCTTGATTCTTCCGGTGTCTTCCTTGTTTGCGAACAATCTCCTCAAAGTTCTTGCTTCCGGCAAGACTCTTGTAGACACCTTTCTCTATGATTTCCTTCAATAAGCTATTTTCTTGCTCAAGTGTAACTTGGCTTGAAACATTGTTAGTGGAATCAAGAGAACTACTAGAAGCAACAATATTGGATTTAACATTATTATTGTTACTACTAGAGGAAGAATTTTTCTTATGCTTGTCATGCTTAGTCTTGATAGGTGGCAAGAAATTAGACAAGAGAAGTCGTTTGGCAAGATATGAAGAACTCTTCTTTCGAAGATCGTCATTGATCGCTTTTAGAAACTCATGTTCTTGCTCTAGAGTGAGCTTCTCGAAGCGTAGCTTCTCATGAGATCTTAGGAGCTCTCTATGATCTTCTTGAGTTGTTTCATGAGCTAACTTAAGAGTGTTTAGTTCTTTAGTTAGACGCTCAATCTCCTTCATAGCATTGTCATTCGACTCTTCTCGACTATAAAGACTACTAGCATTTCATCATTACTAAGCTCACTACATTTATCATGCAAGAGCTCATCTTCACCAAGCAAGTCATCCTCATCACTATCAAAGTCAATGAATTCAGGGTGTGTTACCTTGGGACCTTTAGCCATGAAGCATCTTCCAATTCCCTCATTTGGTGAATCAAATAAGTCGTAGGAGTTGGAGTTGGAGGATACTAGTGCAAGTCCGGCAACACCTTCATCTTGACTATAGTCGAAGTCGGAGTGATAGCTTCCATCGGATTGATTGTCAGAGTCGGAGCCGGAGACCCATTCACCAGTATGAGCTTGATGTCTTCTTCTTGTGTAGCTCCTTGATGACTTGTCTTTCCTCTCCGAATCCTTGCTTCTCCGAGAGGGTCTTCGTTCATAACGATCATCTCTGCTCCTTCTCTCTCTCCGAGGTGACTCATCTCTTGCTCTTCTTCTTGGAGATTCTTCTCTTCTCTTGTGGGGAGCCGTACACTCATTTGAGAAGTGTCCGGGTCTTCCACAATTGTAGCAGTTTCGATCACGACTAGAAGATCTCTTTTCATCATATGATCTAGACTTTGAGCTTCTTTCTTTGCCTCTATTCTTGTAGAACTTGTTGAAGTTCTTGACCATTAGGCTTATCTCTTCATTGGAAATTAGCTTGTCACTTGAGGTAGTAGGAGCATCACTTGTAGCTTTGTAAGCACCACTTGACTTGTTGTGAAGCTCTTCTTTATCCTTAAGTGTCATCTCATGAGCAACAATTCTTCCAATGACTTCAGTTGGCTTGAGGGTCTTGTAGTTTGGCATCATTTGGATCAAAGTGCACACGGTGTCATACTTTCCATCCAAAGCTCTGAGAATCTTCTTAATGATGAATCGGTCGGTCATTTCTTCGCTTCCTAAGCCGGCAATCTCATTTGTGATGAGAGCAAGCCTAGAGTACATTTCAGCGACTCCTTCACCATCCTTCATCTTGAACTTGTCAAGTTGACCTTGAAGAATATCTAGCTTTGATTCCTTCACAGATTCAGTACCTTCATGCATTTCAACCAAAGTATCCCAAATCTCTTTAGCATTCTCAAGACGGCTGATTTTGTTGAACTCTTCGGGACACAAAGCATTGAAGAGAATGTCACAAGCTTGAGCATTGTTTTGCAACATCCGCAACTCTTCGGGTGTAGCTTCGCGATCCGGAACTTTTCCTTCTTCAAAGAAATCACCTTGCATGCCAACACAAATAATGCCCCATGCGGCTGGGTTATGACCAAGAATATGCATTTTCATTTTATGCTTCCAACTAGCAAAATTTGTACCATCAAAGTAAGGACCTCTACGATAATTACCCTCACTAGACGCCATACTCTCCTAGGTTGTGAAACCAAGCTTATGGAGTCCAATGCAATGGAAACCAAGGCAATGGAGACCAAAGCTCTGATACCACTTGTAGGATCGAAAGTAGGTCTAGAGGGGGGGTGATTAGACTACTTGACAATATAAAAAAATCTGCCTATAGATCATGCTATGTTTTTGACAGTTTCACAATTAAGATCAATTCAAGTATCACCCTACACATGCAATTCTAGAGTATAAGCAGCGGAAAGTAAATTGCACATGTAAAAGAGAGGTGGAGAAGATCAAACGCAGTTTGGTGACACGAAGATTTTTGTCGTGGTTCCGATAGGTGGTGCTATCGTACATCCACGTTGATGGAGACTTCAACCCACGGAGGGTAACGGCTGCGCGAGTCCACGGAGGGCTCCACCCACGAAGGGTCCACGAAGAAGCAACCTTGTCTATTCCATCATGGCCTACGCCCACGGAGGACTAGCCTTACTCGGGGTAGATCTTCACGAAGTAGGCGATCTCCTTGCCCTTACAAACTTCTTGGTTCAACTCCACATCTCAAAGACGGAGGCTCCCAAGCGACACCTAACCAATCTAGGAGGCACCACCCCCCAAAAGGTAATAGGCGGTGTTGATGATGATGAACTCCTTGCTCTTGTGCTTCAAATGATAATCTCCCCAACACTCAACTCTCCTCACTGATATGGCTGTGGTGGAAGAAAGGCTTGAGTGGAAAGCAACTTGGGAAGGCTAGAAATCAAGTTTCATATGGTAGGAATGGAATGGCTTGATCTCAACACAAGGGTAGGTGGTTCACTTCTCAGAAAGTGTATGGTAGAAGTAGTGGTACTTTCTGATGGCTCTCCTCACGAATGAAGAGGGGGTGGAGGGGTATATATAGCCTCCACACAAAATCCAACCGTTACACACACATTTGACCAATCTCGGTGAGACCGAAGTGAAAACTCGGTCAGACCGAAAGTTCAAATATAGTGAACGTTGGGATTTTCGGTGGGACCGAAAATACCATCTCGGTGTGTCCGAAGTGAGTCAAAGGTTGGAGCTTGCCATCTCGGTGTGACCGAAAACAACAACTCGGATATTCCGAAATGCTGTCAATTGGTTACAGAAGGTTGGCAGTCCATTTTCGGTGAGACCGAAAGTCAGAATCGGATGGACCGAGAAATTAGGGTTTGGGGAAATAACTGAAGTGGTTCATCTCGGTGGGACTGAGTTTGCAGAATCGGTTTGTCCGAGATTACTTATGAGTGTGTTGAAAAGTGAAGAGTGCTGATAGTTGAGGGAGCTAGATCACCAAGCACTTGAGCAACAAGAACATTAACACAACCTCATCCCCTTTTAATAGTATTGGCTTTTCCTATGGACTCAATGTGATCTTTGATCACTAAACCAAAAATGGAGTCTTGAGCTTTTGCCAATGCTTGTCTTAGCATTTTGAGGGGTCCACTTCTTCAGACATTTCCATATCCATATCATCGAACTTTTCTGAAATGATTCTCAAGTGAATATTAGTTCAATGATATATATGTTGTTATTAATTACCAAAACCACCCGGGGATTAGTTGCACTTTCAACAGGAGAGGCTAGCAATGGTGGAAGGGTGAGAGTGCGTATAATCCATGGACTCAACATTAGTCATAAGAACTCATATACTTATTGCAAAAATCTATGGGTCATCAAAACAAAGCTAGCAAAGCATGCTCCTAGGGAGGAGGTTGGTAGGAGTTAACCATCGCACGCCCCCGACCTCCACACAAAGGTTGACACTTTACAAATACCTGATACTCTAACTTCGTCACATAGCGGTTCACCATACGTGCATGCTACGGAAATCACTAACCTTAACACAAGCATTTCTAAATTTCATAATAACTCCACTAGCATGACTCTAATATCACTATCCTCATATCTCAAAACAATTATCAAGCATCCAACTTCTCATCATATTCAATGCACTTAGTGTGAAAGTTGTTACTACATTGATATTGGATGTCTATCATGTGAAGGCTAGTTTTATAGCCAAAGCACATTACCATGCTGTTTTAATAGACTCTCAAAAGGATATAAGTGAAGAATGAGAGATCAACAATTTCTACAAAATATAATCACCACTGTGCTCTAAAAGATATAAGTGAAGCACTAGAGCAATAACAAACTACTCCGAAAGATATAAGTGAAGATCAATGAGTAGTTGAATAATTATGTAACTATGTGAAGACTCTATAACATTTAAGAACTTCAGATCTTGGGATATTATTCAAACAGCAAGCAAAACAAAATAAACTAAATTGACGCTCCAAGTAAAACACATATCATGTGGTGAATAAAAATATAGCTTCGAGTATAGTTATCGATGGATGAAGACGAAAGAGAGGATGCCTTCCTGGGGCATCCCCAAGCTTAGGCTTTTGGTTGTCCTTGAATTTTACCTTGGGGTGCCTTGGGCATCCCCAAGCTTAGGCTCTTTCCACTCTTTGTTCCATAGTCCATCAAAGCAATACTCAAAACTTGAAAACTTCACAACACAAAACTTAGACAAAAATCTCGTGAGCTCCGTTAGTATAAGAAAGCAAACCACTACTCAAAGGTACTGCCATGAATTCATACTTTGTTTATATTTGTGTTAAACCTACTGTATTCCAACTTCTCTATGGTTCATACTACCCAATACTACTCATAGATGCATTGAAATAAGCAAACAACGCACGAAAAACAGAATCTGTCAAAAACAGAACAGTCTACAGTAATCTGCAGGTTTCGCATACTTCTGTAACTCCAAAAAATTCAAACTAAATTGGTAAACGTGAGGATTTTGTCTATTAATCATCTTCAAAAAGAATCAACTAAATAGCACGCTCATGTAAAATCTGGTGACCATTCTAGCGAGCGCTAATGATTCTGTTTTTCACAGCAAGATCATATAAACTTCACACAAGTCTTCCCAAAGGTTCTACTTGGCACAAACACTAATTAAAACACAAAACCACATCTAAACAGAAGCTAGATGCAATATTTATTCCTAAACAAAAGAAAAAACAAAGGAAATAAAATTGGGTTGCCTCCCAACAAGCGCTATCGTTTAACGCCCCTAGCTAGGCATGATGATTTCAATGATGCTCGCATAAAAGATAAGAATTGAAACATAAAAGGAGCATCATGAAGAATATGACTAGCAGATTTAAGCCTAACCCACTTCCTATGCATAGGGACTTTGTAAGAAAACAACTTATGGGAACGATAATCAACTAGCATAGGAAGGGAAAACGAGCATAACTTCAAGATTTTAAGCATATAGAGAGGAAACTTGATATTATTGTAATATGTAGAAGCATATGATCCTCTCTCAAAATAATTTTCAGTAGCATAATGAATGAATTTAACCATATAACCAACACATAAAGCATTCTTTTCATGATCTACTTGCATAGAAATTTTACTACTCTCCACATAAGCAAAATTCTTCTCATTCATAGTAGTGGGAGGAGCAAACTCAACAAAATAACTATCATGTGAAGCATAATCCAATTGAAAATTAGAACCATGATGACAAGTTTCATGGTTATCTTTATTCTTTATAGCATACGTGTCATCACAATAATCATCATAAATAGGAGGCATGCTTTCATCATAATAAATTTGCTCAAAACTTGGGGGACAAAAAATATCATCTTCATCAAACATAGCATCCCCAAGCTTGTGGCTTTGCATATCATTAGCATCATGGATATTCAAAGGATTCACACTAACAACATTGCAATCATGCTCATCATTCACATATTTCATGCCGCATTCTATGCAATTCTTCTTCTAGTACTTGAGCACAATTTTCCTTTCCATCATTTTCATGAAAGATATTAAAAAGATGAAGCATATGAGGTAACCTTAATTCCATTTTTTATAGTTTTCTTTTATAAGGTAAACTAGTGATAAAACAAGAAACTAAAAGATTTTATTGCAAGATCTAAAGATATACCTTCAAGCACTAACCTCCCCGGCAACGGCGCGAGAAAAGAACTTGATGTCTACTAGACAACCTTCTTGTTGTAAACGTTGTCCGGGCTCCAAGTGCAAAGGTTTGTAGGACAGTAGCAAATTTCCCTCAAGTGGATGACCTAAGGTTTATCAATCCGTGGAAGGCATAGGATGAAGATGGTCTCTCTCAAACAACCCTGTAACCAAATAACAAAGAGTCTCTTGTGTCCCCAACACACCCAATACAATGGTAAACTGTATATGTGCACTAGTTCGGCGAAGAGATGGTGATACAAGTGCAATATGGATGGTAGATACAGGTTTTTGTAATAGGAAAATATAAAAATAGCAAGGTAACTAAAGATAAAAGTGAACATAAACGGTATGTCAATGATAGGAGACAAGGCCTAGGGTTCATACTTTCACTAGTGCAAGTTCTCTCAACAAGGATAACATAATTGGATCATATTACTAGCCCTCAACATGCAACAAAGAGTCACTCCAAAGTAACTAATAGTGGAGAACAAACGAAGAGATTATGGTAGGGTACGAAACCACCTCAAAGTTATTCTTTCTGATCGATCAATTCAAGAGTCCGTAGTAACGTTCAATCTATCATAGAGTTCGTACTAGAATAACACCTTAAGACACAAATCAACCAAAACCCTAATGTCACCTAGATACTCCATTGTCACCTCAAGTATCTGTGGGCATGATTATACGATATGCATCACACAATCTCAGAAACATCTATTCGACCAACACAAAGAACTTCAAAGAGTGCCCCGAAGTTTCTACCGGAGAGTCAAGACGAAAACATGTGCCAAGGTCACGGAACAAGCAAGTTGATCACCAAAACATACATCAAGTAGATCACATGATATCCCTTTTTCACCACAGATAAACACGTGCAAGACATACATCAAGTGTTCTCAAATCCTTAAAGACTCAATCCGATAAGATAACTTCAAAGGGAAAACTCAATCCATTACAAGAGAGTAGAGGGGGAGAAGCATCATATGATCCAACTATAATAGCAAAGATCGTGATACATAAAGATCGTGCCATCTCAAGAACACGAGAGAGAGAGATCAAACACATAGCTACTGGTACATACCCTCAGCCCCGAGGGTGGAATACTCCCTCCTCGTCATGGAGAGCGCCGGGATGATGAAGATGGCCACCGGTGAGGGTTCCCCCCTCCGGCAGGGTGCCGGAACGGGGTCTAGATTTGTTTTTGGTGGCTACTTAGGCTTTCGGCAACGGAACTCCCGATCTAGGTTAATTTCCAAAGGTTTCAGTATTTATAGGATTTTTTGGCGTAGGGCACAAGTTAGGGGGGCTTCTGGGCTGTCCACGAAATAGGAGGGCGCGCCCCCCTGCCCAGGGCGCGCCCCCCACCCTCGTGGGCAGCCCGTGGCTCTCCTGGCCCAACTCTTTTACTTCAGGGGCTTCTTTTGGTCCAGAAAAAAATCATCAAAAATTGGCACATCAATTGGACTCCGTTTGATATTCTTTTTCTGTAAAACCCTAAAACAGGAGAAAAACAGAAACTGGCACTGGGCTCTGGGTTAATAGGTTAGTCCCAAAAATCATATAAAAGTGTATATAAAAGCCCATAAGACATCCTAGAAGGATAATATAATAGCATGGAACAATCAAAAATTAAAGATACGTTAGAGACGTACCACGCCCCAAGAGGATACACCAAGCCCTTGGTGCCCCTCTCTCTCCCATTACTCTGTAGTTCCACCGCCTCGTCCCGGAGACGCTCAGCAAAGCGCTGTCGGTGCTCCACCACTACCATCACCACCATGTCGTCGTGATGGTTGTGATCCTATCTACTCCTCCTCTCCCGCTTGCTGGATCAAGAATGAGGACACGTCATTGAGCCGCTAGTGTGCTAAAATTGGACGTGCCGTCCTTTCGGCACTAGATCGGTTGGATCATGATCGGATTGTGAAGAGTAAGACTACATCGACCACGTGATAAACGCTTCCGCTTAGCGATCTACAAGGGTATGTAGATGCTCTCCCCCTCTCGTTGCTATGCATCTCCGTAGATAGATCATTGCGTGTGCATATAATTTTTTGTTTTCCATGCAACGTTTCCCAACAATGCCAGACGACATGCTCCCCGGCGCATGCAACATGTTCGACCGAACGCCGGCGGTCGCCGATGATGAAATGGTCAACCGTTTCATCATGGAGAACATCATCTTCGAAGGTCATGCCACCGCAGCGGCCGCTGCCTCCGCGGCTGCCTACGACCCCAAGGAGACACAAAGCCAAGACGGTTGAGCGCCATTCATGTCGTCGATGAGGGAGTCCTGGATTCCTTTACTACCTTAGCCGGACACGGTAGCAGCAGCCCCAAGAGATGGTTCATCACTTTTGGTCCAGATTCTTGCTTGTTAAAAACAAGATTAAGGACTGCTGCAACGACGACGTGGTTCCCATACTTCACCGCAATTGCACGGACGAGGGAGTCTTGAACGCCCTCAACCGCCATCGAATACATAGTTTTATGGAATTGTCGCATTTAGTACAAGTATTTTGCTATGGAAAGTACATGGAAGGCCCAGAATATACATCTGGAGCAGTCCGTCTTCGGACAATATGCCGCTAAAGCGAAATGGACATACCCTAGCAGGGCATCCAGTAACATGCCCATTGGCAAGAAAAATAGACCTTTCACAGGACAGAGGTCCATTCTGGATGAACTCTTAGATAAGCCTTGCCAAATACCTGCCGCCCAGGACATTACCCCAACCCACAGCCTTAGAACGTGTTGGGTACTCCGATAAGTAGCGACAAGCGGTGAAGCAATCCTCACCACCACAACATCAGGGGAGAACAACTTTGATGTCCTTACTGTCTTCGAGACATTCTCCTAAAAAATGGCACAAGAGAGCACATTGCGAACTTTTTGAGGTTCGTCAAATAAACACTACAAGCCCATGGAGCGACGCAGCAATCACTTTTTCTGCTAACGACGAATCGCGAGTCCGGCCGGTCCGAGCCACAACCGCTCTCGTACTAAACCCAATAGTAGATGGCTTTCGCCTTACTAAAGTACTCATGGATGGCGGCAGCGGACTCAACCTCATATACGAGGACACACTTGCAAAACTGCAGGCTGATAAATCCCGCATTGAACAAAATAATACAACCTTCAGTGGAATTATTCCCAGCGAGGAAGACCGGTGTTCGGGAAGCATTAAGTTCGACATAGTATTCGGTACACCCGAGAAGTACAGGCCGGAGGAACTGCTCTTCCACATTGTCTCCTTCGACATCGGATACGACGCCCTTCTAGGGCTGGATGCTTTCTCACGCTTTCAGGCCATACCCCATTACTGGTACTTGAAGCTTAAAATGCAAGGGGCCAATGGAATAATCACAGTAGCAAGTGATCCGGATAGAGCACTCCATGCCGAAAACAAAACCGCATCCTTAGCCCTAAAGGCACTATCCGAAGCCCTCACGGCCAAAGATTTAACCACCTTACGATCTACGGTGGACAGTCCTTGACAAAAGATCGAAATCTACCTCCTTGAAGCCAGCAGTTGAAGTTATCAAATTTCAAGTGCATCCGACGGACCCCAACAATACGACATCCATTGGGGCACAGTGTTGGGGAACGTAGTATTTCAAAAAAAATCCTACGATCACACAAGATCTATCTACCAGATGCATAGAAACGAGAGGGGAGAGTGTATCTACGTACCCTCGTAGACCGAAAGCAGAAGCGTCTAGTGACGCGGTTGATGTAGTTGAACTTCTTCCCGATCCGACCGATCAAGCACCGAACGTATGGCACCTCCGCGTTCAGCACACGTTCAGCTTGATGACGTCACACGAGCTCTTGATCCAGTTGAGCTTCACGGGAGAGTTTTGTCAGCATGACGGAGTGGTGACGGATATGATGATGTTACCAGCGCAGGGCTTCGCCTAAGCACTGCAACGATATGACCGAGGTGTGTTTCTGTGGAGGGGGCACCGCACACGGCTAGAACAATGTTTCTTCTGTGTGTTTGGGTGCCCCCCTGCCCCTGTATATAAAGGAGCAAGGGGAGAGGTGCGGCTGGCCTTCTAGGGCATGCCAGGAGTAGGATTCCTACTCCTAGTAGGAATAGGAATCCCCTTTCCTATTCCTACTAGGAGTAGGAAAGGAAGGGGGAGAGAAGAAGGAAGAAGAGGGGCGCCTCCCCCCCTTTTCCTAGTCCAACTAGGAACCCTAGGGGGAGGGTGTGGCCAGCCCTATGGGCTGCCTCTCTCTTTCCCTAAATGGCCCACTATGGCCCATACTCCCTCGGGGGGGTTCCGGTAACCCCCTCCGGTAAATCCGAAACTTTTCTGAAACACTTCCGGTGTCCGAATATAGTCGTCCAATATATCAATCTTTACGTCTCGGACATTCCGAGACTCCTCGTCATGTCCGTGATCTCATCCGGGACTCTGAACTACCTTTGGTACATCAAAACTCATAAACTCATAATACCGATCGTCATCAAACGTTAAGCATGCGGACCCTATGGGTCCGAGAACTACGTAGACATGACCGAGAGTCATCTCCGGTCAATAACCAATAGCGGAACCTAGATGCTCATATTGGCTCCTACATATTCTACGACGATCTTTATCGGTCAAACCGCATAACAACATACATTGTTCCTTTTGTCATCGGTATGTTACTTGCCCGAGATTTGATCGTCGGTATCTCAATACCTAGTTCAATCTCGTTACCGGCAAGTCTCTTTACTCGTTCTGTAATACATCATCCTGTGACTAACTCTTTACTCATTTACTTGCAAGGCTTATTATGATGTGTATTATTGAGAGGGCCCAGAGATATTGTAAGTGCATCTAGTGCCACCCCTAGTTGGTTTTGGAGTATTGACGACAAACCTGGTTGAGGGACTAATATATTTGTGAGAATTGAAGAATAACACAGGTAGTAGTCCCTCATTGATTCGGTTTCCCTATCGGAGATGACCCCTAAAAATGTATGAAGACATTGACAACAGTGGTGGTACATGAAGATAATCTTATTGAAGACTATGACAAGAGAAGACATTGTGTGAAGACTATGGAGCGCGAAGACTTAGATGTTTCGTTGTTTCCCTTTCTTCTTTGTTGAGTCATAGGAACCACCGTACTGTTAAGTGGGGTCCAAGTGAACTAAGTCAGAGTGACTGAAGTGATGCTCAACCAAATCCTATGTCTTCGAGCGAAGACAATGAGAGCAAATCTTATCCTAAGCTGGATGAGTTAGCTTTACTTGTAGCCCAAGTAAAGTTGCCATGTGAGTGTTTGAAATCTGACCGTTGGAACACGTGTCAGTTCCTTAGTGACCTAGGGTCACTTCGGACAAATCAGGTCGGGTTGCGCAGTGGCTATAAATAGCCCACCGCCTACACCATAACTTGGTGGCTGCTCAGAGTTATTGCACGGCTTTTGTCGTTTGAGAGCAACCCACCTCCGAAGCATTTGAGAGAGAGATCCTTGCGAGGACAAAGCCAAAACACCTAGAGCCAAAGAGTGTTAGGCATCACTGAAGTCTTTCTGTCTGTGTGACCTGAAGACTTATTACACTTGAGGACTGTGTTTCCTCCAGCCGGTTAGGCGTCGCGTTCTGAGCATCCAAGAGTCATTGTGGATCGCCGGTGAATGAAGTCTGTGAAGGTTTGGAAGTCTACCTTGAAGACTTACCAGAGTGATTGGGCGAGGACTAGGTGTCCTTAGATCAAGGGGAATAAGGTGAAGACGCGGTCTTCTGAGTTAAACCTCAGCCTCCCTAACCAGACGTACAGTTGTCACAACAACTGGAACTGGTCTAAAAAACCACTGTCTTCCCCGAGCTACTGGTTCTATCCTTTTTCCTTCCCTTTACTTACTATCTTATGTTGTGAAGTCATTACCTGCCTGCCTTATCTGATTGACTTCACTGTGTGACTACTTGTTGTGATTGGCTTCATTCCTTCTTCCATCTTGATCCTTATTGCCTAGCTGCTATTAGTCTTCATGCTTTCACTTCATTGAATACCTGACTATGGCTTGTCTAGTGTAGTCTACTTTCCGCTGCATACAAATAGGATTGGATTTATCCTTTATCTTCGAAACTTCCATGTTCTGAAGCATTTCATAAAAATCGCCTATTCACCCCCCCTCTAGTCGATATACTGCACTTTCAATTGGTATCAGAGCAAGGTGCTCCCTTGTTCTGTGTGATTCGGTTTAACCACCTGGAGTTTTAGCTATGTCGACTGCAGGGATAATGAAAGTCTCCGCTGCGTGCGCCGTCTTTGATGGCACCGAATATCCCTACTGGAAGAACAAGATGCGCATGCACCTTGAAGCCATTGACGTGGACCTCTGGTTTGTCATCAAGAACGGTGTTCCCAAGACTGGTGAAGGTATCACCCCTGCTGATGTCAAGAGGCTCGTTCAACTGGATTCAACGGCCAAGAACATCATCTGTGGCCATCTGACCAAAGGACAATATGGTCGTGTAAGTTCCCTGGAAATGTCAAAGGAAGTCTGGGACTGGCTATCAAAGGTCAATGAAGGAGTCTCAACCCAGAGAGATCAAAGGATCAGTGTCCTCCGCAATCTTTTCAATTGCTTCAAGATACATGACAATGAGAATGTCCAGCACACATTCGATCGTCTCACTGACATCACAAATGAGCTTCAGGCACTTGGCGCCACTGAGATCACCAAGCATGATATCGTCAAGACCCTCCTGAGATCACTCGACAACTCATTTGATATCCTTGCCCTGATGATTCAAGAACGCCCTGACTTCAAGACTCTCAATCCGTCTGACATACTTGAGAGGCTCAACACACATGAGTTCCAGCTATCTGAGAAATGTGACATCTATGGTCCCAACTATGGCCGATCTCGCGCCTTGAAGGCAAAGGCTGTTTCTTCATTTGAAGAAGACTCTGACTGCAGTTCTGATGATCCTGAAGACATTGGAAAGGAGCTTGCCATGCTTGTGAAGAAGTTACAGAAATTCACTAGGAAGAAAGGCTTCAGAAAGTCTTCACGATCCAGCTCAAGAAATGATGAAGCTTCTACCCATGACTACAAGAAGAGAACATGTCATAAGTGCAAGAAACCTGGTCACTACATCTCTGAGTGTCCTCAGTGGGACAATGAGAAGAAGAAGAAGAAAAGCAAGGAATATGATTCTGATGACAAGAAAAGGAAGAAATACTCAAAGTCTTATTCCAAGTCTTCATCAAATTATTCATCACACAAGAAGAATTCATCTGGCAAGGCTCGTGCATTTGTTGGCAAGGAGATGGATTCAGAGGAGGAGTCTGCTTCAGAAGAAGCGAAGGTGGAGTCTGAGGAGGAGTCTGATTCTGGTGCTGCAAGTCTGGCTCTGGCCACAGCCTACGTTGCCAAGTCCATCTTCAACACTGAAGAAAATGGCCTCGTCTCCAACATTGATGATGAGGACGACGACTCTGCTCCCACCTACTGCTTCATGGCACGCGGTGCCAAGGGAGTGACACCAAAGTCTTCAGAATGGATTATGGACAGCGGATGCACAAATCATATGACCGGAGATCGAAGTCTTCTCATGGAGTCAACCTTGCGTCCATCTAACAAGAGTCACATCACATTTGTTGACACTGGAAAAAGCAAAGTGTTGGGTCTAGGTAGAGTTGCAATCTCAAGGGATCATCACATGGATAAAGTCATGCTTGTTGAATCTCTTGGTTTCAACTTAATGTCTGTCTCAATGCTTTGTGACTTAAACATGATTGTGATATTTGGTAAATTTTGTTGCCTTGTACTAATGGAGTCTGACAAGTCTCTAGTATTTGAAGGATACAGAAAAGGTGATTTGTACATGGTAGATTTCTCAGCTGGACCGCAGATGGCCGTATGTCTTCTAGCAAAAGCTTCAGAGTGCTGGCTTTGGCATCGGAGGCTAGGACATGCCGGCATGAGGAACTTGCACACTCTCGCAAAGAAGAAGCACGTTGTAGGCATCGAGGACGTCAAGTTCAAGAAATATCATCTATGTGGTGCCTGTGAAGCTGGGAAGATGACTAGGGCCAAGCATCCCTCGAAGACAATCATGACGACATCCAAACTCTTCGAGCTGCTTCACATGGACTTATTTGGTCCTACTCACTACTCCACGTTCTCTACCACAGCTTGTCTCTATGGCTTCGTCATTGTTGATGATTATTCAAGATACACATGGGTGCACATAATTCTCTACAAGACTGAAGTGCAAGATGTCTTCAGACGCTTCACCAATCGTGCCATGAACAACTATGGCATCAAGATCAAGCATATTAGAAGTGACAATGGCACTGAGTTCAAAAACATCGGCCTTGATCTTTATCTGGATACATTGGGAGTCACTCATGAGTTCTCAGCCCCGTACACACCTCAGCAGAATGGCATCGTAGAGCGCAAGAACAGAACCCTAATTGAGATGGCTCGAACGATGCTCGATGAATACAAGACACCAAGAAGGTTCTGGCCCGAAGCTATTGATACTGCATGCCATATCATCAACCATGTTTATCTTCACAAGCTTCTGAAGAAAATGTCCTATGAACTCCTCACTGGAAAGAAGCCAAACGTAAGTTACTTCACAGTATTTGGAGCTAGGTGCTGGATCAAGGATCCACATCACAAGTCAAAGTTTGCACCAAAAGCACATGAAGGCTTCATGCTCGGATATGGAAAGGACTCACACTCCTACAGAGTCTTCAACATCTTTCTCTATAAAGTAGTTGAAACTGTGGATGTGTGGTTTGATGAAACGAATGGTTCACAAAGAGAGTTCCTGCCAAATGTGCTAGATGAGGCTTCACCAAATGAGTCTATCAAGCTAATGGGAACCGGTGAGATCATGCCTTCTGAAGCACAACCTGACGAGGAACTCATCATTTCTGCTCCAAATCAACCTGACGACAATGCTTAGCCTGAAGACAACCCTCCTGATGATGACAATGTACTACAAGAGCAAAATCTTCGTCCAGCTCATCCTTGTGTTGCAAATGAAGTACAAGTTGAGAAGATAATTGACAGCATAAATGCACCTGGTCCACTTACTCATTCAAGAGCAACACAGCTTGCAAATTTCTGTGGGCACTTTGCTTTTGTCTCAATATCTGAACCTAAGAAAGTTGCTAAAGCTTTTATGGAACCCGAATGGATTCAAGCAATGCAAGAAGAGCTTCAACAGTTTGAGCTGAACAACGTGTGGGAACTTGTCAAGCGTCCTGACCCTCGCAAGCACAACATAATTGGCACAAAATGGATTTATCGCAACAAGCAAGATGAGCATGGTAAAGTTGTCAGAAACAAAGCTCGTCTCGTTGCTCAAGGATACACTCAAGTTGAAGGGATTGACTTCGATGAAACATTTGCTCATGTGGCTAGACTTGAAGCTATTCGTATACTGCTAGCCTATGCAAATCATCACAACATACTTCTGTATCAAATGGATGTAAAGAGTGCCTTTCTCAATGGAAGGATTGAAGAAGAGGTGTATGTTGCACAACCACCTGGCTTTGAAGATCCAAAACGTCCTGATATGGTGTACAAACTCAACAAGGCACTGTATGGCCTCAAACAAGCGCCTCGTGCTTGGTATGACACACTCAAAGACTTCCTGAAGAGCAAAGGCTTCAAACCTGGATCCCTAGATCCCACACTCTTCACGAAGACATATGATGATGAACTGTTTGTCTGCCAAATCTATGTGGACGACATTATCTTCAGCTGCACTGACAAAAGATACATTGATGAATTTGGTCACATGATGCAAGAGCAATATCAGATGTCCATGATGGGTGAGCTGAAGTTCTTCCTTGGTCTTCAAATTTGTCAGCAAAGCAATGGCATCATCATATCTTAAGAGAAGTACCTCAAAGACTGCCTGAAGAAGTTTGGAATGCAAGACTGCAAAGGGTACTCGACGCCTATGCCAGCTAAACACCATCTGGGTCCCGATGCCAATGGTAAAGAATTCGATCAAAAGGTATACCGCTCCATGATTGGTTCTTTGCTTTATTTATGTGCATCTAGGCCAGATATTATGCTTAGTGTTTGCATGTGTGCTCGATATCAAGCGGCACCAAAGGAGTCGCATCACTTAGCTGTGAAGCGAACACTTCGATATTTGGCTTACACCCCAACACTAGGATTATGGTATCCAAAGGGTTCAAGGTTTGATCTAGTTGGATTCTCAGATGCTGATTATGCTGGTGACAAAGTTGATCGCAAGTCTACATCAGGCACATTTCAATTTCTAGGACGATCTCTTGTATGTTGGTCTTCAAAGAAGCAGAACTGTGTATCACTCTCCACTGTTGAATCTGAATACATTGCTGCTGGATCTTGCTGCGCTCAGCTTCTCTGGATGAAGCAAACGCTCAAGGACTATGGTGTCCATCTGAAGCATGTGCCACTCTACTGCGACAATGAAAGCGCCATCAAGATTGCCAACAACCCAGTTCAGCACTCGAAGACAAAGCACATTGAAATTTGTCATCACTTTCTCAGAGATCACGTCATGAAGGAAGATATTGATATCATACACGTCAACACTGAAGAGCAACTGGCAGATATCTTCACAAAGCCCTTGGATGAGAAAAGGTTTTGCAAGTTGCGGTGTGAGCTAAATATCTTAGAATCCTCAAATGTCCTGTAATCAGGCACACATCCTAACACTTATGCATATTGATGACTTAGATGTGCAACACACGAAGTAAAGTATATCTTCAGTCAATGAAGACTTACATTCTAAGTGTGAATACATTAACGTGGAATTTGACTTCGGAGCGCCACGATAATTGTGCGCCGTGTCTGGGTCTAATACTTCCTATACGGTGGGTAACGCCACCACCAAATCTTTGTTTGAAGTGTTTCCTGTGGCGTTACATTTGCAAAGTCTTCACACTTGTTTTTGTCTTCATATAGGATATCTATATATATATATATATATAAAGAGAGAGAGAGAGAGAGAGAGAGAGAGAGAGAGAGAGTTGTGTTCTGTCCTCTACAGCATTCACTTATAGCTATGTCTTCTTATTTGAATCTTTTGAACTAAGTGAATGTGATCGGACCCTAACCTCTCTATGCTCTCTCATCTCAAACTTTGACTGTCCAAGTCATATGCATTCTGTTGGAACTGTCAAATATCTTCTCTGCGTCCTTGTCAGCAAAAGATACGGAGACAAACTTTAAATCTGATTTTAATGCTCCATCCTTTATGCCTGAAACCCGGAGAAGCTGGAACGACCACTCCGACAGTCGTGGCGTACGTGGGATCGTGGGACAACTCCCGATGTGTTACATGTCTGCCACATGTCCCTCATATGTGAACCCCAGGGGCACCTGCGTAATTGCGTTGCGCCGTCTCCCATGCTTATAAATGCACGTCCCATCACGGTCAAAAATTCTTCTACCACCTCTCCACCTCGACCAACCCTAGCGCCTCCGCTAGCTCTCGACGACGCCGGCGACGAAGTGCTTCACTACCGCGACCTCGTCGACGCCGTCTTCACGCCGGCCGCGGACATCATCTACTCCGCCGTCGCCGTAGATGTCCTCCGTCGACAAGTTAGGGCACGGAAGATCAAACTACTCGGCGTCCAATTCCTCTCCGTATAAGAAGTTCATCGTGTGGTAAATTAAACTCTCTTTTTACCATCTTCTTGATCCAAAAAGATTCATCACTTTTACCACAAGAAGTTTCTGCCTACACATATATAGATCTATCCTTTCTGCATCTCATATCTTGCCTAGTACATTCACATATGCTTCAAACATAGTTAGATTCCTCACTTGTACCTATTCATGGATTCGTACAAATTTGGAACCAACTCTCATCATATAAGTGAATGTCTTCGCGCTATGAGGTCAAAGTCTTCTAAATTGATTTATCTTCAAAACTTCTGAGAATGCATATGACCTCTTCCCCTTCCCTCGCATCTCTAATGCTGTCACAGGTACATGTACGTGGGAGAATCCCTTGGTTCTCATAGTCTGTATTCATTTGCAGAATTCTTGCAGCGTCATATTCACTCTCCTGAAGCCAGTTCCTGTCTGACCAGTAGACCGAAGCATTTGCCAGTGTTGAAGCCATTCAGTTTGAAGCCTTTTAGATTGAAACCAATGGCAACCGACAAGTCAGTTAGGAAGGGTGGCAGACAGCGCCGTGGCAACACGTCTAAAGATTTGCCTCATGATCTAAGTGAGATGTACAAGACTGATTCAGAGGAGGATTACAATCAGAGGAAGACACGAATCCAATGGATTCGAAGATATTGGGCTGAATATTGGTTCAAGTACAGGTTCGTGACACAAGAGTATGCTGAAAAGAACGCCATCAAGCGTCCATGGGGAGATATTACCTACAAAAATCTTCCACCCAAGACTCAAGCTGAAGCCATTGCTCAAGGCTTCTACCCTTGCATGGTCAGAGGGCCACAACCAACTGACGCCGATCCTTCTTCTCTGCTCTGGTGTCGCGACGACAATTTGTTCAAGCGCAATCTTCAATATGCCAAGAACTCAGCCAAAGAGAACAAGAAGAACTGGGGATTGGACTTCAATCCTGGCCCCTTTGCGCCCCGTGCTGATGGCATGCGCGAAGCTGAACCAAACCTGGTTGGGCCCTTCTACAACTTAGAAGGCCTCATCAGTCACATCAGGGTTCAAGGGGCAGATGTGGATCAACCTGCAGATGACGCTGATTCTGATGAAGCGTGTGCAACTCCGAAGCCCAAGAAGAAGAAGAAATCCAAGGCTTCGAAGACCACTCCACCAATTGCTTCGAGAGTGAAGCCTTTGGCCACGCTCCACCAGCACCAAGTGTGCAGTCTGAGGAGCACTCTCGCATCTCCAAGAGCAGACAGCTAAGGAAGAAGCCCTTGCACAACCCCAGTCCAGCTCTCACTCCTGACGCTGTTCTGAAGACTGCCAATGAAGCCATTGATCTCTCGAGCGATGAAGATCTAGGTGACGATGCTCTGGAGCAATTGATCAAGAGCAAGCAAGACGCAGAAATCTTCAATGATTTGCCGCTCTTCGACGTGGAAGTGCTAAACAATTTCATTGATGAATGGTTTGACACCCCCAACCTCAGCTTTGACGATCTGCAGCTTCCTGTTGGCCTGAGCGTCTCCTTCAATGGCGCCATTGCTTCTGAGCTAGCTCTTGCTCAGAGAATTGTTGAGCTGAAGCAAAAGATTGATTTTGAAAAGGCTCAGTTCAAGAAGCATGTGGACAAGCTCAGCGTCCAAGAGATCCAGAACTTCAAGGTAATGATGCATGAGCTCAAGAAAGCCTTTTGCAAGAGGCGTGAAGAAGCCAAAGGTTCTCGCGAGCGAATCAAGGCCTTGGCTGCCAAATGCGTTCAAGCATATAATGAAGCTGAAAAACGCAAGGCTCTTGGGCGTCCTGGCATTGACCCTAGGATGGCTGCCAAGAAGAAGAAGAAGAAGCAACTTGTGCCCGATGCTGAAGAATCCAGGCAAGAAATGCCTAGAATTGTATTCCCTGCCAGCATGACTGGCACGAATCCTAAGGTGACCCCAGCTACTTCCGAGCTCAAGAAGACAAAGGTGGCTGAAGCTGAAGCTCGCAAGCGCAAGCAAACAACTAATGATGCTCCACCCACCAAGAAGTGCAAGACAAAGAAGGACAAGGCTGCTTCCACAGAGCCCATCTTTGTCGAGCCCATATCAGTTGCTCGTCCCGCATCTACACACCGAGAACGTCGCATGACAGTTCATGAGCCTGCTCCCACAGAGGCTGAAGACATTCCAGATGTTGACCCCACCGCAGCTGAAGACATTGGTCCTCATGAAAATGTTGAAGATGATGAAGTCCTTCCTCAGATCGAGTACAACGTGGAATCTTCGCATGTTCTTACGAACAGCGAACGCATCAGCATTGGTCGTCCATTGACGCCAATTGCACAGGATGACTCGTAGGCTGATCACCCACAAGATACACCAGCAACTCCCCAACCAACTCAAGTCACCAGTTCGGTGCTTGAAGATGAAGACTTTGAGGCCGAACATACTCCATCCCCTCAGGCGTCGCCAGCATTTCGCAGGCTTCGCAAAGGACCAAGGCCTCAAGTTGTTACCCCAAGTGTTCCAGAAGGAGAAGAGCAACAATCAGTTCCTGAAGCTACTCCTACTGTGAACCTTTCAGAATCTGAAGCCAAAGCGGCTGAAGATATTCTGGCTGCATCAACCGAAGAAGAACAACCCCAAGAAGAAGAAGCACATGCTGGCACACCCCCTGTTCTCGAGGAGAACGTATCCGACCCTCCAGCTCCTGATGTGGAGGTTACAGATTCAGAGGCTGCCACCACCAACACTGAAGCCAATGCCGTGGTCATGGCTGAAGCCAATGTGGCACCTGAAGTCATAGTGGTGCCTGAAGTGATGGCACCTGAAGCAAGTGCTGCACCTGAAGCAAATCAGCAGCCTGAAGCCCCTGCCTCTGCTCTTGTTCCGCCTCCAAGGCCCCATACAATTGAGCAAGCTTACAACCAAGATGATCAGCTCATCTCTGTCTGATGGCCCATTCTGACTCCACCACCTGCTTCTGGACCGCATGCTGCTGGTCCTCAATTTGACCATCATGTTGAGCACAGGCCTCAGGTTCAGAAGCCTAAGACAAGACTACCAAGGTTTCCAGGTATTGCCACCTCTCAAGGGTCCTTCAATGCCAATAGCATCACTGCGGCACAACACATTCTTTGACAGCGCCAAGAACCCCTATTCCAAGCCAAGAATATCATCAGATAGGTTCTGGAGCCATCAGCAGCGCAGTTATTACTCAAGAGTACTCTATGATCAAGGGCGCATTTTCCCTCATATGCATCTTGATACTGAAGCTATTGCTGGACTGCCCTGTCTTGAGGAAGCTCTTGTTTGCTTCCGTGATGCTGGCCTGCTCAACTTTGTGACTGACAAGGAGCATTGGAATGAAGAGTTGCTTCTGCAATTCTATGTAACCCTCCACATTCGAGGCTACAGCAGGGATCCGAAGACATGCGTCCTCGAGTGGATGACAGGCAATGTCCATCATGAAGCCAAAGCCTTTGATCTCATTGAGCTTACTGGCCTGCCCACTCCAGGAGAATTGTATGAACCTGGCTGTCAATTGCACATTGAAGCTTTGGTGAGTATCTTTCAGAAGCGCAAGCCCAACATGAGCTAAATACTGAGCATGAGGAAGCCTTTGCCCAGCGATGCTAAATATCCAAAGGAATTCTTTGTTGAATACCTAGAGTATCTGCCACACACCATCTATCATATCATCAGGCGTACTCTATGGCATGTCAAAGGACATTCTTCATCAGCCAAGCTTGAAGGCACAATGAAGACATTGGTCTTCTATATCTTCAATGGCATCAGCTTCAATGCTCAATATTTCTTCATCCGACAGTTGGCTGTGTCTGACTCTGATCTGTTTGGTCTCAAGTTCTATGCTCCATGGATTATGCGCCTCATCAAGCTTCATTCAGCTATCACCTATCAGCCTTCTACTCGCAACCATCATATATTCTTGCCAGAGGTTGATATGTCAGCTGAAGCTATATACCAAGAGCCTGCCAAAGAGCCTGTTAGTCTTCACAACGCTGATCACCAAAGCTTCACTCAGCAAATTGAAGGAGTTCCAGCAGTCTCTCGCGTTTATCATCTGGCTAGCCGTACTCGTCTACCTCGACGTGCTGAAACTGAAGCTACTGAGAGCACTATTGCCCAAAGGCCTCAGAAGCGTTCTCATGTTCTCAATAACCGAGAGCTTCTAGTTGCCCTCCATCAGAAACAGGATAAGCATCATTACTGGCTGAAGCGTCAGATGCAAAGCCTCTTGGTGGACGTCAATCGCATTCACAATCTTGCCACCAAGAATGCCTTTGTTGCACATGAAACCTGTCGGAGGTCATGGAAGAGTTTATCTTTGCTGAGTGCTGAAGCGGATCTTCAAGACGATGGCTTCACAGAAAGATCCAAGTTTGACCACACTCCTCCAAGGAATGTTGTTCTGCGTCGAACTCCATCTCTTGAAGATTCTGACTACTCCTCCTCCGCTGCAACGGTTGACGCCAGGGTGATAGATGATCAAGATGATGCTACCTCACCACCTCCTACTTCAGCGCGTGTCGACACTGCACCAACTACTTCTGCACCGCCAAACACCAACGCCGACCCTGCATCCTCTCCTGCTCCAACTAGGAACGAGTAGAGGCTCTATGTCTTCAAAACTTTTTGGTCCTTACTGACAAAAGGTGGAGAAGCATATGAGTTGATAGTCTTCAAGCGGGTCCATATGGGCAGGTGCTTTATATTTTGCCTAGTGTTTACAACTCTCGTTTTTGCTACATTTGGTTCTTTGAGTTGTAACACTTAACCGGATGGTCGTCTGCTATGTTTTCTGCTACTCTGTAATGCGATGATAAATTCCGCATGTGCTACGTTATATTCCGCACTTAGTCATTTTTGCAGACGTCCATTTCTCATTATGCATATCATTATATTCGACATATCAATTGTGCATGATAAATTGTCTTCATAAGTTGAAGGAGATCTCCACAAGTACAACCAGCCATGTGCATTTGCATTCAAAGGCAAATCAACTATATGCACATCTTCAGGGGGAGCCTTTTGCTACTTACGAAGACAATACCTTTATCCTTTACAATTTCACATACTTTTATCCCCGTTGAAAACTTCAACCAGTTTGTCATCAATCACCAAAAAGGGGGAGATTGTAAGTGCATCTAGTACCACCCCTAGTTGGTTTTGGAGTATTGACGACAAACCTGGTTGAGGGACTAATGTGTTTGTGAGAATTGCAGGATAACATAGGTAGTAGTCCCTCATTGATTCGGTTTACCTACCGGAGATGACCCCTAAAAATGTATGAAGACATTGACAACAGTGGTGGTACATGAAGATAATCTTATTGAAGACTATGACAAGAGAAGACATTGTGTGAAGACTATGGAGCGCGAAGACTTAGATGTTTTGTTGTTTCCCTTTCTTCTTTGTTGAGTCATAGGAACCACCGTACTGTTAAGTGGGGTCCAAGTGAACTAAGTCAGAGTGATTGAAGTGATGCTCAACCAAATCCTATGTCTTCGAGCGAAGACAATGAGAGCAAATCTTATCCAAAGCTGGATGAGTCAGCTTTACTTGTAGCCCAAGTAAAGTTGCCATGTGAGTGTTTGAAATCTGACCGTTGGAACACGTGTCAGTTCCTTAGTGACCCAGGGTCATTTCAGACAAATCCGGTCGGGTTGTCCAGTGGCTATAAATAGCCCACCCCCTACACCATAAATTGGTGGCTGCTCAGAGTTATTGCACGGCTTTTGTCATTTGAGAGCAACCCACCTCCGAAGCATTTGAGAGAGAGATCCTTGCGAGGACAAAGCCAAAACACCCAGAGCCAAAGAGTGTTAGGCATCACTGAAGTCTTTCTATCTGTGTGACCTAAAGACTTATTACACTTGATGTCACACCCTGCATTTTGTAACATGCCATTTGCATCAATAAAGCATGAAAATTTGGACCAGCAATTTTTTTTGGCATCATTTGGCTTTTATTTGGAATTAAGTTTTTCTCCCTGTGATTTTCAAGTGCTCTTTAAAGTCAACTACTCCCTCTTGTATATTACATCTCCTTACCCCTAAACTTCTACCCAATGATCATACCAAGTGTATATAACAGTATAAAATTTTCTTAAAAAAACAATTTGGCCAAAAAGTATTTTCAAAAATTAGTTTTCCAAAAACCCCTGAATTGAGGTTTGCACTGCAAGTGCTTGATTTAGGGTGAGAAAAATATTTCAAAGAGTATATTTGAAACCTAGTAGATATATGACTCCCATAAATCACAAAAATATAATTTTAAAAGTTATTTTCCTATTTTATTTAAAAGCTTTTTCTTAAGGCCAGAAATGGTCTTTAATAGGGGAAAATTATTTAACTAATTCAAAAATATTTGCCAAAATTCAGAGAGACTCCTAGGACATATATTGTCCATATATAAGAGTTTCAACACTTGGTCATGTTCAAAATATTGGACAAATCCCTCAGAGACCCTTTCTGGATATTTCAAGCTTTTGAAATATTTACAAAGGAAATATTCTCTAAGAATTCCAGGGAAATTCTATCATGTCATATATGACATATGTGATTATCTTGCCAAGCCCCATGCCTTGGGAGGCAAGAAAACATCATCAAAATCCCTCAAAACTATTTTGTCCATATTTGAAGTTTGAGCAACTTTACATTGCCAAACTTGTCCAAATGCTCTCAAACTTGGTACACATGCTAAAATGGTCTAATAATGCATCTAAACCAAATGGCGCAAGCTTTGGAGAGGGGTAATTTGGTCAGAGAACCCCAAAACCATTTCTGTTCAAATTCAAATTTGAACAACTTTACATTACCAACTTTTCACTTGGGACTTCAAACTTTGTGGGCATGATCACAACCCCAAATGAGGACACTACACCAAGTGGTGCATCAAGGAGGGATGATTTGCTTAACTCAAACATGGTGAAACCATTTCTGTTAAATTCTAGGGTTCACCAAAGTTATATTGGCAAGTTTCTTCAAATAAGCCCAAACTTGGTAAAACACCCTATTTCCATATGCCATTTAATCATGTTAAGTATCATGGCTAGTGGAGATCATTTGATTGCTCAAAACCACATCAAACACCTTCTGGTGATTTTCCAAAGTTACCACTTTCACCCCTTTTCTTATTCTCCTTGAGCCCAACTTTTTACCACAGCTTCCTCAGGCTCCCCTGCACCTCCAGCAACTCTTCCCTGGCCTCAGCTCCATGATTGAGTAGGGGTAAAACCCCAATTTGCATCCTGGACAGGAGTTTTCACCATTCTATCTCGGCCCCCTCTTCTTCTAGAAGTTTTCCCTGTCATCCAATGCTCCCCCTGCGTTGTTTCCTCCCCCCTAGAGCCAATGGACACAGTGGCCGTGCCCAGAGCGCGTGGGACACGGTCATGCCGGCCATTTGAGCGCTCTGGAGCACGCTACAGTGCGCTCCCGCACTGTAGCCTCCTCCAATCAGCAGCACCCGACCACCTCGAGCCTCCCCCTTGCGCCAGTCGAGGCGCCTCGACGTCCGCGACACGCCGCGGCCCTGTCCCCCTCCTCCTTCTCCCTCCTGTTGCTGCCCTCGCACGCGCGCCGGCCGCCCGCAAGCTCCAATCTCTGGCTTCACACGCGCAAGCCCTCTGGATGCTTCCCCGCTCCTCCTCTTTCCTCCCGTAGGCGTAGAACTCGTCCACGATCAACCCCGACTCGTTCGCGTGTGCCTGCACGGCCTCTGGCCTCGCCCATGACCTCGCCGGTGCACGAGTCCATGGTGGACTAAAGCCCGGCTATATAAGCACGCCCCAAGCCTCTCCCATGGCATCCATCCCACCTCCACACCCCCTAGAACACACCAGCACCACCTACTCCTCCCGAGACGGGCCCGAGCTCTAGATCGAGCTCGAGCTCCGCCGCCTCGGTTCGTCGTCGACCCAAAGGTACAGGCCCTCCCCGCAGCTCCTCTCGCTCGATCTAGCACCACAAGCCCCCACCGATCATTTCCCCCTCATTTCCCCTCTCTGCAGCTGTCGAAAACGGTCAGAACCACCACCACCCGAGGCATCTCCGTCGTGCCTCCTCGCCGCCGGCGAACCAGGCCACCCCGGCGACCAACTCCACCTCCATCAGATCGGAGACTCCTCCCCGAGCACGACGGTATCACCCACGCCCCCTCACGTGCCCTGTATCGCCGCTATCGAGCTCGCCGTCGCCTCTAGACGGAGGTTGACGACGATGGCCGTGGGGCCTGTTCGTCAGCCTCACGCCCTGACGGGTGGGACCCCCCGTCAGGTTTGAAAACGCACGCGCACGCGCACCGTTTCGCCGTTGGATTGAAGGCGTATTTTGCCTCTACACATTCGACGTGGCAGCCTAGCGCGGGCTGTTTTCCTTCTGGGTCTGCTGCACTGTGGCCTCTCTGGCCCAGTTGCACAGTAGCCTTTTCCCTTTTTCTTTTCTGTCTGTTTTATAAATATTCCACAGGATTAAATATTAATCCAAATGAAATAATTCATGTTCCTAAAAACTTGTAAAAATCCAACCTATTTAATGATATCACTTTCACCCATATCCATGAACCTTTTCTGTTCTGTTCAAATTTAAATCTATATTTGAACACTAAAACCTCTGTTCAAAAATTCATATACCCCATTCTGTCACTCCAAATCCCAAACTAAGAATTTTTGCCATCTTAGTTTTCCCTCTAGTATTTTATAAAAACAAGTTGACATTTTTCTGAGCACTTTGGTTTTTCTGTTTTTAGTATTATCTTATTTTCCCATTGTTTATTGCGACGATTAGATACCGTGTTTGACGAGGTTGCTGAAGAAGAAGGAGGGGAAGGATTTGAGGACCTTGAAGACCAAGCCAATCCAGGCAAGCAGCCCTTTGACCATGATACCCCTTGTGTTCCTTTAAACCCTTTTATTTCCGAATGCATGTTGATAAGAGTGACGGTGGTAGACTTGTTGAAAGCCACCACATGATGCATACCCTACTTATGACCTTTATCCATGTGCTTAGATGCAATGACAAATGATTAGGTGTGATGCTTAGTGATGCATATGTGCCCTGAATCCTTCGTGGTTGCATTCTTTTCGAAAACCCCATCGGGTGCCCCTAATGCCCGAGGGTGATGTTGAGTTGGGTCATCACTTGAGGAAGAAGTGGTGTGCCAAGAAAGATCTCGTGTGTGGGTAAAATGATGGATTAGATTTATGTGTGACTACCGTCCCAACCAAACATGTGCAACCACTCTACCCCTTATGGGACGGGGCATTATTGATTACTTAGGCTGATACTAGCATGGTGCCCACATTACTAGTGACGGGGGAGAGTTGAGGTCACTCCCGGGACGGGGTCGTGCGTGGATAGGCGACCATGACTGTTTTCACAGGGCACCGGACACACCATTGGTCCCTTCGTGTATGCGTGACATTGTGAAAAGGGCAAGTACAATGATTTACCGTTTGTACACGAGGGCTGTGCACCAACGAGTGGACCCTATGTTAGTGTCGTCCAGGGAAAGGTATTGACAGGGTGCTTCCCCCGAGTACTTGAGGTACTGCGGGATCATGGGTGACACGAAAGCTTCCCGGATCTTGTGGGTAAAGTGTGCAACCTCTGCAGAGTGTAAAACTATTCGAATAGCCGTGTCCACGGTCATGGACAGTTGGGAGGTGCTACTTAAACTATGTCCAGAATTTTACAATCTCAGTGAAAGGATATGTGTGTGTTGAGTCAAGGTGGTGACTTGACTCGTTGATAAAGAATTGAACTCTATTCATGTTGATATCTGTAACCTGTCTTCGAGGTTACCCAAGTACATTGATGCATGATTCATGATGGTAGAATAACTTAGCTGGCTTGCAGCTAGGTTGCTTATTGTTATACTCTTACATTGTTACCTTGAACCAAATCATGGGTTGCTTGCGAGTACATTCAAAGTACTCATTGGCTTGGCACTGGTTATTTAATTGGCCAGGCATGAAGGAACAGGAATTTGAAGAAGAATTCTATGGAGACGAACATGTGAACTAGGACGCTTTCCCAGTCAGAATGCCTGTAGGGTTAAGGCAGATGACATGGGTTCTACTTATCTGCGAAGACTTCTGCTATTTGAGTTTATTTGCTATTCAGCCCTTGAGGCTTTATCTATGTAAGACTTGGCCATAATGGTCATAATTTGTGTAAGACGGTATGTATGGATGTAAGACTCTTGTTATTCAACTTCTGTGTGTTCAGTGAGCATTGATCTCTGGGATCACTGTACATGTGCATTCGGTGATCTCGACTCTTAAGTCGCGGTCCCCACAGAGCTGGTATCAGAGCCATCCTGACTGTAGGAAGCCTTAGTTAGCATGGACGTTAGTTAGATGAGACCCTTTTCAAAAACCTTCTGAACCTCGCTTCTTTTCTAAACCTTACCAAACCTGAGATATCATCAACTTATTAACCTCTCCTATTCAACCTTTGTAGATGGCCGCTATACCTGAAGAGCACCTGACCACTGGGTTCCCCTTGCTTCTCGAGGATAGCCTCCAGGAGTGCCAGTTCCACCGAGCACCCATCCTCACCTACCATGAGCATTGGGTTAATGACACTGAGGTGGAGTACCATGTGGAAGTGATCGTGAAGGCAAACGATCCTCCCACAAGTTGGTTCTTCGAGGGACCCCAGATGGCAACACTACCCCTCGCTGTCGAGGCTGCTGCACTCAAGGCACTAACCCGTCTCCGCGAGCTTCTTCCGGAGATGGCAGCCAAGATGACAACCCGCTTCTTGCCTTACTGGAAGGAAGGTGAAGATGAAAGCAGCGCAAGACCCTCCACTGAAGGAAGGGCTTCCACTTCGATTCCAGACCTACTTCAGCCTATGTGCCGACAGCTTGGCACAAGATCTGGCCTCGGAATCGATGAAGCTCCGAGAAGAACTTCACAATACCAAGGCACTTCTTCGTCGAGCACAAGAGAAGACAGATAGGATCAAGAAGGAAGGTGCACCTCCCGGACGGTCCGCTATCACGTATCGAGGCGGAAGGCCCTCAGGAGATGTATCTTCCAAGGATGAAGAGCCACCCCAGCGACGCCGTATGACGGCAAGGGAATATCGCAAGCTTTTCCCTGCACCACCGACAAAACACTGCCGTATCCAACTCCTCCACTCCCCCACACCCTCAAGTGATAAGGGGTCCCAGACAGATGAAGACAAGGAGGAAGACACAGAAGAGCCAGAATACGCGACCGAGCATTCCGCTGCTTAGGCATTATTCGCAACTCGGATATGCCAGTTCGTGACCTCTACGGTAGGATAGGTTGTGTAACCCCTATGCGAAGTCGAGTCCTTGTATGGTTCATATGAAGCCATCTAGTATTTTCTTTTGTTGTGTTTGGATGTACGTCATATCTTCCCTTCAGGGATATGTGAACGACTGCATCACCCATTTGGATTTTTATTGAATGTGTTTTGGCCCTTTCGGCCCTTGCATGAAAATGATTAGTGTCACACCCACCCCCTTACTAGGCACCCATCTTTATTGCTTTCCCTCTTCCAAATCATGAGACCTTTTACCGCTCCAACAGGATGCCTGTTGTAACTCGTACTGGTACCTCTACCCAGCAGCCTGAAGCCGGAGCATCCGCCCAATCAGAGGCCGGCCAAGACCAAACCCACAACCAAGCTCCACCACCACCTCCCCCGAACATGGACATGGCTCAGGTTCTCCAAGCTTTCTGAGAGGAATGCCAAGCCAGCACCGCAGCCCTCCAGATGATTGCTCAAGCTGTCACCAACAACTGCCAGCCGGCGGGGAATGGCAATGGATGTTCCACGTTGCAGAATTCAAGAAGCATGCACCGCCAACTTTCATTGAGACTGCTGAACCCCTGGATGCAGACGACTGGGTCCGCACCATTGAGGACTTGCTGGAACTAGTCGGTTGCACCGAAGACCGCAAGAAGGTGGCTTATGCTGCCCAGTGCCTCGGGGGGACTGCTAGAGCTTGGTGGGATGGATTCAAGGTCATACATGCTGGGCAAGACATCACTTGGGACAACTTCAAGGCAGAATTCCTTAAGGCCCATATTCCTTTCGGAATCATGGCTATCAAAAAGCGTGAGTTTCGAGCCCTGAAGCAAGGAAGCGGCACTGTCAAGGAGTACATGCAGAAGTTCAGTGTTCTGTCAAGGTATGCCCCTGAAGATGTCAGCACAGATGCTGCGAAAAGGGAGCACTTCATGGAAGGCCTCAATCAGACTCTGCAGTACTCGCTTGTCGTGTGCGACTGCCCAACCTTCCCTGACCTGGTGAACAAAGCACTCATGCTTGAAGAAAAGCGGCATGCTCTGGAAGACACTAGCAAGCGCAAGATGGTCAGCAAGGGAAGTTCCACCAACCAGAAGCCTCGCCCGTGGCAGCCAGCCCCAGTCAAGCCAACCTACCAGCAGCCAAGAGCTCCTGCACCTCGCACCAACTATCAGCCTCAGCAGTATGCCAACCCAAGGCCAGCATTCAACCCCAATAACAGTGGTGGCAACAAGATCAATAATCCAAATCAAGTCACTTGGTTTGGATGTGGTCAGTCAGGACACGTCTCAAGGGTGTGCCCCAACAACAAGCCTAATGCCCCGCGCCCCAATGCGCAGAACCCAGGACAAGGCCGCGGGATGCCACCAAGGAACCAAGCTCCTCGCAACCCGCCTAACCATAGGAAGGGGCGTGTGAATCATGTCACTGCTGAAGAAGCCCAGGAAGACTCGGACGTCGTGCTGGGTACGTTCCTTGTCAACTCAGCACCTGCAACTGTCATGTTTGATTCTGGAGCCAGCATTCATTTGTCACTCAAAGATTTGCATTAAAAAGTGGCAGGACCCCTACACCTCTGAATAACACCATGGTGGTACAAACCCCCGGAACAGAGATGAGAGCCAAGATAGGCTGTAAGGGAGTCAGTATTACCATTAACGGTGTAGACTTCCTAGCAGACCTTATCATCTTAAGATCGCAAGGCTTGGATGTGATCTTAGGAATGGATTGGCTCAGCAAGCACCAAGGCTTGTTAGACTGTGCCAATCGGACTGTCACTGTGACCAATGACCAAGGGAGTCGAGGTTAAGTTTGCTTCCAACTCCTCTTCTGCTCAAACCACTCAAGTCAACTGTCTGTCTGAAGTTGGACTGGAGCAAGTGCCGGTAGTATGCGAGTATCCCGATGTCTTTCCGGATGAGCTACCGGGAATGCCGCCTGACCGTGACATTGAGTTCATCATCGAGCTCGTGCCCGGGACAGGACCCATCTATAAGAAGCCTTATAGAATGGGGACGGAAGAATTAGCCGAGTTGAAGAAGCAACTGGAGGAGCAGCTGAGGAAGGGATTTATCCGCCCTAGTGCCTCCCCTTGGGGATCACTTGTTCTGTTTGTGGCAAAAAGGGACGGTACCATCCGCTTATGCATTGACTACTGTTCCCTCAATGAAGTTACAATCAAGAACAAGTATCCACTTCCCAAGATTGAAGATCTGTTTGATCAACTCAGCGGAGCCAAGGTGTTCTCCAAGATCGACCTCAGATCTGGGTACTACCAGATGAAGATCAGACCCCAAGATATTCCGAAGACGGCATTTGTAACCAGATATGGCATGTACGAGTGCATAGTCATGTCCTTTGGGTTAACCAATGCCCTAGGTTACTTCATGTATCTTATGAATAAAGTCTTCATGGAATATTTGGACAAGTTTGTTGTTGTCTTCATCGATGACATTCTAGTCTTCTCGAAGACGGAGGAAGAGCACGAGCAACATCTTAGGATGGTCCTAGACAAGCTTCGAGAGCACCAACTATACGCCAAATTCAGCAAGTGTGAGTTCTGGCTGCATAAAGTTGGATTCTTAGGTCATGTCTTGACCGAAGAAGGATTGTCAGTTGATCCCGCAAAGATCGAAGCTGTGACCCAATGGCAATCTCCAATGACCGTCAAGGAAGTCAGAATCTTCCTCGGACTTGCGGGCTATTACCCCAAATTTGTGGAAGGATTCTCTAGCATTGCCCGGCCAATGACTCAGCTCCTGAAGAAGGACAAGAAGTTCGAGTGGACGCCAAAATGCGAAGAAAGCTTCCAAGAGCTCAAGAAGAGACTGACCATCGCCCCAGTTCTGGCAACACCTCTGTGACGCCCGGATAATTAAGCTACAGTAATCCCCGCCTAATGGTGTCATGTCATCGCAGTTAAATTGATATAACTCACTTTAATCCAAACCCGGTTCAAATTCAAATTTAAAGTAAAGTCAAATTGTTATTTCCACAAACGGTAAAACAAAAATGGTAGGTGGGTTGCAAATATTCACTAACAAATTGTCGTTAAATAATCCACATTTTTCAGGATGATAAAATGCCCCTAACATATTTTTAAATGAACCATAAAAGGCTTTTAATTGAACCTTTCCAATTTAAATAAACATATAAAAAATCCAAAATAATTTGGAACTTTGTGTGCCACTTCAAAACCTTGCCTGGTATTTATGTGCTAAGTGGAACATCTAAATATAGTCATGTATTGGATCAACAAAATACAAAACTGTAAAGAAAAGGAAAACAATTACTAAAAATGAAAACAGAAAAGAAAAGACGAAGAAAGGGAAAAGAAAGAAGTGGCCCATGAGGGGGAGGCAGGGAGGCCCAACCCACATCACCTCCTCTCCCTCCCCACGCTACAGTTAACGGGGAAGAGGCCGTGCCATCCATCCGCGCCTTCCTGCCGGCGATGCCGCCGTGGTGGCCATCCCCCGGTACCCCGCGTAGATAAGGACCACCCCAGGCGCCCCCGAAACCCTAGGGCCTCCCCACTTCATCCCCTCACTCTGCTTCGCCCTTCCCCACCTCGTCCGAGTGCCGCCATGACCGCTGTCCTGTGAAGCTCGCGGCCACCCTCCTCACCGCGCCTCAACAACGTGCACCGGAGCTGCGCGTCGACGCCCTCTTCCCCTCCATCGACGCACGCAAGGTCGGAAGCACCGGAACGCCGCCTACATCCTCGTCTTCAACCTCGGTATCCGACCGCTGTCGCCTTTGATACGCAGCCACCAGAGCCTCCAGGAACAAGCTGACCTCCTCTTCGCTATCACTGTGAGCTCCTCTCCCAGCTACCCTTCTTCCCCGTCGCGATTCGTCGCCGAAGGTAACCGCGCCCGTAGCTGCCCGCCATGGCCGACTTTCGAGCCCGCACATCCTCGTGCCCCCCGTGCGCCTCCGACTGCTCCTACTCGCATCCCACAGCGGCCCATTCCCAGCCAGACCGCCCGACACCCGCGCCAGTCCGCCTCCCCTCCGCCCCGCGCTCGCCGTCGCACGTGCGGCCGCCACCACTGCTCCGATTGGCATCGCCTCGCCGCCTGCTGCGCTGCGGCACTCGCCACTGCGCCGCCACCGCCCCCTTGCTCCGCCGCGCCCTGCTTCCCCCCGGTGCGCTGGAGACCGACTGCCTCGTCCCCCCTGCACTCTTGCGCCGCCGCTCACCCGTTCTGCAGCCGCTGCCCCGCCCTGTGCCTCACCTCCTCTCGCGGCCAGCCCTGGCCACCGGTGCCTCGCCGTGCCCAGATGCTCCCGGTGCCTCCGGCGAGCCACCCCCCAGCCTGTGCGCCCTGTCCCGAGCCCACTCGCCTCCCGCGGTCGCCGCTGCTCGCCACAGCCATCGCCGGACCGCGCTCCTCCCAGCCTGGCCCCGCCAGCTCGTGGCGGCCCCGCCCCGGTGCCTATCGCACGCGTCGCCCTCCGCTGGCGTCTCCCGCCGGCGCCACGTCGCTTGCGCTCCGTTCCCATCGCCCGGCGGCCTGACCGGCGGCCTGTCCCGTGTGCTTGGATGGGCAGCGCCCTGGCCGGGCAGGCGCCCATTCGCCCGCGCCCGATAGCCCTCCAGTGGCCTCCTGTGCCACTGGCAGGCGGGGCCCTTACAAAAAATTAATACAAATATATATATATATATATATATATATATATATAATTAACTAATTAATTAGGTTTAAAATGGACTAAATATCAGTTAGTCTAATTAGTCATGTAATTAGTTAGTTTAGTCAATGACACGTGGGCCCCATTGAACCCACAGGTCAGTTTTGACCTAGTCAACCGAACTGTTGATTGATGACCTCAGCATTGCATCATGCTGACATCAGCAGACACTAATTTGAATAATGTTAGGTTTAAATAAGTAAATAATTCTAGAAAATGGTTAAAACTTTATAAAATCATATAAATTAATCCGTAACTCGGATGAAAATAATTTATATATGAAAGTTGCATAGAATTTTGATACGAATCCGAATACGCGGTCCGTTCGTCCGCCACACATCTCTATCATACTGAACATGCAACATTCCCCCTCCGTTTCATCTGCCCGGAAAAGCGAAACACCGGGAATACTTTCCCGGATGTTTTTCATCCTCGCCAGTATCACTTAGTACCACGTTAGGTCATGCGTAGCACCGCGTATTGCCATGTTATGCTTTCTTTGTTGTGTTATTTATTGTGTTCCCCCTCCGTTACTTCTTTCCGGTAGACTGAGACCACTGACGGTGCCACTCGGATCGACTGCGTCGGCGACGACCCCTCATTCTTGCCAGAGCAACCAGGCAAGCCCCCCCTTGATCACCAGATATCGCCCATTCTCTTCTCTCTTATTCTTGCATTAGATTTGCTACTGTTGTTGATTCGGTAGCTCCTATTCTGTTGCATAGCCTGTCATTGTTGCTACAACTGTTGATACCTTTACCGGCTATCCTAATGCTTAGTATAGGATGCTAGTACTCCATCAGTGGCCCTACATTCTTGTCCGTCTGCCATGCTATACTATCGGGCCGTGATCACTCGGGTGGTGATCACGGGTATACTACATACATTTTACATGACACATGATGACGCTTCGGATAGCGGGGCTGAAGGGGCAGGTGGTTCCACCCAGGTAGTGGTGGGCCTGGGTTCCCGACAGTCCCCTGATGGTTACTTTGTGGCGGAGCGACAGGGCGGGTTGCGACCACCTAGGAGACAGGTGGGCCTGGCCCTAGTCGTTGTCCGCGGTTATTTCATAATAACACGTTTAACGGGATCTTGGTATTTGATCTGAGTCTGGCCATTTGGTCTATACGCACTAACCAGCTGCGTGGGAACAGTTATGGGCACTCGACGTCGTGGTATCAGCTGAAGCCTTCTTGACGTCAGTGGCTTAGCGGCGCGCGCCGGGTTGGACCGCGTAACGTAACTTCCTTAGTGATGGAGGTTGCTAGGTCTGCTCACCGGCCGCCCTCGCAATGTGCAGGTGTGCATTGGGCGATGGGCCCAGACCCCTGTGTGCTTAGTACTTAGACCGACGTGCTGACCTCTCTGTTGTGCTTAGGTAGGGCTGCGACGTGTTGATCTTCCGAGGCCGGGCATGACCCTGGAAAGTGTGTCCGGCCAAATGGGATCAAGCATGCTGGGTTATGTGGGGCACCCCTGCAGGGAAGTTAATCTATTCGAATAGCCGTGTCCCTCGGTAAAAGGACGACCGGAGTTGTACTCTGACCTCATGACAACTAGAACTGGATACTTAATAAAACACACCCAGACAAGTTCCAGATACAACCCGGTGATCGCTTTCTCACAGGGCGACGAGGGGAGGATCAACGGGTAGGTTTATGATATACGATGTTACTTGGTGAACTTACCATCTACTCCCTTCTACTGCTGCAAGACGGAGGCTGCTAGAAGCGATGATACTTCTTACTTTCCAGCTACCCTCATCTTTTGCTGCAAGATGGAGGTTACGAGAAGCGTAGTCTTCGATTGGATTAGCTATCCCCCTCTTATTCCGGCATTCTGCAGTTTAGCCCATAGATATTACCCCCCCTCCTTTACATATATATCATTGCATATGTAGTGTAGATCCTTGCTTGTGAGTACTTTGGATGAGTACTCATGGTTGCTTTTCTCCCCCCTTTCCCCTTTTGTTCCTTCTTCTCGGATGACGCAACCAGATGCTAGAGTCCCGGACCCAGAAGATCCCGAGGATGTTTCTACGTGGAGTTCAGCTTCGAGGAGTAGTTAGGAGGTCCCAGGCAGGAGGCCTTGCCTTTTCGATCGTTGCTATATTTGTGCTAGCCTTCTTAAGGCAAACTTGTTTAACTTTATGTCTGTACTCAGATATTACTGCTTCCGCTGAATCTTGTGTATTCGAGCTTTTGTATTCGAGCCCTCGAGGCCCCTGGCTTGTAATATAAAGCTTGTATTATTTTTAATTTGTGTCTAGAGTTGTGTTGTGATATCTTCCAACGAGTCCTTGATCTTGGTCGTACACATTTGCGTGCATGATTAGTGTACGGTCAAATCGGGGGCGTCACAAGTTGGTACCAGAGCCGACTGCCTGTAGGAATCCCCCTTTCCAACTCCTTGGCTGAAGTTGAGTCTAGTATTTGAGAAAAAAAATTACTAACTTGTTGTGTGGCTTACGGGCCCACAACACCAATGGGTGGTGTTAGGATCTTTTATTCCTCTTCTATGCTCTGGGACTCTGATCTCTCTCCTATTCGGGTTAAAAGATTTTAATAACTCTAACTCTAGGTTCTCGTAACTATTTCTCCCGAAGAGCCCCCATTCTGGAAGATCACCTCCTTCGTCAGAAGATTCTGAGGATATCCCTCGATATTTTCCCGAGACCCTTGTGCTCATCGCCTTGGCAATTCACTGCCACCGATATATCCCTAGGGATATCTGCATGCACTTGTCATTCTCATGATCATTCCTCGTCGCTCTTGTTGTTACAAGATGCCTCGAAATATTCTCCGTTGTCCCGAGAATCCTTTTGAGTATACAGTCTTGATGTATTATTTTGCATGAATACGCTTGCAATTATTTCCTCACATTTATCGAGGATATGTTCTTCTCAATTGTTCATGTGTCTCACAAAATTCTTTGGAATACTTTTCGATCTTTTGAAAATCCTCTGCAGCCTGTTATCCTTAAAATTATTGCCTGCTTGCGTTACGGTTAATTCCATATGACTAGTAGTCTTCGTTAATATCCCTTGTCTTAGTCATTTTGAGCCCACTGATTCAAGTGTGTGTATGCACGCAGTCATCGGTTTATCCTTTTTAAAAATTATCTTTCCGGCTCAGACGTCACTCCGGACATGGGTTGGTTCACGACAATTCAAACCCTTATTGATTTTCCAACTAAGTGTTTTCCTCTTATCTATCCTTGATCAGAGCATCTTCTTCTGATCCTTCGTTTTGGAAAACCATAATTTCTTTCTATTTAAGCATCAGACTATTCATGATATTCTTGAATCTGATGCCTCTGCATTCTTTCTTCTTCTGAGAGAGTACCGATATTCACATCAGCTCCATTGTGGATCGCCCGATCCATTGTTGGATTGTTATCCGACAGTGTCCTTCATATTCAATCACCTTGTGAGTTCTTCCCCTGATACATAATGCCTTTGGTAAATTGTATACTCTGCTTGGCCAACCATGCTCTGCTGTCGAGCTTGGGGTAATTACTCTTGGAGCTTGTGGTATAGGTTCCTAAGATACCCCGATGGGTTGAACCTATGCCTTCCCTAATACGTGTCAACCGACAGTTTTCACGAGTCATACTTTTCTGGTATTTTGCCAGATAAAGTTTCAACACTACAACTTTATCAAAGCGAGAGGTGAATGAAATGATATGCATTAAAGAAGTGGGAGTCGACCTTGAGCTTATGTTCATGCCCATGGAAATGATGTAGACCGTCTCGGAAGCTTCTTGCAAAATGAATTATTGTCTGAATAATCCTTTCGGTATCTTTAAATTGATCCCTTGCAGTTATGGTTCCGACCATGCTATCCTTATTCAATATATCTGGAACAAATTCATTCCCGTGCCTCGTCAATTTTTGACAAGGTTAAAATATCTGCTGTCGTCGGTCAACGACCCAGTTCTACTACTATCATGTTCTGCCTTCGAGTTTTACCCTCCGGTATCTCGAGGATATCATGCCTTTGCACTTCATCTTACTAACTTTTTTGAAGTAATAACTTCCTCGTCGTAATCACTCTACGGGTTCTAGGTTGCCATCAACCGAGGACACCATTTAGTAAATCAAATCCGCTCTAAAAATTCAACACCCCTAGTAGATGTTACCGGGAAATTTTTAAACTCAATCTGGTTATTCCTAGACTATCGGTTACATCCCTTGTCTTGCTATCTTTGACTGTGCTACCTCGTCCTTCTTTGGTGCACGAATTCTTCAGAATGTGGGCACGACTTACATCAAGCTTTCAACCTCATGTTGCTTGTTCCAAAAGGCAACTTCGATTCCGAGCTTGCATCTTATCTGTTGTTCCTATGACTTCCATGTCGTCATTCCCTGCTTGATGATGTTACTGTTTGATTGCATTTTCTTGAAAACTCTCGGCAAATGTGTCGGATCACCCTCAACACTTTGACTTCTTCCGAGATGTCAACTATATTAATGCTGAGGAATACCCTCCTTGCCATCGATGATTTTTATTATCATCGACAACACCCTTGACTTCCTTTCATCGCGAACTTGTCCACATTATGAATACAACTGGCTCTCCAGCTGGTGTCGTGTTCTGCATTGAAGTATTACTGTCTTCTATGTCGAGAATGTTATGGGGATTGCTCCACCTCTTAGAAATTCTCGGCATGGTGATACTTCTCACCATCACCATTCTTCCTTGGTCCCCCTGTTGTTTTTAACCGGGATACTAATATGCTAACGATGCTGCTTGAGTTATGTACTTCTATCAACCCTATTGCTTTGAAGTTAACGATCGACAGTTCGTTCTTAGACTGTTGGTTATTGAATCGTCACTCTAACATTGATCTTGCTGCCAATGGTCTTATTTCGGGCACACCTTTCAACTAATGATTAATGGTGTATGTTTTTCCTCGAGCATACAACATTATATCATTTGAATTGACAAGTGTCTCCTTCTTGTTCACATTATTGGGGAAATCGATCCATCTGGAATTCTCGACGAATTGTCGCTGAGCCCATCAGCCACCTCCTCATCCTCTCCTTAGTTTAATGATGAACTATCGTTTCAGGAACCCGCTCCCATAGTCCATTTCCCGAGAATCTTGCAATGTCATTTCGTCGATTAATGTTGCACCTTTTCTTCTCGAACATCCCGAGTCTGAGGTATCATGACACCAATCGGATCTGAATCTCGGTCAGATATGATGGTTGGGACAACTTTCCAGGAGTTATAATATTGGTCCTTTGATGACCCGGTAATATGATGTCATGTCTAGCACCCCTGGCTGAAGGACCTATCATTATAATCTCTTTTGCAAGGATAAACATTCTTCCAGGAGGACATTGTAAGACTTATCTTATAAGTTGCTCCTGATGGATCATTTGTGTACCCAAAGTCTGACCCTTGATTGAAAAACCATATCATTGCTACCTCGAAGCATGACTATGATACCCCGCTCATCAACAAGAACATTGGAGGCGCGATGCTAAATGTTTCTTGGTCAGTTATCCAAACATTGTTGTATGGGTAACATCTTGATTAATCCTTGCCTCTTTATCTGAATGGTTGGATACTTGCTCTCCAACCCTGTATGTCATGTTCTGCTTGTCCATGGGAAGGATATACTCCTAATAATTGTGTGTAATCACAATTTTCCTTTCCATTTGTTTGATTAACATTTCTTTGATCTATATATAATCTAAGCAGTAATTTTTTTTCTGCTTATGTAAACACCTTGGTGTACAACTCTCTCAATAAGAACCTGTTACTATTTTTCATAACATTCCGGGAACCACCGATGGACGAGAACTTTGACTACAGGTTCGCCTCATTTCAATGAGCAGGAAAATGGTTCTCTTCGCCCGCCGTCCTTGTTATCGACATTATTGCCAACATAGCTGACAGACTATCCTCTGACATACCTTGCTTTTTGTGCAAGATGCCATCGCCCTCCCTACTCTTAACCCACATGGTGGGCCCATAACCCACAGGTCCATTGGATCGAAACCTAACTCTTCTTAACAACCTGGATTCTAATGTATCCTTTGCACCTGGCTTCGTATGTAATTCACGAGCTAAATTCTACCATGTTTCATCCTGGTATCAAACACCATATTATTCTCTGTCGGTGTACTAAAGTAGGGGTACCTTAGTATCCCGACTTGTGCACTGGCAGTAGCAGCGTCCCGTGGTCTGGCTCACCACGCGCCCGCCAAAGCCCACTCTAGACCCTTTTAAGCCATTCAAGAACAAAGTATTCAAGTTAAGAGACAAGACCCCGGCAAGAGGAGCTTGCCGGGAAGGCCGCGCCAGGCTCAAGGTTGTCATTCCAGCACAAGACCCTGGCAAGAGGGGCTTGCCAGGAAGGCCAAAAGAACGGCACTTCAGAAGGTGTATCGCGGCGCATCATGCACCCCGGCAGGACTCGGAGAGCGACAAGCTTCCGGGCCCGGCAAGGTTGCGACCCCGGCAAGGTGCTTGCCGGGGAAGCATACACTGTGTGCCTACGTTCCAGCTCATCTGGCCACGCGTCGCCCTGGGGCCCTTCCAGGGGCACGTGGCAGATGGCTGTGCAGCCTGGGGTACACGGTGGCAAGCCGCGGTGACGAGGCCATCGCCGTGGCGAACGGAGACGCATGGACGGACGCTTTTTGGGGCGACGGCGACGGGCATTCAATGCCTTTGTCCCCCACCGTCAAAGTTAGGTGAAGACCATTGTTTATACACTGTTCATGCACTATTACAACCACCACCATTTTTACATTTTTACCCTCCTCTACGTTGACACCTGTCGGTGACCCCTTTGAGCTATAAAAGGAGGCCCATGCACAACGTAGAGGAGGTTCGATCCCAGAAACTCGATCACCCCTACGCTCGGTGTAGCTGGTACTGTAGATCTTCAAGCTCCCGAGCTCCAGAAACTCAATACAACCAAGGCAGGAGTAGGGTTTTACGCGTACGCGCGGCCCGAACCTGGGTAAACTGCCCGCGTGTGCTCCTCGATCTGCTCTCCGTGCTCCCTCCGCTCCCTTACCGCAACGTAGAAGGGGCTCCGGTCCCATAGGTGTTCGTGGGCGTCCAGTTTCCCCGACA
>LR738712.1:476992143-477012349 GCA_902687465.1 Secale cereale
CCCCCCCCTGCACTCCCGCGCCGCCGCTCACCTGTTTTGCAGCCGCTGTCCCGCCCTCTGCCTCACCTCCTCTCGCGGTCAGCCCTGGGCACCAGCGCCCCGCCGTGCCCAGATGCTCCCGGTGCCTCCGGCGAGCCACCCCCCAGCCTGTGCGCCCTGTCCCGAGCCCACTCGCCTCCCGCGGTCGCCGCTGCTCGCCACAGCCGTCGCCGGACCGCGCTCCTCCCAGCTTGGCCCCGCCAGCTCGTGGCGGCCCCGCCCCGGCGCCTACCGCACGCGTCGCCCTCCGCCGGCGTCTCCCGCCGGCGCCCTATCGCTTGCGCGCCGTTCCCATCGCCCGGCGGCCTGCCCGGCGGCCTGTCCCATGCGCTCGGATGGGCAGCGCCCTGGCCGGGCAGGCGCCCGTTCGCCCGCGCCCGATAGCCCTCAAGTGGCCTCTTGTGCCACTGGCAGGCGGGGCCCTTACAAAAGTTTAATAAAAAAAATGTATATATATAATTAACTAATTAATTAGGTTTAAAATGGACTAAATATCAGTTAGTCTAATTAGTCATGTAATTAGTTAGTTCAGTCAATGACACGTGGGCCCCATTGGACCCACAGGTCAGTTTTGACCTAGTCAACCGAACTGTTGATTGATGACCTCAGCATTGCATCATGCTGACATCAGCAGACACTAATCTGGATAATGTTAGGTTTAAATAAGTAAATAATTCTAGAAAATGGTTAAAACTATAGAAAATCATATAAATTAATCCGTAACTCGGATGAAAATAATTTATATATGAAAGTTGCTCAGAATTTTGATACCAATCTGAATACGCGGTCCGTTCATCCGCCACACATCTCTATCATACTGAACGTGCAACATCCCCCCTCCGTTTCATCAGCCCGGAAAAGCGAAACACCGGGAATACTTTCCTGGATGTTTTTCATCCTCGCCAGTATCACTCAGTACCACGTTAGGTCACGCGTAGCACCGCGTATTGCCATGTTATGCTTTCTTTGCTGTGTTATTTATTGTGTTCCCCCTCCGTTACTTCTTTCCGGTAGACTGAGACCACTGACAGTGCCACTCGGATCGACTGCGTCGGCGACGACCCCTCATTCTTGCCAGAGCAACCAGGCAAGCCCCCTCTTGATCACCAGATATCGCCCATTCTCTTCTCTCTTATTCTTGCATTAGATTTGCTACTGTTGTTGATTCGGTAGCTCCTATTCTGTTGCATAGCCTGTCATTGTTGCTACAACTGTTGATACCTTTACCGGCTATCCTAATGCTTAGTATAGGATGCTAGTACTCCATCATTGGCCCTACATTCTTGTCCGTCTGCCATGCTATACTATCGGGCCGTGATCACTCGGGTGGTGATCACGGGTATACTACATACATTTTACATGACACATGATGATGATTTGGATAGCGGGGCTGAAGGGGCAGGTGGTTCCACCCAGGTAGTGGTGGGCCTGGGTTCGCGACAGTCCCCTGATGGTTACTTTGTGGCGGAGCGACAGGGCGGGTTGCGACCACCTAGGAGACAGGTGGGCCTGGCCCTGGTCGTTGTCCGTGGTTATTTCATAATAACACGTTTAACGGGATTTTGGTATTTGATCTGAGTCTGGCCATTTGGTCTATACGCACTAACCAGCTGCGTGGGAACAGTTATGGACACTCGACGTCGTGGTATCAGCCGAAGCCTTCTTGACGTCAGCGGCTTAGCGGCGCGCGCCGAGTTGGACCGCGTAACGTAACTTCCTTAGTAATGGAGGTTGCTAGGTCTGCTCACCGGCCACCGTCGCAACGTGCAGGTGTGCATTGGGCGATGGGCCCAGACCCCTGTGTGCTTAGGACTTAGACCGACGTGCTGACATCTCTATTGTGCTTAGGTAGGGCTGTGACGTGTTGATCTTCCGAGGCCGGGCATGACCTTGGAAAGTGTGTCCGGCCAAATGGGATCAAGCGTGCTGGGTTATGTGGTGCACCCCTGCAGGGAAGTTAATCTATTCGAATAGCCGTGTCCCTCGGTAAAAGGACGACCCAGAGTTGTACTCTGACCTCATGACAACTAGAATTGGATACTTAATAAAACACACCTAGACAAGTTCCAAATACAACCCGGTGATCGCTTTCTCACAGGGCGACGAGGGGAGGATCAACGGGTAGGTTTATGCTATATGATGTTACTTGGTGAACTTACCATCTACTCCCTTCTACTGCTGCAAGACGGAGGCTGCTAGAAGCGATGATACTTGTTACTTTCCAGCTACCCTCATCTTTTGCTGCAAGATGGAGGTTACGAGAAGCGTAGTCTTCGATTGGATTAGCTATCCCCCTCTTATTCCGGCATTCTGCAGTTTAGCCCACAGATATTACCCCCCTTTACATATATATCATTGCATATGTAGTGTAGATCCTTGCTTGCGAGTACTTTGGATGAGTACTCACGGTTGCTTTTCTCCCCCCTTTCCCCTTTTGTTCCTTCTTCTCGGATGACGCAACCAGATGGTGGAGTCCCGGACCCAAAAGATCCCGAGGATGTTTCTACGTGGAGTTCGGCTTCGAGGAGTAGTTAGGAGGTCCCAGGCAGGAGGCCTTGCCTTTTCGATCGTTGCTATATTTGTGCTAGCCTTCTTAAGGCAAACTTGTTTAACTTTATGTCTGTACTCAGATATTACTGCTTCCACTGACTCTTGTGTATTCGAGCTTTTGTATTCGAGCCCTCGAGGCCCCTGGCTTGTAATATAAAGCTTGTATTATTTTTAATTTGTGTCTAGAGTTGTGTTGTGATATCTTCCAGTGAGTCCTTGATCTTGGTCGTACACATTTGCGTGCATGATTAGTGTACAGTCAAATCGGGGGCGTCACAACCTGATATTCACAAGGAGTTCGTGATATATTGTGATGCCTCTCGAACCGGATTAGGAAGCGTTCTGATGCAAGAAGGATGAGTCATAGCTTACCTCTCAAGGCAGCTACAACCTCATGAAGAGAACTACGCTACTCACGATCTTGAGTTAGCAGCAGTGGTTCATGCCTTGAAGACATGGCGGCATTATCTTCTAGGGAAACGATGTGAGATATACACAGACCACAAAAGTCTGAAGTATATTTTCACCCAGAAGGAATTGAACATGAAGCAATGAAGATGGTTGGAACTAATCAAAGATTATGATCTCAGTGTTCAATATCATCCCGGGAAGGCTAACGTGGTAGCCAATGCCTTAAGCAGAAAGGCTTGCTCCCTGAACGCCATAATTCAAATAAGGCAGCCAGCCCTGTTTGAAGAGCTGGAGCAATTCAGTTTGGAATTGGTCACCCCTGGATTTCTAGACCATCTAGAAGTCAAACCAACCCTGATGGACGAAGTCAAGAAGGCACAAGGTGGGCACGCAAGCATTGAAGGCATCAAGAAGAAGATGAAGCTAGGCAAGGCCCCAGGATTCTCCGAGGACGAGCACAGGATTGTTTGGTACAAAGGCCGCATCTGCGTACCAAACAAGATGGAGCTGAAGAACCAGATCCTGCAAGAAGCCCACGACACTCCGTATTCCATCGACCCCGGAGGAACCAAGATGTATCAAGACGTGAAGGAAAGATTCTGGTGGCACAGGATGAAAAGAGAGATTGCAACCTATGTTGCAAAGTGTGATGTGTGCCAAAGGGTGAAGGCTGAATATCAACGACCCGCTGGATTTCTCCAACCACTCAAGGGTCCTGAGTGGAAGTGGGATAAAGTCGAAATGGACTTCATCACTGGATTACCAAGGTCGAATAAAGGACATGACTCCATCTGGGTCATAGTCGACCATTTGACCAAGGTAGCCCATTTCATTCCTGTCAAGACTACCTATGATGGCAACCGGCTGGCAACTCTCTACATCCATAGAATTGTAAGCCTTCATGGTGTTCCCAAGGAGATTGTGTCAGATCGAGGAACCCAGTTCACCTCAAGGTTCTGGAAGAAGTTCCAACAAGCCTTGGGAACCAAGTTGTCTTTCAGCATGGCTTTCCACCCGCAGACCGGAGGTTAGACAGAGCGAGTAAATCAAATTCTCGAAGACATGCTCCGAGCCTGTGTCTTGGCATATGGAGCCAAGTGAGAAGATTGCCTCCCTTTTGCCGAGTACTCCTATAACAACAGTTATCAATCGAGCCATCAGATGGCACCATTTGAGGTGTTGTACGGACGCAAGTGTCGCACACCCCTCAACTGGTCAGAGACTGGAGAAGGGCTAATCTTTGGACCGGATATTCTCCGCGAAGCAAAAGAGCAAGTCCAACTAGTCAGAGAACGTTTGAAGGCAGCCAAGTCAAGGCAGAAGAGCTATGCTGACACTCATCGCCGAGATATGAGTTTCCGTGTCGGAGACCATGTGTACCTGCGAGTAACTCCTCTGAAGGGAACCAAGCGTTTCCACATTAAGGGGAAGCTCGCACCCAGGTTCATTGGACCCTTTGAGATCACTGAACGACGAGGAGAAGTGGCTTACTAGTTGGAACTACCACCTGAGCTATCCGATGTGCACAACGTATTCCACGTGTCGCAACTCCGGAAGTGTCTCCAAGTTCCGGACAAGCCTGATCTCTACAAGGATGTTGATCACCAAGCCATTGATCTTCAGACTGATTTGACCTACCGTGAGAAGCCCATTCGCATTCTGGATGAGGCAGAGCAACGGACGCGAAGTCGCACCATCAAGTACTTCAAGGTCCAGTGGAGCAACCACACGGAAGCAGAAGCAACCTGCGAATGTGAAGACTATCTTAGATCCGAGTATCCCGATCTCTTTTAAGACCTAGTTTAGGAATCTCGGGGACGAGATTCTTGTGAGGGGGGTAGGTCTGTCACACCCTACATTTTGTAACATGTCATTTGCATCAATAAAGCATGAAAATTAGGACCAGCAAATTTTTTTGGCATCATTTGGCTTTTATTTGGAATTAAGTTTTTCTCCCTGTGATTTTCAAGTGCTCTTTAAAGTCAACTACTCCCTCTTGTATATTTCATCTCCTTACACCTAAACTTCTGCCCAATGATCATACCAAGTGTATATAACAGTATAGTATTTTCTTACAAAAATAATTTGGCCAAAAAGTATTTTCAAAAATTAGTTTTCCAAAAAAACCCTGAATTGAGGTTTGCACTGCAAGTGCTTGATTTAGGGTGAGAAAAATATTTCATAGAGTATATTTGAAACCTAGTAGATATAGGACTATCATAAACCACAAAAATATAATTTTAAAAGCTATTTTCCTATTTTATTTAAAAGCTTTTTCTTAAGGCCAGAAATGGTCTTTAATAGGGGAAATTTATTTAACTATTTCAAAAATATTTGCCAAAACTCACAGAGACTCCTAGGACATATATTGTCCATATATAAGAGTTTCAACACTTGGTCATGTTCAAAATATTGGACAAATCCCTCAGAGACCCTTTCTGGATATTTCAAGCTTTTGAAATATTTACAAAGGAAATATTCTCTAAAAATTCCAGGGAAATTCTATCATGTCATATATGACATAAGTGATGATCTTGCCAAGCCCCATGCCTTGGGAGGCAAGAAAACATCATCAAAACCCCTCAAAACTATTTTGTCCATATTTGAAGTTTGAGCAACTTTACATTGCCAAACTTGTCCAAATGCTCTCAAACTTGGTACACATGCTAAAATGGTCTAATAATGCATCTAGACCAAATGGCACAAGCTTTGGAGAGGGGTAACTTGGTCAGAGTACCCCAAAACCATTTCTGTTCAAATTCAAATTTGAACAACTTTACATTACCAACTTTTTACTTGGGACTTCAAACTTTGTGGGCATGATCACAACCCCAAATGAGGACACTACACCAAGTGGTGCATCAAGGAGGGATGATTTGCTTAACTCAAACATGGTGAAACCATTTCTGTTAAATTCTAGGGTTCACCAAAGTTACATTGGCAAGTTTCTTCAAATAAGCCCAAACTTGGTGAAACACCCTATTTCCATATGCCATTTAATCATGTTAAGTATCATGGCTAGTGGAGATCATTTGATTGCACAAAACCACATCAAACACCTTCTGGTGATTTTCCAAAGTTACCGCTTTCACCCCTTTTCTTATTCTCCTTGAGCCCAACTTTTTACCACAGCTTCCTCAGGCTCCCCTGCACCTCCAGCAACTCTTCCTTGGCCTCAGCTCCATGATTGAGTAGGGGGTAAAACCCCAATTTGCATTCTGGACAGGAGTTTTCACCATTCTATCTCAGCCCCCTCTTCTTCTAGAAGTTTTCCCTCGCATCCAATGCTCCCCCTGCGTTGTTTACTCCCCCCTAGAGCCAATGGACACAGTGGCCGCGCCCAGAGCGCATGGGACACGGCCATGCCGGCCATTTGAGCGCTCTGGAGCATGGTACAGTGCGCTCCCGCACTGTAGCCTCCTCCAATCAGCAGCACCCGACCACCTCGAGCCTCCCCCTTGCGCCAGTCGAGGCGCCTCGACGTCCGCGACATGCTGCGGCCCTGTCCCCCCTCCTTCTCCCTCCTGTTGCTGCCGTCGCACACGCGCCGGCCGCCCACAAGCTCCAATCTCTGGCTTCACACGCGCAAGCCCTCTGGATGCTTCCCCGCTCCTCCTCTTTCCTCCCGTAGGCGTAGAACTCGTCCACAATCAACCCCGACTCGTTCGCGTGTGCCTGCACGGCCTCTGGCCTCGCCCATGACCTCGCCGGCGCACGAGTCCACGGTGGACTGGAGCCCGGCTATATAAGCACGCCCCGAGCCTCTCCCCTGGCATCCATCCCACCTCCACACCCCCTAGAACACGCCAGCACCACCTACTCCTCTCCAGACGGGCCCGAGCTCGAGATCGAGCTCGAGCTCCGCCGCCTCGGGTCGCCGTCGATCCAAAGGTACAGGCCCTCCCCGCAGCTCCTCTCGCTCGATCTAGCACCACAAGCCCCCACTGATCATTTCCCCCTCATTTCCCCTCTCTGTAGCTGCCGGAAACTGTCACAACCACAACCACCCGAGGCATCTCCGCCGTGCCTCCTCACCGCCGGCGAACCAGGCCACCCCGGCGACCAACTCCACCTCCATCAGATCGGTGACTCCTCCCCGAGCACGACGGTACCACCCATGCCCCCTCACATGCCCTGTATCACCGCCGGCGAGCTCGTCGTCGCCTCTGGACGGAGGTTGACGACGACGGCCGTGGGGCCTGTTCGTCAGCCTCACGCCCTGACGGGTGGGACCCCCCCGTCAGGTTTGAAAACGCACGCGCGCGTGCACCGGTTCGCCGTTGGATTGAAGGCGTATTTCGCCTCTACGCCTTCGACGTGGCAGCCTCGCACGGGCTGTTTTCCTTCTGGGCCTGCTGCACTGTGGCTTCTCTGGCCCAGTTGCACAGTAGCCTTTTCCCTTTTTCTTTTTTGTCTGTTTTATAAATATTCCACATGATTAAATATTAATCCAAATGAAATAATTCCAGTTCCTAAAAACTTGTAAAAATCCAACCTATTTAATGATATCACTTTCACCCATATCCATGAACCTTTTCTGTTCTGTTCAAATTTAAATCTATATTTGAACACTAAAACCTCTGTTCAAAAATTCATATACCCCATTCTGTCACTCCAAATCCCAAACTAAGAATTTTTGCCATCTTAGTTTTCCCTCTAGTATTTTATAAAAATAAGTTGACATTTTTCTAAGCACTTTGGTTTTTCTGTTTTTATTATTATCTTATTTTTTCCGTTGTTTATTGCGACGATTAGATACTGTGTTTGACGAGGTTGCTGAAGAAGAAGGAGGGGAAGGATTGGAGGACCTTGAAGACCAAGCCAATCCAGGCAAGCAGCCCTTTGACCATGATACCCCTTGTGTTCCTCGGAACCCTTTTATTTCCGAATGCATGTTGATAAGAGTGATGGTGGTAAACTTGTTGAAAGCCACCACATGATGCATACCCTACTCATGACCTTTATCCATGTGCTTAGATAAAATGACAAATGATTAGTTTTGATGCATAGTGATGCATATGTGCCATGAATCCTTCGTGGTTGCATTCTTTTCGAAAACCCCATCGGGTGCCCCTAATGCCTGAGGGTGATGTTGAGTTGGGTCATCACTTGAGGAAGAAGTGGTGTGCCAAGAAAGATCTCGTGTGTGGGTAAAATGATGGATTAGATTCATGTGTGACTACCGTCCCAACCAAACATGTGCAACTACTCTACCCCTTATGGGACGAGGCATTATTGATTACTTAGGCTGATACTAGCATGGTGCCCACATTACTAGTGACGGGGGAGACTTGAGGTCACTCCCGGGATGGGGTCGTGCTTGGATAGGCGACCATGACTGTTTTCACAGGGCACCGGACACACTGTTGGTCCCTTCGTGTATGCGTGACATTGTAAAAAGGGCAAGTACCATGATTTACCATTTGTACACGAGGGCTGTGCACCAACGAGTGGACCCTATGTTAGTGTCGTCTAGGGAAAGGTAATGATCGGGTGCTTCCCCCGAGTACTTGAGGTACTGCGGGATCGTGGGTGACACGAAAGCTTCCCGGATCTTGTGGGTAAAGTGCGCAACCTCTGCAGAGTGTAAAACTATTCGAATAGTTGTGTCCACGGTCATGGACAGTTGGGAGGTGCTACTTAAACTATGTCCAGAATTTTACAATCTCAGTGAAAGGATATGTGTGTGTTGAGTCAAGGTGGTGACTTGACTCGTTGATAAAGAATTGAACTCTATTCATGTTGATATCTGTAACCTGTCTTAGAGGTTACCCAACTACATTGATGCATGATTCATGATGGTAGAACAACTTAGCTGGCTTGCAGCTAGGTTGCTTATTGTTATACTCTTGCATTGTTACCTTGCACCAAATCATGGGTTGCTTGCGAGTACATTCAAAGTACTCATTGGCTTGCCACTGGTTATTTAATTGGCTAGGCATGGAGGAACATGAATTTGAAGAAGAATTCTATGGAGACGAACATGCGAACTAGGACACTTTCCCAATCAGAATGCCCGTAGGGTTAAGTCAGATGGCATGGGTTCTACTTATCTGCGAAGACTTCCGCTATTCGAGTTTATTTGCTATTCAGCCCTTGAGGCTTTATCTATGTAAGACTTGGCCATAATGGTCATAATTTGTGTAAGACGGTATGTATGGATGTAAGACTCTTGTTATTCAGCTTCTGTGTGTTCAGTGAGCATTGATCTCTGGGATCACTGTACACGTGCATTCGGTGATCTCGACTCTTAAGTCGGGATCCCCACACTTGAGGACTGTGTTTCCTCCAGCCGGTTAGGCGTCGCGTTCTGAGCATCCAATAGTCATTGTGGATCGCCGGTGAACGAAGTCTCTGAAGGTTTGGAAGTCTACCTTGAAGACTTACCATAGTGATTGGGCGAGGACTAGGTGTCCTTAGCTCAAGGGGAATAAGGTGAAGACGCAGTCTTCTGAGTTAAACCTCAGCCTCCCTAACCAGACGTACAGTTATCACAGCAACTAGAACTGGTCTAACAAACCACTGTCTTCCCCGAGCTACTGGTTCTAACATTTTTCCTTCCCTTTACTTATTGTCTTATGTTGTGAAGTCATTACCTGTGTGCCTTATCTGATTGACTTCACTGTGTGACTACTTGTTCTGATTGGCTTCATTCCTTCTTCCATCTTGATCCTTACTGTCTAGCTGCTATTAGTCTTCATGCTTTCACTTCATTGAATACCTGACTATGGCTTGTCTAGTGTAGTCTACTTTCCGCTGCATACAAATAGGATTGGATTTATCCTTTATCTTCGAAACTTCCATGTTTTGAAGCATTTCATAAAAATTGCCTATTCACCCGCCCCTCTAGTCGATATACTGCACTTTCAGATACCTCTCCGACACTCGGAGTGACAAGTCCTATTCCTAACTTATGCCAACACCACGAATACCTTCGGAGACACCTGTAGAGCATCTTTATAATCACCGAGTTACGTTGTGACGTTTGATAGCACACAAGGTGTTCCTCCAGTATATGGGAGTTGCATAATCTCATAGTCATAGGAACATGTATAAGTCATGAAGAAAGCAATGGCAACAAACTAAACGATCATGTGCTAAGCTAACGGAAATGGGTCAAGTCAATCACATCATTCTCCTAATGATGTGATCCCATTAATCAAATGACAACTCATGTCTATGGTTAGGAAACATAACCATTTTTGATCAACGAGCTAGTCAAGTAGAGGCATACTAGTGACACTCTGTTTGTCTATGTATTCACACATGTATTATGTTTCCGGTTAATACAATTCTAGCATGAATAATAAACATTTATCATGATATAAGGAAATAAATATTAACTTTATTATTGCCTCTAGGGCATATTTCCTTCAGTCTCCCACTTGTACTAGAGTCAATAATCTAGATTACAAAGTAATGATTGATACGTCTCCAACGTATCTGCTTTTCCAAACACTTTTGCCCTTGTGTTGGACTCTAACTTGTATGATTTGAATGGAACTAACCCGGACTGACGCTGTTTTCAGCAGAACTGCCATGGTGTTGTTTTTGTGCAGAATAAAATGTTCTCGGAATCGCCTCAAAATCAACAGAGAATTATTTTAAAAAATATAAAAAATATCTGCAAGAAGATACTCACCGGGGGGCCCACGGCCTGTCCTCGAGGGTGGGGGCGCGCCCCCCTTCCCAGGGCACACCCCCTGCCTCGAGGGCCCCCCCCCGATGCTCCACCGACGTACCCCCAGGTCCTATATCTTCCGTTTCGGGGAGAAAAAAATCAAGGAGAAAGAATTATCGCGTTTCATGAGACGGAGCCGCCGCCAAGCCCTAATCTCTCTCGGGAGGGCTGATCTGGAGTCCGTTCGGGGCTCCGGAGAGTGGAGATCGTCGCCATCGTCATCATCAACCTTCCTCCATCACCAATTCCATGATGATCACCGCCGTGTGTGAGTAATTCCATCGTAGGCTTGCTGGACGGTGATGGGTTGGATTGGATCTATCATGTAATCGAGTTAGTTTTGTTAGGGTTTGATCCCGAGTATCCACTATGTTCTGAGATTGATGTTTCTATGACTTTGCTATGCTTAATGCTTGTCACTAGGGCCCGAGTGCCATGATTTCAGATCTGAACCTATTATGTTTTCATGAATATATGTGTGTTCTTGATCCTATCTTGCAAGTCTATAGTCACCTACTATGTGTTATGATCCGGCAACCCCGAAGTGACAATAATCGGGACCACTCCCGGTGATGACCATAGTTTGAGGAGTTCATGTATTCACTATGTGTTAATGCTTTGGTCTGATACTCTATTAAAAGGAGGCCTTAATATCCCTTAGTTTGCAATAGGACCCCGCTGCCACGGAAGGGTAGGAGAAAAGATGTCATGCAAGTTCTTTTCTATAAGCACGTATGACTATATTTGGAATACATGCCTACATTGCATTGATGAACCGGAGCTAGTTCTATGTCACCCTAGGTTATAACTTCTACATGATGAATTGCATCCGACGTAATTTCCCATCACCGATCCAATGCCTACGAGCTTTACCTATATTGCTAGTCGCTTATTTACTTTTCTGTTGCTACTATCACAAAAACTACAAAAACACTATCGTTACTTTTATTGCTGCTACCGCCACTATCATATTACTTTGCTACTAAACTATCTTGCTGCAGATACTAAGTTTCCAGGTGTGGTTGAATTGACCACTCAGCTGCTAATACTTAAGAGTATTCTTTGGCTCCCCTTGTGTCGAATCAACAAATTTGGGTTTAATAGTTTACCCTCGAAAACTGTTGCGATCCCTACACTTGTGGGTTGTGAAGACTATTTTCTGGCGCCGTTGCCGGGGAGCATAGCTCTATTCTTTAAGTTACTTGGGATTTATATCTGCTTATCACTATGAAGAATTTGAAGGACTCAAAAACCAAGATTTTACCCTCAACTACGAGGGGAGGTAAGGAACTGCCATCTAGCTCTGCACTTGATTCCCCTTTTGTTATGAGTAAACTTGCGACACCTACTCCTGCTATTGATCTGATATGTCGTATGTTCTTGATGATGCTACTTCTGCTATGTATGATGAAACTACCTCTATGCCTGATACTGTGCCACTAGGTGAATTTCTAGATGAACAAATTGCTAAGGTTAGGGAGAGTGCAAATGTTGATGATATTTATGAAAGTGATGATGAAACTACTCCCAATAGATATGAATTGCCTGTTGTGCCTGAGGCTTATGTTATGGATGAAGAAACTGCTAGAGACTTTCTTGCTTGCAATGATAGATATTATCTTAAGAAATTATTAGCTAAGCTGAAATAAAAGTCCTTGAGTGCTAGAATGAAACATGACCCTGCTTTTGCTGCTTCACCTATATGTGTTACTGATAAGGATTATGAATTCTCTGTTGATCCTGAGTTAATTACTTTGGTTGAATCTGGTCCTTTCCATGGCTATGAGTCTGAAACTGTTGTGGCACATCTTACTAAGTTAAATGATATAGCCACCCTGTTTACCAACGATGAAAAGATTCGTTACTACTATATCCTTAAGCTATTTCCGTCCTAATTAAAGGGTGATGCTAAGACTTGGTTTAAGTCTCTTGATCCTGGTTGTGTGCGTAGTCCCCGGGATATGATGTATTACTTTTCTGCTAAATATTTCCCCGCTCATAAGAAACAAGCTGCCTTACGGGAAATATATAACTTTGCTCAAACTGAAGAAGAGAGTCTCCCACAAGCTTGGGGGAGACTTCTCCAGTTACTTAATGCTTTGCCTGATCATCCTCTTGAGATGCATGATATACTTGATGTCTTTTATAATGGACTAACCGATGCTTCCAGAGACCACCTGGATAGTTGTGATGGTTGTGTTTTCAGGGAAAGAACAGTGGAACAAGCTGAATTACTATTGAATAATATATTGGCCAATGAAAATAATTGTACACTTCCTGAACCAGCCCCTCAGCCAACTCCGAAGAAGAGAGGTGTTCTATTTCTCAGTCCCGAAGATATGCAAGAGGCAAAGAAATCTATGAAAGAAAAAGGTATTAAAGCTGAAGATGTTAAAAATTTACCACCTATTGAAGAAATACATGGTCTTGATAACCCGACACAGGTAGTAAAGGTAAATTCTCTTTATAGATTTCATGAAGGTGATATTCCTCGTTATAAGTCTGCTAGCCAATGCTTAGATGAGTTTGACAATTTTATTGTGAAACAAGAAAACTTCAATGCTTATGTTGGTAGACAACTACAACACAATGCTCATATGATTGAACGCTTGAGTGATTATCTGTCTAGTGCTAAAGGTGAACTGAAACTTATTAGTAAACATGCTTCTATGGTCACCACTCAAGTAGAACAAGTACTTAAGGCTCAGAACGATTTGCTTAATGAATTAAATAGTAAGAATAATGATAATGCCATTAGAGTTGTGACTAGAGGTGGTAGAATGACTCAGGAACCTATGTATCCTGAAGGTCACCCCAAGAGAATTGAGCAAGATTCTCAGAGAGCTAACTTAGATGCACCTAGTTCTTCTAAGAAGAAGAAAAAGAAAAATGATAGAACTTTGCATGCTTATAGTGAACCTGTAGCTCACCCACGTGAGAACCCCAATGATATATTTGTTTCTGATGATGAGACACAATCTGGTAATGAACATGAACCTAGTGATAATATTAATGATGAAGCTCATGCTAATGCTCAACCCAGCAATGATAATGATGTGGAGATTGAACCTACTGTTGATCTTGATAACCCACAATCAAAGAATCAACGTTATGATAAGAGAGACTTTGTTGCTAGGAAGCACGGTAGGGAAAGAGAACCATGGGTTCAGAAACCCATGCCTTTTCCTCCGAAACTATCCAAGAAAAAGGATGATGAGGATTTTGAGCCCTTCGCTGAAATGATTAGACCTATCTTTTTGCGTATGCGTTTGACTGATGTGCTTAAAACAAATCCTTATGCCAAGTACATGGAAGATATTATTACCAACAAAAGAAAGATACCTGAAGTAGAAATTTCCACCATGCTTGCCAATTACACTTTTGAGGGTGGAATGCCTAAGAAATTAGGCGATCCAGGAGAACCTACTATACCTTGATCCATTAAGAAAAATTATGTTAAAACTGCTTTGTGTGATCTTGGAGCCGATGTTAGTGTTATGCCTCTCTCTTTATATCGTAGACTTGACTTGAGCAAGTTGGCACCAATTGAAATATCCTTGCAATGGCCGATAAATCAACTGCTATACATGTCGGCATTTGTGAGGATGTGCCTGTTGTAGTTGCAAATGTTACTATTCTAACGGACTTTGTTATACTTGATATTCCCGAGGACGATAGTATGTCTATTATTCTTGGAAGACCTTTTTTGAATACTGCAGGGGCTGTTATTGATTGCAACAAAGGTAGTGTCACTTTTCATCTCAATGGTAATGAGCATACGGTACACTTTCCGAGGAAACAACCTCAAGTTTATAGTATCAATTATATTGGAAAAACTTCGACTATCACTATTGGAGGTTTTGAGTTTCCTATTCCTACTATCAAGAAGGCATATGACATACATATTGTTGGGGACATACATATCCCCATTGAGGTAACATAGTGTTATTTGAAAATTCTACGGTTTCATGTTACTCGGAAAGATTTTATTAACAAGACCTGATCAACCTTGTTAATGGATTCCTTTTGATGAGCATGAGATAGGTGAATCTAGATAGCACAAACCTTCTGTACCCCCATTTACTTTCTGTTAATTAGGTTAAATAAAGCAAAAATAGCATTATATGTCTGTTTCCAGACTTATCCGTGCAATAAAAAAATATCCCGAAAATAAAAGTTCTCCAAATGCCATGAAAACAAAATATGATTTTTTTCTAGAATATTTAAGAAAAATGGCACTGAACACACAGCGAGGGGAGCCAGCACGTGGCCTCAAGGGCACAGGGCGCGCCCCCCATCACATGGAGCGCCCCCTGCCTCGAGGGCCCCATGTTGCCCCCCTCCACTTATCCTTCCACCCATGCTCTTCTTCTTCCTCCCAAAAGAATCCCCAGCCAGCTCAAACCCGAGTTCTAGCTCATTTTGCTGCCATTTTCGATCTTCTTGCTCAAAGCACCATTCACCAAACTGTTTGGGGAGATTGTTCCTTGGTATGTGACTCCTCCATTGGTACAATTAGTTTTTTTTTCTAGTGCTTTAGTTGTTCCAAATTTGAGCTGCTATGGTGACCTTGTTCTTGAGCTTGCATGTCAAATTTTCTTGGTCCAAGTAGTTCTAATGCATGATATAGCCTCTAGGCACTTATTGTGGTTGTTGCTATCAATCTTGTTGAGTTTGGTTAACTTTTATTGTGAGTCACTAAAATTTTTAGAAAATTTCAGCAAAATGTCTAGGAGAAACTTCCAAGGTGCTCCTTCAAGGAAGCAAGAACCGAGCCTCGCGTTCCGTGAGCCGGACGATGAACCACCAAGGGATACTGATGTGCGGCCTTGTGAATGGCCGTCAGATGAATTTATGGGTCAAGCGGGCATCAAAGACGAATTTTACGCATATGTGCGCAACACTGACCACGAGGACTTCATACAAGATAAGTGTCCTCAATATCGTGGCTTAACCGATAGCTTTGTGAGAAGGTTTAAATTTTCATCCTCACGTAATTCTCACACTGTCTTGTTTGACCTTTATGATAAATCTTATACCATGGATTTAGAGGATTTTAACGTTGCCTGGAAGCTCCCACAGTGGGGCAGTATGAGTGATCCTCGCAAATCTGAATTTAGAGAATTCCTAGCTAGTATTAAAGTGGGGGAATCTAGGGACGTTACACAAGCTACCACAGGGAGCATAGCTATTCATTACTTTGCTCTCTTTATCGGTAGATGCATGAACGGTAAAGATGAGGCTTGTCACATGTGTGTCCCTGATCTTAGTGTTATCAGGAGTGTTGTACTAGGTGATAGGCAATATAACCTGGGAGCAATTGTTGCACGTAGACTACACCATAATGGTTTGCATGGAGATTTATTTGGTGGGATCTATGCTACTCGCATAGCCCGCTACCTTGGTGTGTCTGTGCATGAGTATGATGATCCTTTACCTCCTGCTTATTTAGACTTCCATGCTATGGCTAGTCACCGGTTTATAGAGTGGGATAATCAAACCCTCAAATATCGACTAATCTTTAACAGGTAGCATGCCATCCCTATTGTTCTTCCTGCCCGTACTTTGTTTAACTTTAGGGAAAAAGGAAGATACACTATAACTATGGAGGAGGCAAATGCTTATTATAACAGGACGGAGGCAGCCCGCCTTCGAGCTGCAGCTCAGCATGCAGCATCTGTTGCGTCTCAGTACGACCCCAACTACAACTTTGGATATCCGTTAGGCCAATACTGGCCACAGACCAACTTAGGCCAAATGCCTAAGCTTGGGGGAGTACGTGTTTCTCACCGACTTACATTCATGTTTACACTTATTCTAGTTGTCGGTGCTCACACTCTTTCACTGTACTATCCATGCTTAGTTTAAATTTATTTTTCTCAATCTTTTTCTTGTGTGCTAGAAAAACCCAGAAAAACAAAAAAAATGTTAGTTGTAGCTTCTAGCTAGTTTACTTTCTTCGCTTGTTGTAGTAGTAAATAAAAATGAAAACCCAAAAAGATTTCCCGTACTTCTTTTGCTTGTTGGGAGCTTTCCCGTGTAAATAATTTCTTTTCTTTTCTTTAGGGGTTAAGAGTAGAAGACCATGATTAAAATGCTTAGTGGCTCACATATGCTTTGTTGTTGATTTAACCTTGAGCCATATTACCTTGTCTTCTTTCTTGTATCGAATGCCTGCAGATTCCAGCTTAGCCCAATGCACGTGCACTATTATTATTATACACACCGTTCGGTCGTGCGAGTGAAAGGCAATAAGGATGATATATGATGAACTAATTGAGATGAGAAAAGCTGGTATGAACTCGAGCTCTTTTGTTTTTGTAAATATGATTGCTCGTCGTTCTTGATTCTGCTTGTTATGAATGAAACGTGTTTGCAATGACAATTAGAGATCATAGCTGCTTATGCCATGCTTAATTAGCTGAGAGTTTATAATAGTCTATCTTGCGTGCCAACATGATATTAAAATGGTTGTGATGTGGTATGATGTGTGGTATCCTCCTCTGAACGATTTAAGTGACTTGACTTGGCACATGTTTATGCATGTAGTTGAAACAAATCAACATAGCCTTCACGATATTTATGTTCATGGTGATTTATATCCTACTCATGCTTGCATTCATTGTTGATTAATTTTAATGCATGTTCATGACCGTTGTTGCTCTCTAGCTGGTCACTTCCCAGTCTCTTTCTAGCATTCACATGTACTAAGCGGGAATAATGCTTGTGCATCCACTTCCATAAACCCCAAAGTTATTCCACATGAGTCCACTATACCTTCCCATATGCGGTATTTACATGCTGTTCCAAGTAAATTTGTATGTGCCAAACTCCAAACCTTCAAATGAAATTATGTTTTGTATGCTCGAACAGCTAATTTATCAACTAGGGTTGTCTATATCTTCCATGCTAGGTGGGTTATTCTCACGATGAGTGGACTCCGCTCATCATTTATGAGAAAATGGCTAGTAATCGGGATGCCCGGTCCCATGCTCAAAATCATAATAATTAAACAAAACTCCCCCAGGGTTGTTGCTTGTTTGGACGGTAACCCGTGGATTCGGCTGCCCGCGGAGTGTGCTTGTTGGTGGTTGGGGGAGTATAAACTTTACCATTCTATTTGGGAACTGCCTATAATGTGCGTAGCATGGGAGATATCGAGATTCTTGGTTGTTATGTTGCGATGAAAGTATACCGCTCAAAATGTTATTCAATCTATATTTAAAAATCGAGCTCTGGCACCTCTACAAATCCCTGCTTCCCTCTGCGAAGGGCCTATCTATTTACTTTTATGCAGAGTCATCGTCCTCTTATCAAAAAGCACCAGTATGAGAGCACCTCTGTCGTTGCATGTATTACTATTAATTTGCATTGAGTATGATCATGATTGGATCTCTTTTACCATGAATTACAATGTCTAGTCAGTCCTTGATCTTTAAAGGTGCTCTGCATTTATGTTTTGCGGTCTCAGAAAGAGCTAGCGAGATACCATCCTGTTATATTATATCATGATTGTTTTGAGAAGTGTTGTCATCCGAGGTTTATTATTATTGCTTGCTAGTTGATTATGCTATTGGTGTGAGTAGTCATGAGACCTGAAAGTTATTGTGAATGTGGTTAGTTCATGATCTTGTTGAAAACCTGAATGCTAGCTTACATATTTACAACAACAAGAGCAAACAGAGTTTGTCAGAGTTTTTCTTTATCACTTTCAGTTTATCAACTGAATTGCTTGAGGACAAGCAAAGGTTTAAGCATGGGGGAGTTGATACGTCTCCAACGTATCTACTTTTCCAAACACTTTTGCCCTTGTTTTGGACTCTAACTTGTATGATTTGAATGGAACTAACCCGGACTGACGCTGTTTTCAGCAGAATTGCCATGGTGTTATTTTTGAGCAGAATAAAAAGTTCTCGGAATCGCCTGAAAATCAACAGAGAATTATTTCAGAAAATATAAAAAATATCTGCAAGAAGATACTCACTGGGGGGCCCACGGCCTGTCCTCGAGGGTGGGGGCGTGCCCCCTTCCTCGAGGGCCCCCCGATGCTCCACCGACATACCCCCAGGTCCTATATCTTCCGTTTCGGGGAGAAAAAAATCAAGGAGAAAGAATTATCGTGTTTCACGAGACGGAGCCGTGATGGGCCTCTAACCCCTCGTTGGTTACCCCAAGTGGAAGGTGTGAGATGCAGTGTAGTGGAAGTTTTTCCCTTAGCAAAGATGCCAAGGATCGAATCCCCAGAGACTCCTAGGTTCAACAAGTAGGTGTCAACTGCTAACGGCGCCAGATATTAGCAATCAACGTGGACCTGCACATAGATACAAATAACTTTGCTCCCAACGAGTACAGAGAGGTTGTCAATCCCTCCGGCCTTGTAGTTCACAAAGGATTAAACGCAAATGATAGTAGTGATAGATAATGTTTGCAATAGTAAGTAAAAGCGAAAAGTAAATAGCGGATGTGATCAATGATGGTAATATGGACCGGAGTCTCATGATGTTCACTAGTGATGTCTCTCTCCCAAAAGACAATAAAACAGCTATGTGAGGTAAACGAATTACAGCTGGGCAATTGACAGGACCACGAACGCAAACCAATGCTGACTACATTGCAAGAAAGGTTGAGGTTCAAAGCATGGGCGGTACGCTAAAGTAAGTAGACCGAAATCCATCAATATCTACTACTAATCATCCACCTTGAGATATCTATCCAGAACATCTCGCTGGTATTAAGTTGCGAGCCCCACCCATAGTGTAAACTCAAAGCAACAGACAACTGCATTAAAAGAACTTTGCGTAAAGTAAACAATCCTTGCACCCGCGGGCACAAGCACCGTTGTTTTCCCCCTTGTGGCAACAGCACATCCCCTAGACTCATGTTTCTGTCACTCAAGCTAGTCATCGAGGGGCATGAACCCACAATCAAGCATAACATTTCCTCTTGGAGTCACTACGTATTACTTGGCCAAAGCAATAAATAACAACGGAGAACATGCAAGAATTACTTACGAACATAAATATAAAAGAGGTAGATCAAATATATTACTCAATCACAATCTGAACATAATCTCATAATCCATCAAATCCCAGCAAACTCATCATAGCAACAGCATAAGGATTACATATGTGCCTCAATCATGTAGGGCAGCTCATGAGGACTAATTAGTGAAGCACAAGAACGGGAGGAGAACATCACATAGCTACTGGTCATGGACTCATGGTCCAAGGGAGACTACTCACAACTCATCCGGGAGGCGTCCATGGTGGTGGAGAAGCTCCCGATGGTGATCCTCCCCTCCGGCAGGGTGCCGGGAAGAGTTCTCCTGGTGCTCCCGATCTTGGAAGCGGCGGCGGCGGCGGAACAGAGATGAGATCGCGAAAAAGAGTTCCCGTCCCGAGGGTTTCGAAGGACGCTCTAAATATATGCCAAAGGGGGGCACCAGACGGGGCTCGGGGGGCCGAGGCGCCCCCCTGGCGCGGCCTAGGGGGGGCGCCGCCAGGGCGCCTGGGGCCCTGGTGCCCC
>LR738712.1:477012425-477047786 GCA_902687465.1 Secale cereale
CCCCCCCCCCCCGGCTGTACTTCGGGCGCAAGGTAGGTTCTAGAACGCTGATTTTATATATAATTTTTTCTGGATTTTTCCTGACAGTTCTCGTAATGTGAAAACCTGAAATACAAAAACAGCCGAAAACAGAAACTGGCACTGGGGTGCACCGGATTAGTAGGTTAGTCCAAATATGATCAAAAGTGTATGGAAGTGTATGAATATCATAGCAATATCACCCAAAAGTGGCATGGAGCAAGCAGAAATTATAGATACTTTTTGGACGTATCAACATCCCCAAGCTTAATTCCTGCTCGTCCTCGAGTAGGTAAATGATAACAAGAATAATTTCTGTGGTGACATGCTATTAACCATATAGGACTTTTTATAGTCATATGACAAAAGCTTACTGAGACAATGAATCTGTAGTAATTAAGTTGCCTCATGAGAAAATCACAAAGGACTGAAAGTTTTACAATATGAAACTGAAACATCAAAAAGATTTGCAATGAACATAATGTGCAAATATGATAAAGTGATATCCAGCTTGCCCCCTTTAGTGAAGCAAAACATAAATGCAGGGGCACCTTCAAGGTTTAAGTGATGACTAGATACAATGATTTCAAAATAAACGATATCACAATCATGCAAAAGACAATGCTACTTTGGAACAATGCACATTACACTTAGAATGGCAATCATGCTCTCAGTAGTTGGTGCTTGAAGAAAGAAGGTGGAGACTCAAAAAGTAAAAGAATGGTTATGTGCTAGAGCTTTTTATTTTGAAAACATAGAAGCAATTTTGTCAATGGTAGTAGTACTTCATATGTGTCATGCATAAGACATCCTATAAGTTGCAAGCCTCATGCATCGAATACCAATAGTGCTCGCACCTTGTCCTAATTAGCTCGGATTTCCATGGGTTATCATTGCATTACATATGTTTCAACCAAGTGTCACAAAGGGGTACCTCTATGCCACCTGTACAAAGGTCCAAGCAGATAAATCGCATTTGATTTCTCGTTTTTGATAGATCTCAACTTGAGGACATCCATACCGGGACAACATAGAAAATAGATGATGGACTCCTCCTTAATGCATAAGCATATTCTCATAAGAGATTGAGGATTAATGTCCAAGCTAAAACTTCCACCATGATACATGGCTTTGGTTGGCGGCCCAATGTTCTTCTCTAACAATATGCATACTCATTCAACCCATGGCAAATCACCCTTACTTCAGACAAGACGAACATGCATAGCAACTCACATGATATTCAACAAAAGTGTGACAGTTGATGGCGTCCCCAGAAACATGGTTACCGCTCAGCAAGCAACTTATAAGAAATAAGATACATAGGCAACATATTCTTTACCACAATAGTTTTTAAGATACTTTCCCATGAGCTATGTATTGCAAAGTTAGTCTGCTTAGTACAGGTGGAGGTTAGCAAAAGACTGGGAGCGACCAACTAAGAGAGAAATGACGGTCCTAATCATGCAGAGCGACAAAGCAACATTGAATCAGGCATGGTAGTTATATCGCTACTCAGAAATAAAAGATCATCAAGGCTTGACAGACTTTCTTTATAGTCTTAAATATGCGTGAGCATACGCCAAGTCAATCAAAATAAATTCTCGAAGGAAGATATTACTAAACCATACCACATCATAGGCAAACAAATCATGTTGGTACTCCAATAACACATTGGGAATCCCCCAGCTATTTGAGACTAACCATAAGAAAACCTGAACTACTAAGCGCCATTATGCACGTAGCATCTTTATCATAGACATATTAACCAATGCAACGGAAGCAAACTCTCTTAATAAGATAAGCATGATAATTAAAGAGAGTTCAAGCAACCAACTAAACAAAAGCTCTTTGAAAAGATAAGCATGAATACTAAGAGTTGAACATGATAGTAGCTATTAAAAGACAAAGAACACACACAGCAAAGATAGACATGAAAATTCTATGTTATGTTCTAGGTAGAAGTGGAGCGTGTTTCTCTCCCACATAAAGAACGCTGAGTTCCGACTCGTTATGAAAAACTAAAAAGAAAACTAAAAGCAAGACGCTCCAAGCATAGCACATAACACATGAAGTGATAAAAATATAGCGGAACGAAAGACGAACTGATAATATTGATGGAGAAGGGGATGCACGGGGGCATCCCCAAGCTTAGACGCTTGAGTCTCCTTGAATATTTATTGGGGGTGGACGGGGGCATCCCCAGGCTTGAGCGCTTGACACTCCTGAATCTTTTTACCATCTTCCCTCGCACACTTGAAAACTCCCTTCATACATAACTCATCATAATCTGATTAGCGAGGTTAGTACCCTTAATAAAATAATTGTTACTTGCTGGAAATAAAGATATTCTTGAAGTTCTACTGTTTCTCAAGATTGCCAAAAGGTTTTTGCAAAGAAAAAGCAAGCTCTTGGTTTGCAAAATGAAAGAAACGCAAAACATGACAGAATCTGTGAAAAACAGAACAGCAGGTAGTAATTGATTTGTTCGGTGTACTTCTGCAACTCAAATAAAAAAACTCAGAACAGATGCACGAAAGACAATTATATAGAGAACTCTGTCGAAAAAATTCAGACCAAAAAGATGAACTGGTGATTTTATACGAATTTTTCTATCCAAGGACCGAATCTGTTTTCTGGACAGCACCTCACAACTTTTGAACTTTCTAGCAATCAGAGGCTATACTTGGCACAAATATGAAAAACAAAGATACAATGATGATGCTACTGTAGTAAACAACATCAAGACACAACAAAAGCAAAATATAAAAATTTATTCATGTGGGTGCCTCCCAAAAGCGCTTTCTTTTATGCCTTTAAGCTAGGCATAATGCAAAAAGGAATCAATAACCATCATAATAATCGGGGTTATAAATTGATTCATAAGGTTCCTCAACAAGTTCACTCTTGTTCCTTCTAGGAAAGGGGTACACACCTTTTGCCTTCCCGCGTAAGCGGATTTGTCCATTACCTATATCGATGAAGCCTTTTACCGCTCGGAGGAAGTCCCTTCCAAGCACTATATTTCCTTGGTTTGGCTCCATGATGAAGAAATCAACCATTGCAATCCCTTTAAGGAATTTAACTGGCACATCTTTTATTCTTCCCTGGATTTCAGAAATATCTCCATTAGTGTGTTCATGATAAGATGGTAGTCTATCCATGTTAAATTTTAAAGAATCATGAACAGTTTTTGGCATAGTAGAAACCATAGATCCAATATCACAATAAGCAAGGAAGTCTTGATTAGAGATGCTAATCCTAACAAGAGGCTCCCAGTCATTATCTATTTCCAAAATATCTCTCTTATTGGGTTTGGGTTTCTCTACCTTCATTAAGTCTAGAGCATCCATTCACTTTTGAATAGTAGCAAGTCTATCTATGACAGTATCAAAATTATGATCATAAACAAAGTAACTAGATAGACCATGTATAATTTCAAGAGCTCTAGCTTCATCACACTCTAGGAAACCTCCCTCGGCTATAATATCAAGAGAGTGTTTACACCATTTAAAAAGACCCTGGTAAAAATTCATAAGCACAATTTTTATAGGTATCCAAGGCATAATTCTCCTATGTGCATCAGAAATTCTGTCCCATGCCTTCTTCATATTTTCTCCATCCCTTTGATGGAAATCTAGAACTTCTGATTCCCTCAAAGCACCATATCCTAACATGTTTAGCTAAACAGATAGGACTACTAACAGGAAGGCAAAATAATTTTTTTTGTAATTTTTGATAAAGGATACTAAAGCAAAAACTGAAAGGTAAACTAACAAGACTAAAAAGCAAAGGTAAAAGATAGCATGCAACTCCCCTATCCTGAAGAGTGGAGTCCCCGGCAACGGCGCCAGAAAAACTCCTTGATGGGCCTCTAACCCCTCGTTGGTTACCCCAAGTGGAAGGTGTGAGACGCAGTGTTGTGGAAGTTTTTCCCTTAGCAAAGATGCCAAGGATCGAATCCCCAGAGACTCCTAGGTTCAACAAGTAGGTGTCAACTGCTAACGGCGCCAGATATTAGCAATCAACGTGGACCTGCACACAGATACAAATAACTTTGCTCCCAACGAGTACAGAGAGGTTGTCAATCCCTCCGGCCTTGTAGTTCACAAAGGATTAAACGCAAATGATAGTAGTGATAGATAATGTTTGCAATAGTAAGTAAAAGCGAAAAGTAAATAGCGGATGTGATCAATGATGGTAATATGGACCGGAGTCTCATGATGTTCACTAGTGATGTCTCTCTCCCAAAAGACGATAAAACAGCTATGTGAGGTAAACGAATTACAGCTGGGCAATTGACAGGACCACGAACACAAACCAATGCTGACTACATTGCAAGAAAGGTTGAGGTTCAAAGCATGGGCGGTACGCCAAAGTAAGTAGACCGAAATCCATCAATATCTACAACTAATCATCCACCTTGATATATCTATCCAGAACATCTCGCTGGTATTAAGTTGCGAGCCCCACCCATAGTGTAAACTCAAAGCAATAGACAACTGCATTAAAAGAACTTTGCGTAAAGTAAACAATCCTTGCACCCGCGGGCACAAGCACCGTTGTTTTCCCCCTTGTGGCAACAGCACATCCCCTAGACTCATGTTTCTGTCACTCAAGCTAGTCATCGAGGGGCATGAACCCACAATCAAGCATAACGTTCCCTCTTGGAGTCACTACGTATTACTTGGCCAAAGCAATAAATAACAACGGAGAACATGCAAGAATTACTTACGAACATAAATATAAAAGAGGTAGATCAAATATATTACTCAATCACAATCTGAACATAATCTCATAATCCATCGAATCCCAGCAAACTCATCATAGCAACAGCATAAGGATTACATATGTGCCTCGATCATGTAGGGCAGCTCATGAGGACTAATTAGTGAAGCACAAGAACGGGAGGAGAACATCACATAGCTACTGGTCATGGACTCATGGTCCAAGGGAGACTACTCACAACTCATCCGGGAGGCGTCCATGGTGGTGGAGAAGCTCTCGATGGTGATCCTCCCCTCCGGCAGGGTGCCGGGAAGAGTTCTCCTGGTGCTCCAGATCTTGGAAGCGGCGGCGGCGGCGGAACAGAGATGAGATCGCGAAAAAGAGTTCCCGTCCCGAGGGTTTCGAAGGACGCTCTAAATATATGCCAAAGGGGGGCACCAGACGGGGCTCGGGGGGCCCAGGCGCCCCCCTGGCGCGGCCTAGGTGGGGGCGCCGCCAGGGCGCCTGGGGCCCTGGTGCCCCCCCCCGGCTGTACTTCGGGCGCAAGGTAGGTTCTAGAACGCTGATTTTATATATAATTTTTTCTGGATTTTTCCTGACAGTTCTCGTAATGTGAAAACCTGAAATACAAAAACAGTCGAAAACAGAAACTGGCACTGGGGTGCACCGGATTAGTAGGTTAGTCCAAATATGAACAAAAGTGTATGGAAGTGTATGAATATCATAGCAATATCACCCAAAAGTGGCATGGAGCAAGCAGAAATTATAGATACTTTTTGGACGTATCAACATCCCCAAGCTTAATTCCTGCTCGTCCTCGAGTAGGTAAATGATAACAAGAATAATTTCTGTGGTGACATGCTATTAACCATATAGGACTTTTTATAGTCATATGACAAAAGCTTACTGAGACAATGAATCTGTAGTAATTAAGTTGCCTCATGAGAAAATCACAAAGGACTGAAAGTTTTACAATATGAAACTGAAACATCAAAAAGATTTGCAATGAACATAATGTGCAAATATGATAAAGTGATATCTAGCTTGCCCCCTTTAGTGAAGCAAAACATAAATGCAGGGGCACCTTCAAGGTTTAAGTGATGACTAGATACAATGATTTCAAAATAAACGATATCACAATCATGCAAAAGACAATGCTACTTTGGAACAATGCACATTACACTTAGAATGACAATCATGCTCTCAGTAGTTGGTGCTTGAAGAAAGAAGGTGGAGACTCAAAAAGTAAAAGAATGGTTATGTGCTAGAGCTTTTTATTTTGAAAACATAGAAGCAATTTTGTCAACGGTAGTAGTACTTCATATGTGTCATGCATAAGACATCCTATAAGTTGCAAGCCTCATGCATCGAATACCAATAGTGCTCGCACCTTGTCCTAATTAGCTCGGATTTCCATGGGTTATCATTGCATTACATATGTTTCAACCAAGTGTCACAAAGGGGTACCTCTATGCCACCTGTACAAAGGTCCAAGGAGATAAATCGCATTTGATTTCTCGTTTTTGATAGATCTCAACTTGAGGACATCCATACCGGGACAACATAGAAAATAGATGATGGACTCCTCCTTAATGCATAAGCATATTCTCATAAGAGATTGAGGATTAATGTCCAAGCTAAAACTTCCACCATGATACATGGCTTTGGTTGGCGGCCCAATGTTCGTCTCTAACAATATGCATACTCATTCAACCCATGGCAAATCACCCTTACTTCAGACAAGACGAACATGCATAGCAACTCACATGATATTCAACAAAAGTGTGACAGTTGATGGCGTCCCCAGAAACATGGTTACCGCTCAGCAAGCAACTTATAAGAAATAAGATACATAGGCAACATATTCTTTACCACAATAGTTTTTAAGATACTTTCCCATGAGCTATGTATTGCAAAGTTAGACTGCTTAGTACAGGTGGAGGTTAGCAAAAGACTGGGAGCGACCAACTAAGAGAGAAATGACGGTCCTAATCATGCAGAGCGACAAAGCAACATTGAATCAGGCATGGTAGTTATATCGCTACTCAGAAATAAAAGATCATCAAGGCTTGACAGACTTTCTTTACAGTCTTAAATATGCGTGAGCATATGCCAAGTCAATCAAAATAAATTCTCGAAGGAAGATATTACTAAACCATACCACATCATAGGCAAACAAATCATGTTGGTACTCCAATAACACATTGGGAATCCCCCAGCTATTTGAGACTAACCATAAGAAAACCTGAACTACTAAGCGCCATTATGCACGTAGCATCTTTATCATAGACATATTAACCAATGCAACGGAAGCAAACTCTCTTAATAAGATAAGCATGATAATTAAAGAGAGTTCAAGCAACCAACTAAACAAAAGCTCTTCGAAAAGATAAGCATGAATACTAAGAGCTGAACATGATAGTAGCTATTAAAATACAAAGAACACACACAGCAAAGATAGACATGAAAATTCTATGTTATGTTCTAGGTAGAAGTGGAGCGTGTTTCTCTCCCACATAAAGAACGCTGAGTTCCGACTCGTTATGAAAAACTAAAAAGAAAACTAAAAGCAAGACGCTCCAAGCATAGCACATAACACATGAAGTGATAAAAATATAGCGGAACGAAAGACGAACTGATAATGTTGATGGAGAAGGGGATGCACGGGGGCATCCCCAAGCTTAGACGCTTGAGTCTCCTTGAATATTTCTTGGGGGTGCACGGGGGCATCCCCAAGCTTGAGCGCTTGACACTCCTGAATCTTTTTATCATCTTCCCTCGCACACTTGAAAACTCCCTTCATACATAACTCATCATAATCTGATTAGCGAGGTTAGTACCCTTAATAAAATAATTGTTCCTTGCTGGAAATAAAGATATTCTTGAAGTTCTACTGTTTCTCAAGATTGCCAAAAGGTTTTTGCAAAGAAAAAGCAAGCTCTTGGTTTGCAAAATGAAGGAAAGGCAAAACATGACAGAATCTGTGAAAAACAGAACAGCAGGTAGTAATTGATTTGTTCGGTGTACTTCTGCAACTCAAATCAAAAAACTCAGAACAGATGCACGAAAGACAATTATATAGACAACTCTGTCGAAAAAATTCAGACCAAAAAGATGATCTGGTGATTTTATACGAATTTTTATATCCAAGGACAGAATCTGTTTCCTGGACAGCACCTCACAACTTTTGAACTTTCTAGCAATCAGAGGCTATACTTGGCACAAATATGAAAAGCAAAGATACAATGATGATGCTACTGTAGTAAACAACATCAAGACACAACAAAAGCAAAATATAAAAATTTATTCGTGTGGGCTGCCTCCCAAAAGCGCTTTCTTTTATGCCGTTAAGCTAGGCATAATGCAAAAAGGAATCAATAACCATCATAATAATCGGAGTTATAAATTGATTCATAAGGTTCCTCAACAATTTCACTCTTGTTCCTTCTAGGAAAGGGGTACACACCTTTTGCCTTTCCGCGTAAGCGGATTTCTCCCTTACCTATATCGATGAAGCCTTTTACCGCTCGGAGGAAGTCCCTTCCAAGCACTATATTTCCTTGGTTTGGCTCCATGATGAAGAAATCAACCATTGCAATCCCTTTAAGGAATTTAACTGGCACATCTTTTATTCTTCCCTGGAGTTCAGAAATATCTCCATTAGTGTGTTCATGATAAGATGGTAGTCTATCCATGTTAAATTTTAAAGAATCATGAACAGTTTTTGGCATAGTAGAAACCATAGATCCAATATCACAATAAGCAAGGAAGTCTTGATTAGAGATGCTAATCCTAACAAGAGGCTCCCAGTCATTATCTATTTCCAAAATATCTCTCTTATTGGGTTTGGGTTTCTCTACCTTCATTAAGTCTAGAGCATCCATTCACTTTTCAATAGTAGCAAGTCTATCTATGACAGTATCAAAATTATGATCATAAACAAAGTAACTAGATAGACCATGTATAATTTCAAGAGCTCTAGCTTCATCACACTCTAGGAAACCTCCCTCGGCTATAATATCAAGAGAGTGTTTACACCATTTAAAAAGACCCTGGTAAAAATTCCTAAGCACAATTTTTATAGGTATCCAAGGCATAATTCTCCTATGTGCATCAGAAATTCTGTCCCATGCCTTCTTCATATTTTCTCCATCCCTTTGATGGAAATCTAGAACTTCTGATTCCCTCAAAGCACCATATCCTAACATGTTTAGCTAAACAGATAGGACTACTAACAGGAAGGCAAAATAATTTTTTTTGTAATTTTTGATAAAGGATACTAAAGCAAAAACTGAAAGGTAAACTAACAAGACTAAAAAGCAAAGGTAAAAGATAGCATGCAACTCCCCTATCCTGAAGAGTGGAGTCCCCGGCAACGGCGCCAGAAAAACTCCTTGATGGGCCTCTAACCCCTCGTTGGTTACCCCAAGTGGAAGGTGTGAGATGCAGTGTTGTGGAAGTTTTTCCCTTAGCAAAGATGCCAAGGATCGAATCCCCAGAGACTCCTAGGTTCAACAAGTAGGTGTCAACTGCTAACGGCGCCAGATATTAGCAATCAACGTGGACCTGCACACAGATACAAATAACTTTGCTCCCAACGAGTACAGAGAGGTTGTCAATCCCTCCGGCCTTGTAGTTCACAAAGGTTTAAACGCAAATGATAGTAGTGATAGATAATGTTTGCAACAGTAAGTAAAAGCGATAAGTAAATAGCGGATGTGATCAATGATGGTAATATGGACCGGAGTCTCATGATGTTCACTAGTGATGTCTCTCTCCCAAAAGACGATAAAACAGCTATGTGAGGTAAACGAATTACAGCTGGGCAATTGACAGGACCACGAACGCAAACCAATGCTGACTACATTGCAAGAAAGGTTGAGGTTCAAAGCATGGGCGGTACGCCAAAGTAAGTAGACCGAAATCCATCAATATCTACTACTAATCATCCACCTTGAAATATCTATCCAGAACATCTCGCTGGTGTTAAGTTGCGAGCCCCACCCATAGTGTAAACTCAAAGCAACAGACAACTGCATTAAAAGAACTTTGTGTAAAGTAAACAATCCTTGCACCCGCGGGCACAAGCACCGTTGTTTTCCCCCTTGTGGCAACAGCACATCCCCTAGACTCATGTTTCTGTCACTCAAGCTAGTCATCGAGGGGCATGAACCCACAATCAAGCATAACGTTCCCTCTTGGAGTCACTACGTATTACTTGGCCAAAGCAATAAATAAAAACGGAGAACATGCAAGAATTACTTACGAACATAAATATAAAAGAGGTAGATCAAATATATTACTCAATCACAATCTGAACATAATCTCATAATCCATCGAATCCCAGCAAACTCATCATAGCAACAGCATAAGGATTACATATGTGCCTCGATCATGTAGGGCAGCTCACGAGGACTAATTAGTGAAGCACAAGAACGGGAGGAGAACATCACATAGCTACTGGTCATGGACTCATGGTTCAAGGGAGACTACTCACAACTCATCCGGGAGGCGTCCATGGTGGTGGAGAACTCCCGATGGTGATCCTCCCCTCCGGCAGGGTGCCGGGATGAGTTCTCCTGGTGCTCCTGATCTTGGAATCGGCGGCGGCGGCGGAGCAGAGATGAGATCGCGAAAAAGAGTTCCCGTCCCGTGGGTTTCGAAGGACGCTCTAAATATATGCCAAAGGGGGGCACCAGACGGGGCTCGAGGGGCCCAGGCGCCCCCCCGGCGCGGCCCAGGGGGGGCGCGCCGCCAGGGCGCCTGGGGCCCTGGTGCCCCCCCCCCCCCGGCTGTACTTCGGGCGCAAGGTAGGTTCTGGAACGCTGATTTTTTATATAATTTTTCTGGATTTTTCCTGACAGTTCTCGTAATGTGAAAACCTGAAATACAAAAACAGCCGAAAACAGAAACTGGCACTGGGGTGCACCGGATTAGTAGGTTAGTCCAAATATGATCAAAAGTGTATGGAAGTGTATGAATATCATAGCAATATCACCCAAAAGTGGCATGGAGCAAGCAGAAATTATAGATACGTTTTGGACGTATCAAGCCGCCGCCAAGCCCTAATCTCTCTCGGGAGGGCTGATCTGGAGTCCGTTCGGGGCTCCGGAGAGTGGAGATCATCGCCATCGTCATCATCAACCTCCCTCCATGACCAATTCCATAATGCTCACCACCGTGTGTGAGTAATTCCATCATAGGCTTGTTGGACGGTGATGGGTTGAATGGGATCTATCATGTAATCGAGTTAGTTTTGTTAGGGTTTGATCCCTAGTATCCACTATGTTCTGAGATTGATGTTGCTATGACTTTGCTATGCTTAATGCTTGTCACTAGGGCCCGAGTGCCATGATCTCAGATCTGAACCTATTATGTTTTCATGAATATATGTATGTTCTTGATCCTATCTTGCAAGTCTATAGTCACCTACTATGTGTTATGATCCGGCAACCCCGAAGTGACAATAATCGGGACCACTCCCGGTGATGACCATAGTTTGAGGAGTTCATGTATTCACTATGTGTTAATGCTTTGGTCTGGTAGTCTATTAAAAGGAGGCCTTAATATTCCTTAGTTTCCAATAGGACCCCGCTGCCACGGGAGGGTAGGACAAAAGATGTCATGCAAGATCTCTTCTATAAGCATGTATGACTATATTCGGAATACATGCCTACATTACATTGATGAACCGGAGCTAGTTCTGTGTCACCCTAGGTTATAACTTCTACATGATGAATTGCATCCGACGTAATTTCCCATCACCGATCCAATGCCTACGAGCTTTACCTATATTGCTAGTCGCTTATTTACTTTTCCGTTGCTACTATCACGAAAACTACAAAAACATTATCGTTACTTTTATTGCTTCTACCACCACTATCATATTACTTTGCTACTAAACTATCTTGCTGCAGATACTAAGTTTCCAGGTGTGGTTGAATTGACAACTCAACTGCTAATACTTAAGAGTATTCTTTGGCTCCCCTTGTGTTGAATCAAGAAATTTGGGTTTAATACTTTACCCTTGAAAACTGTTGCGATCCCCTACACTTGTGGGTTATCAATGATCCTAACACCCATGGAGTCTTGGTGCTGATCATGTTTTGCTCGTGGAAGAGACTTAGTCAACGGGTCTACAACATTCAGATCCGTATGTATCTTGCAAATTTCTATGTCTCTGTAATGCCCCGGATGTAATACTTTCCCTTTTGGGTATATAATATATCTCCGGCTTCATCTATTTCCTTTCCGGGTTCTTTGTCTTTCGGGTTTTCGTCGTTTTGTTGTGTGCGTGTGTGGCATTCATTCATATCATGTAGTCATGTGCATCGCATTGCATTTGTGTTGTCGGTTGCATCCGGTTCCACGCGTTCCTTCCGTTGTCCGTTTCGCGTTCCAGAGCTCCCTCACGTGTATGTGGTGTCCCGTAGGCCTACTTTGGTGTTTGGGCGTGTAACGTTACCGGTGTGCCGCGAGACTTGTCGTGCGTTGTTGTTTTGTTGTGTGTAACCCGCCTGTCAAATCTCGTCGCGTTTGGACTCCGTTTGCTATCCCAACAGTTATTCGTGTGGGTCCACAGTGCCTTCACTTTGTGGCCCAGAAACACCCCTCCAGCAGCCCACTAACATCCCCTAGGCCCATCCTAACTCCCCTCGCGATTGGATCCGTCGGAACGCGATCGGAGGGCTCCTAAACAGCCAGATCCCTCAAACCCTAGCAATCTGCTATATTTATAGACCCCCTTGGTCTATTTTAGACATCCCTAGCTTCTTCTCCACTCTCTCCCCCTCATTTTTTTCTCAGATCCACTTCTCCCCAAAAAAACTTGGATCTGGCCAGCCACTTGGCTCTTCCTTGAGCTGAAGCCGCCGGCAGCCGCAGCCCACTAGCGTGCCGCCGATCTGGTCGATCGGGGGATCAGATCCCGACCGATTCCCTCGCCAGGTCAACGCCTCCCTCCGCCGATCGGATCGGGGCAGAGGGCGATCGATCTCACCTCGCGGCCCACTCCCTCCATCGCCCGATCGCCTTCCTCCGCCTTCCCGCGCGCCAGGCCCAGCGATCGCCACCGCGCCGCGCGGGACCACATCGCCACCGTCGCCAGGCCCGTGAGCCCCCCAGGCCGCTTCCTCGCCTCCGCCTCTCACCAGGCCTGCACCGAGCCGCTCGGCTGGGCCTCCCCTCCTCCGCTGCGCCCGCACGCCGCGCTGGGCCGCTCTCTCCGCGTCGGGCCCAGCCGTCGCCTTCCTTCGCCGCAAGCCGCCGGGCCGCCTCCCTCCCGCAGGCGCCAGGTGGGCCGGCCACTCCCTCCGCTCGCGGGCCGCCGCCTCGCCTCACCAGCCAGGCCGCGCCTCAGGCCGCCTCAAGGGCCTCCCCACCTCCGCAGCGCCCCGCGGGCTGCGCCGCCGCCCGAAGGCCCGTCTCCGATCTGCCTCTTTCGGGCCAGATTCATCCGCGAGCCCGTGTTATTTTTCAGATCTAGAGGTTGACCTTTTTCCTCCTAAGTCCCCAGTAATTTTATTGTCTGATGCATTTTTCCAACTGCTCTAACTTTTTGTGTGTATGTCCGTTTCGCGCAAACAGCATGTCCAGACGTTCGTGGTGATTAGCACTATGTTTTATCTTTTTGTGTCATGCATGTTAGAGATCATCTAGGTGCTTGTTATCCCGTTGCAAGAGTGCATCCCGATATAATTGCTGCTATGTGATGTTTTTATGTCATCTTTTCCATGTGATATCTTTTAGCTCGTTTGTCCGAATGATGCAAATGACATGTCCACGTGTTCGTCTTGCCATGCTGTACATGTTGTATGTATTAGGTTACATGATAGATTTATTCTTGCCATGTTTATCATTGTTGCAAAGTGCCATGTGGCTGTGATGTTGTTTCACTTGTTATGAAATGCCATCTTGTTGAGCTCGTTGCTATCGTTGTGTTTATCTCCATGATGCATGCTTGTATGTTTCGGAATCACCATCATGTGTACTTTGATGTGGTGCTTACCACTTGCCATGTTTAGTTTCGAGGTGACTTAAACTTGCTTGTTTAGATGCCATGATGAAACTGCTGTTTTAGGACTTAGTGGATTTTCACTAAGTCTGAAATCTGTAATGTTCCGATGCCATGTTTGCGTGATGTTCTAGGACAAACCATGATAGTTTTGGAGTGGATCTTGATTGTTCCTTGTAGTATATATTGTTGGCTTTCCTTTCATGTTCTCACATGCTTATTTAAGTGGTTGCAGCATATTTATCTTTTGCTTCAAAGTTTCAATAAAGTTCTGCTGCCAGAATTTTATTGTCAAGTTCAATATGTCCAAGCTTATTGCTATTTGATCCGTGGCTCCTTTGGGGGTGCACCTTTGGACTTATTTGCTGTAGGATATGTCTAGTTTATGTTCATGTCCTTTGCCATGATGTTTGAGTGCTGTAGCTTAATTAATTTGTGCTCCGAAGTTGCTATGTTGCTGTAATTTTCAGCTTTCGCTCATTTCTTGTTTCAGGCATAACTTTTAGCCCGTAGCTCCGATTTCAGCGAGTCTTATATGAAACTTGATTGATTTTCTGTGTAGATTCATAATATCTTATTGTTATAATGTTTTGAGGTGTTTTGCTTGAGTGCTATTTTCCGTGCTCCGTGTGCATCCTTAGTGCATCCATCATGCATCCATCATTTTCGAGTGCGCATTGCATCTTGTTGATTTGTGCATTGTGTGATTGTATTGTTTAGAGCCAGAAGCTGAGACCGAGTACGAGTACGAGCACGAGGTTACCAACGAGGTTGAGCACGAGGACCCTTCTTACGATCCGAACGACTTCTCTTCAGGCAAGATGACCGAACCCCGATAACATTACTATCTTTGCCTATTACTAGTAGTTCCGCTCATGCCGTTAGGAACCGTATAAACCGGTGTTATGTTCCTTGATTATGCGTTCCTAACATGGTTGGGGTGTATGGGACCCCCTCGATAAACCGCTAAGTGCTAAGTCTTTTCCAGCAAGTCCCAACATTGGTACTATTCGCCTAAACAACTAAAACTTTCCGAGGGAGTAATTAACCCGAGGCTTAATTAATTCAACCCCCCTGGGCCAGTGCTCGATGTGAGTGTTGGTCCAAACTAGAGTCGTGTGCGGGGCCCCCCTTGGCAACTTGGGTATTTCGGCCACTGTACGCTGTGCTCGTCCGATCGTGGCCTGAGACGAGATACGCGCGGCTACTATCAGGGTGTCGGCACGCCGGGAGGATTTGCTGGATTAGCCTTACCTTAGTTCGGAGTATCTTGAGCACGGGATTCCGAGAATACTCGGGTCTTCCCACTTTGGAGTTGCGACTCCGCGGATCGTGGGCTTGTAATGGGTCAAGTTGGAACACCCCTGCGGGGTTTGAACTTTCGAAAGCCGTGCCCGCGGTTATGTGGCAGATGGGAGCTTGTTAATATCCGGTTGTAGATAACTTGACACAATGTTTCTAATACACTACCAGCGTGTGTACCGTGACTGTCAATTTCCGAATAGGGATTCGGGAGTTGAACACGGTGGGGTTATGTTTGCTGAGCTTTAGCTAGGATCACTTCGTGATCATCTCTCGACCGAGGCTTTTCTCTTCTCGCTCTCATTCACGTAAGCTAGTTGCTAGTTGCTGCTGCAGACACTTATTATTTTCTTCAGCCTTATCCTCACCCAAGGCTTAAATAGTCTTGTTACCCGGGAACGGGATTGCTGAGTCCTCTGTGGCTCACAGTTACTTCACCACACCAGATGCAGGTCCAGCTGTGAGCTATCCAGGTGATGGCACCGAGCTAGACTGGGAGTACGACGAGGAGCGTAGTCGATACTATGTTCGTTATACGGATGATCAGTAGTGGAGACTTCTACTAGGATGTGATCCGACCTGTGGATGTTATTTAAGTTTGGTATCTTGACATTTGGATTTTGCCCTTAGAGGGTTGTGATGTTCTTAATGTATGATGTTTGAGACATGTATTGTATTTGGGTGACGTGGCGAGTGTAAGCCAACTATTTATGTTTACAATCCCCTCTTTTACATGAGATGTGCAAAGATTACCAAACTTGAGATCATTCTAGGATGGACTTATACCTTTAAGTCGTGCCTCGACACGTAGGAGGTATAGTTCCATCCTGGGCATTACAAGTTGGTATTCAGAGCCTTCTCCGACCTAGGAGCCCCCACTGATTGATCGAATCGTTGACGGTCGAGTCTAGGCACACACTGAAAATATTTTGAGTCCTATATTATATCGGAGAGTAGGATTTCTTTGCTTCTCATCCCCTTTCTCTCTGGTGAGGACTCCTGACGACTACTCTTGTCTCTTCTACTTTCAAAAATTGCACGAAATTTTTTTTAGGAATCTCGCGAGTATTCTGGGATTGTTTCGATGTTCTTGTGATGAGAGTATTGTTCTCGATGCCTCCTGACATTAGGGGTTGTGGCAGTGTCCCGGGGAGTTGAGCTTCGGGGTATTGTCGTCACAAGCATATCGCGGCAGTACTAAATACTTAAGACGGCCGACATCGAAAATCTCTCCTATACGGCCAGTGGCAAGATAACCCCGACATCACCCAGTACTGGGGAGGTAGTTCGGGAGTATTGCCATAGCTTGTTATAGTGGATGCTTTTCGAAGGTCCGAGGTAAACAGTTTCCGAGAAATATTGGTTATGTGTTGAAGGATGGATACACCTGGATGTAGGTTTAGAGTTGATTGCGCGGTGCTTCCCGTGTATCCCCAACACCTGATTGCATAACTGGAATCTTTCGGAAATTCATAGGTGGGTTATTCCAGTAGATCGTAGGCATTCTTCCAACGAATGCAGGTTAGCGAGTTCGGGGTTCTACATTGAGTGAAGTGGTATTATGACCGATGTTCCGATCGGGAGTTGCATCTTAAAGGGTCCTTGGCTATGCTGATCCGGGGATTGCAAAACCCTTTCGTTACGCGTTCATATGCTTTCAGCACAAAGATGTTAGAACGAAGCTCCTATCTTGTGTTTGTTCCCGTCTGTACCTTGTTGTTTTTCTTATTTACCTTTTGTCCCCTATGTGGCTTCTCGTGAAGATTGATGTTATCATTTAACTGAGAATTTCATTCGATCCTCTTGTTCGAATGATTTCATTCGTCCTATTGTTCGAATGATTATTGTGAAGACTTGTTGCAATTCATTCCATTGATTCAGCTTATACCTTCTATCATTCAATTGCTGATTCGTGGTCATCTCTTTCAGGATGGCTCCGAAAAGGGTTCCCAACGCTAACCCAGAGGCGGAAGAGGTCCCAGATCGTCCTCCTTCCCCTCCTCCTCCGTCTGAGGCTTGGAGAGCGATTATGCAGACTACAGCTCAGAACACCCAGATGTTGATGCAGCAGATCCAAGCTAATCAAGCTAATCAGGGTGTTCCAGGGAATCAAGGCAACTTCTTCAACCAGCAGCACCATGCTACTCTCAACCAGTTCTTGGCCAATAATCCAAAAGCTTTCAGTTACTGTGTCGACCCTCTTGATGCTGAAGATTGGTTAACCGACATAAAGAAGCATTTTGAGTGCAGTAATGTAAGAGAAGAGGATTATGTGAAGTTTGCAGCCTTCCAACTAAAAGACCAAGCAGCTGACTGGTGGCAGCAGTACAAAGACTCCAGGCCAGGTCAAGTGATCTCTTGGGAGAATTTCTGCAAGGATTTTCGCTCTCACCATATTCCAACAAGTGTCATCGAGGGTATGCGTGAGCAATTCCGCAACCTGAAGCAGGACTCTATGACAGTCTATCAGTATAATGTCAAGTTCCAAAACCTCGCCCGCTATGCTAAGCAAGACATTCCTGATGCCAAGAGCAAAATCTACCAGTTCCGTGGAGGTCTCAAAGATGAACTTCAACTTGCTCTCACCTTGTTCGAGCCGGATGAATTCGACAAATTCTATAACATGGCTTTGAAACAAGAAGCAGCTCAGCTTAAGATGGAGGCTTTGAAAAAGAGAATTCGAGATGCCGTTCACTCTTCCTCATCGTCTCAGATGGTCTCGAAGCAACAGAAATTCTGGCTTCCTCCTCCTGCAGTGATTCGAGCTCCTTACAACAACTCCAACAACTCCAACAACAAGAACTCTAGTGGACGTGGTTTCTCCCACCCACCCAACCCGAGCAACCAGTCGAAGAAGCAGTTTCAGTCTCAAGGCTCCAAGTCAAGTGGTTCTCATTTCCGTCCTCTCTCAGAAGTGGTGTGCAACAAGTGTGGCCAGAAGGGTCACTACGCCAACAGATGTCCGAATCCGAAGCGCCTTCCTCCTCCTCCGCCTGTCAGTACAGCGATTGTCAAGCATGATCCAAAGTCTGCAAGGGTCAATCTGATGAGTGCAGCACAAGCGGAGAATTCTTCTGATGTGATTTTGGGTAACCTTCCAGTTAACTCTATCCCTGCTAAAGTTTTGTTCGATTCAGGTGCTTCACATTCTTTCATGTCAAGACCTTTTGCATTGTCGCATGATATGCCATTGCAAGCTTTGCCGAGTCCGATGTTTGTGCTTTCTCCGGGTTTGCTCATGAACTCCAACAACTTTGTTCCGAATGTGTCTATTCGCATGGGTGATTATCGCTTTCTGGCTAATCCGGTGGTTCTTGGTAATTCTGACATTGACCTCATCCTCGGAATGGATTGGCTTTCTCAGCATGATGCTCACATTGATTGTGCACAGAAGGAAGTCAAGATGACTCATCCTGATGAAGATGTGATTATCTTTGCCTCAAGGGATAACACTATCAGGCTTTTCTCTCTCAATGATAAGGGCGAAATTAATGCCATATCTCAAATTCCGGTGGTGAACGAATATCAAGACGTCATTCCTGAAGAACTTCCAGTCATGCCTCCACACCGTCAGGTGGAATTCGTTATTGAACTTGAGCCGGGTACTGAGCCAGCATGCCGGCGTCCGTACAAGCTCTCTCCGGATGAATTGAAGGAATTGAAGAAGCAGCTTGATAAGCAGGAGAGTATGGGTCTCATCAGGCCTAGTACGTCTCCCTGGGGCTGTGGTGTCTTATTTGTCAAGAATAAAGATGGCACGGAGCGTCTCTGCGTTGATTACCGGCCATTGAACAAGAAGACAATAAAGAACAAGTATCCGCTCCCCAACATCAATCAACTCTTTGAGCAGCTCAAAGGAGCTAAAGTGTTCTCTAAACTCGACCTCCGAATGGGCTATCACCAAATTCGCATTCGCGAGGAAGACATTCCCAAGACGGCCTTCAGAACGATCTACGGTTCATACGAGTATACCGTCATGTCTTTTGGTCTCGCCAATGCTCCTCCTACCTTTTCGAGGATGATGCACTACATCTTCAACCCCTATACTGGCGAGTTTGTGCTTGTGTATCTGGATGATATTCTGGTGTTTTCCAAGAATGAAGAAGATCACGAAAAGCACTTACGGCTGGTTCTTGATCGACTCCGAGAGCATAAGTTCTATGCCAAGTTCTCAAAGTGCGAGTTTTGGCTCGATAAGGTTTTGTACCTGGGCCACATCATCTCAGCTAACGGTATTGCGGTAAATCCCGAGAAAGTTGAAGCAATTGTCAACTGGGAAGCTCCTCAGAACGTCAAGCAACTCCGCAGTTTTCTGGGTCTTGCCAGCTATTGCAGAAGGTTCGTTGAGAACTTCTCCAAGATTGCCAAGCCTCTTTCCAACTTGCTTCAGAAGAATGTCAAATACTTTTGGTCTCCAGAGTGTGAAGTGGCATTCAAAACTCTCAAAGAAAAGCTCGTCTCTGCTCCAGTTCTGACTCCTCCAGATGAGTCCAAGCCCTATGAAGTATTCTGTGATGCTTCTCTTCAAGGTCTTGGTGGTGTGCTTATGCAAGATAAGAGAATTGTGGCATATACTTCTCGTCAGCTCAAGCAAAGTGAGAAGAACTATCCCACACATGATCTCGAGCTAGCAGCTGTGGTACATGCTCTGATTACGTGGAGACATCTGTTGTTGGGCAGAAAAGTCGACATCTTCACTGATCACAAGAGCTTGAAGTACATCTTCACACAGCCGCATCTGAACCTCCGCCAGACTCGTTGGGTTGAAATGATCCAAGAGTATGATCCCAGCATTGAATACACTCCTGGCAAGGCGAATGTGATTGCAGATTCTTTGAGCAGAAAGGCATATTGCAACAGCCTTCTTATCAAGCCATGCCAGCCTGAGCTTTCTGAAGCTTTCAGGAAACTCAACCTCCAAGTTGTTCCGCAAGGTTTTCTTGCAAATCTTCAGATTGCTCCTACCTTGGAAGATCAGGTCCGTGAGGCCCAACTCAGTGATACCATGGTGAAGAAGGTGAAACATGCTATTGCTAAGGGCATTCCGAAATACAAGTGCTTTCGTGTTGATGAGAGAGATACCTTGTTCTTCGAGGACAGACTCATTGTTCCCAAAGGTGATCTCAGGAAGCTCATAATGGAAGAAGCACATGATTCTCTCCTTTCCATTCATCCTGGCAGTTCCAAGATGTATCAAGATCTCAAGCAGTCTTACTGGTGGACACGCATGAAAAGGGAAATTGCCCAATTCGTGAATGAATGTGATGTATGCAGAAGAGTGAAAGCAGAACATCAACGTCCAGCCGGTCTTCTCCAACCACTTCCTATTCCCGAGTGGAAGTTCGACCACATTGAAATGGACTTCGTCACTGGATTTCCTAAATCCAAGCGAGGAAATGATTCTATCTTCGTGGTGATTGACAAGCTTACCAAAGTCGCTCACTTTCTTCCAGTCAAAGAATCAATCAATGCAGCTCAATTGGCAGAGTTGTACACTTCCAGAATTGTGTCCTTACATGGCATTCCTCAAGTTATCTCCTCAGACCATGGAAGTTTGTTCACTTCAAGGTTCTGGGACTCCTTTCAGTCCGCCATGGGCACTAAGATCAGGTTCAGCACTGCTTTTCACCCTCAGACCAGTGGTCAAGTCGAGCACGTGAATCAGATTCTAGAAGACATGCTCAGAGCCTGTGTCATCTCCTTTGGCATGAAATGGGAAGACTGCCTTCCATTTGCCGAGTTCTCTTACAACAACAGCTTTCAAGCAAGTGCAGGCAAAGCTCCGTTTGAAATCCTCTATGGCAGAAAGTGCCGTACCCCTCTCAACTGGTCTGAAACAGGCGAACGTCAACTTCTTGGCAATGACTTGATCTCAGAAGCCGAAGAAATGTGCAAAGTCATACGTGAGAATCTCAAGGCCGCTCAGTCGCGTCAGAAGAGCTACTATGACGGCAAGCATCGTGATTTGGCATTCAACATTGATGATTGATAACCCTCAACCGTAAGGGATCGAGATAGTCTTCGCGGGTAAGAATAACCCAATTTATTGATTCGACACACGGGGAGCCAAAGAGTATTTATAAGCTTTAACAGTTGAGTTGTCAATTCAACCGCACCTGAAATATACTAACTTGCAACAAAAGATAAGCGGTAACAGTGATATGATAGTGATGATAGTAATAGTAAAAGTAAATAGCAAAAGTAAATAGCAGTAGTAAATAGCAAAAGTGGCAACTAGTGACAAGCAAGGTTTAAAATACTGTAGGCTAGGGAGACGGATGGTTGGGCTTTGCATGGATGAGATAGTTTCTAACTTGGGGCACGGCACACGGAAAAGTAATGATCATCTAGGCAGATATCAAACATTAGGCATGTATCCCGTAGGTAGTTGTACGTGCTTGCAATAAGAACTTGCACAACATCTTTTGTCCTACCATCCCGCTATGAACGGGGCCAAAAGGAACTAATGGATATTAAGGTGCTCCTGTCAAAGAGCACTGGAACAAAGCAATGAACTCAATGGATACATGTAATCCTCAAACTACGGACCATCCCCTTTGGTGTCCCAAGCTGTCACCTTTGGGATCGCCGGTTCCGAACCGTAACAGGTGCATACAACTCATAGATAGGATCAAGAACACAAATGTATTCATGCAAACACATAAGGTTCAGATCTGAAATCATGGCACTCGGGCCCTAGTGTCAAGCATTAAGAATAACAAATTGTAGCAAAGATGATAAACACCATACTAGATGATAGGCAACATGCCCCCAACAATCTGACGAACTATTACATGATCTAACTCATCCAATCCCTACCATCCCCTTCGCCTACAGCAAGGGAATTACTCACACATGAAGGGGGAAGTCATGGAGGGATGATGGAGTGGTGATGATGATGACGATGGCGACGATCTCCCCTCTCCGGAGGCCAAATCAGCCTCCAGATTAGCCCTCCCGAAGAAGAACAGAGGGTGGCGGCGGCTCCGCAACGCGAAACAGCGAAAAGGACTTCCGATCTGGGGTTTCTGCCTCGGAGGAAAAAATACGGGCTAAAGTAGGGCACCAGGGGGCGTGGGCCCCACCCAGGTGCCCCCCCCTGGCGCGGCCCAGGGGGGGCGCGCCCACAGGGCGCCTGGGCACCCCCTGGCCCCCCTCTGGCCCCACTTCTGGTATGTTGTTTCTTCGGGTGCGTGGATTTTTCGTGATTTTTCGTGGATTTTTCTGAGATGCTTAAAAATCCGTTTTCCTGCACACAAATAAACCATACAGGCAGCTCTGCTGAAAACAGCGTCAGTCCGGGTTAGTTTAGCCCAAATCATGCAAGAATGAGGTCAAAACAATATCAAAAGTGTTTGGAAAAGTAGATACGTTTGAGACGTATCAACTCGCCCAAGCTTAGCATATTGCTTGTCCTCAAGCAATTCAGTTCAACGAACTGAACGCGACAAAGAAAACTTTGACAAACTCTTTTGCTTCATTAGATGTATATAAGCATGTACTACGAAAAGAGTCTAGCCAGTATTGAAACAGTACTTATGAGAACAATGCAAGGAGCAATCCTTCTTTCAAGTGACCAGTCACAAATAATTAAGAGTAAACAATATATTATTGAAAATCAAGACAAGATCACATTGCACATAGCTTGAGCATACTAAGGTGGTATCTCGCTAGCCTCCATGAGTGAAGCAAAACATAAATGCAGAGACTCCTCCAGAGTTTTAAAGGAGACTAGAACTAAGAATTTCAGAATAAATCATATCACAAGTATGCAGAAGACAATGTAATACTTTGGGACAATGCACATTACACTCAGAATGACAATTATGCTCTCCTAGTTAGTGCTTTGAAGAAAGAAGATGAGACTCTCGAACCGTGGCTTTTATTGGCAAAGTTGAAAGCCCGTGATCGGAAACAAAAACTAAACATGTACCAGAGCTCTTGGTTTTAAAAACAGAAGTAAATATGTTTTTGAGGGGTGCATATTTCGTCAACGAATGCTAGCAGATAACTCAATCACTTTTTAAGCTAGACAAGTCTCGAGGAACGGCTCCCGCATGAGGACGATCACATCCTCTTAATCTCCTTTGTTTATCACTGCCAAAGTTTTCTGATTTCTCATGAACAAAGCGTGAAGGAGTGTTTATTTGTTATATTATCTTTTCAAGCCGGGCGCACTCAATGCCAGTTCCTTTTCATATTAGGGGTTTGCACATTATGCATGCAATCCAGGGGTGAAACTTGTCCAACTTAAAGAGATCATGAATTAACTACTACTTCCTCATGAGCTAAAACATAGGCACAAAAGAGAAATGCTTATGATTAATTTCGAGATGGTACATGAAAGTCTTCGTTAGGGATGGCAGGTAAATACCACGTATAGGGAGGTATAGTGGACTCATATGGCATAACAGGTTTAAAGGTTTTGGATGCACAAGCAGTCATTCCGCTTAGTACGGGTGGAGGTTTAGCAAAAGACTGGGAAGCGACCAACTAGAGAGCAATAACGGTCATAATCATGCAGAGCGACAAAGCAACATTGAATCGGGCATGAAAGTGATATAACTATTCTAAAACTCAAAGATCATCAAGGCAAAATATACTTTTTAGTCTTAAACATGTGTAAGCATGTGCCAAGTCAATCCAAAAATTCTCTAAAGGGAAATACCACCATAGTATGCCAGACTAGGAACAATGCAATGCATGTAGATCATTTCAATAACACATTATATACTCTAGTTATTGGAGACCAGCCACAAAGAAAGCATGAACCACTGGATGAGCATTGTAAACATAGCACTATGTCGCTACAAGCTGGTCTCTAGATCATAAGTACAGGCATATGTACAAAAGTAGAAACAATAAGAGTTCATACCGGTCTTCCTTGTTGCTTCCTTTCAGTCGATCTTCATCATTACTACTTGTCACTTGCACGATCGAACGTAGGAAATATAATCAAATGCCATCACGGACTCGAGCTGATCTCTGAAAACAAAGCAAACTAAAGAGAGAAAGAAAATCTTTTTGGGTTTTTCATAGGTTGAATAAAAAGCAAAAGAAAGAGAAAATCTTTTTGTTGTTTTTGCAAATAGAGGTATAAAGAAGAACGGGTAAAAACTTCGAAAAGATCAAAGTAAATAAAACGAATAATACAATGGAAAAGTGAGAAGGGCACGTACTCCCCCAAGCTTAGGCTTTTGGCCTAAGTTGGTAGCAGCTACTGCCCCCAGGAGCCTCCTGCTCCAGGGGTATAGTGGTGAGACCAAGGGTCGTAGAAGGATGATGGCGCGTACACCGAACTCCTCGGAGTCTCCCACGAGGAAGGTTCCGAGCGCCAAACAGAGGAAGACCCTTCACCAAACTCGGTGGCGGTCTCCTCCTGAAAACGTGGTATCTCACCGTGCCCCTCCTCGTCGGCACAACCCCTTCCATGGGGTTATGGAACTGATGCTGGACCATGAACTCATCGAACTGGACAACATCAAAGGACCATCCGTTCCTGCGAGAATAATCAAACAAAAGAGGTGCAGGTAGACGGATCTCGCGTTCCGCGGTAGTTCTGAAACGCAAGATATAAACAAGGTTATCAAGTTCAGAGCCCATGGTAACAAACTTATGCCTTTTCATAGCAGCAAGATCAAAGTTTAAATAAGTAAAAGGAGTATCATCAGGGTGTGGGTGCCTCCAAGATGTTCTAAGATAAGCGTGGCATAAATCCCCCCATATAAGTCCCCCTTGTTACCGTTCATAGCAAGGCATCGAGCAATTAAGGTACCAATATTATAATCAGACCTCCCTGAGAGGGCTGCTGCCAGGATAGCAATATCCGGAGCAGAAATGTTGCTCGTGTTGTCACGAGCTAATACCCCTCTAGCAATATAATATGCAAAATACCTGAGGTGAGGAAACAAGATACTGGAGATCTTCGACCGATGAATATCACTCGTACCCATGCTGCAGAGAGAGTTGATGACGGTTTTCAGCTCGGAGGGCTGCGTGCCCATCCTTGCCGTCCTCCCAACGTTCGGCACACCTATTACTTCACAAAAATTTCCCAGAGTCATGGTGATAAGATCATTATAAATTTTAAACTCAATAGCACCTGAATCAGGATTATATCTAAAACTGTTAATGAAACTGGAGGTGAGTTTCTGATACTGAGTAACACGGCTCGTGACGAGTCGTGTCAAACCTGCATTAGCACAAAGATTATAAAACTCATCCTTGATTCCCGCAGCTTCCATGAATACGTCACATGGATATGTCATCGCACGTGCTGGACTTGTATCTTCAAATAACTCCAGGGGCACATGATCTTCATTATAGCTCACCCTGGCAGTCGATGGTGAAGCTGCGGCTCTAGTGACTCGATCGGAGTATGCAGGTCTCCTCTTCTCAAGCCATCCTTTTGCCCTTCCTAATAAACTCATTTCTGAAATTTTTTATAATTCACAAAAATGAGGATTAAAACAAAGTGAGCTAAGGCAAACTAGTCAACTCACTTGCCCAAGGCATAAACTTGCATCAAAACTTGGAAAATAACTTTCTACACATGCATGCAAGCTCATCTCTACAGCACCAAGAACTACTAAATACTCACAAATGAGGCCACCAATCAAAAATCTAATTGGAGGGGTGGAGGAGTCACATACCAGGGAGTATTTGCTCAAAATTTCAGCTCGAATGATGGGCTGTAGAGGGGGATCGAAGAATCGCCCCCAAGAACAGCAAGAACAAGAAGAACACGACCAGAACTCGGGTTTCTGGAAAAAGAGAGAGAGAGAGAGGAGGAAGAGCTACCTGGAGGGGGGCCTTGTGGGCGCGGCCAGGGGCTGGGCCGCGCCAGCTGGCCGCCTGGGCCACTGGTAGCCCCCCCTAGCTGGCCCCAGGACTTTTCGGGTCTCTCCCGGTGTAGAAATTTTTAATATAATTTTTCTAGAATTTTTCTGAAAACTTCACTGTTGAAAATTTTTCGAAGTTCAAAAAGCTGCAAAACTCTCTGAAAACTTGAAGTAGTTAGTAGTATTGTGAAGTTTCAAAAACATAGATACTTGGTACAGCAAGTAGGACAATGCTAAAAACAAATGAAAACATAGAAAGCTCAACTTTTTATCCGTATATAACACGTTCACTAGTAAGGTTGATCAAGTCTTACCAACAAACAAGCGGTATATAGAACAAAAAGTCTCACCTCCTACGAAGTAATCACTGAACTTTTACCTTGATGGACATTGTCCCTACCATGATAGTTTTGTATTTGTGAGGCACATGTAGTGGACAGTCCCATTCTCCAATTTTCACGGTCTCGATATTCTCTATAGAGTTGAGGGCATGCCTCCTGTCGGTCTTCTTCGGAAAATATACCATGTGTTCTTTATCATTCACATGAAAGGTAACCTTCCCTTTGTTGCAATCAATAATAGCACCTGCGGTGTTAAGGAAAGGTCTACCAAGAATAATGGACATGCTCCCATCCTCGGGCATGTCAAGCACAACAAAATCAGTAAGAATTAAACAATTAGCAACTTCAACTGGAACATCCTCACAAATACCTATCGGAACAGCGGTTGACTTGTCAGCCATCTGAAGGGAGATATCTGTAGGAATTAGTTTTTCTAAACAGAGCCTCTCGTAAAGAGAGAGAGGCATAACACTCACTCCCGCTCCAAGATCACATAAAGCAGTTTTGACATAATTATTCTTTATGGAGCAAGGGATGGTGGGTATACCTGGATCACCGAGCTTCTCAGGAATCTTTCCACTGAAAGAATAGTTAGCAAGCATAGTAGATATTGCATCATTGGGAACTTTTCTTTTGTTAGTGACAATATCTTTCATATATTTTGAATATGGAAGTAACTTAATAGCATCAGTCAAAGGGATTTGAAGAAAAAGAGGTTTAATCCATTCACAAAACTTATTATAATGCTCTTCTTCTTTAGATTTGATGGACTTACCTGGAAAGGGCATGGGTTTCTGTACCCATGGTTCTTTCTCCTTCCCATGTTTTCTTGCGATGAAGTCTTCTCTAGTGTACCTCTTACGTTTGTCAGGTGCTTCTTCTTCTCGAACTTCAGGTGGATCATTCTTCTCATTATTATTACCTTCGGGTTCAGCACCGTCTTCAGTCTCAGCATCGGAGATAGATACACTGTTGGGATCAATAGCTGGCTCTTCATCTGCAATAGGATCATTAGAATTGTCAGTCTCTTTATGTTTCTTTTTCTTATTTGGAGAGACAACAATTTCTTCTTCCTGCATTTGAGAATCTTGCTCGATTCTCTTCGGATGTCCCTCTGGATAAAGAGGATCTTGAGTACTAGTTCCTCCTCGGGTCTTAATCCCAAAAGCCTGCAGTTTATCTTGTTTGGCATTGTTAGCAAGCAAATCTCTTTGCACATTAGAAATTTGATCAAGCTGAGTTTGAACCATATGAAAATGCTTCACAAGACATTGAACATCATTAACTGTTCTATCTAAAACACCGAGCAACTTTTTGATAGCAAGGGAATTATCATGCAACTAACTTTCTATCCTCTCATTAAAATGATTTTGTTTCATAATATAATTATCAAACTCATCTAAACATTGATCAGGAGGCTTACCATGAGGGATGTCACTTTCGTTGAAATCTAAAAGAGAGTGTACCTCTACCATAGGAGGGTGAGTGGTAGGCTCACACAGCTTCTCAATAGGGGGTAGATTCTTCACGTCTTCAGCTTTAATACCTTTCTCTTTAATAGAATTCTTTGTTTCTCGCATATCTTCGGGGCTTAGGACAAACATGCCCCTCTTCTTTGTTGGTGGAGGTGGTTCAGGGACGGACCAATCTTCATAGTTTTTGGCAATCCTGCCCATTAGATCTTCTGCGTCGTCCGATGTTCTTTTCCTGAAAACACAACCAGCACAACTGTCCAAATAGGACCTAGATTCATCAGTTAAACCAGCATAGAATATATCAATTAATTCATTCTTAGGAACTCCATGTCCTGGTCTAGCCTGGATCAAACTGCAGTACCTCCCCCAAGCTTTAGGGAGGGACTCATCCTGCAACTGTTTAAAGTTATAAATTCTTTGTAAAGCAGCATGTTGCATATGAGCGGGAAAGTACTTATCAACAAAAGAGTGTGCTAAGTCCTGAGGACTCTTAATAGAACCGCATGGGAGTGAATCATACCATGCTTTAGCACCTTCCTTCAAGGAGAAAGGAAGAAGCTTGGTTACATAAAAGTAGCGTATCTTCTCATCTGTGGTAAACAGGCTACCTAGCTCACCAAGTTTAGTTAGGTGTGCAATAGCATCATCATTTTCTCTGCCATAAAAGGGGTCAGCTTCAACCATAGGTATAAGTGAAAGATCAACAGAGAAATCAAAATCAGGATCATCAATGCATATAGGAGATGTAGCAAACTCAGGATTAGGAACGGTTTTGTTTTTCAGAGAGTGTTTTTCAAATATTTTCTTAATAGTTTCAGGGTCAGAGCCGGCAAACTCTGTCAGTTCCTTGCATAAATCTTCATCAAGTATATAGTAATCATCATCAAGAAGCCTCTCCTGGAGTTTACTCAATTCAGGAAAATCATAAGTTTCACCAATAGGGTAGCGAGTAACAGGAAGTTCAATTCCATATTTTTCAGCAGCAGCGGTAATTTGTTTCTCAAGAGCATAACCAAGTGAACTAATATCATCATCAAAAGTAGTAGAAGCATCATCAAGTGTATCAGACATAGTAACAGATTCAGTAGGAGCATCATGTGGTGGTGGTGAGGTAAACTTACTCATAACAGAAGGTGAATCAAGTGTAGCACTAGTGCTCAGAGCAGTACCTCTTCTTGTAGTGGATCGTAAGATCGGAACCTTGGGGTCACCTTTCTTACCCATAGTGAATAAAGTGCAGCAGGTAGGATACCTCAAGTAGACTTGTAAATATTGCTATGCACCCCGGCAACGGCGCCAGAAAACGGTACTTGATAACCCTCAACCGTAAGGGATCGAGATAGTCTTCGCGGGTAAGAATAACCCAATTTATTGATTCGACACACGGGGAGCCAAAGAGTATTTATAAGCTTTAACAGTTGAGTTGTCAATTCAACTGCACCTGAAATATACTAACTTGCAACAAAAGATAAGCGGTAACAGTGATATGATAGTGATGATAGTAATAGTAAAAGTAAATAGCAAAAGTAAATAGCAGTAGTAAATAGCAAAAGTGGCAACTAGTGACAAGCAAGGTTTAAAATACTGTAGGCTAGGGAGACGGATGGTTGGGCGTTGCATGGATGAGATAGTTTCTAACTTGGAGCACGGCACACGGAAAAGTAATGATCATCTAGGCAAATATCAAACATTAGGCATGTATCCCGTAGGTAGTTGTACGTGCTTGCAATAAGAACTTGCACAACATCTTTTGTCCTACCATCCCGCTATGAACGGGGCCAAAAGGAACTAATGGATATTAAGGTGCTCCTGTCAAAGAGCACCGGAACAAAGTAATGAACTCAATGGATACATGTAATCCTCAAACTACGGACCATCCCCTTTGGTGTCCCAAGCTGTCACCTTTGGGATCGCCGGTTCCGAACCGTAACAGGTGCATACAACTCATAGATAGGATCAAGAACACAAATGTATTCATGCAAACACATAAGGTTCAGATCTGAAATCATGGCACTCGGGCCCTAGTGTCAAGCATTAAGAATAACAAGTTGTAGCAAAGATGATAAACACCATACTAGATGATAGGCAACAGGCCCCCAACAATCTGACGAACTATTACATGATCTAACTCATCCAATCCCTACCATCCCCTTCGCCTACAGCAAGGGAATTACTCACACATGAAGGGGGAAGTCATGGAGGGATGATGGAGTGGTGATGATGATGACGATGGTGACGATCTCCCCTCTCCGGAGGCCAAATCAGCCTCCAGATTAGCCCTCCCGAAGAAGAACAGAGGGTGGCGGCGGCTCCGCGACGCGAAACAGCGAAAAGGACTTTCGATCTGGGGTTTCTGCCTCGGAGGAAAAAAGTACGGGCTAAAGTAGGGCACCAGGGGGCGTGGGCCCCACCCAAGCGCCCCCCCCGGCGCGGCCCAGGGGGGGCGCCCCCACAGGGCACCTGGGCACCCCCTGGCCCCACTTCTGGTATGTTGTTTCTTCGGGTGCGTGGATTTTTCGTGATTTTTCGTGGATTTTTCTGAGATGCTTAAAAATCCGTTTTCCTGCACACAAATAAACCATACAGGCAGCTCTGCTGAAAACAGCGTCAGTCCGGGTTAGTTTAGCCCAAATCATGCAAGAATGAGGTCAAAACAATATCAAAAGTGTTTGGAAAAGTAGATACGTTTGAGACGTATCAATGATCATGTCTATCTCCGTGTTTCTCCGATGAAAGGCACACAAAGATTCGGTATCAAAGGAAAGCTTGCTCCTAGATACGTCGAGCCTTTCAAGATTCTTGGCAAAAGAGGCGATCTAGCCTATCAACTTGAGCTCCCTTCCAACTTCGCCAATGTTCATGATGTGTTCCATGTGTCTCAACTCCGCAAATGCTTCAAGGCACTTGAGCGCATGATTCCGTTTGAGGAGATTGATCTTCAACAAGACTTGTCCTACCGAGAGCATCCTGTTGCTATTATCGAAGAAACCGAACGCAAGACCCGCAACAAGTCCATCAAATTCTTGAAAGTCAAGTGGTCACATCACATCGACCGAGAAGCTACCTGGGAACGAGAAGATCATCTTCGTTTCGAGTACCCTTCCTTTTTCCAGTCCTAGATCTCGGGACGAGATCTTTTTGTAGTAGAGGAGAGTTTGTAATGCCCCGGATGTAATACTTTCCCTTTTGGGTATATAATATATCTCCGGCTTCATCTATTTCCTTTCCGGGTTCTTTGTCTTTCGGGTTTTCGTCGTTTTGTTGTGTGCGTGTGTGGCATTCATTCATATCATGTAGTCATGTGCATCGCATTGCATTTGTGTTGTCGGTTGCATCCGGTTCCACGCGTTCCTTCCGTTGTCCGTTTCGCGTTCCGAAGCTCCCTCACGTGTCCGTGGTGTCCCGTAGGCCTACTTTGGTGTTTGGGCGTGTAACGTTACCGGTGTGCCGCGAGACTTATCGTGCGTTGTTGTTTTGTTGTGTGTAACCCGCCTATCAAATCTCGTCGCGTTTGGACTCCGTTTGCTATCCCAACAGTTATTCGTGTGGGTCCAAAGTGCCTTCACTTTGTGGCCCAGAAACACCCCTCCAGCAGCCCACTAACATCCCCTAGGCCCATCCTAACTCCCCTCGCGATTGGATCCGTCGGATCGCGATCGGAGGGCTCCTAAACAGCCAGATCCCTCAAACCCTAGCAATCTGCTATATTTATAGACCCCCTAGGTCTATTTTAGGCATCCCTAGCTTCTTCTCCACTCTCTCCCCCTCATTTTTTTCTCAGATCCACTTCTCCCCAAAAAAACTTGGATCTGGCCAGCCACTTGGCTCTTCCTCGAGCCGAAGCCGCCGGCAGCCGCAGCCAACCAGCGTGCCGCCGATCTGGTCGATCGGGGGATCAGATCCCGACCGATTCCCTCGCCAGGTCAACGCCTCCCTCCGCCGATCAGATCGGGGCAGAGGGCGATCGATCTCACCTCGCGGCGCACTCCCTCCATCGCCCGATCGCCTTCCTCCGCCTTCCCGCGCGCCAGGCCCAGCGATCGCCACCGCGCCGCGCGGGACCACATCGCCACCGTCGCCAGGCCCGTGAGCCCCCCCAGGCCGCTTCCTCGCCTCCGCCTCTCACCAGGCCTGCACCGAGCCGCTCGGCTGGGCCTCCCCTCCTCTGCAGCGCCCGCGCGCCGCACTGGGCCGCTCTCTCCGCGTCGGGCCCAGCCGTCGCCTTCCTTCGCCGCAAGCCGCCGGGCCGCCTCCCTCCCGCAGGCGCCAGGTGAGCCGGGCACTCCCTCCGCTCGCGGGACGGCGCCTCGCCTCACCAGCCAGGCCGCGCCTCAGGCCGCCTCAAGGGCCTCCCCTCCTCCGCAGCGCCCCGCGGGCCGTGCCGCCGCCCGAAGGCCCGTCTCCGATCTGCCTCTTTTGGGCCAGATTCATCCGCGAGCCCGTGTTTTTTTTCAGATCTAGAGGTTGACCTTTTTCCTCCTAAGTCCCCAGTAATTTTATTGTCTGATGCATTTTTTCAACTGCTCTAACTTTTTGTGTGTATGTCCGTTTCGCGCAAACAGCATGTCCAGACGTTCGTGGTGATTAGCACTACGTTTTATCTTTTTGTGTCATGCATGTTAGAGATCATCTAGGTGCTTGTTTTCCTATTGCAAGAGTGCATCCCGGTATAATTGCTGCTATGTGATGTTTTTATGTCATCTTTGCCATGTGATATCTTTTAGCTCGTTTGTCCGAATGATGCAAATGACATGTCCACGTGTTCGTCTTGCCATGCTCTACATGTTGTATGTATTAGGTTACATGATAGATTTATTCTTGCCATGTTTATCATCGTTGCAAAGTGCCATGTGGCTGTGATGTTGTTTCACTTGTTATGAAATGCCATCTTGTTGAGCTCGTTGTTATCGTTGTGTTTATCTCCATGATGCATGCTTGTATGTTTCGGAATCACCATCATGTGTACTTTGATGTGGTGCTTACCACTTGCCATGTTTAGTTTCGAGGTGACTTAAACTTGCTCGTTTAGATGCCATGATGAAACTGCTGTTTTAGGACTTAGTGGATTTTCACCAAGTCTGAAATCTGTAATGTTCCGATGCCATGTTTGCGTGATGTTCTAGGACAAACCATGATAGTTTTGGAGTGGATCTTGATTGTTCCTTGTAGTATATATTGTTGGCTTTCCATTCATGTTCTCACATGCTTATTTAAGTGGCTGCAGCATGTTTATCTTTTGCTTCAAAGTTTCAATAAAATTCTGCTGCCAGAATTTTATTGTCAAGTTCAATATGTCCAAGCTTATTGCTATTTGATCCGTGGCTCCTTTGGGGGTGCACCTTTGGACTTATTTGCTGTAGGATATGTCTAGTTTATGTTCATGTCCTTTGCCATGATGTTTGAGTGCTGTAGCTTAATTATTTTGTGCTCTGAAGTTGCTATTTTGCTGTAAATTTCAGCTTTCGCTCATTTCTTGTTTCGGGCATAACTTTTAGCCCGTAGCTCCGATTTCAGCGAGTCTTATATGAAACTTGATTGATTTTCTGTGTAGATTCATAATATCTTACTTTTATCATGTTTTGAGATGTTTTGCTTGAGTGCTATTTTCCGTGCTCTGTGTGCATCCTTAGTGCATCCATCATGCATCCATCATTTTCGAGTGCGCATTGCATCTTGTTGATTTGTGCCTTGTGTGATTGTATTGTTTAGAGCCGGAAGCTGAGACCGAGTACGAGTACGAGCACGAGGTTACCAACGAGGTTGAGCACGAGGACCCTTCTTACGATCCGAACGACTTCTCTTCAGGCAAGATGACCGAACCCCGATAACATTACTATCTTTGCCTATTGCTAGTAGTTCCGCTCTACAGTTTTGCCTCGATGCCCATGTTCTTCCTGTCAGCCTCCTACTTGTAACCATTGCCATGTTTAACCACCCTACCTATGCAAACCGTTGCTTGGCTAAGTACGCTTCGCTCAGCCCTTCTTATAGCATTGCTAGTTGCAGGTGAAGATCGAAGATGCTTGCTTCATATTGAAATTTTGTTGGGTTATATCACACTATATAATTGCTAAATGAAATCATCTACATATTGGCAAGGGTGGAAGGCTAAGCCTTTTGCTTGGTGATTTGTTCCACTCATGCCGTTAGGAACCGTATAAACCGGTGTTATGTTCCTTGATTATGCGTTCCTAACACGGTTGGGGTGTATGGGACCCCCTCGATAAACCGCTAAGTGCTAAGTCTTTTCCAGCAAGTCCCAACATTGGTACTATTCGCCTAAACAACTAAAACTTTCCGAGGGAGTAATTAACCCGAGGCTTAATTAATTCAACCCCCCTGGGCCAGTGCTCGATGTGAGTGTTGGTCCAAACTAGAGTCGTGTGCGGGGCCCCCCTTGGCAACTTGGGTATTTAGGCCACTGTACGTTGTGCTCATCCGGTCGTGGCCTGAGACGAGATACGCGCGGCTACTATCAGGGTGTCGGCACGCCGGGAGGATTTGCTGGATTAGCCTTACCTTAGTTCTGAGTATCTTGAGCACGGGATTCCGAGAATACTCGGGTCTTCCCACTTTGGAGTTGCGACTCCGCGGATGGTGGGCTTGTAATGGGTCAAGTTGGAACACCCCTGCAGGGTTTGAACTTTCGAAAGCCGTGCCCGCGGTTATGTGGCAGATGGGAGCTTGTTAATATCCGGTTGTAGATAACTTGACACAATGTTTCTAATACACTACCAGCGTGTGTACCGTGACTGTCAATTTCCGAATAGGGATTCGGGAGTTGAACACGGTGGGGTTATGTTTGCTGAGCTTTAGCTAGGATCACTTCGTGATCATCTCTCGACCGAGGCTTTTCTCTTCTCGCTCTCATTCACGTAAGCTAGTTGCTAGTTGCTGCTGCAGACACTTATTCTTTTCTTCAGCCTTATCCTCACCCAAGGCTTAAATAGTCTTGTTACCCGGGAACGGGATTGCTGAGTCCTCTGTGGCTCACAGTTACTTCACCACACCAGATGCAGGTCCAGCTGTGAGCTATCCAGGTGATGGCACCGAGCTAGACTGGGAGTAGGACGAGGAGCATAGTCGATACTATGTTCGTTATCCGGATGATCAGTAATGGAGACTTCTACTAGGATTCGATCCGACCTGTGGATGTTATTTAAGTTTTGTGACGCCCGGGTAATCAAGCTACAGTAAAATTTCGCTAATGATGCCACGTCACCTCGATTACTGTTGCTAATCTCGCGTTAGTTCGGAACCAATTCAAATCCAAGTTAAAAAGAAAATCCAGCAAACAATAAAAGTCTTCAAATATTAAAACTAAAATGTTCTGAGTGAACTAGGTAATGCATAAACAATTATAGTGGAGAAACCACACTTTTATAAAATATTTTAATACTCTAAAATGAATAAAACAGTAGCTAAGGCAAATAATTAAATGCCATTTATATTGGTAAAATAATAAACTATATTATTTTGGGGTGGAACTTTTTGTGGGAGTGAAATAATTACTAATACTAAAATAGGTACAACTTTTGTAATATACAAAACAAAATTTAACTTGTAAATAAAAGAGAACAGAAATAGAAAAATAAGTAAAAGAAAAGAAAATACAAATACAAATAATAATAAACAAACCCCCCCCC
>LR738712.1:477051088-477077071 GCA_902687465.1 Secale cereale
TAGACCGGCGTGCTGACCTCTCTGTTGTGCTTAGGTAGGGCTGCGACGTGTTGATCTTCCGAGGCCGGGCATGACCCTGGAAAGTGTGTCCGGCCAAATGGGATCGAGCGTGCTGGGTTATGTGGTGCACCCCTGCAGGGAAGTTAATCTATTCGAATAGCCGTGTCCCTCGGTAAAAGGACGACCCGGAGTTGTATTCCGACCTCATGACAACTAGAATCGGATACTTAATAAAACACACCCTTACAAGTGCCAGATATAACTCGGTGGTTGCTCTCTCACAGGGTGATGTGCGGGAGGATCGCCGGGTAGGTTTATGCTATACGATGTTACTTGGTGAACTTACCTTCTACTCCCTTCTACTGCTGCAAGTCGGAGGCTGCGAGAAGCGGGGATACTTGTTACTTTCCAGCTACCCTCATCTTCTGCTGCAAGATGGAGTTTACGAGAAGCGTAGTCTTCGATTGGATTAGCTATCCCCCTCTTATTCCCGCTTGCTGCAGTTCAGTCCACCGATATTACCCATATCATTGTTACCTTTGCATATGTAGTGTAGATCCTTGCTTGCGAGTACTTTGGATGAGTACTCACGGTTGCTTTTCTCCCCCTTTTCCCCCTTTGTCCCTTCTTCTCGGATGTCGCAACCAGATGATGGAGTCCAAGAGCCAGAGGATCCCGATGACGCTTCTACATGGAGTTCGGCTTCGAGGAGTAGTTAGGAGGTCCCAGGCAGGAGGCCTTGCCTTTTTGATCGTTGTTACCTTTGTGCTAGCCTTCTTAAGGCAAACTTGTTTAACTTATGTCTGTACTCAGATATTATTGCTTCCGCTGACTCTTGTGCTTTCGAGCTTTTGTATTCGAGCCCTCGAGGCCCCTGGCTTGTAATATAAAGCTTGTATTATTTTAATTTGTGTCTAGAGTTGTGTTGTGATATCTTCCAGTGAGTCCCTGATCTTGGTCGTACACATTTGCGTGCATGATTAGTGTACGGACAAATCGGGGGCGTCACAAGTTTGGTATCTTGACATTTGGATTTTGCCCTTAGAGGGTTGTGATGTTCTTAATGTATGATGTTTGAGACATGTATTGTATTTGGGTGATGTGGTGAGTGTAAGCCAACTATTTATGTTTACAATCCCCTCTTTTACATGAGATGTGAAAAGATTACCAAACTTGAGATCATTCTAGGATGGACTTATACCTTTAAGTCGTGCCTCGACACGTAGGAGGTATAGTTCCATCCTGGGCATTACAGTCTCCCTCCTTGACTAGATCGCGGATGGAATTGAAGCGTCTTTTGATGTGCTTTGTTCTCTTGTGAAACCTGGATTCCTTCGCCAAGGCTATTGCTCCAGTGTTGTCACAAAAGATTTTCATTGGACCCGATGCACTAGGTATCACACCTAGATCGGATATGAACTCCTTCATCCGGACTCCTTCATTTGCTGCTTCCGAAGTAGCCATGTATTCCGCTTCACACGTAGATCCCGCCACGACGCTCTGCTTGGAACTGCACCAACTTACAGCTCCACCGTTCACTAAAAACACATATCCGGTTTGTTACTTCGAGTCATCGGGATCAGTGTCAAAGCTTGCATCGACGTAACCCTTTACGACGAGCTCTTTGTCACCTCCATACACGAGAAACATATCCTTTGTCCTTTTTCAGGTACTTCAGGATGTTCTTGACCGCTGTCCAGTGATCCACTCCTGGATTAATTTGGTACCTCCCTGCTAGACTTATAGCAAGGCACACATCAGGTCTGGTACACAGCATTGCATACATGATAGATCCTATGGTTGAGGCATAGGGAATGGCTTTCATTTTCTCTCTATCTTCTGCAGTGGTCGGGCATTGAGTCTTGATCAACTTCACACGTTGTAACACAGATAAGAACCCTTTCTTTGACTGATCCATTTTGAACTTCTTCAAAACTTTATCAAGGTATGTGCTTTGTGAAAGTCCAATTAAGCGTCTTGATCTATCTCTATAGACCTTGATGCCTAATATGTAAGCAGCTTCACCGAGGTCTCTCATTGAAAAACTCTTATTCAAGTATCCTTTTATGCTATCCAGAAATTCTATATCATTTCCAATCAACAATATGTCATCCACATATAATATCAGAAATGCTATAGAGCTCCCACTCACTTTCTTGTAAATACAGGCTTCTCCAAAAGTCTGTATAAAACCATATGCTTTGATCACCTCATCAAAGTGTATATTCCAACTCCGAGATGCTTGCACTAGTCCATAGATGGATCACTAGAGCTTGCACACTTTGTAAGCACCTTTAGGATCGACAAAACCTTCTGGTTGCATCATATACAACTCTTCTTTGAGATATCCATTCAGGAATGCAGTTTTGACATCCATTTGCCAGATTTCATAATCATAAAATGCGGTAATTGCTAACATGATTCGTACAGACTTAATCATCGCTACGAGTGAGAAAGTCTCATCGTAGTCAACTCCTTGACCTTGTCGAAAACCTTTCGCAACAAGTCGAGCTTTGTAAATTGTAACATTAACGTCAGGGTCGGTCTTCTTAAAGATCCATTTATTTTCGATGGCTTGCCGATCATTGGGCAAGTCAACCAAAGTCCATACTTTGTTCTCATACATGGATCCCATCTCAGATTTCATGGCCTCAAGCCATTTTGCGGAATCTGGGCTCATCATCGCTTCCTCATAGTTCGTAGGTTCATCATGGTCTAGTAACATGACTTCCAGAACTGGGTTGCCGTACCACTCTGGTGCGGAACGTACTCTGGTTGATCTACGAAGTTCAGCAGAGACTTGATCTGAAGTTTCATGATCATCATCATTAGCTTGCTCACTAATCGATGTAGGAATCACTGGAACTAGTTTCTGTGATGTACTACTTTCCAATTCGAGAGAAGGTACAATTACCTCATCAAATTCTACTTTCCTCCCACTCACTTATTTCGAGAGAAACCCCTTCTCTAGAAAGGATGCATTCTTAGCAACGAATATCTTGCCTTCGGATCTATGATAGAAGGTGTACCCGACAGTCTCTTTTGGGTATCCTATGAAGACACATTTCTCCGACTTGGGTTCGAGCTTATCGGGCTGAAGTTTTTTCACATAAGTATCGCAGCCCCAAACTTTAAGAAACGACAACTTTGGTTTCTTGCCAAACCACAGTTCATAAGGCGTCGTCTCAACGGATTTTGATGGTGCCCTATTTAACGTGAATGCAGCTGTCTCTAAAGCATATCCCCAAAACGATAGTGGTAAATCGGTAAGAGACATAATAGACCGCACCATATCTAATAAAGTGCAGTTACAACATTCGGACACACCATTACGCTGTGGTGTTCCGGGTGGCGTGAGTTGTGAAACTATTCCACATTGTTTCAAATGAAGACCAAACTCATAACTCAAATATTCACCTCCATGGTCAGATCGTAGAAACTTTATTTTCTTGTTACGATGATTCTCTACTTCACTCTGAAATTCTTTCAACTTTTCAAATGTTTCAGACTTGTGTTTCATCAAGTAGATATACCCATATCTGCTCAAATCATCAGTGAAGGTCAGAAAATAATGATACCCACCGCGAGCGTCAACACTCATTGGTCCACATACATCAGTATGTATGATTTCCAACAAATCTGTTGCTCGCTCCATTGTTCCGGAGAACGTGGTTTTAGTCATCTTGCCCATGAGGCATGGTTTGCAAGCACCAAGTGATTCATAATCAAGTGATTCCAAAAGTCCAGCACTATGGAGTTTCTTCATGCACTTTACACCAATATGACCTAAACGGCAGTGCCACAAATAAATTGCACTATCATCATTAACCTTGCATCTTTTGGCTTCAATATTATGAATATGTGTATCACTACGATGGAGATCCAACAAGAATAGACCACACTTCAAGGGTGCACGAACATAAAAGATATTCTTCATAAAAATAGAACAACCATTATTCTCAGATTTAAATGAATAACCGTCTCGCAACAAACAAGATCCAGATATAGTGTTCATGCTTAACGCTGGCACCAAATAACAATTATTCAGGTCTAAAACTAATCCCGAAGGTAGATGTAGAGGTAGCGTGCCGACGGTGATCACATCGACTTTGGAACCATTTCGCACGCGCATCGTCACCTCGTCCTTAGCCAATCTTCGTTTAATCTGTAGTCCATGTTTCGAGTTACAAATATTAGCAACCGAACCGGGATCAAATACCCAGGTACTACTACGAGCATTAGTAAGGTACACATCAATAACATGTATATCACATATACCTTTGTTCACCTTACCATCCTTCTTATCCACCAAATACTTGGGGCAGTTTCGCTTCCAATGTCCAGTCCCTTTGCAGTAGAAGCACTCAGTTTGAGGCTTGGCTCCAGACTTGGGTTTCTTCGCGGGAGTAGCAACTGTCTTGCTATTATTCTTGAAGTTCCCCTTCTTTCCCTTGCCCTTTTTCTTGAAACTAGTGGTCTTGTTAACCATCAACACTTGATGCTCCTTTTTGATTTCTACTTCCGCAGCCTTGAGCATAGCGAAGAGCTCGGGAATTGTCTTTTGCATCCCTTGGATATTATAGTTCATCACGAAGCCTTTATAGCTTGGTGGCAGTTATTGAAGAACTCTATCGATAACACTATCTTCATCAACTTTGCAACCAAGTTGAGTCATATGATTGTAGTACCCAGACATTCTGAGCAAGTGTTAACTGATAGAACTATTCTCCCCCATCTTGCAGTTATAGAACTTATTGGAAATATCATATTTCTCAATCCGGGCATTTGCTTGAAATATTAACTTCAACTCCTGGAACATCCATTATGCTCCATGACGTTCAAAACATCGTTGAAGTCCCGTTTCTAAGCCGTAAAGCATGGCACACTGAACTATCATGTAGTCATCAGACCGCGTCTGCCAGACATTCAAAGTGTCTACATTAGCGGGAGGGGGCTTGTCACCTAGCGGTGCTTCAAGGACATAATTCTTCTATGCAACAATGAGGATAATCCTCAAGTTACGGACCCAGTCCGTGTAATTGCGACCATCATCTTTCAACTTAGCTTTCTCTAGGAATGCATTAAAATTCAAAGGAACGGTAGCACGGGCCATTGATCTACAATAACATAGATATGCAAAAAAAACTATCAGGACAAAGTTCACGATAAATTAAAGTTCAATTAATCATATTACTTAAAGAACTCCCACTTAGATAGACATCCCTCCGGTCATCTAAATGATCACGTGATCCAAATCAACTAAACCATGTCCGATCATCACGTGAGATGGAGTAGTTTTCAATGGTGAACATCTTATGTTGATCATATCTACTATATGATTCACGCTCGACCTTTCGGTCTCCAGTGTTACGAGGCCATATCTGCTTATGCTAGGCTCGTCAAGTTTAACCAGAGTATTCTGCATGTGCAAAACTGGCTTACACCCGTTGTATGTGAACGTAGAGCTCATCACACCCGATCATCACGTGGTGTCTCGGCACGACGAACTTTCGCAACGGTGCAGACTCAGGGAGAACACTTATACCTTGAAATTTTGTAAGGGATCATCTTATAACGCTACCGCTGTACTAAGCAAAATAAGAAGCACAATAAGATAAACATCACATGCAATCAAAATATGTGACATGATATGGCCATCATCATCTTTTGCTTTTGATCTCCATCTCCAAAGCACCGTCATGATCACCTTCATCACCGGCGCGACACCTAGATCTCCATCGTAGCATCGTTGTCATCTCGCCAACTATTTCTAATACGACTATCGCTACCGCTTAGTGATACAGTAAAGCAATTACATGGCTATTGTATTTCACACAATAAAGCGACAACCATATGGCTCCTGCCAGTTGCCGATAACTTTACAAAACATGATCATCTCATACAATAACGTATAACTCATCATGTCTTGACCATATCACATCACAACATGCCCTGCAAAAACAAGTTAGACGTCCTCTACTTTGTTGTTGCAAGTTTTACGTGGATGCTACGGGCTTAGCAAGAACCGTTCTTACCTACGCATACAAAAACAACAACGATTTTTCGTCAAGTATGTGTTGTTTTAACCTTCACTAGGACCGGGCGTAGTCACACTCGATTCAGCTAATGTGAGAGAGATAGACACCCGCCAGTCACCTTTAAGCAACGAGTGCTCATAACGGTGAAACCAGTCTCGCCTAAGCGTACGCGTAATGTCGGTCTCGGCCGCTTCATCTCACAATACCGCCGAACCAAAGTATGACATGCTGGTAAGCAGTATGACTAGTATCGTCCACAACTCACTTGTGTTCTACTCGTGCATATCATCTACGCATAGACCTGGCTCATGATGCCACTGTTGGGGAACGTAGTATTTCAAAAAAAATCCTACGATCACGCAAGATCTATCTACCAGATGCATAGAAATGAGAGGGGAGAGTGTGTCTACGTACCCTCGTAGACCGAAAGCGGAAGCGTCTAGTGACGCGGTTGATGTAGTCAAACTTCTTCGTGATCCAACCGATAAAGCACCGAACGTACGGCACCTCCGCGTTCATCACACGTTCAGCTTGATGACGTCCCACGAGCTCTTGATCCAGTTGAGCTTCACGGGATATTTTTTATCAGAACGACAGCGTGGTGACGGATATGATGATATTACCGGTGCAGGGCTTCACCTAGGCACTGCAACGATATGACCGAGGTGTGTTTTTATGGAGGGGGGCACCGCACACGGCTAGAACAATGTTTCTTCTGTGTGTTTGGGTGCCCCCATGCCCCCGTATATAAAGGAGCAAGGGGGGAAGGTGCGGCTGGCCTTCTAGGGCGCGCCAAGAGTAGGATTCCTACTCCTAGTAGGAATAGGAATCCCCTTTCCTATTCCTACTAGGAGTAGGAAAGGAAGGGGGAGAGAAGAAGGAAGAAGAGGGGCGCCTCCCCCCCTCTTTTCCTAGTCCAACTAGGAACCCTAGAGGGAGGGTGCGGCCAGCCCTATGGGATGCCTCTCTCTTTCCCTAAATGGCCCACTATGGCCCATACTCCCTCGGGGGGGGGGTCCGGTTAGGAAACATAACTATCTTTGATCAATGAGCTAGTCAAGTAGAGGCATACTAGTGACACTCTGTTTTTCTATGTATTCACACATGTATTATGTTTCCTGTTAATACAATTTTAGCATGAATAATAAACATTTATCATGATATAAGGAAATAAATAATAACTTTATTATTGCCTCTAGGGCATATTTCCTTCACACAGCTGGACCCGACGGTAGACAGCGCCTTGCGCGCCTTCCTCCGTGAAAACTGGAACATATTCGCCTGGCATCCTTCAGACATGCCGGGAATCCCACGCAGGCTGGCCAAACACAGCCTTAACATCATCAAAGGGTTCAAGCCAGTCAAGTAGTCACTACGATGATTTTCCGAACCCAAAAGACAAGCGATGGAGGAAGAGCTGGCCAAGTTACTAGAAGGAAATTAAACACCCGGACTGGCTAGCTAACTTAGTCATGGTACCAAAGAAGGATAAATCATGGCGCCTTTGTGTCGACTTTACAGACTTAAACAAGGCTTGCCCTAAGGATCCTTTTCCACTGCCCCGCATTGATCAAATTATCGATGCAACCACGGGACATGACTCGGTGTGTTTCCTCGATGCTTACTCTGGATACCATCAGATAAAAATGAAGGAATGCGACCAGCCCGCGACGGCATTTATTACTCCGTGCGGGCCCTTTTGCTTAAACACTATGCCCTTTGGGATCGAAAATGCTGGTGCCACGTATCAACGCATGATTCAAACATGCTTAGAGAAACAAATTGCAAGACAGTGGGGGCATACGTTGACGATGTAGTCATCAAGACCAAACACGTCGAAACGTTGGTAGATGATCTCCGCCTCATGTTCGATAACCTCCGAACATATGACATATGACTCAATCCGGAAAAATGCGTCTTCGGTGTTCCGGCCGGAAAGCTACTAGGGTTCGTCGTATCCCATAGAGGAATTGAGGCGAACCCAGCTAAAATCCGGGCCTTGTCACAGCTGACTACGCCAACCGACCTAAAACAAGTCCAAAAGCTAGCAGGTTGTGTGGCGGCCTTAAGTCGCTTTATCTCCAGATTGGGAGCAAAAGCATGACCACTTTGTAGACTGCTGAGGCGCACAGACCACTTCGAATGAACGGATGCGGCCACGGCCGGATTGCAGGAGATAAAAACCCTATTAGCGGGCAACCCAATCCTAGCCACTCCAGGTGCTGGCGAGCCAATGCTGCTTTATATCTCAGCCACTCACCAGGTAGTGAGTGCGGTACTCGTCGTCGAACGAGAGGAATAGGCACATAAATTCCCCATCCAAAAACGAGTATATTATGTATCATAGGTTCTCACACCGTGTAAATCACGATACCCCCACTATCAGAAATTTGTCTATGTGGTGTTCATGGCATCTTGGAAGCTCTGACACTACTTTCAAAAGTGTTCGATCATAGTAGCGTCTAAAGTACCACTCGATGATATCATAAACAATAAAGACGCCACAGGAAGCACAGCCAAATGGGCCATCAAGCTCGTGCCGCTCAAAATAGCATACAAACCACGCCGGACTATTAAATCTCACGTGTTGGCCGACTTTGTCGCAGAATGGACTGAAGCCGAACTCCCTAAAGAGTACGGAGCATACTCCCACTGGACCATGTATTTCGACGGCTCCAAAATGCTAGCCGGATTGGGGGCCGGCGTCATCTTGATATCTCCAACAGGGGATACAGTCTGTTACGTACTGGAAATCATGTATACAGACTCAAACAATGTGGCCGAATATTAGGCACTACTGCACGATAAGGATGGCAACGGGCCGGGTTTGGATCGGGTTGAACAATATCAAATCCATATCCATATCCATGAAGATAGTCTCTATCCGCCCATGAAAAACCCCATGGGCGAAAAATTGTGTCCATGTCCAAACCCGATGGATATCCATATCCGTTGGATATCCATGGTGTCCTCCCAAGACATATACATAAGACACAACACAACATGCACATAAGTTGTTGCACCCATGCATCAATGCGCATGTGAAAAAGCAGAGACGGAGGGGTCGAGGGGATACTTAGTTGAGTTGTCATAGGCTAGTGGTGCTGGAGCTCCACCATACATGGAGATATCGGCTGAGGCTAGTCATAGTGGGAAGTTACTTATACTAGTGAAATGCATACAACACTAGTCTAAGTTACTACCTTCACAGTGCAAACATAGTACTAGTGTCATATCTGGCTTCATTTAATAGCTTGTAGACTCATCCTGTCTTGGAAAGCACTATGCTACAGTAACATATTATGTTACCACCTCGCATTAAATACTTACTACCTCTCATTAACACATTATGTTACTTGCGTTACTCTTACTATGACTAGACTGGCAGTGTCGACCATCTCTTGGGATGCAGGAGTAGTAAGAAGAGGAGACGGGAATGATACTTAATGATGAGCTATTTAACAACGACATAAAAGATCAGAAGGAGGCTGAAGTAATATTAAGGCGGGGATTGAATGTCAACTAATAAAAGTTATGGTGGGGATTGTGCAATTTGCTTTGAATGTTTTGGATTATAATCGGTGAAATTATAGTGGGACATGTGACTGTGGGGTACGGATAGCAGAATATTGCCATTAAGTCATACTATCGGGTCGGGTTTGGATATATCCATGGGTACAAGATTATATCCATGCCCTACCCACGAGTAATTGGGTCGGGTTTGGGTGCCGCCCATGGGCACAAAAGCATATCCAGACCCTATCCATGCGGGTCGGATATCCATGGGTATCCATGTCCATGGATAAAATTGCCATCCTCTTCACATGTCTGTATCCATGGGCATATAATGCCTCGAGGTGTGTGGAGACTCAAACCTCTCAATATCTTAGGTAAACGGAGAATTTGATGCGAAGGATTCAAAGATGGCAGCTTAGTGAAACGCCATACTAGAAATGTCGGCTCGATTTGAGGGGCTAGAATTTCACCATGTAGCTCGGGACAGTAACCAGGCAGCAGATACACTCGCTCGTATGGGCGATAAATGCGACCCGGTCCCGCCTAACACCTTTGTAGAAAGGTTGTTCAAACCATCAGTGACATGGCAGGACGAGAGCAGAGACACTAATGCAGACCCGAACACGCCCCCGCCAGTCGAACTCAATACAGATGTCATCAGGGATTCGGACATGGAAATAACATCCTCGGCTCATGAGATCATGGCTGTCATAGCCCCCTGGACCGAACCCTTCCTGGCCTACCTTAATAGGCAGGAACTCCCTGATGACCAAAATGAGGCTCGTCGCATAATTCGGCGTTCTAAAGCCTATAAAGTTCATGAAGGTGAATTATACAAGAAAAGCACTACTGGTGTTCTCCAAAGGTGCATCTACGAAGAGGAGGGGCGGCAAATTCTAGACAAAATACACGCTGGCATGGGCGGCCATCACACCGTAGCTCGGGCTCTCGTAAGCAAGGCTTTCCGAACTGGCTTCTTCTTGCCAATTGCCCGAGCAGATGCTCAAACCCTAGTCCAACATTGTGTTGGATGCCAGCTTTTCGCAAATCAAAGTCATATGCCTCCCGCCGCTCTGAGAACCATCCCCATTACTTGGCCCTTTGTGGTCTAGGGGCTGGATATGGTCGGACCTCTTAAAGGGGGAAGGCACAAAAAGAAATACATGCTGGTCATGGTGGATAAATTCACTAAATGAATAGAAGCCAAACCAGTCAGAACAACTGAGGTAGGGCTAGTGATAGATTTTATATCCGGTGTAGTACACCGTTATGGTGTCCTGCATAGTATTATCACAGATAACGGCTCCAACGTCACAGCTAATGAGGTGAAAAACTGGTGCGCCAAGTTAGGCATTAAACTTGATTACGCCTCCGTGTACCACCCTCAAACAAATGGCCAAGTCGAAAGGGCCAGTGGCTTGATAATGAGCGGCACTGTTCAAGATATCTTCCGATATGCCAATAAATCGGCTAATTTATCGCTTACCGTTGTCTGGCCGATAAGATAAATCGGCCAATAAATCAGCCGATATGGCGATAAATCGGTCGATATGCCGATAAATCGGCCGATATGCCGATAAACTGGCCGATTTACCCCTTGTCATGGGTCGACCATAAGTTCCCGATAAGAGATATCCCCAACATTGATGAGCGGCATTAAACCCTGGCTGGTGCGCTCCCCACGGGAGTCAGATAAACACTGGGTTGAGGAGCTTGACTTTGTACTCTGGGGGCTACGGCCCACACCTAACCGGACAACCAGATACACGCATTTTTCATGGTGTACGATGCAAAGGTTGTTCTGCCCTGCGATAGTATTCATGATTCACCTCGAGTGCGTATGTATGAAGAACGAGAGGCCGAGCTCGATTGGCAGGATGACCTAGACAGTCTTGAAGAGGAGTGATAACCCACAAGTCTAGGGGATCGCAACAGTTTTCGAGGGTAAAGTATTCAACCCAAATTTGTTGATTCAACACAAGGGGAGCCAAAGAATACTCTTAAGTATTACCAGCTGAGTTGTCAATTCAACCACACCTGGAAACTTAGTATCTGCAGCAAGATAGTTTAGTAGCAAAGTAATATGATAGTGGCGGCAGCGGCAATAAAAGTAATGATAGTGTTTTTGTAGTTTTTGTAATAGTACCAACGGAAAAATAAATAAGCAATAAGCAATATGCGAAAAGCTCGTAGGCATTGGATTGTCGACAGGAAATTATGTCACATGCAATTCATCATGTAGAAGTTATAACCTAGGGTGACACAGAACTAGCTCCAGTTTATCAATGCAATGTAGGCATGTATTCCGAATATAGTCATACGTGCTTATGGAAAAGAACTTGCATGACATTTTTTGTCCTACCCTGCCGTGGCAGCGGGGTCCTATTGGAAACTAAGGGATATTAAGGCCTCCTTTTAATAGAGTACCGGACCAAAACATTAACACATAGTGAATACATGAACTCCTCAAACAATGGTCATCACCGGGAGTGGTCCCGATTATTGTCACTTCGGGGTTGCCGGATCATAACACATAGTAGGTGACTATAGACTTGCAAGATAGGATCAAGAACACACATATATTCACGAAAACATAATAGGTTCAGATCTGAAATCATGGCACTCAGTCCCTAGTGACAAGCAATAAGCATAGCAAAGTCATAGCAACATCAATCTCAGAACATAGTGGATACTAGGGATCAAACCCTAACAAAACTAACTTGATTACATGATAGATCCCATCCAACCCATCACCGTCCAGCAAGCCTACGATGGAATTACTCACGCACGGCAGTGAGAATCATGGAATTGGTGATGGAGGAAGGTTGATGATGACAATGGCGACGATCTCCACTCTCCGGAGCCCCGAACGGACTCCAGATCAGCCCTCCCGAGAGAGATTAGGGCTTGGCGGCGGCTCCGTCTTGTGAAACGCGATAATTCTTTTTCCTTCATTTTTTCTCCCCGAAAGTGAATATATAGGATCTGGGGATACGTCGGTGGAGCACCAGGGGGCCCATGAGGCAGGGGCGCGCCTTGGGCAGGGGGCGCGCCCCCCACCCCCGTGGACAGGGTGTGGGCCCCCTGGTCTGGATCTTCTTGCAGATAATTTTTATATTTTCCAACATAAATCTCCGTGGAGTTTCAGGTCATTCTGAGAACCATTTATTTCTGCACAAAAACAACATCATGGCAATTCTGCTGTAAACAGCGTCAGTTCGGGTTAGTTCCATTCAAATCATGCAAGTTAGAGTCCATAACAAGGGCAAAAGGGTTTGGAAAAGTAGATACGTTGGAGACGTATCAACTCCCCCAAGCTTAAACCTTTGCTTGTCCTCAAGCAATTCAGTTGATAAAGAAAAACTTTGACAAACTCTGTTTGCTCTTGTTGTTGTAAATATGTAAGCCAGCTTTCAAGTTTTCAACAAGATCATGAACTAACCACATTCACAATAACTTTCAGGTCTGAACACTACTGACATCAATGGCATAATCAACTAGCGAGCAATAATAATAAACCTCGGATGACAACACTTTCTCAAAATAATCATGATATAATATAACAAGATGGTATCTCGCTAGCCCTTTCTGAGACCGCAAAACATAAATGCAGAGCACCTTTAAAGATCAAGGACTGACTAGACATTGTAATTCATGGTAAAAGAGATCAAGTCATGATCATACTCAATGCAAATTAATAGTAATACATGTAACGACATAGGTGCTCTCCTACTGGTGCTCTTTGATAAGAGGGTGATGACTCTACATAAAAGTAAATGGATAGGCCTTTCGTAGAGGGAAGCAGGGATTTGTAGAGGTGCCAGAGATCGATTTTTAAATAGAGATGAATAACATTTTGAGCGGTATACTTTCATTGTCAACATAACAACCAAGAATCTCGATATCTCCCATGCTACGCACATTATAGGCGGTACCCAAACAGAATGGTAAAGTTTATACTCCCCCAACCACCAACAAGCACACTCCACGGCTAGCCCGAAACAACGGGTACCGTCCAAACCAGCAATAGCCCTGGGGGACTTTTGTTTAACTATTATGATTTTGAGCATGGGAATGGGCATCCCGGTTACCAGCCATTTTCTCATGAATGATGAGCGAAGTCCACTCATCGTGAGAATAACCCACCTAGCATGGAAGATATAGACAGCCCTAGTTGATACATGAGCTGTTCGAGCATACAAAACAGAATTTCATTTGAAGGTTTAGAGTTTGGCACATACAAATTTACTTGGAATGGCAGGTAAATACCACATATAGGAAGGTATGGTGGACTCATATGGAATAACTTTGGGGTTTATGGAAGTGGATGCACAAGCAGTATTCCCGCTTAGTATAGGTGAAGGCTAGAAAGAGACTGGGAAGCGACCAGCTAGAGAGCAACAACGGTCATGAACATGCATTAAAATTAATCAACAGTGAATGCAAGCATGAGTAGGATATAAATCGCCATGAACATAAATATCGTGGAGGCTATGTTGATTTGTTTCAACTACATGCGTGAACATGTGCCAAGTCAGATCACTTAAATCATTCAAAGGAGGATACCACCCATCATACCACATCGCAACCATTTTAATATCATGTTGGCACGCAAGATAGACCATTATAAACTCTCGGCTAATTAAGCATGGCATAAGCATCTATGATCTCTAATTGTCATTGCAAGCATGTTTCATTCATAACAAGCTGAATCAGGAACGATGAGCCATCATATTTACAAAAACAAGAGAGGTCGAGTACCAGCTTTTCTCATCTCAATTAGTTCATCATATATCATCCTTATTGCCTTTCACTCGCACGACCGAATGGTGTGGATAATAATAATAGTGCACGTGCATTGGACTAAGCTGGAATCTGCAGACATTTAATACAAGAGAGAAGACAAGGTAATATGGGTCAAGGTTAAATCAACAATAAAGCATATGAGAGCCACTAAGCATTTTAATCATGGTCTTCTACCCTTATCCCCCAAAGAAAAGAAAAAGAAACTATTTACACGGGAAAGCTCCCAACAAGCAAAAGAAGAACGGGAAATCTTTTTGGGTTTTCATTTTAACTATTACTACAAGCAAAGAAAGTAAACTAGCTAGAAGCTACAACTAATTTTTTTTTTGTTCTGGGTTTTTCTAGCACACAAGAAAAAGACTAAGAAAAAGAAATTGAAACTAAGCATGGATGGTACAGTGAAAGAGTGTGAGAACCAACAACTAGAATAAGTGTGTGAACATGAATGTAAAGTCGGTGAGAAACACATACTCCCTTAAGCTTAGGCCTTTGGCCTTAGTTGGTCTTTGGCCACGGATCGAAGCTACTCCCTCCAGTGTACTGAGATGTATCCTCTTGGTGCCACTGGTTGGCGAGCTCATCCAGCTCCCACCCATAAACAGACTGACGGTAAGGATCAAGTGGTGGCTCTGGCTCAGGCTCTGAAGCTTGTGCCTGGCCTTGGTACTTGTAGAAGGCATCTGATGTGATGGGGTATACGCCTGTAGACAGATCAAACAAAGATGGTGCAGGCAAGGTAACAATTTCACAGTATATTTCATCAAACCTTAATTTATAATTAAGCTGCCTATTCTTATATTTAACAGTAAAGTCATGAGCTACCATGCTCTTGTAGTCTAGATAAATGGGGGCAAGCAATTTTTATTCCTTCTCATGATGCCTAATGGGTATTCTAAAATGTTCAGCAAGGCGAGAAGCAAAGATGCCTCCAAAGACGGGCCCCTTTGAGCGGTTCAGACTCAGTCGTTTAGCAACGAAGGCACCCAAGCTAATAGTTGTGTATTGAAACAAAGCATGGTGTAAAATGACAATATTAGGGGCACTAAGATTCCCGCTGTTCCCACGACCAATTAAACATCTACTAGCAAATAAAGCAAAGTAGCGCAGAACAAGGAAGTGTATACTGGTGATTCTTGCCCCTGGGACTTGTCTAGTTTCCCCTACAGCTATCATGTCAATAAACCCTTCAACGTCTTCACGACGTGGTTCATCAAGTCTACCTCCAAAGGGTACTTTGCATATTTCACAAAAATCTAAGAGTGATATCTCCTTAATCACATCATATAAATGAAACTCCACCGTAGGAGGTGTTTTCTTAGCATGAAAATGAAAACTTTGCATGAAAATATTGGTGAGTAAGAGATACTGTTCTTTCTGGTCGTGGAGGAAGTCGGTGAGGCCTGCATTATTTGCCAACCAATAAAGTCTTCGTAAATCCCGGCGGACATCATGAAATCATTACAAGGCCATTCGTACGGTCGAACTTCCGCCATGCGAGGAAGATTATACTTGGGCTTCTTATTTTGCTCTTTCTTCTTCTCCTCTGAGCTCTTGCTGGAGGAGCCCCTCAACAATCTTTTTATCATTTTCCTTTTCTGAAAATTTCTGAAATTTTTAGTAACTCACAATAAAAGTTAAGCAAACTCAACAAGATTGATAGCAACAACTCCTATAAGTGTCTAGAGACTATATCATGCATTAGAACTACTTGGGACCAAGAAAAATTGACATGCAAGCTCAAGAACAAGGTCACCACGGCAGCATAAATTTGCAATAAATAAAGCACTAGAACAAAAACTAATTGGACCAATGGAGGAGTCACATACCAAGGAACAATCTCCCCAAACAGTTTGGTGAATGGTGCTTTGAGCAAGGAGATCGAAAATGGTAGCAAGATGAGCTAGAACTCGGGTTTGAGCTGGTTGGTGATTTTTTTGGGAGGAAGAAGAAGAGCATGGGTGCAGGAATAAGTGGAGGGGGGGCCACGTGGGGCCCACGAGGCAGGGGGCCGCCCTGGGCAGGGGGCGCACCCTGGACCCTCGTGGCCAGGTGCTGGCTCCCCTCGCTATGTGTTATGTGCCATATTTTCTCAAATATTCTAGAAAAAATCATATTTCATTTTCATGGCATTTGGAGAACTTTTATTTTTGGGATATTTATTTATTGCACGGATAAGTCTGGAAACAGACAGAAAATACTATTTTTCTTTTATTTATCCTAATTAACAGAAAGTAAAAAGAGGGTACAGAAGGTTTGTGCTATCTAGATTCACCTATCCCATGCTCATCAAAAGGAATCCATTAACAAGGTTGATCAGGTCTTGTTAATAAACTCTTTCCGAGTAACATGAAACCGGAGAATTTTCGAATAACACTAGGTTACCTCAATGGGGATATGTATGTCCCCAACAATAAGGATGTCATATGTCTTATTGATAGTAGGAAGAGGAAATTCAAAACCTCCAATAGTAATAGTTGAAATTTTTCCAATATAATTGATACTGTAGACCTGGGGTTGTTTCCTCGGAAAGTGTACCGTATGCTCGTTACCATTGACATGAAAAGTGACACTGCCTTTGTTGCAATCAATAACAGCCTCTGCAGTATTCAAAAAGGGTCTTCTGAGAATAGTAGACATAATATCGTCCTCGGGAATATCAAGGATAACAAAGTCCGTTAGAATGGTAACATTTGCAACTACAACAGGCACATCCTCCCAAATACCGACAGGTATAGCAGTTGATTTATCAGCCACTTGCAAAGATATTTCAGTAGGTGTAAACTTACTCAAGTCAAGTCTATGACATAAAGAGAGAGGCATAACACTAACACCGGCTCCAAGATCACACAAAGCAATTTTAACATAGTTTTTCTTAATGTAGCAAGGTATAGTAGGTACTCCTGGATCTCCTAATTTCTCAGGCATTCTACCCTTAAAAGTGTAATTGGCAAGCATGGTGGAGATTTCTACTTCAGGTATCTTTCTTTTGTTGGTAATAATATCTTTCATATACTTAGCATAAGGATTTGTTTTAAGCACATCAGTCAAACGCATACGCAAAAAGATAGGTCTAATCATTTCAGCGAAGCGCTCAAAATCCTCATCATCATTTTTCTTGGATGGTCTCGGAGGGAAAGGCATGGGTTTCTGAACCCATGGTTCTCTTTCCCTACCGTGCTTCCCAGCAACAAAGTCTCTCTTATCGTAACGTTGATTCTTTGATTGTGGGTTATCAAGATCAATAGCAAGTTCAATCTCTACATCATTATCATTGCTAGGTTGAGCATCATCATGAACATCATCATTAATATTATCACTAGGTTCATGTTCATTACCAGATTGTGTCTCAGCATCAGAAACAGATATATCATTGGGATTCTCAGGTGTGTCAGCTACAGGTTCACTAGAAGCATGCAAAGTCCTATCATTTTTATTTTTATTTTTCTTAGAAGAACTATGTGCATCTAAATTAGCTCTCTGAGAATCTTGCTCAATTCTCTTAGGGTGGCCTTCAGGGTACAGAAGTTCCTAAGTCATTTTACCACCTCTAGTTGCAACTCTAATAGCATAGTCATTATTCTTACTATTTAATTCATTGAGCAAATCATTCTGAGCCTTAAGTACTTGTTCTACTTGAGTGTGACCATAGAAGCATGTATACTAATGAGTTTCAGTTCACCTTTAGCTCTACACAGATAATCACTCAAGCGTTCAATCATATAAGCATTGTGTTGTAATTGTCTACCAACATAAGCATTGAAGTTTTCTTGTTTCACAATAAAATTGTCAAACTCATCTAAGCATTGGCCAGACTTATAACGAGGAATATCACCTTCATCAAATCTATAAAGAGAATTTACCTTTACTACCTGTGTCGGGTTATCAAGACCGTGTATTTCTTCAATAGGTGGTAAATTCTTAACATCTTCAGCTTTAATACCATTTTCTTTCATAGATTTCTTTGCCTCTTGCATATCTTCAGGACTGAGAAATAGAACACCTCTTTTCTTCGGAGTTGGCTTAGGGGCTGGTTCAGGAAGTGTCCAATTATTTTCATTGGCCAGCATATTATTCAATAGTAATTCAGCTTGTTCAACTGTTCTTTCCCTGAAAACACAACCAGCACAACTATCCAGGTGGTCTCTGGAAGCACCGGTTAGTCCATTATAAAAGACATCAACTATATCATGCATTTCAAGAGGCTGATCAGGCAAAGCATTAAGTAACTGGAGAAGCCTCCCCCAAGCTTGTGGGAGACTCTCTTTTTCAATTTCACAAAGTTATATATTTCCCGTAAGGCAGCTTGTTTCTTATGAGCGGGAAAATAATTAGCAGAGAAGTAATACATCATATCCTGGGGACTACGCACACAACCAGGATCAAGGGAATTAAACCAGGTCTTAGCATCACCCTTTAACGAGAAAGCAAATAACTTAAGGATATAGTAGTAACGAATCTTTTCATCGTTGGTAAACAGGGAGGCTATATCATTCAACTTAGTAAGATGTGCCACAACAGTTTCAGACTCATAGCCATGGAAAGGATCAGATTCAACCAATGTAATTAACTCAGGATCAACAGAGAATTCATAATCCTTATGAGTAACACAGATAGGTGAAGTAGCAAAAGCAGGGTCATGTTTCATTCTAGCATTCAAGGACTTTTCTTTTCGCTTAGCTAATAATTTCTTAATATCATATCTATCATTGCAAGCAAGAAAGTCTCTAGCAGTTTCTTCATCCATAACATAACCCTCAGGCACAACAGGCAATTCATATCTATTGGGAGTAGCTTCATCATCACTTTCATAAATATCATCAGTTTCAATATTTGCATTCTCCCTAACCTTAGCAATTTGTTCATCTAGAAATTCACCTAGTGGCACAGTATCAGGCATAGAAGTAGTTTCACCATACATAGCAGAAGTAGCATCATCAAGAACATACGACATATCAGATTCAATAGCAGGAGTAAGTGTCGCAAGTTTACTCATAATAGAAGGAGAATCAAGTGCAGAGCTAGATGGCAGTTCCTTACCTCCCCTCGTAGTTGAGGGTAAGATCTTGGTTTATGAGTCTTTCAAATTCTTCATAGTGATCAACAGATATAAATCCCAAGTGACTTAAAGAATAGAGCTATGCTCCCAGGCAACGGCGCCAGAAAATAGTCTTGATAACCCACAAGTGTAGGGGATCGCAACAGTTTTCGAGGGTAAAGTATTCAACCCAAATTTGTTGATTCAACACAAGGGGAGCCAAAGAATACTCTTAAGTATTACCAGCTGAGTTGTCAATTCAACCACACCTGGAAACTTAGTATCTGCAGCAAGATAGTTTAGTAGCAAAGTAATGTGATAGTGGCGGTAGAGGCAATAAAAGTAACGATAGTGTTTTTGTAGTTTTTGTAATAGTAGCAACGGAAAAGTAAATAAGCAATAAGCAATATAGGAAAAGCTCGTAGGCATTGGATTGTTGACGGGAAATTATGTCGGATGCAATTCATCATGTAGAAGTTATAACCTAGGGTGACACAGAACTAGCTCCAGTTCTTCAATGCAATGTAGGCATGTATTCCGAATATAGTCATACGTGCTTATGGAAAAGTACTTGCATGAACTCTTTTGTCCTACCCTGCCGTGGCAGCGGGGTCCTATTGGAAACTAAGGGATATTAAGGCCTCCTTTTAATAGAGTACCGGACCAAAGCATTAACACATAGTGAATACATGAACTCCTCAAACTATGGTCATCACCGGGAGTGGTCCCGATTATTGTCACTTCGGGGTTGTCGGATCATAACACATAGTAGGTGACTATAGACTTCCAAGATAGGATCAAGAACACACATATATTCATGAAAACATAATAGGTTCAGATCTGAAATCATGGCACTCGGTCCCTAGTGACAAGCATTAAGCATAGCAAAGTCATAGCAACATCAATCTCAGAACATAGTGGATACTAGGGATCAAACCCTAACAAAACTAACTCGATTACATGATAGATCCCATCCAACCCATCACCGTCCAACAAAACTACGATGGAATTACTCATGCACGGCGGTGAGCATCATGGAATAGGTGATGGAGGAAGGTTGATGATGAAGATGGCGACGATCTCCACTCTATGGGGCCCCGAACGGACTCTAGATCAGCCACCCCGAGAGAGATTAGGGCTTGGCGGCAGCTCCATCTCGTGAAACGCGATAATTCTTTTTCCTTCATTTTTTCTCCCCGAAAGTGAATACATAGGATCTGGGGATACGTCGGTGGAGCACCAGGGGGCCCACGAGGCAGGGGGCGCGCCCCCCGCCCTTGTGGACAGGGTGTGGGCCCCCTGGTCTGGATCTTATTGCATATATTTTTTATATTTTCCTAAATAAATCTCCGTCGAGTTTCAGGTCATTCCGAGAACTTTTTATTTCTACACAAAAACAACACCATGGCAATTCTGCTGAAAACAACGTCAGTCCGGGTTAGTTCCATTCAAATCATGCAAGTTAGAGTCCATAACAAGGGCAAAAGGGTTTGGAAAAGTAGATACGTTGGAGATGTATCAAGGAGCGCGAGGAACGTTCCGCATTCTATCAACAACAGGCCAGGTGATGCCAAAGCAGAGAAGTGCGGGCCAAAATACATAATGTTGGCAAACTAGTTTTGTGCCTCCCGGAGAAGAAAAAGGATAAGCTCAAACCAAGATGGGAGGGCCCCTTCATTATCGACAAAGTACTCACCGGAGGAGCCTATCGTGTTCGAAACGTATCAGTCAATCGCCTTGAGCCGAATCCATGGAACGCTGCCAGGCTCCGACGATTCTACGGATAGTTCGGTAGCATGTTTTATACTCTTTTTTCTGTTTAGGTCTTATCCATTGTTTTCTTTTAGTTTTCCTCTTCATTTCTATTTTTTTTTTCTTACCGGAAAGTGTTCGGCTAAACTGAGCTGTTAAGGGGTGAACATTCTCAAATGTATATACCTCAAAATACCTGTGGGCTTCTATAACGAAGCTCATTATTACAATCTTATTGCTTATAGTACTCATGTCAACTGTTTCATAAAGTCTACTCGCCATTATATGCACCTTTATGACATAAGTTTTTGCCAAGTTGGGTTGCCTGGATCCTTGCTGTCTACTATGCAACTTTATTCTTGTAGACTCGTGTTGGGCCTCCAAGCATAGAGTTTTGTAGGACAGTAGCAATTTTCCCTCAAGTGGATGACCTAAGGTTTATCAATCCGTAGGTGGTGTAGGATGAAGATGGTCTCTCCCAAACAACCCTGCAACCAAATAATAAAAAGTCTCTTGTGTCCCCAACACACCAAATACAATGGTAAATTGTATAGGTGCACTAGTTCGGCAAAGAGATGGTGATACAAGTGTAATATGGATAATAGATATTGATTTTGGTAATAGTAACAATAAAAAATAGCAAGGTAGCAAGTAACAAAAGTGAGCACAAACAGTATTGCAATGCTTGAAAATTAGACCTAGGGTCTGTAGTTTCACTAGTGCAATCTCCCAACAATGCTAATATAATTGGACCATATAACCACCCCTCAAAGTGCGATGACGAATCACTCCAAAGTTCCTATCTAGCGGAGAACATAAGAATAATTTGTTTGTAGAGTACGAAACCACCTCAAGGCTATTCTTTTCGTTCGATCTATTCAAGAGTTCATACTAAAATAACACAAAGCTATTATTTCTGTTCGATATATCCTAGAGTTCGTACTGAAATAACACCAAAGCAAATTCATATTCATAATACTCAATCCAACACAAAGAACTTCAAAGAGTGCCCCAAGATTTCTACCGGAGAAACAAAGACAAGAACATGCATCAACCCCTATGCATAGATTACCCCAATGTCACCTCGAGAATCCGCAAGTTGAATGCCAAAACACATATCAAGTGAATCAATATGATACCCAATTGTCACCACGAGTACTCAATTGCAAGACATATATCAAGTGTTCTCAAATCCATAAAAGTATTCAATCCAAAGAAATCTCAAAGGGAAAACTCAATTCATCACAACAAGAGAGGGGAAAACACCATATGATCTGACTATATTAACAAAGCCCGCGATGCATCAAGATTGTGACATCTCAAGAACACAAGAGAGAGAGAGGGAGAGAGAGAGGTTAAACACATAGCTACTCGTACAAACCCTCAGCCCCGAAGCTGGACTACTCCCTCCTCACCATGGTGGCCGCCGGGATGATGAAGATGTTGAGGAACATAGTATTTTCAAAATTTTCCTACGATCACGCAAGATCTATCTACCAGATGCATAGCAACAAGGGGGAGAGTGTGTCTACGTACCCTTGTAGACCAAAAGCGGAAGCGTCAAGTGACGTGGTTGATGTAGTCGAACTTCTTCGCGATTCAACCGATCAAACACCGAACGTACGGCACCTCCGTGTTCAGCACACGTTCAGCTTGATGATGTCCCACGAGCTCTTGATCCAATTGAGCCTCACGGGAGAGTTTTGTCAGCACAACGGCGTGGTGATGGATATGATGAAGTTACCGGCGCAGGGCTTCGCCTAAGCACTGCAACGGTATGATCGAGGTGTGTTTCTGTGTAGGGGGGCACCGCACACGGCTGGAGAGATCAACTTGTGTGTCCTAGGGTGCCCCCTGCCCCCGTATATAAAGGAGCAATGGGGAGGCCGGCCGGCCCCTATTGGTGCGCCTAGGAGGAGCAATCCTACTAGGAATAGGATTGCAATCCTATTCCTAGTAGGAATCACCAAGAGGGAGAAGGGGGGAAGGAAGGAGAGGGAGAAGGAGAAGGAAAGGGGCGCCGGCCCCCCTCCTTCCTTGTCCAATTCGGGCCAAGGGGCGGGGGGCGCGCGGCCCAGCCCTGGCCCTCCTTGTCTCTCTCTCCTATGGCCCATTAAGGCCCACAGCTTCCCCGGGGGGTTCCGGTAACCCCCCGGCACTCCGGTTAATTCCGAAACTTTACGGAACACTTCCGGTGTCCGAATATAGTCGTCCAATATATCAATCTTTACGTCTCGAACATTCCGAGACTCCTCGTCATGTCTGTGATCTCATCTGGGACTCCGAACTACCTTTGGTACATCAAAACTCATAAACTCATAATACCGATCGTCATCAAACGTTAAGCGTGCGGACCCTACCGGTTCGAGAACTATGTAGACATGACCGAGACTCATCTCCGGTCAATAACCAATAGCGGAACCTGGATGCTCATATTGGCTCCTACATATTCTACGAAGATCTTTATCGGTCAAACCGCATAACAACATACGTTGTTCCCTTTGTCATCGGTATGTTACTTGTCCGAGATTCGATCGTCCGTATCTCTATACCTAGTTCAATCTCATTATTGGCAAGTCTCTTTACTCGTTCCGTAATACATCATCTCGTGACTAACTCATTAGTCATTTGCTTGCAAGGCTTATTATGATGTGTATTACCGAGAGGGCCCAAAGATACCTCTCCGACACTCGGAGTGACAAATCCTATTCTTGATCTATGCCAACACCACGAACACTTTCGGAGACACATGTAGAGCATCTTTATGATCACCCAGTTATGTTGTGACGTTTGATAGCACACAAGGTGTTCCTCCGGTATTCGGGAGTTGCATAATCTCATAGTCATAGGAACATGTATAAGTCATGAAGAAAGCAATAGCAGTAAAACTAAACGATCGTAGTGCTAAGCTAACGGATGGGTCTTGTCCATCACATATTCTCCTAATGATGTGATCCCATTGATCAAATGACAACTCATGCCTATGGCTAGGAAACATAACCATCTTTGATCAGTAAGCTAGTCTAGTAGAGGCATACTAGGGACATACTGTTTTGTCTATGTATTCACACATGTACTAAGTTTCCGGTTAATACAATTCAAGCATGAATAAAAGACATTTATCATGATAAAAGGAAATACAAATAACATCTTTATTATTGCCTCTAGGGCATATTTCCTTCAGTCTCCCACTTGAACTAGAGTCAATAATCTAGATTACAAAGTAATGACCCTAACACACATGGAGTCTTGGTGCTGATCATGTTTTTCCCGTGGAAGAGGCTTAGTCAATGGGTCTGCAACATTCAGATCCGTATGTATCTTGCAAATCTCTATGTCTCCTGTAAGTGCATCTAGTGCCCCTTAGTGATTTTGGTGTATTGAAGACTTATAGGTTAAGGGACTAATGTGTTTATGAGTGTACAGAGGTCTATAAGTCTATGAGGAGTTTGATTATTACAGGGAAAGTCGACCCCTAAAAATGAAGTTCTTCGACTGAAGACTTTGGATTTCTGAAGACTTTCTGAAGACTTTGAAAGTGAAGAAATTGGTGTGACCCTGAAGACTCGGTATTCATTTGAGGATCATGAAGCATGAAGACTTTTGTTTTTATAGTTTCATTTTATTTTTCTTGAGTCATAGGAAACACTGCACTTTCAAAGGGGGTCGGGGAAATACTAAGGTAAAATTTCCATGTGATGCTCAATTCAAAATCCTACACCTACCAATCCCTTCGAGTGAAGCCATTGGAAATCACATACAGTTTAGTCATATTCTTCAGTGACAAAGACGAAGTTCTTCTGATCTCTGAGGAATTTGTTCTGACTGAGGAGTTAGGAATTTGCCAGTACGGATTACCTACACAGTGAGGAACATGATAGCCCTGAGGAATTTGATACTCAAATTTCCGACCGTTGCTGTGCTACGCGCCAGCTGTCCCAAAATATCTACCTACCTAACAGTCATATCATTAAAGGGCATTTATGTCTTATCATGTCGGGATGCTCCCTAGGCTATAAATAGCCGCCCCCTACAACCACTAGTTGGTTGGCTCCTCCAAGATAAACTGACACTTGTCATAAGAGCAACCCATCCTCCGAGGACTTTGAGCAAAAATCATCAACTGAGGAAAAACCCGAAACCAAACCCAAAAGTGATTGAGCATCACTGAAGAGATTGATCCTGCGTGGATCCGACATATGTTACCTTTGAAGGTTGTGCTTCTTCCATACGGTTAGGCGTCAAGGTCTAGAGCATCCAAGAGGAATTGTGGATCGCCGAGTGACCAAGTCTGTGAAGGTTCGGAAGTCACCTGAAGACTTACCACGAGTGATTGGGCGAGGTCTGTGTGACCTTAGCTCAAGGAGAATACGGTGAGGACTTGGTGTCTTGGACTGTGTGTCCTTGACTGGGTGTCCGGGACTGTGTGTCCTCAGGTTTAAATACCTAGCCGCTCCAACCAGATGTACAACTGAGACATCAGTTGGAACTGGTCTACCAAATCATTGTCTTCACCAAGCTTACTGGTTCTATCTCCTCAACTCTTTCAATTCCTCATATCTGTGTTGTGGGCTTGTTCATATCTGTTTGAAGACTTTGACTGAAGACTTTCTCAATTTCCTCAGTTCATTTTCTTCAGTCTGTTTGTCTTCATTCTGTGTTATCCTGTGATTACGCTTTCTGTACTCTGTGTTTGTCTTCATTTCTTCATGATGACCATGCTTGTATTCTGTCATGTTTACTTCTGAGTACTTATTCCGCTGCAAGTAGTTCTTCGCTAAGGAATTTCCTCAACAGCAAATTCCTCAGTGAAGAATTCATAAAAATCACCTATTC
>LR738712.1:477077087-477108106 GCA_902687465.1 Secale cereale
CCCCCCCCCCCCTTGTCGATATAACGCACTTTCATCTCCTTCCTTGACTAGATCGCGGATGGAATTGAAGCATCTTTTGATGTGCTTTGTTCTCTTGTGAAACCTGGATTCCTTCGCCAAGGCTATTGCTCTAGTGTTGTCACAAAAGATTTTCATTGGACCCGATGCACTAGGTATTACACCTAGATCGGATATGAACTCCTTCATCCAGACTCCTTCATTAGCTGCTTCCGAAGCAGCTATGTATTCCGCTTCACACGTAGATCCCGCCACGACGCTCTGCTTGGAACTGCACCAACTGACAGCTCCATCGTTCAATAAAAATACATATCCAGTTTGTGACTTAGAGTCATCCGGATCAGTGTCAAAGCTGGAATCGACGTAACCGTTTACGACGAGCTCTTTGTCACCTCCATACATGAGAAACATATCCTTTGTCTTTTTCAGGTATTTCAGGATGTTCTTTACCATTGTCCAGTGATCCACTCCTGGATTACTTTGGTACCTCCCTTCTAGACTTATAGCAAGGCACACATCAGGTCTGGTACACAGCATTGCATACATGATAGATCCTATGGCTGAGGCATAGGGATTTACTTTCATTTTCTCTCTATCTTCTGCAGTGGTCGAGCATTGAGTCTTACTCAACTTCATACCTTGTAATACAGGCAAGAACCCTTTCTTGACTGATCCATTTTGAACTTCTTCAAAACTTTATCAAGGTATGTGCTTTGTGAAAGTCCAATTAAGCGTCTTGATCTATCTCTATAGATCTTGATGCCTAATATGTAAGCAGCTTCACTGAGGTCTTTCATTGAAAAACTCTTATTCAAGTATCCTTTTATGCTATCCAGAAATTCTATATCATTTCCAATCAACAATATGTCATTCACATATAATATCAGAAATGCTACAGAGCTCCCACTCACTTTCTTGTAAATACGGGCTTCTCCAAAAGTCTGTATAAAACTATATGCTTTGATCACCTCATCAAAGCGTATATTCCAACTCCGAGATGCCTGCACCAGTCCATAGATGGATTGCTGGAGCTTGCACACCTTGTTAGCACCTTTAGGATCGACAAAACCTTCTGGTTGCATCATATACAACTCTTCTTTGAGATATCCATTCAGGAATGCAGTTTTGACATCCATTTGCCAGATTTCATAATCATAAAATGCGGCAATTGCTAACATGATTTGGACAGACTTAAGCATCGCTACGGGTGAGAAAGTCTCATCGTAGTCAACTCCTTGAACTTGTCGAAACCCTTTCGCAACAAGTCGAGCTTTGTAAACAGTAACATTACCGTCTGCGTCGGTCTTCCTCTTGAAGATCCATTTATTTTCGACGGCTTGCCGATCATCGGGCAAGTCAACCAAAGTCCACACTTTGTTCTCATACATGGATCCCATCTCAGATTTCATGGCCTCGAGCCATTTTGCGGAATCTGGGCTCATCATCATGTTGTAGGGTGGAACCCTAGGTGGAGATCTTTCATGAATTGGAGGGGAATCCCCAAGAACAAGAGGAGCACAAAGGGAAGAACACAAGAGAAACACTCAAGAACAAGCCCAAATCACACATCCACTAGGCTCACAAACACATGAGATCCACAAGGTACACGAACAATCAAAGGGAAATAAGATACATGCTAGAGTTCATCCCAATCCTATGAGGAGAGAGGTCTTGATAATCCACAAGGATTCTTCTCCCTTGGGAGGTCTTGCATCCACTAGGGATCTTCTCCAAGGTGGAGGTCTTGGCCTCCAATGGAGTAGTCTCTCTCTCTCTCTCTCAAGAGGAGAAGGTAGGAGCAAAGCTCACATACAAATGAGTTATCATATTTGCTAAACTTAGAAAGGAGGTGGAGGTGGACTATTTATAGTCTAAGCCACGAAGGGGTAAGTGGCAAGAGATACAAGGCCAAAGGCACGCGGCTGCGCACAGGCAGGGCGGTAGTACCGGATCTCGGGCGGTAGTACCACTTGGGAGCGGTAGTACCGCCTGTAGGCGGTAGTGCCGCATGGGAGCGGTAGTACCGCTTGTAGGCGGTAGTACCGCCCGTTCCGGACTAGATAGGCCCTTCTTCTTCCATCTTCTTCTTGGTTCATCCGATGAACTTGGTGATTCCTTCGTGCTTCCTCGTAGCGATCTCCAAAGCACCTAAGAATGCATAACGTTTCGTGGTGAGGTAGTGACCAAGTCCAATGGATATACATGTCAAACTTGAAGAGGAGCGGGTTCACCTTAGGTCCACCAAGGGCATGAGGTGCTATGACGGTGTACATGGAGATAGCCATAGGATGCTCCGCATCATCTCCTCCCCCTTGGAAAAGATCCATCCTCGGATCGTGAACCATATCGTCATGTACACGGTAGACATGGATGAACTTGTAGTTGGACGAAGTGTATGTCACGCCGCGAGCAAAGTACTCCAAGATGTCATCGGAATGGTAGACATGCAAAAAGAGCAAACACAAGGGACACTTGGAAATACAATTGTTAGCGGACGCGAGGTGTCCATCATTTAAGCATGAGTCCGTCCAATGAAAGAGCATGGCATAGAATGCATTCATGTGATCAAGATCATTGTGCAAGAAGTTGCAAATGCTACCTTTGTGCAAAATGATGTCATAATGGGATTGTGTATCAAAAGCATGAACATGGTAAATGATGCTCAATGTGAGTATGTGATCATGCAATTGATGCTTGGCAATGTGATCAATATGTATGAAGAGTCCATCAAGAAAGATCACAACAAATTTGCTAAGGAAATTAAAAAGCTCATATATCATGGATGACATGGGAATACAAGATGCAACAAGGCAATCATAATGTGAGTCAATCCATGCATAAGATGCAAATTTGTTATGGGTATGATATGACCATGGAACATAGATATACCCATGCTCAAAGTCGTGGCAAGAGTGGTAGACCAGTGGTGCATCCATGAGATCCAAGCATATGTGAGGATGGCTCAGTAGGAAGGAATGCACCTTGATGAGGATGTCGAAAATGTTGTTGTCGCGCAACGTGCATGCCTTCCCATGCCCAAGATGCCTCGTGATTGTACCGCCTTGTGAATCCTTCAAAATGAAAGAACATGACAAACACTCGGGAAAACAAATGAGGTTAGCGAAGATGCAAAACCTAGTCGTGTGGTGAGTCACCCAACAAGTATGTTCGTCATTCTTATCATAAGAAAGGACAAGGGGACATGGCAATGTATGGAAGCATATGATGCGATAACAACCAAATACATTAGGCTCAAACAAGCAAGCATGCATCACAAGTAAGGTGTCCAAGTCTCTGAGATCAACAAGTATAGCATGGTTGCACTCACAACAAGTGAATTTGAGAGATGCAACTATTGGAGACATGTGACAATGATCAAGATATATCATGTGAAAAGCATGAACATAGATGTCATCAACCCAAGAAAGCAAGTAAGAGTGGAACATGGGTGATGCAATATAGCAAGCAATCATAGTGATCAAGTCAAACAAGCTAGTAGTGCGAAGATGCAACATACTAGAGGTAATCATGGCAATCATGTCATGTGTGCAAATAGTAGGCATGAATAATGCACATGGCCTATCACAAGCATGAAAGCGAGAAATGAACAAAGTCTCATCAATAGCATGGGGCACAACAAAATCATGGCAATAGCTACAAGTATCTCCACCAAGCATGGAAATATATAGTAGTATCATAATGGTGAATCATGTGTAATTGCAAGCAAGGGTCACAATTGCGTGGCAAAATCATAGCAAGAGGCATAACATGCAAAGTGAACACGATAGTATGGGCATAATGTGACAATTGGCAAATATCCCATAGCCGTGTGAGAGCCAAGTAAAAGAGATGCGCGTAGTGGTTGCGCGAAGAGAATAGTGGTAGGGACAATCCACGGGATCCCAAATCATCATTGTTCTCTAGAGCTCTTTTCGTCAACTCATGGGATTGTGAGGTTGACGAGTTTGCAAAAGTACCTACACAAAACAAAGACAAAGGAAAAATCGTGTGTGCGTGGTATATGTACACATCATCCATCACGATGCGCACGTGCATGTGTTCGTTAGCACAAAATAGCCAATGCTCAAATAAATGAGATGCGTGATATAGAAACATGTCATCCATCATGAGAGGTTTGTTGTTATCTATGGCATAATGGAGACTCATATTGTGTAATACATCATGAGAAGTATGTATAGCATTGTTATTCGTGGAATGCATATGGTGCACACAATCATGGTAATCATGCAATGGATGGGATGGATTAAAATCTCCTAAAATGTATGAGGAAACTATGGGGGTCTCCTCATGAGCAATATTTGAAACATCATATGGAGAAAATTGACAACATCCAAAACAATGCATATCCCAAGCTATGTGGTCATGGCATGTCATATGAGATAAATGATGCAAAGAGAGCATATCAATATCATCACAAGAAAAACAAATGCCAATAACCATGGGCTTGTCATCTATGCCATATGTGCAAATTGGGTTTATCTTAATGGCATATGCATAGTTACTACGATGATATTGCAAATATGACATACGAGTGATCTCATGCATAGCATATGACAAGTCAAGCGGATTATCAAACATGATGTGACCTAAAGAATGATCACAGGAGATCCTATGCAACATGGTATCGCAACTAATAGACTTCACATGGCAATCATCAAACTCATCATAAATGGGTAAATCATCGCATGGGGAAATCATACTAGCACGAAGCATGGCAATAGGTGGATCAACATCATGCAAGCAATCAATGTTGACATAGTCCACTAGTGGGACGAGAGCATCACCTTCACCTTTGTTACCTTTCTCATTCCACTCATGTGGTGTTGGTGAGGTGGGAATGACCAAATGGTGGTCATTATCGTCATCTTGATGGAACCATGTGGGGGGCGCATCATATTCCACCATGGTCATCGTCTTGTCCATAGGAAGGACGAAGTCGTCGCGGATCGGCGCGTCATCAAATGTTGGACCTAGCACCAATTTAGAAGACACAATAGAGTTAGAGGTCAAGTCGTTAGTGTAGGAAGTTGCCTCACATGCCATATCAACCATCTCACTCTCTCTATATGGTGGCTCACTCACTCCCTCAAAATAGGTGCACTCAATGTCGCATATGGTGGAGTCACTCATCTCACTCAAGTGGTGGGGGTTGTGGATCTCCTCACATGGGAATTGGGGCAACTCGTCATATATGGGGCTAGTGGTGAAGTCACTCGCACTCTCAATATGGTGGCAAAAGTCACTCAAGTCATCATATGTCGCCGTGGTCGAAGGGAAAATCCCATGCTCAACCATCTCATAATCATCGCCGTGGATGAAGGCCGAAGATGGCACATCATCACTCTCGCCTCCAAAGATGGAAGCATCATCCTCGCTCGCCACCTTGTCGCTCGCCTCCAAAGCTTGGTCTTCGAATGGCCCCGTAGTCGTAGTCGGCGCCGCACCATCTTGAAAAAGAGTTGAAGTAGACTCGGCATCATCAATGCCACAAAGAGGGATGGCGGTGGAGTCGAACTTGGGAGCATCATCTTGGAGCTCGTTGGGCTTGGACATCGTGGTGGTACTAGCCTCATGCTCGCCATCTTGGAGCTTGGTCTTCGAGAAGTGTGCTTGCGGTGGAGAAGCCTTGGCCTTCATGAGTTCTTGTTCCGCCTTGAGAGCACCAATGTAGTTGTCGTCGAGGGACTTGTAGTTCTCGAGGAAGATAGTCTTGGAGATGTCGTTGTCCAATCCCATCATGAAGTAAAACTTCATCCAAATGGGGTCGTCCACGCCGGCTCGTCGCAAGGCCTTCTGCATCTCCTTGAAGTATGCGTCGATGGACTTGGATCTTTGTATGGTGTTCTCCAATTGGCGAAGTAGTTGTTCCGTGTAGGTGGGAGGCATGAAATCTCGCCGCATAGCTTTATTCGTCTTGGACCAACTCATGTCGTAGTTCTCCGAAGGTGTGTGAAGCCACCATGTCGACACGCGGTCGTGGAAGTTTCTTGTGGCGCATTTCACTTGATCTTCGGGAGGAACTTGATGTAGCGTGAGGTAGTCGTCCATCAAGTGCTCCCACTCGAGATACTCCTCGGGGTCTTGAGTCCCATAGAAAGGAATCGCGTGGTCGTTGTCGAGGTCGTAGTAGCTCGTGGAAGTCACGGACTTGAGCTTGGGGAGCTTCTCTTGAGGTGCGGGTCGGCGAAGATGCCGCAAGTCCGAAGGAGAAGATGCCTTGAAGTCACTTGGCGAAGATGCCAAGGTAGATGGTGAAGTCGTTGAGCAATTGTTGGTGTTGAGCTCATGAACTTCACATTTTTGTCGTTGATGGTGTGTAATGCCCAGGATGGAATTATACCTCCTACGTGTCGAGGCACGACTTAAAGGCATAAGTCCATCCTAGAATGATCTCAAGTTTGGTAATCTTTGCACAACTCATGTAAAAGAGGGATGGTAAACTTAAAAATAGTTGGCTTACAATCGCCACGTCACAGAATAACAGTACAAGTCTCAAACATCATACAATAAGATCACTACAACCCTCTAAGGGCAAAAACCAAATGACAAAGTACCAAACTCAGATAAATAAACAACCACAGGCGGATCGAATCCTAGTAAGAGTCTCCACTACTGATCGTCCGGGTAGCGCACGTAGTACCGACTACGCTCCTCGTCGTACTCCCAATCCAGCTCGGTGCCATCACCTGGATAGCTCACGGCTGGACCTGCATCTGGTGTGAAGTAACTGTGAGCCACAAAGGACTCAGCAATCCCGTTCCCGGGTAACAGAACTATCAAAGCCTTTAGGTGAGGGAAAGGCTGAAGAAAGAAATGAGGTGAAGGAGCAACAAAGAGTCTGCAGCAACATCTAGCACTAACTTACGCAAGAAAGAGCGAGAAGAGAAGGCATCGCGAGAAGTGATCACTAAGTGATCCTAGCTACAAGCTCACAAACATAACCCCTCCGTGTTCAACTTCCGAATCCCTATTCGGAAATTGACAGTCACGGAACACACGCTGGTAGTGTATTAGTATCATTGTGTCAAGTTATCTACAACCGGAATTAACAAGCTCCCATCTGCCACATAACCGCGGGCACGGCTTTCGAAAGTTCAAACCCTGCAGGGGTGTTCCAACTTGACCCATTACAAGCCCACGATCCGCGGAGTCGCAACTCCAAAGTGGGAAGACCCGAGTATCCTCGGAATCCCGTGCTCAAGTTAAACCGAACTAAGGTAAGGCTAATCCAGCAAATCCTCCCGGCGTGTCGTCACCCTGATCGTAGCCGCGCGTATCTAGGTCTCAGGACACGACCGGATGGGCGATTCTACAGGTTTTTACCAAACCTTGAGTTTCCTCGAGGTGGCCCCGCAGAACCCCCGTTTCGGACCAACACTCATGTGGAGCACTGGCCCGGGGTTGTTGATTAAGAAAGAGGGTTAATTACTCCCTTATGCAAGTTTAGTTTGTTATTAGGCAAATAGAACCAATGTTGGGATTTGCTGGAAAAGACTTAGCACTTAGCGGTTTATCGAGGGGGTCCCATACACCCCAACCGTGTTAGGAACGCATAATCAAGGAACATAAAACCGGCTTATACGGATCCTAACGGCATGAGTGGAACAAAACACCAAGCAAAAGGCTTAGCCTTCCACCCTTGCCAATATATAGGTGATTTCAGTTAAAGCATTTATATAGTGTGATATAACCCAACCAAACTTCAACATGAAGCAAGCATCTTCGATCTTCACCTGCAACTAGCAACGCTATAAGAAGGGCTGAGCGAAGCATACTTAGCCAAGCAACGGTTTGCATAGGAAGGGTGGTTAAACATGGCAATTGGTTACAAGTAGGAGGCTGACAAGAAGAACATGGGCATCGAGGCAAAACTATAGATCGAGACTACTAGCAAAAGACAAAGATAGTAATGTTATCGGGGTTCGGTCATCTTGCCTGAAGAGAAGAAGTTCGGATCAAAAGAAGGGTCCTCTTGCTCAAACTCGTTGGAAACCTCGTGCTCAACCTCGTTGGAAAACTCGTGCTCAACTTCCGGGTCTAAACAAGACAAACACACCAGCACCAAATCAACACAATGCAATGCGCACTCGAAAAACATGTATGCATGATGGATGCACTAGAGATGCACATGGAGCACGGAAAAACATCACTCAAGCAAAACACCTCGAAACAAGATAACAACCTGATATTATTAATCTACACAGAAAATCACCCAAGTTTGATATAAAGGTCGCTGAAATCGGAGTTACGGGCTAAAAGTTATGCCCGAAACAAGATTTGAGCGAAAACTGCAAATTACAGCAACATAGCATCTTGGGAGCACAAAATAATTAATCTACAGCACCCAAAAAGCATGGCAAAGGACTTGAACATAAACTAGATATAATGTACAGCAACTAGGTCCAAAGTGCACCCCCAACGGAGTCACGGATCACTAGCAATGATCTTGGACATATTGAACTTTGAAATAAAATTCTGGCAGCAGAATTTTATTGAAAGTTTGGAGCAAAAGATAAGCATGCTACAGCCACTCAAATGGACATGTGAGGACATGGATGGAAAGACAACAATATATACTTCATGGAACAATTAAAATCCACCCCAAAACTATCATGCTTTGTCCTACAACATCACACGAACATGGCATCGGAACGTTACAGATTTCAGACTTAGTGAAATTTCACTAAGTCCTAAAACAGCAACATCATCATAGCAACAAAAAGAGCATGTTTAAGACACCTCGAAACTAAACATGGCAAAGGGTAAGCACCTCATCAAAATACATATGACGGTGATCCCGAAACACACAAGCATGCATCAATGTGGTGAACACACCGATTGCAACGAGCTCAACAAGATGGCATTTCATAACAAGTAAAAACACAACAAATGAACATGGCATCTTGCAACGATGATAACAAGGAAACAATACATCTACCATGCAACCTATCACACACAACACGTAGTTCGTGTCAAGACGAACACGTGGACATGTCATTTGCTTCGTTTGGACAAACGAGCTAAAAGATATCACATGACAAAGGTGGCACAAAAATATCACACAACAGCAGTTTATATCATCATACACTCTTGCAACAGCAAAACAAGGCCCTAGATGATCTCTAACATGCATGACTACAACAGGTAAAACGAAGAGGGCATCTCCACGAACATCTGGACATGCTACACGCTCAAAACGGAGCAACAGGTAAAAAGTTACAGCAGTGCAAAGTTAGCATCTCAGGTTAACAGATCTGGGGAGTTAGAGGAAAAAAAACAACAACCTCAGGATCTGGATCTGGCGGATGAACAGTAACAGGCCCCGGGGATGAACAGTGCGAGGCGGCCCGGGCCTGGCGCGGAGAGGCCGGCGGAGGCGAGGCCCGTGGCGAGGAGGCGAGCTGGGCCCTGGCGCGGGCGCCTGGCTGGGCCCGAACGGCGCCGATCCGGCCCGGCTCGCGGCAGGCGGCGGCCTGGGCGGCGGCCTGGTGGAGGTGGGCCGGTGCGGGGTGAGGCGAGCCGGCCTGGCTGGAGGCCCAGGCGAGCGGCGACTCGGCCCGGGAGCAGGAGGCCGAGCGCTGGGGTCGGAAGGCGACGATGGGCCGCGGTGGCGAGGCCTGCGAGGCTGGCGACGAGCGGCTCGCTCGTCAGGCGGCTCGGGGCGGAGTACGGAGGCGATGCGGTGGAGCAGTCGGGCCGGGGAACTGGTCCCCCCGGGCCCAGGCGAGCGGCAGAACGGCCCAGGCGAGCGGGGCGATCCAGTCGTCGGTGGAGCGGAGCAGCCGCGCGACGAGGCTAGCGGCGGCTGCGTTGACTTCGGCGGCGCGCTGGATCGAGGGGATCCACGGGATCCCGAGCTGGAATTTTTGATCTGAGAAGATTTTCGGATCTGAGTAAAAGGGAAAAAAAATAAAAAGAAGGGGGGAGGAGGAAGAAGAAGGGGGATGCCCAAATAGACCTAGGGGTCTATATATAGCAATCTAGACTAGGGTTTGGAGATTAGGGATGTTTAGGAGCCCTCCGATCTGGATCCAACGGATCCGATCGCGGGGACGATTTAAAAGGCCCAGACGGAGAAAAGAGACTGCAGCAGGGGTATCTCCGGGACACGAAGTGAAGGCACATCGGACCCACACGGACAACGGAGGGAAAAGTCAACGGAGTCCAAACGAGACGAGATTTGAGAGGCGGGTTGCACACAACAAAACAACAACACACAACACAACCTCGCGGCACACCGGTAACGAAAAACGCCCGAACAACAAAGAAGGCCTACGGGACGTCACGAACACGTGAGGGAGCTCCGGAACACGAAACGGACAACGGGAAGAAACGCCACGAACCGGATGCAACCCACAACACAAACAAAAAGCAATGCACATGTCTACATGATATGAATGAATGCCACACACTCACACAACAAAACGACGAAAACCCGAAAGACAAAGAACCCGAAATGGAAATAGATGAAGCCGGAGATTTATTATAAGCCCAAAAGGGAAAGTATTACATCCGGGGCATTACAAACTCTCCTCTACTACAAAAAGATCTCGTCCCGAGATCTAGGACTGGAAAAAGGAAGGGTACTCGGAACGAAGATGATCTTCTCGTTCCCAGGTAGCTTCTCGTTCTGTGTGATGTGACCACTTTACTTTCAGAAACTTGATGGTCTTGTTACGAGTCTTGCGTTCGGTTTCTTCGAGAATTGCAACTGGATGCTCTCGGTAGGAAAGGTCTTGTTGAAGATCAATCTCCTCAAACGGAATCATCCGCTCAGGTGCCTTGAAGCATTTGCGAAGCTGAGACACATGAAAGACATCATGAACATTTGCAAAGTTGGAAGGGAGCTCGAGCTGATAGGCTAGATCGCCTCTTTTGCCAAGAATTTTGAAAGGACCGACGTATCTAGGAGCAAGCTTTCCTTTGATACCGAATCTCTGGGTTCCTTTCATCGGAGAAACTCGGAGATAGACATGATCACCGATGTCGAAAGCCAAGTCACGATGCTTTCCATCATAGTAACTCTTCTGACGCGACTGAGCGGCCTTGAGATTCTCACGTATGACTTTGCACATTTCTTCGGCTTCAGAGATCAAATCATTGCCAAGAAGTTGGCGTTCACCTGTTTCAGACCAGTTGAGAGGGGTACGGCACTTTCTGCCATAGAGAATTTCAAACGGTGCTTTGCCTGCACTTGCTTGAAAGCTGTTGTTGTAAGAGAATTCTGCAAATGGAAGACAGTCTTCCCATTTCATGCCGAAGGAGATGACACATGCTCTGAGCATATCTTCTAGGATCTGATTCACACGCTCGACTTGACCACTAGTCTGAGGGTGAAAGGCAGTGCTGAACCTGATCTTCGTGCCCATGGCGGACTGAAAGGAGTCCCAGAACTTTGATGTGAACAAGCTGCCACGGTCTGAGGATATCACTTGAGGAATGCCATGTAGGGACACAAATCTGGAAGTGTACAGCTCTGCAAGTTGAGCTGCATTGATTGATTCTTTGACTGGAAGAAAGTGAGCGACTTTGGTAAGCTTGTCAATCACCACAAAGATAGCATCATTGCCTCGCTTGGATTTAGGAAAGCCAGTGACGAAGTCCATTTCAATGTGGTCGAACTTCCACTCAGGAATAGGAAGAGGTTGGAGAAGACCGGCTGGACGTTGATGTTCTGCTTTCACTCTTCTGCATACATCACATTCATTCACGAATTGGGCAATTTCCCTTTTCATGCGTGTCCACCAGTAAGATTGCTTGAGGTCTTGATACATCTTGGAACTGCCAGGATGAATGGAAAGGAGAGAATCATGAGCTTCTTCCATTATGAGCTTCCTGAGATCACCTTTGGGAACAACGAGTCTGTCCTCGAAGAACAAGGTATCTCTCTCATCAACACGGAAGCACTTATATTTTGGAGTGCCCTTTGCAATCCCATGTTTCACCTTCTTCACCATGGTATCACTGAGCTGGGCCTCACCGACTTGATCTTCCAAGGTAGGAGCAATTTGGAGATTAGCAAGAAAACCCTGCGGAACAACCTGAAGGTTGAGCTTCCTGAAAGCTTCACAAAGCTCAGGCTGGTGTGGCTTGATAAGAAGGCTGTTGCAATATGCCTTTCTGCTCAAAGCATCTGCAATGACATTCGCCTTGCCTGGAGTGTACTCAATGCTGGGGTTGTACTCTTGGATCATCTCGACCCAACGAGTCTGGCGGAGGTTCAGATGCGGCTGTGTGAAGATGTACTTCAAGCTCTTGTGATCAGTGAAGATGTCGACCTTTCTGCCCAACAACAGATGTCTCCACGTAATCAGAGCATGTACCACAGCTGCTAGCTCGAGATCATGTGTGGGATAGTTCTTCTCAGCTGGCTTTAGCTGACGTGAAGTGTATGCCACAATTCTCTTCTCTTGCATAAGCACACCACCAAGACCTTGAAGAGAAGCGTCACAGAACACTTCATAGGGCTTGGATTCATCAGGAGGAATCAAAACTGGAGCTGAGACAAGCTTCTCTTTGAGTGTTTTGAAAGCCACTTCACACTCAGGAGACCAAAAGTATTTGACATTCTTCTGAAGGAGGTTGGAAAGAGGCTTGGCAATCTTGGAGAAGTTCTCCACAAACCTTCTGCAATAGCTGGCAAGACCCAGAAAACTGCGAAGCTGCTTGACGTTCTGAGGAGCTTCCCAGTTGACAATTGCTTCAACTTTCTCGGGATTAACCGCAATACCGTCAGCTGAGATAATGTGGCCCAAGTAGAGAACCTTGTCGAGCCAAAACTCGCACTTGGAGAACTTGGCATAGAATTTGTGCTCTCGGAGTCGATCAAGAACCAGACGCAAGTGCTTTTCGTGATCTTCTTCATTCTTGGAAAACACCAAAATATCATCCAGATACACAAGCACAAACTCGCCTGTATAGGGGTTGAAGATGTAATGCATCATCCTTGAGAAGGTAGGAGGAGCATTGGCGAGACCGAAGGACATGACGGTATACTCATATGAACCGTAGCTCGTTCTGAACGCCGTCTTGGGAATGTCTTCCTCGCGAATGCGAATTTGATGATAGCCCATTCGGAGATCAAGCTTAGAGAATACTTTAGCTCCTTTGAGCTGCTCAAAGAGTTCATTGATGTTGGGGAGCGGATACTTGTTCTTAATCGTCTTCTTGTTCAGTGGCCGGTAGTCAACACAGAGACGCTCCGTGCCATCTTTCTTCTTGACAAATAAGACACCACAGCCCCACGGAGATGTACTTGGTCTGATGAGACCCATACGCTCCTGTTCATCCAACTGTTTCTTCAATTCCTTCAATTCTTCTGAAGAGAGCTTGTATGGACGCCGACAAACAGGTTCGGTGCCCGGCTCGAGTTCAATGACAAACTCCACCTGACGGTGTGGAGGCATTCCTGGAAGTTCTTCTGGAAAGACGTCTTGATATTCATTCACCACTGGAATTTGCTCTATGGCATTAATTTCACCCTTATCATTAAGAGAGAAAAGCCGAATAGTATTATCCCTGGAGGCGAAGATAATCACATCTTCATCAGAATGAGTCAACTTGACTTCTTTTTGAGCACAATCAATGTGAGCATCGTGCTGAGAAAGCCAATCCATTCCGAGAATGAGGTCAATATCAGAATGACCAAGAACCACCGGTTTAGCCATAAAACGATAATCTCCCATGCGAATAGAAACATCCGGAGCATAGACAGTAGAAGACATACGTCTCCCTGGAGAAATAACTTCCAACCTCTGAGGCAAATTTGAAGTGGCAATACTGTGCTTGGATGCAAAAGGTTGAGACATGAAAGAGCATGATGCACCCGAATCAAATAACACTTTAGCTGGAAAAGAGTTCACTGGAAGGTTACCCAGAATGACATCAGAAGAAGCCTCTGCTTGTGCTGCATTCATCAGATTAACTCTTGCTGCCTTTGGATCATGCCTGACAATAGCGGTACCGACAGGAGGAGGAGGAGGAAGACGCTTCGGATTCGGACATCTGTTGGCATAGTGACCTTTCTGAGTGCATTTGTTGCAAGTCACTTCTGAGAGAGGACGGAACTGAGAGCCACTGGACTTGGAGCCTTGAGACTGAAACTGCTTCTTCGACTGGTTGCTTGGGTTGGGTGGGTGGGAGAAACCACGACCACTAGAGTTCTTGTTGTTGGAGTTGTTGAAGTTGCTGGAGTTGTTGAAAGGAGCTCGAATCATTGGAGGAGGAGGAAGCCAGAATTTCTGTTGTTTCGCAGCCAACTGAGACGATGAGGTAGAGTGAACAGCATCTCGAATTCTCTTCTTAGAAGCCTCCATCTTAAGCTGAGCTGCTTCTTGTTTCAAAGCCATATTATAGAACTTATCGAATTCGTCTGGCTCGAACAAAGTGAGAGCAAGCTGAAGTTCATCTTTGAGACCTCCACGGAACTGATAGATTTTGCTCTTTGCATCAGGTATGTCTTGCTTTGCATAGCGAGCGAGGTTTTGGAACTTGACATTATACTGATAGACTGTCATGGAGCCCTGCTTGAGGTTGCGGAATTGCTCACGCATACCCTCGATGACACTTGTAGGAATGTGATGCGAGCGGAAATCCCTGCAGAAGTTCTCCCACGAGATCACTTGACCCGGCCTTGAGTCTTTATACTGCTGCCACCAATCAGCTGCTTGATCTTTCAGTTGGAAGGCTGCAAACTTCACATAGTCATCTTCTTTCACGTTACTGCACTCAAAATGCTTCTTGATATCGGTCAGCCAATCCTCAGCATCAAGAGGGTCGACACAGTAACTGAAAGCTTTAGGATTGTTGGCCAAGAACTGGTTGAGGGTAGCATGGTGCTGCTGGAAGAAGTTGCCTTGGTTCATTGGAATGCCCTGATTAGCTTGATTAGCTTGCATAGCTTGCATTTGCTGCATCATCTGCATCATCAACTGAGTGTTCTGAGCAGTAGTCTGCATAATTGCTCTCCAAGCCTCAGGCGGAGGAGGAGGTGAAGGAGGACGTTCTGGAACCTCTTCACCCTCTGGGTTGGCATTCGGAACCCTTTTCGGAGCCATCCTGTAAGAGATGACCACGAATCAGCAATTGATTGACAAAAGGAATAAGCTGAATCAATGGAATGAATTGCAACAAGTCTTCACAATAATCATTCGAACAATTAAGAACGAATGAAATCATCCAAACAAGAGGAACGAATGAATTTCTTAGTTAATTGATAACATCAGTCTTCACGAGAAGCCACATAGGGATCAAAAGGATAAAATAATAAAAACAACAAGGTACAGACGGGAACAAACACAAGAGAGGAGTTTCGTTCTAACATCTTTGTGCTGAAAGCATATGAACGCGTTACGAAAAGGTTTTGCAATCCCCGGATCAGCATAGCCAAGGACCCTTTAAGATGCAACTCCTGATAGTAACCTCGGTCATATAACCTCTTCACTCAATGTCGAACCCCGAACTCGCTAACCTGCATTCGTTGGAAGAATGCCTACGATCTACTGGATAAAACCCACCTATAGCTTTCCGAAAGATTCCAGTTATGCAATCAGGTGTTGGGGATACACGGGAAGCACCGCGCAATCAACTCTAACCTACATCCAGGTGTATCCATCCTTCAACACATAACCAGTCTTTCTCGGAAGCTGTGTACCTCGGACCTTCGAAAAGCATCCACTATAACAAGCTATGGCAATACTCCCGAACTACCTCCCCAGTACTGGGTGATGTCGGGGTTATCTTGCCACTGGCCGTATAGGGGAGATTTTCGATGTCGGCCGTCTTAAGTATTTAGTACTGTCGCGATATGCTTGTTACAGTGATACCCCGAAGCTCAACTCCTCGGTAACAGGAGGCATCGAGAACAATATCCTTGTCACAAGAACATCGAAACAATCCCAGAATACTCGCGGGATTCCTAAAAAAAATTTTGTGCAAATTTTGAAGATAGGAGAGACAAGAGTAGACGTCAGGAGTCCTCACCAGAGAGAAAGGGGATGAGAAGCAAAGAATCCTACTCTCCGATATAATATAGGACTCAAAAAGTTTTCAGTGTGTGCCTAGACTCAACCGTCAACGGTTCGATCAAACAGTGGGGGCTCCTAGGTCGGAGAAGGCTCTGAATACCAACTTGTAATGCCCAGGATGGAGTTATACCTCCTACGGGTCGAGGCCCGACTTAAAGGCATAAGTCCATCCTAGAATGATCTCAAGTTTGGTAATCTTTGCACAACTCATGTAAAAGAGGGATGGTAAACTTAAAATAGTTGGCTTACAATCGCCACGTCACAGAAACAGTACAAGTCTCAACCATCATACAATAAGATCACTACAACCCTCTAAGGGCAAAAACCAAATGTCAAAGTACCAAACTCAGATAAAATAAAACAACCACAGGCGGATCGAATCCTAGTAAGAGTCTCCACTACTGATCGTCCGGGTAGCGCACGTAGTAACGACTACGCTCCTCGTCGTACTCCCAATCCAGCTCGGTGCCATCACCTGGATAGCTCACGGCTGGACCTGCATCTGGTGTGAAGTAACTGTGAGCCACAGAGGACTCAGCAATCCCGTTCCCGGGTAACAGAACTATCAAAGCCTTTAGGTGAGGGAAAGGCTGAAGAAAGAAATGAGGTGAAGGAGCAACAAAGAGTCTGCAGCAGCATCTAGCACTAACTTACGCAAGAAAGAGCGAGAAGAGAAGGCATCGCGAGAAGTGATCACTAAGTGATCCTAGCTACAAGCTCACAAACATAACCCCTCCGTGTTCAACTTCCGAATCCCTATTCGGAAATTGACAGTCACGGAACACACGCTGGTAGTGTATTAGTATCATTGTGTCAAGTTATCTACAACCGGAATTAACAAGCTCCCATCTGCCACATAACCGCGGGCACGGCTTTCGAAAGTTCAAACCCTGCAGGGGTGTTCCAACTTGACCCATTACAAGCCCACGATCCGCGGAGTCGCAACTCCAAAGTGGGAAGACCCGAGTATCCTCGGAATCCCGTGCTCAAGTTAAACCGAACTAAGGTAAGGCTAATCCAGCAAATCCTCCCGGCGTGTCGTCACCCTGATCGTAGCCGCGCGTATCTAGGTCTCAGGACACGACCGGATGGGCGATTCTACAGGTTTTTACCAAACCTTGAGTTTCCTCGAGGTGGCCCCGCAGAACCCCCGTTTCGGACCAACACTCATGTGGAGCACTGGCCCGGGGTTGTTGATTAAGAAAGAGGGTTAATTACTCCCTTATGCAAGTTTAGTTTGTTATTAGGCAAATAGAACCAATGTTGGGATTTGCTGGAAAAGACTTAGCACTTAGCGGTTTATCGAGGGGGTCCCATACACCCCAACCGTGTTAGGAACGCATAATCAAGGAACATAAAACCGGCTTATACGGATCCTAACGGCATGAGTGGAACAAAACACCAAGCAAAAGGCTTAGCCTTCCACCCTTGCCAATATATAGGTGATTTCAGTTAAAGCATTTATATAGTGTGATATAACCCAACCAAACTTCAACATGAAGCAAGCATCTTCGATCTTCACCTGCAACTAGCAACGCTATAAGAAGGGCTGAGCGAAGCGTACTTAGCCAAGCAACGGTTTGCATAGGAAGGGTGGTTAAACATGGCAATTGGTTACAAGTAGGAGGCTGACAAGAAGAACATGGGCATCGAGGCAAAACTATAGATCGAGACTACTAGCAAAAGACAAAGATAGTAATGTTATCGGGGTTCGGTCATCTTGCCTGAAGAGAAGAAGTTCGGATCAAAAGAAGGGTCCTCTTGCTCAAACTCGTTGGAAACCTCGTGCTCAACCTCGTTGGAAAACTCGTGCTCAACTTCCGGGTCTAAACAAGACAAACACACCAGCACCAAATCAACACAATGCAATGCGCACTCGAAAAACATGTATGCATGATGGATGCACTAGAGATGCACATGGAGCACGGAAAAACATCACTCAAGCAAAACACCTCAAAACAAGATAACAACCTGATATTATTAATCTACACAGAAAATCACCCAAGTTTGATATAAAGGTCGCTGAAATCGGAGTTACGGGCTAAAAGTTATGCCCGAAACAAGATTTGAGCGAAAACTGCAAATTACAGCAACATAGCATCTTGGGAGCACAAAATAATTAATCTACAGCACCCAAAAAGCATGGCAAAGGACTTGAACATAAACTAGATATAATGTACAGCAACTAGGTCCAAAGTGCACCCCCAACGGAGTCACGGATCACTAGCAATGATCTTGGACATATTGAACTTTGAAATAAAATTCTGGCAGCAGAATTTTATTGAAAGTTTGGAGCAAAAGATAAGCATGCTACAGCCACTCAAATGGACATGTGAGGACATGGATGGAAAGACAACAATATATACTTCATGGAACAATTAAAATCCACCCCAAAACTATCATGCTTTGTCCTACAACATCACACGAACATGGCATCGGAACGTTACAGATTTCAGACTTAGTGAAATTTCACTAAGTCCTAAAACAGCAACATCATCATAGCAACAAAAAGAGCATGTTTAAGACACCTCGAAACTAAACATGGCAAAGGGTAAGCACCTCATCAAAATACATATGACGGTGATCCCGAAACACACAAGCATGCATCAATGTGGTGAACACACCGATTGCAACGAGCTCAACAAGATGGCATTTCATAACAAGTAAAAACACAACAAATGAACATGGCATCTTGCAACGATGATAACAAGGAAACAATACATCTACCATGCAACCTATCACACACAACACGTAGTTCGTGTCAAGACGAACACGTGGACATGTCATTTGCTTCGTTTGGACAAACGAGCTAAAAGATATCACATGACAAAGGTGGCACAAAAATATCACACAACAGCAGTTTATATCATCATACACTCTTGCAACAGCAAAACAAGGCCCTAGATGATCTCTAACATGCATGACTACAACAGGTAAAACGAAGAGGGCATCTCCACGAACATCTGGACATGCTACACGCTCAAAACGGAGCAACAGGTAAAAAGTTACAGCAGTGCAAAGTTAGCATCTCAGGTTAACAGATCTGGGGAGTTAGAGGAAAAAAAACAACAACCTCAGGATCTGGATCTGGCGGATGAACAGTAACAGGCCCCGGGGATGAACAGTGCGAGGCGGCCCGGGCCTGGCGCGGAGAGGCCGGCGGAGGCGAGGCCCGTGGCGAGGAGGCGAGCTGGGCCCTGGCGCGGGCGCCTGGCTGGGCCCGAACGGCGCCGATCCGGCCCGGCTCGCGGCAGGCGGCGGCCTGGGCGGCGGCCTGGTGGAGGTGGGCCGGTGCGGGGTGAGGCGAGCCGGCCTGGCTGGAGGCCCAGGCGAGCGGCGACTCGGCCCGGGAGCAGGAGGCCGAGCGCTGGGGTCGGAAGGCGACGATGGGCCGCGGTGGCGAGGCCTGCGAGGCTGGCGACGAGCGGCTCGCTCGTCAGGCGGCTCGGGGCGGAGTACGGAGGCGATGCGGTGGAGCAGTCGGGCCGGGGAACTGGTCCCCCCGGGCCCAGGCGAGCGGCAGAACGGCCCAGGCGCGGGGCGATCCAGTCGTCGGTGGAGCGGAGCAGCCGCGCGACGAGGCTAGCGGCGGCTGCGTTGACTTCGGCGGCGCGCTGGATCGAGGGGATCCACGGGATCCCGAGCTGGAATTTTTGATCTGAGAAGATTTTCGGATCTGAGTAAAAGGGAAAAAAAAAAAGAAGGGGGGAGGAGGAAGAAGAAGGGGGATGCCCAAATAGACCTAGGGGTCTATATATAGCAATCTAGACTAGGGTTTGGAGATTAGGGATGCTAGGAGCCCTCCGATCTGGATCCAACGGATCCGATCGCGGGGACGATTTTAAAAGGACCAGACGGAGATAAAAGAATACCACAGGGGTATTTCCGGGACACGAAGTAAGGGCACTTCGGACCCACACGGACAACGGAGGGAAAAGTCAACGGAGTCCAAACGAGACGAGATTTGAGAGGCAGGTTGCACACAACAAAACAACAACACACAACACAACCTCGCGGCACACCGGTAACGAAAAACGCCCGAACAACAAAGAAGGCCTACGGGACGTCACGAACACGTGAGGGAGCTCCGGAACACGAAACGGACAACGGGAAGAAACGCCACGAACCGGATGCAACCCACAACACAAACAAAATGCAATGCACATGTCTACATGATATGAATGAATGCCACACACTCGCACAACAAAACGACGAAAGCCCGAAAGACAAAGAACCCGAAATGGAAATAGATGAAGCCGGAGATTTATTATAAGCCCAAAAGGGAAAGTATTACATCCGGGGCATTACATGGTGTCGATGCCGATGTGATCTAGTCATGGCACCGAACTCGTCGTTGTTGTTGTAGACCGGAGATGAAGTGCTTTGCCTATCCATCACAAGACTCGAGTAGAGGGTGAGTAGGAAATGAGATAAACAATACCAAGATACCGTTTCCCAAAGTTGAGGATGTATCCCGTTTCACTCAAAGTGAAATGAAAGAATAGTGGAATTGGTACCGGACTTGTTCACTCACACCTACAAATGAAAGCTTATGGTGGAGCTCGGTGAGGATAGTGGCACAAAAATTTGATGCAAAAAGTTAGCAAGAGTCAATAATGTTGGAAAAGATTCACAAATTCGCAAGTGAAACAAGTAGACCAATAGCAAAATATGGCACACAGAAACACACACACGGATAGATAAATGGGGTCGTGCAACCAAGGAATGAGCACAAAATGTGGAGTCCACGGAAAACGCTCGTGTTGCACAACTCAAGAGAGACGCTAGCACGATTGCTCAATAGGCGGATACGACACTTGTGCACAACCTATAAGATTCAAAATGTATGAACTTGCTATCCCAAGTATGCTATGTGTATGATGTTCCAGTGCTTTTAGCACAAGATGATCCAAGATGATCAAGTATGATATGATATGATGCGATGCTATGGCTCTTGCTTACAAGCTTCTTTGTCTTTCTCTTTTTGCTTAAAAGCTTATTCTTCTTTTCTTTTATTTTTTGATGTGGCCACTATGCGAGATGCACAAACCAAGATAGCAATTGTGTATATGCGGGAACAATCTTGTGATACAAGGGATGATATGATGATACCAAGTATGCAATGGAAGGGCGTATCACTAATGTGCACAAGTAACGTTGCCGGCAATACTCAAATGGCTAGTCTCGATGGGCAAGTGACGCAAAATGGGTTAGGGGTTAACAATGCAATTGCAAGTGGGATATACAATGGTGTCGTCGAGGTTACCGTCCGATGATGATGATGAGAGGCGGTTTTATCGATGGCGACACATTCCTAATTAGCCGAAACACCTTAGGAAACGGAAAAACCACAACTCAAAATCTCAAGGACAAATGTCAAATGGTGGTAGCAGACAAGCGGTGGTGGTTGTGTATGATGGGCTATACACGTTGTCGTAGTTGAAGTCACGGTCCCTAAGTAGCCGAAACACCTTAGGAGACACAAGCCACAACTCAAACAAGCTCAACAAAAATGAGTTAAGTTGGGTTGGCAGAAATGTATAGTGGGCAATGGGTATGCGGAAGTGGTGGTGGTGGTTGATGAAGAAGAAATTATCCCTAAGTATCCTAAACACCTTAGGAGACTCAAATCACTACTCAATCAACCACAAATGCTATGGGAAACAAAATGGTTAGGTTGCGAAAGTCGGTGGTGGTATAGCGGATGATGTGGTGGATGGCCTAGGCAAACTTGCCAAATTTGACAAAATTTTATGGAGTCAAAAGATTATGGTAGTATTTTTTTGGTATGGGGGATGTCAAGAGCTTCAAAACGAGCTCAAGAACGTCAAAATCGGACTCCGTATGAATTAGTTATGGTCAAAACGGTGAAACTCGAAAGGCTGAAAATGTGCAGGGCGGTAGTACCGCTTGTAGGGCGGTAGTACCGCTTGTGGTTATAGGCGGTAGTACCGCTTGGAGGGGTGGTAGTACCGCTGGTGTTGGGAAAACTTCACAGATCGGTATCGCGGCGAATTATGGGCGGAAATGGATGATTTCGGGGGCGAAATTGGATGGATTTTGTGGATGGAAAGTGGTGAAACTTGGGGAGATGCTAGATCCACTCGAAACCAAGCAAATCCATGGATCAAATCCAACAAACCCTCATCAAACCAACAAATCACAAAAAATTTGGGGCTATTTTTGGTGGGGATTTTCGAAATTGGGCAAGAACAAAACAAAATTAGGCTAGGAAACAAGAAGGGGAGCTCCAATTTCGTGAGAAACCATAGCTCTAGATACCATGATGTTGTAGGGTGGAACCCTAGGTGGAGATCTTTCACGAATTGGAGGGGAATCCCCAAGAACAAGAGGAGCACAAAGGGAAGAACACAAGAGAAACACTCAAGAACAAGCCCAAATCACACATCCACTAGGCTCACAAACACATGACATCCACAAGGTACACGAACAATCAAAGGGAAATAAGATACATGGTAGAGTTCATCCCAATCCTATGAGGAGAGAGGTCTTGATAATCCACAAGGATTCTTCTCCCTTGGGAGGTCTTGCATCCACTAGGGATCTTCTCCAAGGTGGAGGTCTTGGCCTCCAATGGAGTAGTCTCTCTCTCTCAAGAGGAGAAGGTAGGAGCAAAGCTCACATACAAATGAGCTATCATATTTGCTAAACTTAGAAAGGAGGTGGAGGTGGTCTATTTATAGTCTAAGCCACGAAGGGGTAAGTGGCGAGGGATACAAGACCAAAGGCCCGCGGCTGCGCACAGGCAGGGCGGTAGTACCGGACCTCGGGCGGTAGTACCGCTTGGGAGCGGTAGTACCGCCTGTAGGCGGTAGTGCCGCATGGGAGCGGTAGTACCGCTTTTAGGCGGTAGTATCGCCCGTTCCGGACTGGATAGGCCCTTCTTCTTCCATCTTCTTCTTGGTTCATCCGATGAATTTGGTGATTCCTTCGTGCTTCCTCGTAGCGATCTCTGAAGTACCTAAGAATGCATAACGTTTCGTGGTGAGGTAGTGACCAAGTCCAATGGATATACATGTCAAACTTGAAGAGGAGCGGCTTCACCTTAGGTCCACCAGGGGCATGAGGTGCTATGACGGTGTACATGGAGATAGCCGTAGGATGCTCCGCATCACATCACTTCCTCATAGTTCGTAGTTTCATCATGGTCTAGTAACATGACTTCCAGAACTGGGTTGCCGTACCACTCTGGTGCGGAACGTACTCTGGCTGATCTACGATGTTCAGCAGAAACTTGATCTGAAGTTTTATGATCATCATCATTATCTTCCTCGCTAATTGGAGTAGGAATCACTGGAACTAGTTTCTGTGATGTACTACTTTCCAATTCGGAAGATGGTACAATTACCTCATCAAGTTCTACTTTCCTCCCACTCACTTCTTTAGAGAGAAATTCCTTCTCTAGAAAGGATTTATTCTTAGCAATAAATATCTTGCCTTTGGATCTGTGATAGAAGGTGTACCCAACTATCTCCTTTGGGTATCCTATGAAGACACATTTCTCCGACTTGGGTTCGAGCTTATCAGGTTGAAGCTTTTTCACATAAGCATCGCAGCCCCAAACTTTAAGAAACGACAACTTTGGTTTCTTGCCAAACCACAGTTCATAAGGCGTCGTCTCAACGGATTTAGATGATGCCCTATTTAACGTGAATGCAGCTGTCTCTAAAGCATAACCCCAAAACGATAGTGGTAAATCGGCAAGAGACATCATAGACCGCACCATATCCAATAAAGTACGGTTACGATGTTCGGACACACCATTACGCTGTGGTGCTCCGGGTGGCGTGAGTTGTGAAACTATTCCACAATGTTTCAAATGAAGACCAAACTCGTAACTCAAATATTCACCTCCACGATCAGATCGTAGAAACTTTATTCTCTTGTTACGATGATTCTCTACTTCACTCTAAAATTCTTTGAACTTTTTAAATGTTTCAGACTTGTGTTTCATTAAGTAGATATAACCATATCTGCTCAAATCATCAGTGAAGGTCAGAAAATAACGATACCCGCCGCGAGCTTCAACACTCATTGGTCCACATACATCAGTATGTATGATTTCCAACAAATCTGTTGCTCGCTCCACAGTTCCGGAGAACGGAGTTTTAGTCATCTTGCCCATAAGGCACGGTTTGCAAGCACCAAGTGATTCATAATCAAGTGATTCCAAAAGTCCATCACTATGGAGTTACTTCATGCGCTTTACACCAATATGACCTAAACGGCAGTGCCACAAATAAGTTGCACTATCATTATTAACCTTGCATCTTTTGGCTTCAATATTATGAATATGTGTATCACTACAACCGAGATCCAACAAGAATAGACCACTCTTCAAGGGTGCATGACCATAAAAGATATTATTCATAAAAATAGAACAACCATTATTCTCTGATTTAAATGAATAACCGTCTCGCAACAAACAAGATCCAGATATAACGTTCATGCCCAACGTTGGCACCAAATAACAATTATTTAGGTCTAAAACTAATCTCGAATGTAGATGTGGAGGTAGCGTGCCGACGGCGATTGATACATCCAAAATGCATCACTATTTTGTATTATAATTTATCCTTATTCATTGATATATTTCACGTTATGATGATGTTCTTAGTTGTTTTGGTCTATTTTACACAGTTTGCAACTTTCCGATACCGGAACAGCAGACGCAGGATTCAGCAGGAAAAAGTGGATGCTGAGTTGCTGAAGAAGAACACCTCCAAATTACCTGAAAATTGACGGGAGGTATTTTTCAGACGAATAACGAAGACACGCAAAAGGGGAGTCAGAGGGGGGCCACAGGGTGCCCAGGCGGCCTGGGGGCGCCCCCCTGGCCACGCCGGGGGGCGCCTGGAGCCCCTGGCCCACCTCTGGTCGCCCCCTTTTGCATATATGTTCTCCGTCCTCCAAAAACCCTAGGCACGGGACTTTTTACGGAGTTCCACCGCCGCTTCGAGGCGGAAACCTACAGAGAAGAAAAGGGCATCTCCGGCAGGCAGATTCCGCCGGGGAGATCACCTCCCGGAAGGGGAGATCGTCGCCATCGTCATCACCATCGTCACGGGCATCATCGAGATCATCATCAACATCATCCCCAACACCAGCACCATCTCCATCTTCATCCAAATCTCATCTTACCATCGCAACTCGTGTTGTAACTCGTACTACCTATCCTCTCTACTCCATTGGTGTTGATTACTACTTTGTGGTGAATGCTATTGAGTTTTGTCGGAGAAATATTATTATGTCCAGATTGTTTATCACATATTTATCCCCACTGATCATGATCTCTTTTATGTCTTGTGAGTAGTTACCTTAGTTCTTGAGGACATGGGGGAAGTCCTGTTGTTAGTAGTCATATGTTGTTGAAGTAATATGTGTTGTTTGGTACTTAAGTTGCGTTGTCATTCTACTAGTGGTGTTGTGTGAGTCGAACACCCAACACTTCGCCTTATTAAGGACCTAGGAGAATACATTGTGTATAAAGAATGCTTATGGTGGGTTGCCGGAGTGACAGAAACCTGAACCCCAGTTCGCACGCTTTTGCATAAGGGAATAATGGATCCTCGATCGTACTGCTATGGTTAGGCTTTTGCCTTAAATTCTATCTTGTATTTGCGGATGCTTGCAAGGTGTTTAATCATAAGAGTGCATTCATCTTAGTCTAGAGAGTGCACTAGCATAGATCCACCCACTCAACACTTATCAACACATAACATAGTATCAATACGGAATATGGCGAAAGCACATGACTACCTCTCCCGTGTGTCCTCAAGAACGCTTTAGTCTTTATAAGTTCAGTTGCTAGGCCTCTCCTTTGCTAAGAAAGGATTGGGCCACTTGTTACTTTCAGTACCTTTTACATTACTTGTCTTTACATTCCTGTTGCTTATACCGAGAAAACCCCTAAAAGTTATCTTTCAGTGCTTGCAGTAATTTCTTGCTCAGAATCGCTTATCAATACCTTCTGCTCCTCGTTGGGTTCGACACTCTTACTTATCGAAAACGCTGCAACAGATCCCTTACGGTTGAGGGTCATCAAGTAACGTTTTCTGGCGCCGTTGCCGGGGAGCGTAGCGCTATTGGTAAAGTGAAACTGGTAAGGAAGTTTTCTTTTTATAATTCTGTTTTTATTTTTACTATTACTACTCTTTGTCTTTATGGACAACCCTATTATTGGAGCGTTGCTTGCGGGAAGACGCCCCACACCTGTGGTGGTTGATCCTCCCCCTACTGAAATTGTGCCTTATAAAATACCAGCTGGCATTATCAATTATGTTTTGGCTAATCGTTATGCAGGAGACAGACATCCCGGTGAACACTTGCTATATTTGTCACGACTATGTTCATTATTTAAGCTTGCAGGTGTATCGAGGGAGTTTGTCATGAGGAAATTGTTTGTTGTATCACTTATAGATAAAGCTTCAGATTGGTATGGGGTTCTCGATAACTCACATTTGCTGGACTGGCAGGAGCTTATGTCTCTCTTTTATACTAAATTTTATCCTCTTCATGAAATTCATCGAGACAGGAATTATATCTATAACTTTAGGTCTCGTGACGGAGAAAGCATTGCTCAATCTTGGGGGAGATTGAAGTCCCTAATGCTCAAATGCCCTATTCATAAGCTTCCCAAGGAAATTATACTTACAAATTTTTATGCCAGGCTTTCTCGTCAGGATAAGGAGATGCTGGATGCCTCCTCTAGTGGGGTATTTCAGAAGAAGAGTGTTGAAGAAAGGTGGGATCTCCTTGAAAGAATCCAGAGGAATACTGAAGATTGGGAAATTGATAAAGGTATTGAACCCACTATAAATTATGAACATGATTATATTGAGAGCTATGTGGAAACTGATTACTTCAATACTTTTTGCTCTAAGATTGGTCTTGATTCCCATCTAGTGATTGATTTATGTAAGAATTTTGCCTCTCACGTTGATTCTTTTAAAAAGAATAGAGACGAGCACCATGCACCTTTTAAAGAACCACCTATTGATATTTATGTTGCTGAGCCTATTTTGCTGCAGTCATATATGAAAAGCCTCCTTTTCCCACGAGGATAAAGGAACACTCTCTTGTGACAGGCATAATAAATAAAAGTGAGAGAAGAGTTGATGAACCTGAGGACCAGATCAGGGTCGATCCTCAAGTTGCATTGATTAAAGACCTTGCTACTGATGATGTTTTGGATTCCAATATAACTTTTTGTGCTGTTTCCACTAACCTTGTCACAGCCAAGAACAAAGGCCCAATTTCAGGTACTCCGGTGGTATCTGTTAAAATAGGAGATCACAATTATTATGGGCTATGCGATTTGGGATCGAGTGCAAGTGCTATTCCTTATTCACTCTATGAAGAAATCATCGGTGAGATTTCCCCTTGTGAACTTGAAGAAGTTGATGTTACTATTCATCTTGCAAATAGATCAACTATCTCTCCTATCGGAATTGTGAGGGACGTTGAAGTCCTATGTGGAAAGGTAAAATACCCTACCGACTTTCTGGTACTTGGTTCAGCCAGGGACAATTTTTGTCCCATCATTTTTGGTAGACCTTTTCTTAGAACTTGTGGAGCTATAATAGATTGCAAGAAAGGTAAAGTTTCTGTTGAATTCGATGGTGAGCCATATGAATTTAATTTTTCTAAGTTCTCTAAGCAGCCTCGTGGTACTGATTCACCTAGTGATGATAAAATTATTGAAAGTATTGCCTCTATTGCTATTCCCCCTGATGATCCTTTGCAGCAATACATGGAGGACCACGAGAATGATTTACATATGCAGGAAAGAAATGAACTAGATGAAATATTCTTGAGGCAGCCTGCTATCCTGAAGCACAACCTTCCGGTTGAACCTTTGGGAATTTTGTCAAAACCGAAAGAAGACCCGGTGTTCGATATTAAACCTCTTCCCGATACGCTCAAGTATGCTTATTTAGATGAAAAGAAAGTATATCCTGTTATTATCAATTCTAACCTTTCAGGATATGAAGAGGAGCGATTATTGGAAGTACTTCGTAAACACCGAGGCACAATTGGCTACACCCTTGATGACCTTAAGGGGATTAGTCCATCTATCTGTCAACATACTATCAACCTTGAGCCTGATGCTAAACCAGTTGTTGATCATCAACGACGGTTGAACCCGAAGATGATGGATGTCGTTAGAACTGAGATTCTCAAGCTTCTAGTCGCAGGTATTATCTACCCTATAGCTGACAGTAAGTGGGTAAGTCCGGTACATTGTGTTCCTAAGAAAGGAGGTACAACTGTGGTTCCTAATGATAAAAATGAACTAATACCTCAGAGAATTATTTATTGGATATAGAATGTGTATTGATTACAGAAAGTTGAACAAGGCCACCAGGAAGTATCACTACCCGTTGCCGTTCATCGACCAAATGCTTGAAAGGTTATCCAAAAATACCCACTTTTGTTATCTCGATGGTTATTCTGGCTTCTCTCAAATTCATGTTAACACTGCCGATCAAGAGAAGACCACTTTTACTTGTCCTTTTGGTACTTATGCTTACAGACGTATGCCTTTTGGTTTATGTAATGCCCCTGCTACTTTTCAAAGGTGTATGTCTGCTATCTTTCATGGTTTCTGCGGGGATATTATGGAAGTCTTCATGGACGATTTCTCCATCTATGGAACTTCATTTGACCATTGTCTTCACAACCTTAATAAAGTTTTGCAGAGATGCGAGGAGACAAATTTGGTACTCAACTGGGAGAAGTGCCACTTTATGGTTAATGAAGGAATTGTTCTTGGTCACAAGATTTCCGAAAGGGGAATTGAAGTGGACAAAGCCAAGATCGAAGCTATTGAGAGGATGCCCTACCCAAGGGACATCAAAGGTATTCACAGTTTTCTCGGTCATGCAGGTTTTTATAGAAGATTTATTAAAGACTTTTCTAAAACCTCGAGACCCCTCACTAATCTTCTCCAGAAGGATGTTCCTTTTGCGTTTGATGAAAATTGTAAGGAAGCTTTTGAAATCCTTAAGAAAGCTTTAATAACTGCTCCTATAGTACAACCACCTGACTGGAACTTACCTTTTGAGATTATGTGTGATGCAAGTGATTTTGCTGTTGGAGCTGTTTTAGGACAAAGAGTTGATAAGAAATTGAATGTTATACATTATGCTAGTAAAACCCTTGATAGTGCTCAAAGAAATTATGCTACTACTGAGAAGGAATTCTTAGCGGTAGTTTTTGCTTGTGATAAGTTTAGGCAGTATATTGTTGATTCCAAAGTTATTATTCATACTGATCATGCTGCCATTAAATATCTTATGACAAAGAAGGATGCCAAGCCAAGGCTTATCAGATGGGTACTCCTTCTCCAAGAATTTGATTTGCAGATTGTTGATAGGAAAGGGGAAGACAATCCGGTAGCGGACAATCTTTCAAGAATGGAAGATATACCGCATGACCCCATCCCAATTAATGATAGTTTTCCAGACGAGCAACTTGCCGTTGTAAAAATACAACCTCTTTCCGACCCTTGGTATGCAGATTATGCTAATTTTATTGTTGCGAAGTATTTGCCTCCAGGTCTAACATTTCAGCAGAGGAAGAAGTTCTTTCATGATTTGAGGCACTACTTTTGGGATGACCCACATCTTTTCAAAGAAGGTCCCGACGGGATCGTGAGAAGATGCATTCCGGAACATGAGCAGAAGGACATTCTCAGACGGTGCCATGATAGTCCCTATGGAGGACATCATGCCGGCGAAAGGACTGCACATAAGGTTCTTCAATCAGGTTTTTATTGGCCTACTCTCTTTAAAGATGCTAGAAATTATGTTTTAGCCTGTGATAAATGTCAGAGAGTTGGTAACATTAGTAGAAGGAATGAGATGCCTATGAATTACTCACTAGTGATTGAACCTTTCGATTGTTGGGGTTTTGATTTTATGGGTCCTTTTCCTTCTTCGCACAAGTACACTCACATTTTAGTAGCTGTTGATTATGTGACCAAGTGGGTTGAAGCAATCCCCACTGAAAGTGCTGATCACAAAACATCCTTGAAAATGCTTAAGGATGTAATATTTCCTAGGTTTGGTGTACCAAGGTACCTCATGACCGATGGAGGATCACACTTCACACACGGAGCTTTTAGAAAAGCTTTGGCTAAATACGATGTTAATCATAGAATTGCTTCACCTTATCATCCTCAAACTAGTGGGCAAGTTGAGCTCACCAATAGAGGGATTAAGTTGATCTTGCAGAAAACAGTAAACAGAAATAGGAAGGATTGGTCAAATAAATTGGGAGATGCTTTGTGGGCATATAGAACTGCTTACAAAAACCCCATGGGCATGTCCCCCTATAAGATGGTGTATGGCAAGGCTTGCCATTTGCCATTAGAGCTAGAGCACAAAGCTTTCTGGGCTGTTAGAGAGCTTAACGCTGACCCAAAACTAGCTGATGAGAAGCGTCTCATGAACTTGACTTCTCTAGATGAATGGAGGAGTGAAGCTTACGAGAGCGCTAAAATGTTCAAAGAAAAGGTAAAAAGGTGGCATGATAGGAAGATTCTGAAACGTGAATTTAATGTTGGTGATAAAGTTTTGTTGTTTAGATCCCGTTTCAGGTTTTCTCCAGGTAAACTACTTTCCAGGTGGGAAGGACCATTTCATATTGAAGAAGTTTATCGGTCTGGTGCAATTAAGATTAATAATTTTGAAGGCACCAAACCTCAAGTTGTGAATGGGCAAAGACTTAAACATTACATAGCAGGAGACCCTGTCGATGTTGATGTGAATATAATATACACAACAACCCACGAAGAACATGTTGCAGCCCTGTTTCAGACGCCAGCAGAAGCAGAATAAAGAAAAGGTATGTAGTACGGTAAGAAAACACCGCAAAACATCATAAAAGTTCCGTATTACGAGTTTTTGTAAAATTAGTAAAATTCCGAGT
>LR738712.1:477108116-477136943 GCA_902687465.1 Secale cereale
CCCCGGGCCGCGCCGGCAGGCCGCCTGGACACCCTGGAGCCCGTCTCTGACCCCGCTTTGGTCCGTTACCTTCCTTTCTGTGCATAAATTTTTCCTATATATTTGCCCGGGTTGTTCCGGCAACGTATCTTGCGATTTCGCGTGTTTTCTCTTCGATCTGTTTCTGCCAGGAAATCTTTCAGCTAAATTTAGGTGCCATGGCTTCTCCAAGTTCCCCCAAGGACACGTTCATCGTCAACGTCATCAACCCTTACCTCGCTGAGGTGAAGAAGCACCCTCGGGTTGTTCAGATGAAGGAAGGCATCCTTCATCGAGAAGATCTGAAGGGACCTATCAAGGAGGGGAGCATCCAAGCCAGGCTGGAAGAAGTGGAGCAGGAAGTCTTCGAGTACAAGAAGATGACCGAGAGTGGTGTCGAAGCTAACTTTGACATCACCAACGAGCTGAAGAAATACTTTCTGAAGGTGATGAAGGAGATGTGGGAAAGAATCGCCGCATCTGAAGACAGAATTATAGAGCTACAAGGGCAAATTAATGATCTACATAACCAGAACTGTGAGTATGAACTAAGGTTTCTACGCATGGGTTTGGGTGCTGAATGCAGGATCCAGGAGACGAGCTTCTCATATGAGACTGGAGAACCCCTTCCATGGAAGAGTTTCGCCAAGAACTACTTGATCAACGCCAACAAGGATGATGAGTCAAATCTCCGTGGTAATGGCATTCCCTTGGCTTGTTGCAAGCTTGGGGGAGTGCCCGGTATCTTTATCTTTTACCTTTTGTCTTTTAGAAGTCAAGTAGAGTCGTATCATGTCTAGGGAGGTTATTATATGAGATAAGTATGTGCATTGAGGTCTATCGCCCCTTTGGTGAAGAATTGTATCCGTGTGTGTGGAGTCCTTTATGATGGAATATTAATGAGAAGTTTATCGGTTCCTTTTTGCTGCACTCGGTATTCTCTTCACGCAATCGACCTTATATGATGATTCTTATGGGGAGTATTGACCTTATGTCAGGTATGGCTATGCAACTTTATTTAATCTTGGCAAACATAGCTTTGGTCATAACAACAAGCATGATTTTCTTAAAGTATCAACATAGCCAAAACCTTTATGTTATTATGCTTGAAGTGTTATGTTGACAAGGAAGACAACTTGATGTGTTATGCTTATTTCAATGTCCATGCTTTATATTGCTTTGCATCTTAGTCATCATCAATTGTCTGCTCTCTCAAAACCTTTGCTAGCCTAACTCTGTACTAAGCGGAATTCTGCTTGTGCGTCCATACCCTTAAGCCAATACCTTCCATATGATTCCACCATACCTACCTACTCGTGGTACTCCACTACCACCTCCTAAAGTATATAATTTATGTGTTATCCTTAAATGTTCAAAATATTTTATTTTGTGCCTCTGCTTTAGCTCATGAGGAAGTAGTAGCTAATTCATGACCTTTTTGAGTTGGACAAGCTTCACCCCGGGATTGCATGTATAATGTGCAAACCCATAATACGAAAAGGAACTGGCATTGAGTGCGCCCGGCTTAAAAATAATATAACAAACAAACCCTCCTTCACGCTTTGTTCATGAGAAATCAGAAAACTTTGGCAGTGATAAACAAAGGAGAATAAGAGGATGTTATCGTCCTCATACGGGAGCCGTTCCTCGAAACTTGTCCAGTTCAAGAAGCAACTGAGTTATTTATTAGCATTCGTTGACGAATCATGCACCTCTCAAAACTTGTTTTCATTCTGTTTGATTTGAGGATAGCACATGAGTTTTCCCTACTACCCTAGAGCAGGGCCTATCTTTTAATTTTAAGATGAGTCAGTTATTCCTACTTTCCTCTATTTCCCAAAGAGAGCAGACGTTTGATGTTCATTCATATAAAGCTGCATTAAGATTTGTCATATCATATCCTTGTTGACATTATCATCTGATAAGTAAGTTGTTTGTCATACCCAGCTAAGGCAAATATCTTCCTTTGTGTTAACACTTTCACCTCTTGCTTATTAACATGTTATTCCAAAAAGCTTCAATTAATCCCATCAAAATATAAGAGCAAAAGTTAAAATTATTTGTTGTTCTTTGACCAAAGGACATGTTTGCCATGATATAATGAGTTTCCATTGGTCCTACTTTCGAATATAAGTGTTAACACTCTTTCATAAGAGCCTTGTGAGTTGAAGATTGCTGCTGAGGATATTTGAGTTGGGGAAGAGACTATGATGCTTCTTGTCCATATTCTATTTATCGACACTTCACTCTCTAAACTTGTGGACAGGTTTACCGAGTTCATATTCGCTTGGGGACAAGCGAGGTCTAAGCTTGGGGGTGTTGATACGTCCAAAATGCATCACTATTTTGTATTATAATTTATCCTTATTCATTGATATATTTCACGTTATGATGATGTTCTTATGTTGTTTTGGTCTATTTTACACAGTTTGCAACTTTCCGATACCGGAACAGTAGACGCAGGATTCAGCAGGAAAAAGTGGATGCTGAGTTGCTGAAGAAGAACACCTCCAAATTACCTGAAAATTGACGGGAGGTATTTTTCAGACGAATAACGAAGACACACAAAAGGGGAGTCAGAGGGGGGCCACAGGGTGCCCAGGCGGCCTGGGGGCGCGCCCCCCCTGGCCGCGCCGGGGGGGGCGCCTGGAGCCCCTGGCCCACCTCTGGTCGCCCCCTTTTGCATATATGTTCTCAGTCCTCCGAAAACCCTAGGCACGGGACTTTTTACGGAGTTCCGCCGCCGCTTCGAGGCGGAAACCTACAGAGAAGAAAAGGGCATCTCCGGCAGGCAGATTCCGCCGGGGAGATCACCTCCCGGAAGGGGAGATCGTCGCCATCGTCATCACCATCGTCACGGGCATCATCGAGATCATCATCAACATCATCCCCAACACCAGCACCATCTCCATCTTCATCCAAATCTCATCTTACCATCGCAACTCGTGTTGTAACTCGTACTACCTATCCTCTCTACTCCATTGGTGTTGATTACTACTTTGTGGTGAATGCTATTGAGTTTTGTTGGAGAAATATTATTATGTCCAGATTGTTTATCACATATTTATCCCCACTGATCATGATCTCTTTTATGTCTTGTGAGTAGTTACCTTAGTTCTTGAGGACATGGGGGAAGTCTTGTTGTTAGTAGTCATATGCTGTTGAAGTAATATGTGTTGTTTGGTACTTAAGTTGCGTTCTCATTCTACTAGTGGTGTTGTGTGAGTCGAACACCCAACACTTCGCCTTATTAAGGACCTAGGAGAATACATTGTGTATAAAGAATGCTTATGGTGGGTTGCCGGAGTGACAGAAACCTGAACCCCAGTTCGCACGCTTTTGCATAAGGGAATAATGGATCCTCGATCGTACTGCTATGGTTAGGCTTTTGCCTTAAATTCTATCTTGTATTTGCGGATGCTTGCAAGGTGTTTAATCATAAGAGTGCATTCATCTTAGTCTAGAGAGTGCACTAGCATAGATCCACCCACTCAACACTTATCAACACATAACATAGTATCGATACGGAATATGGCGAAAGCACATGACTACCTCTCCCGTGTGTCCTCAAGAACGCTTTAGTCTTTATAAGTTTAGTTGCTAGGCCTCTCCTTTGCTAAGAAAGGATTGGGCCACTTGTTACTTTCAGTACCTTTTACATTACTTGCCTTTACATTCCTGTTGCTTATACCGAGAAAACCCCTAAAAGTTATCTTTCAGTGCTTGCAGTAATTTCTTGCTCAGAATCGCTTATCAATACCTTCTGCTCCTCGTTGGGTTCGACACTCTTACTTATCGAAAACGCTGCAACAGATCCCTTACGGTTAAGGGTCATCAGCGATCACATCGACTTTGGAACCATTTCCCACGCGCATCGTCACCTCGTCCTTAGCCAATCTTCGTTTAATCCGTAGTCCCTGTTCCGAGTTACAAATATTAGCAACCGAACCGGTATCTAATGGCTTCTCGCCCCTCGTTGGTTACCCCAAGTGGAAGGTTGAGATGTAGCGTAGCGGCGAATTTCCCTTGGCAAAGATACCAAGGATCGAATCCCGTGAGACTCCAAGGGTCGACAAGTAGGTGTCAACGGCGCCAGAAACTTAGCGGTTGACAGTACCTGCACACATATACAGATAGCTTTGCTCCCAACGAGTACAGAGAGGTTGTCAATCCCTCCGGCCTTGTTGTTTACAAAGGATCAAACACAAGAGGTAATAATGATAGCTATGACTGCAACTAGGAAATAGAAACAGGAAGTAAATAGAAGGTGTGATCAGTGGTGGTAATATGGACCGGGGTCCCATGATGTTCACTAGTGATGTCTCTCTCCCAAAAGACGATAAAACAGCAAAGCGAGGTAAACAAATTACAGCTGGGCAATTGACAGGATTATGTGCGCAAACCAATGCTAACTATGCTGCAAAGAAAGGTAGAGGCTCAAAAGCATGGGCGGTACGCCAAGGCAAGTAGACCGAAATCCATCTGCATCTACTACTAATCATCCACCTTGAGATATCTATCCAGAACATCTCGCTGGTATTAAGTTGCGAATCCCACCCAAAGTGTAAACTCAAAGCAACAGACAACTGCATTAAAAGAACTTTGCGTAAAGTAAACAATCCTTGCACCCGCAAGTACAAGCACCGTTGTTTTCTCCCTTGTGGCAACAGCACATCCCCTAGACTCATGTTTCTGTCACTCAAGCTAGTCATCAGGGGGCATGAACTCACAATCAAGCATAACGCTCCCTCTTGGAGTTACTACCTACTACTTGGCCAAATCAATAAACAGCAACGGAGAACATGCTAGAATTACTCAAGAACAAAGATATAAAAGAGGTTAATCAAATATATTACTCAAACACAATCTGAACATAATCTCATAATCCATCAGATCCCAGCAAACTCAGCAGAGCAATAGCAGAAAGATTACATATGTGCCTCGATCATGTAGGGCAGCTCACGAGGTCTAAACCATGAAGAGCAAAGAGGGGAGGAGAACATCACATAGCTACTGATCATGGACCCCTGGTCCAAGGGGGACTACTCACGACTCATCCGGGAAGCGTCCATGGTGGTGGAGAAGCTCCCGGTGGTGGTTCTCCCCTCCGGCAGGGTGCCGGGAAGAGTTCTCCTGATGCTCCCGATCTTGGAAGCGCTGCGGCGGCGGAACAGAGGCGAGATCGCGAAAAAGGGTTCCGTCCTCGAGGGTTTCGGGACGAGAGGAATATATATGCGAAGGGGGGCAACCAGAGGCGGAGAGGGGGCCCCAGGCGCCCCCCTGGCGCGGCCAGGGGTAGGGCCACGCCAGGTGGCCGCCTGGGCCACCCCTGGCTCCCCTCTGGCCCCGCTTTGGTTATTCGCGAAGCTTCCGGTACGCTGATTTTTCCCAGAATTTTTGGAGCACTTTTAATATGGGGGAAACCTGAAATAGAAAAACAGCAGAAAACTAGAACTGGCACTGTGGTGCACTGAGTTAATCGGTTAGTCCAAATATGATCAAAAGTGTATGGAAGTGCATCAATATCATAGCAATATCACACTAAAGAAGCATGGAGCAAGCAGAAATTATAGATACGTTTTGGACGTATCAGTATCAAATACCCAGGTACTACTACGAGCATTAGTAAGGTACACATCAATAACATGTATATCACATATACCTTTGTTCACCTTGCCATCCTTCTTATCCACCAAATACTTGGGGCAGTTCCGCTTCCAGTGTCCAGTCCCTTTGCAGTAGAAGCACTCAGTTTTAGGCTGGGCTCCAGACTTGGGTTTCTTCGTGGGAGTAGCAACTGTCTTGCTATTCTTCTTGAAGTTCCCCTTCTTTCCCTTGCCCTTTTTCTTTAAACTAGTGGTCTTGTTAACCATCAACACTTGATGCTCCTTTTTGATTTCTACCTCCGCAGCTTTGAGCATAGCGAAGAGCTCGGGAATTGTCTTTTGCATCCCTTGCATATTATAGTTCATCACGAAGCCTTTATAGCTTGGTGGCAGTGATTTAAGAACTCTATCAATAACACTATCCTCGTCAACTTTGCAACCAAGTTGAGTCATATGATTGTAGTACCCAGATATTCTGAGCAAGTGTTCACTGATAGGACTATTCTCCTCCATCTTGCAGCTATAGAACTTATTGGAAATCTCATATTTCTCAATCTGGGCATTTGCTTGAAATATTAACTTCAACTCCTGGAACATCTCATATGGTCCATGACGTTCAAAACATCGTTGAAGTCCCGGTTCTAATCCATAGAGCATGGCACACTGAACTATCGTGTAGTCATCAGACCGCATCTGCCAGACGTTCAAAGCGTCTACATTAGCGGGAGGGGGCTTGTCACCTAGCGGTGCTTCAAGGACATAATTCTTCTGTGCAGCAATGAGGATAATCCTCAAGTTACGGACCAAGTCCGTGTAATTGCTACCATCATCTTTCAACTTAGCTTTCTCTAGGAATGCATTAAAATTCAAAGGAACGGTAGCATGGGCCATTGATCTACAACAACATAGATATGCAAAAACTATCAGGACTAAGTTCATGATGAATTAAAGTTCAATTAATCATATTACTTAAAGAACTCCCACTTAGATAGACATCCCTCCGGTCATCTAAATGATCATGTGATCCAAATCAACTAAACCATGTCCGATCATCACGTGAGATGGAGTAGTTTCAATGGTGAACATCGTATGTTGATCATATCTACTATATGATTCACGCTCGACCTTTCGGTCTCCAGTGTTCCGAGGCCATATCTGCATATGCTAGGCTCGTCAAGTTTAACCCGAGTATTTTGCGTGTGCAAAACTGGCTTACACCCGTTGTATTTGAACATAGAGCTTATCACACCCGATCATCACGTGGTGTCTCGGCACGACGAACTTTCGCAATGGTGCATACTCAGGGAGAACACTTATTCCTAGAAATTTTGTAAGGGATCATCTTATAATGCTACCGTCGTACTAAGCAAAATAAGAAGCATAATAAGATAAACACATGCAATCAAAATATGTGACATGATATGGCCATCATCATCTTGTCCTTTTGATCTCCATCTCCAAAGCACCGTCATGATCACCTTCGTCACCGGCGCGACACCTTGATCTCCATCGTAGCATCGTTGTCGTCTCGCCAACTATTGCTTCCACGACTATCGCTACCGCTTAGTGATAAAGGAAAGCAATTACATGGCGATTGCATTTCTTACAATAAAGCGACAACCATATGGCTCTGGCCAGTTGCCGATAACTTTACAAAACATGATCATCTCATACAAAACTGTAGCACTCATCATGTCTTGACCATATCACATTACAACATGCCCTGCAAAAACAAGTTAGACGTCCTCTACTTTGTTGTTGCAAGTTTTTACGTGGCTGCTATGGGCTTAGTAAGAACCGTTCTTACCTACGCATACAAAACCACAATGATCTTTCGTCAAGTATGTGATGTTTTAACCTTCACAAGGACCGGGCGTAGTCACACTCGATTCAGCTAAAGTGAGAGAGACAGACACCCGCGGTCACCTTTAAGCAACGAGTGATCATAACGGTGAAACCAGTCTCGCGTAAGCGTACGCGTAATGTCGGTCTGGGCCACTTCATCTCTCAATACCGCTGAAGCAAAGTATGACATGCTGGTAAGCAGTATGACTAGTATCGTCCACAACTCACTTGTGTTCTACTCATGCATATCATCTACGCATAGACGTGGCTCATGATGCCACTGTTGGGGAACGTAGTATTTTCAAAATTTTCTTATGACCACGCAAGATCTATCTACCAGATGCATAGCAATGAGGGGGAGAGTGTGTCTACGTACCCTTGTAGACCGAAAGCGAAAGCGTCAAGTGACGCGGTTGATGTAGTCGAACTTCTTCGCGATTCAACCGATCAAGCACCGAATGTACGGCACATCCGTGTTCAGCACACATTCAGCTTGATGACGTCCCACGAGCTCTTGATCCAGTTGAGCTTCACGGGAGAGTTTCGTCAGCACGACGGCGTGGTGACGGATATGATGAAGTTACCGGCGCAGGGCTTCGCCTAAGCACTGCAACGGTATGACCGAGGTGTGTTTCTGTGTAGGGGGGCACCACACACGGCTAGAGAGATCAACTTGTGTGTCCTAGGGTGCCCCCCTGCCCCCGTATATAAAGGAGCAAGGGGGGAGGCCGGCCGGCCCCTATTGGTGCGCCTAGGAGGAGCAATCCTACTAGGAATAGGATTGCAATCCTATTCCTAGTAGGAATCACCAAGAGGGAGAAGGGGGGAAGGAAGGAGAGGGAGAAGGAGAAGGAAAGGGGCACCGGCCCCCCTCCTTCCTTGTCCAATTCGGACCAAGGGGTAGGGGGCGCGCGGCCCAGCCCTGGCCCTTCTTCTCTCTCTCTCTCCTATGGCCCATTAAGGCCCATAACTTCCCCGGGGGGTTCAGGTAACACCCCGGCACTCCGGTTAATTCCGAAACTTTACGGAACATTTCCGGTGTTTGAATATAGTCGTCCTATATATCAATCTTTACATCTCTGACATTCTGAGACTCCTCGTTATGTCCGTGATCTCATCCGGGACTCCGAACTACCTTCGATACATCAAAACTCATAAACTCATAATACCGATCGTCATCAAACGTTAAGCGTGCGGACCCTACGGGTTCGAGAACTATGTAGACATGACCGAGACTCATCTCCGATCAATAACCAATAGCGGAACCTGGATGCTCATATTGGCTCCTACATATTCTACGAAGTTCTTTATCTGTCAAACCGCATAACAACATACGTTGTTCCCTTTGTCATCGGTATGTTACTTGTCCGAGATTCGATCGTCGGTATCTCTACACCTAGTTCAATCTCGTTACCGGCAAGTCTCTTTACTCGTTCTGTAATACATCATCTCGTGACTAACTCATTTGTCATTTGCTTGCAAGGCTTATTATGATGTGTATTACCGAGAGGGCCCAGAGATACCTCTCCGACACTCGGAGTGACAAATCCTATTCTAGATCTATGCCAACACCACGAACACTTTCGGAGACACCTGTAGAGCATCTTTATGATCACCCAGTTACGTTGTGACGTTTGATAGCACACAAGGTGTTCCTCCGGTATTCGGGAGTTGCATAATCTCATAGTCATAGGAACATGTATAAGTCATGAAGAAAGCAATAGTAGTAAAACTAAACGATCGTAGTGCTAACCTAACGGATGGGTCTTGTCCATCACATCATTCTCCTAATGATGTGATCCCGTTGATCAAATGACAACTCATGTCTATGGCTAGGAAACATAACCATCTTTGATCAATAAGCTAGTCTAGTAGAGGCATACTAGGGACATACTGTTTTGTCTATGTATTCACACATGTACTAAGTTTCCGGTTAATACAATTCTAGCATGAATAAAAGACATTTATCATGATATAAGGAAATACAAATAACATATTTATTATTGCCTCTAGGGCATATTTCTTCAGAAGATGGCCACCAGTGATGATTTCCCCCTCCGGCAGAGTGCCGAAAAGGACTCTAGATTGGATCTCGTGGACTATAGAGCCTTGTGGCGGCGAAACTTCTGATCTAGGTCTACCCCGAGGGTTTTCGGAATATTTGTGAATTTATAGGGTAAAGAGGGGGTGCAGGAGGCCACCGAGGTGGGCACAACCCACCTGGGCGCGCCAGGGGGGCTGGCGCGCCCTAGTGGGTTGTGCCCCCCTCTGGGCATCCCCCAGGTGCAGCTCTGGCCCATAAAAATCTCCAAAAAGTTTCGCGGTGTTTGGACTCCAATTGATATTGATTTTTCTGCGATGTAAAAAACTTGTAGAAAACAACAACTCGCACTTGGCACCATGTCAATAGGTTAGTCCCAAAAAATGATACAAAATGACTATAAAATTATTTTGAAACATCCAAGAATGATAATATAACAACATGGAACAATCAAAAATTACAGATACGTGGGAGACATATCAGCATCCCCAAGCTTAATTCCTGCTCGTCCTCGAGTAGGTAAATGATAAAAACAGAATTTTTGATGTGGAACGCTGCCTATCATGTCATATCATATTCTTTTCTTTATAGCATGGACATTTGGACTTTTATATGGTTCAAAGCAATAGTCTAGTTTTGACATGAGATCTAAATACTCAAACATATCAACAAGCAACCATGTCTTTCAAAATATCAATGCTAAAATAAGTTATCCCTACAACATCATGCTCAACCATTGATCCATTCATGAAACACATTCGCATATTAGTTACACCCAATGCTCAAGTATGATCATAGTGTTTCCTAGTTGGTGCTTTATAAGAGAAGATAGAGACTCAAATTCAAAATAAAAATTGCATAAAGTAAAAGAAAGGCCCTTCGCAGAGGGAAGTAGGGATTTGTAGAGGTGCCAGAGCTCAAAGCTTAAATTGAGAGATAATATTATTTTGGGAGGCATACTTTTCCCACCAACAAAAATGACTTAAGGTTCCCAACACTTTCCATGCTAGATATATCATAGGCGGTTCCCAAACATAAAATAAAGTTTATTCATTTTCCACCAAACTTTCACAAGCCATGGCTAGTCGAATCCACGGTTGCCTTCAATACCAACACTTTCCAAGGAATTTATTATTTGACAACATAAAGTAAATTTGTTTTTCATTTCGGTACTGGGCATCTCTAATACCTTTGCCTTACTCTCGTGCAATGACAAGTGAATAAACACTCATCGTGAGAAAAACATATCTAGCATGCAAAATATTGGACACCCCTCACCGCCTCGCGAGGGGTACGGGCGCACAAAAGGGAAATTTATTTTGAAAATTAGATATGGCACATACAAATTTGCTTACAACGGAAAGGGAATGACTCATATAGGTAGGTATGGTGGACTCATGTGGCAAAACCGGGATAAAGGATTTTGGATGCACAAGTAGTGATCATACTTAGTGCAAAATGAAGGCTAGCAAAAGACTGGGAAGCGACCAACCATGAAACGAATAATCTCATAAGCGAGCATTGAGCATAAATAACACTGAATAATGCACCACAAGTAGGATGTAATTTCATTGCATGACTATTGACTTTCGTGCTTGCATAGGGAATCACAAACTTTAACACCAATATTCTTACTAAAGCACAATTACTCATGAACATGACTCATATATCACATCATCATATCTCAAAATTATTACAAGGAATCAAGTTTATTTTGTCCAATGATCTTCATGAAAGTTTTTATTATATCCTTCTTGGATATCTATCACTTTGGGACTAATTTTCATGTGTTGCTTTTGATAAGCTCAAACAAATATAAGTGAAGAACATGAGCATAATATTTCTTTCTCTCAAATTAATTTAAGTGAAGCAAGAGAGAATTTCTTCAAAAATACTAAAGCACACCGTGCTCAAAAAGATATAAGTGAAGCACTAGAGCGACGGCGCCAGAAAAGAGCTTCGTTGACGGGATGTGAAATTCGCTTACCTAGCCTCCCTGGCAACTATTTGAGGGCTCTATTTTATTTAAAAACTTTCAGATCTAAGTATTTTATTAAAACAGCAAGCAAATAAAAAAATTACATTTCAATAATAGCACATCTCATGTGAAGAAGCAAAAACTTAGGATCTACCGATACTAACCGATAATTGTTGATGAAAAAAGGTGGGATGTCTATTGGGGCATCCCCAAGCTTAGATGCTTGAGACTTATTGAAATATTATCTTGGGGTGCCCTGTGCATCCCCAAGCTTGAGCTTTTGTGTCTCCTTAATTCTTCTCATATCACAGTTTCCCTAAATCTCAAAAGCATCATCCACACAAAACTCAACAAGAACTCGTGAGATAAGTTAGTATAAACCAATGTAAAACCTTATCATTCTCTACTGTAGAAAATCACTAAAATTATTATTCAACATTGAATACTAAATGCCTCTGCACATTTAATACTCCTATCCTTAAATAGAATCATTAAACACGCAAACATATGCAAACAATGCAGATATAACAACAAACTGTCAAAACAGTACAGTCTGTAAAGAATGCAAGGGGATCCATACTTCATAACTAAAAAATGATTTTTTTACATGATGTAGGAAATTTATCAGAGATTATTTTGCAAAAAGTTTCAACATTTAATCACATTTTGACTTTTCTCGGGAATTTTTACAACAGCGACAATCTTTCTGTTTTCAAACAACAACATATAGACTTGCAAAATAAGCATGGTAAAGGCTATCCTTGACATTTTTATTGAAATAAAAGATTCAAAACATTATTCTAAATACCAGCAAGCAAATCCTAACAAAAGAAAATGACGCTCCAAGCAAAACTCATATCATGTGATGAATAAAAATATAGCTTCAAGTAAGGTTACCGATAATGTTGGAGACGGAAGAGGGGATGCCTTCCGGGGCATCCCAAAGCTTAGTTGCTTGGATCTTCCTTGAATATTACATTGGGGTGACTTGGGAATCCCCAAGCTTAGGGTCTTGCCACTCCTTATTTTCCTCATATCAACATCTCACCCAAAACTTAAAAACTTCAATCACAGAAAACTTAACAAAACTTTGTGAGATGGGTTAGTATGATAAAACAAATCATTCACTTTGGGTACTGTCAAAGACAAGATTCATAATTGTTCTCACACAATGCCTATTGTAGAATATCATTTATATAATTTATATTTACCAATATAAGCCATAGAAACTAGAAAGCAAGCAAACTATGCATTGAAAACAGAATGTGTCAAAAAACAGAACAATCTGTAATGATCTGGACAACCACCATACTTATTCAACTCTAAAAATTCTGAAAAAATATGACCACGTGAGAAATTTGTATATTAATCTTCTTCAAAAAGAATCAACTCAAAATCACTCTTCTATTAAAAATGAGAATTTCTCTCGTGAGCGCAAAAGTTTCTGTTTTTTAGCAAGATCAAATCTACTATCACCCAACATGATCCTAAGGCTTTGCTTGGCACTTTATTGAAACAAAAGCTATAAAACATGATTAATACAGTAGAATAATAATGTGAACACACAAAAACAGTAGTTATAAGTGTTGGGTTGTCTCCCAACAAGCGCTTTTCTTTAATGCCTTTTAGCTAGTCACGATGAATTCAATGATGCTCACGTAAAAGATAAGAATTGTAAAATGAAAGAGAGCATCATGAATCACATGGCAAGCACATTTAAGTGTAACCCAATTCCTATGCATAGGGATTTTGTGAGCAAACAATTTATGGGAGAAAGAATCAACTAGCATAGGAAGGCAAAACAAGCAAAACTTCAAAACTTTCAACACATAGAGAGGAAACTTGATATTATTGCAATACCTACAAGCATATGTTCCTCTATCATAGTAATTTTTAGTAGCATCATGAAGGAATTCAACACTATATCCATCACATAAATCAATCTTTTAATGATGCAAAAGCATAGAAATTTTGCTACTCTCCACATAAGCAAATTTATTCTCAAGAATAGTGGTGGGAGTAAACTCAACAAAATAACTATCATGAGATTCAAAATTAAAGTCATGATGACAAGTTTCATGGTTATCATTATTCAATATAGCATACATGTCATCACCATAATCATCATAGATAGCAACTTTGTTATCATAGTCAATTGAAACATCCTCCAAAGTAGTGGATTCATCACTAAATAAAGTCACGGCCTCTCCAAATCCACTTTTTTCAATATAATCATCATAAATAGGAGGGCTAAAAATATTGGGGGGCTAAAAATATCATCTTCATCAAACATAGCATCCCCAAGCTTATGGCTTTACATATCATTAGCATCATGGATATTAAAGAATTCATACAACAACATTGCAATCATGTTCATCATTTATGCCAAACATTTTATAGCATTCTTCTTATAACAATTGAGCACAATTTTCTCTGATCCATCATTTTCATGAAAGACATTATAAAGTTGAACAATATGATGCATCCTTAATTCCATTTTTGTTGTCTTTTACAAAACCGAACTAGTGATAAAGAAGAAACTAAATGATTCGATTGCAAGATCTAAAGATATACCTTCAAGCACTCACCTCCCCGGCAACGGCGCCAGAAAAGATCTTGATGTCTACTACGCAAATTTATTCTTGTAGACTCGTGTTGGGCCTCCAAGCGCAGAATTTTGTAGGACAGTAGCAATTTTCCCTCAAGTGGATGACCTAAGGTTTATCAATCCGTAGGAGATGTAGGATGAAGATGGTCTCTCTCAAACAACCCTGCAACCAAATAATAAAAAGTCTCTTGTGTCCCCAACACACCAAATGCAATGGTAAATTGTATAGGTGCACTAGTTCGGCGAAGAGATGGTGATACAACTGTAATATGGATAATAGATATTGATTTTTGTAATAGTAACAATAAAAAACATCAAGGTAGCAAGTAACAAAAGTGAGCACAAATGGTGTTGCAATGCTTGAAAATGAGGCCTAGGGTCCGTACTTTTGCTAGTGCAATCTCCCAACAATGCTAATATAATTGGATCATATAACCACCCCTCAAAGTGCGATGAAGAATCACTCCAAAGTTCCTATCTAGCGGAGAAGATAAGAATAAATTGTCTGTAGGGTACGAAACCACCTCAAAGCTATTATTTCATTTCGATCTATTCAAGAGTTCGTACTAAAATAACACAAAGCTATTCTTTCTGTTCGATCTATCCTAGAGTTCGTACTAAAATAACACCAAAGCAAATTCATATTCATAATACTCAATCCTACACAAAGAACTTCAAAGAGTGCCCTTCTACCGGAGAAACAAAGACAAGAACGTGCATCAACCCCTATGCATAGATTACCCCAATGTCACCTCGGGAATCCGCAAGTTGAATGCTAAAACACATATCAAGTGAATTAATATGATACCCCATTGTCACCACGAGTATTCAATTGCAAGACATATATCAAGTGTTCTCAAATCCATAAAAGTATTCAATCCAAAGAAATCTCAAAGGGAAAACTCAATTCATCACAACAAGAGAGAGGAAAACACCATATGATCCGACTATATTAACAAACCCGGCGATGCATCAAGATTGTGACATCTCAAGAACACAAGAGAGAGAGAGAGAGAGAGAGAGAGAGAGATTAAACACATAGCTACTAGTACAAACCCTTAGCCCCGAGGGTGGACTACTCACTCTTCACCATGGTGGTCGTCGGGATGATGAAGATGGCCACCAGTGATGATTTCCCCCTCCGACGAAGTGCCGAAAAGGGCTTTAGATTGGATCTCATGGACTACAGAGCCTTGCGGTGGTGGAACTTCTGGTCTAGGTTTACCCCGAGGGTTTTTGGAATATTTATGAAATTATAGGGTAAATAGGGGGTGCGGGAGGCCACCGAGGTGGGCACAACCCACCTGGGCACGCTAGGGGGGCCTGACGCGCCCTGGTGGGTTGTGCCCCCCTTGGGGCACCCCCCTGGTGCAACTCTAGCCCATTGGGTGTCTTCTCGCCCCTAAAAAATCTCCAAAAAATTTCGCGGTGTTTGGACTCCGTTTGATATTGATTTCCTGTGATGTAAAAAACATGCAGAAAACAACAACTAGCTCTTGGCACTATGTCAATAGGTTAGTCCAAAAAAATGATACAAAATGACTATAAAATGATTGTGAAACATCCATGAATGATAATAAAGCAGCATGGAACAATAAAAAATTATAGATACGTTGGAGACGTATCACTCATGTGTTTATACCCTACGTCCCCGATTGTTCGGCTAGGGTGTAAAGGGAGCACCTCTGCGATTGTTACAACCGGGTAATCCGGACCTGTACCTCAGACGGGTGAAGCCAAAAGCTAGCGTTCTTATGGGAATCCTTGGTCGGCGGACAAACGACAAATAGCTTTTTGGCACGTAATCTTTCAATCTCACAGGATAGGCCTAATGTAATCCTATTTCTTAGGATCAAAGCCTAGGCATTCATACATACGCATGCTGACCCAGGGAAAGGAACCCTTAATGGAACAATTCTCTTCGGAAGATGTTTATTACGTTAAATAGTAATATAACATAACTCCCTGAACACAGTTTGTCTGTTCAAGCAATGATGACCGGATCACCTGGTTTTCGAACATACTAAGTGTTTACTACAGGTATAGTATTCAGAAACACTCCAGCACTTGGGCTTCAAAGGTCAAAGCGGAAGGTCTGCCATGACAATCTTTTAATAAATTTGGCCAGAGATAACTTTGATGATAAAGTACATTGTTTCATGGAATCAAACGCCTACTCCTCATCTATACCATCTATAAGACCGTCTAATTTACAGTCTTGTTGTGAAAAATTGACGGTTGTCCTTACTTGGTCATATACCAAGCTCACGGGAATTTCTTGTCCATCCGGTCCTCGAGGTCCAACCCGGGCCATATGATTCGGATCCAGTCCGGTGTAGCGTGTCTTCACCACATCCCATGCTTCTCGAGCACCTTCTCGACATACTGATGCCTTCCACAGTTCAAAACGGTGTCGAGCTCCTTTGAATAAATTTTCCAGTTCCTCCATAATTTCTGGAGGTGAATCGGCTGGCCATAAGGCTTTGGACATATTCTTCATGGATTTCCGAGCTCGCTCGTGTACCTTGGAGAGCTCTCGTAGTAGGTCGCCTTGAAAACCGGACACTTCTCCCTCGGGCCGCCCAGATAACAAACCTACAGGAACAGTTTTGTAAAAACTCTGAATCAAGGGACTATACGAAAGCTAGGTTCAAGGTCATTCTCAATATGTCGCCATTTAGCTTCATGTTCTCTTTCAAGGCATCTGAGAGTTGGGCTCGTATGTCCTTTAGCTCTTCGGCTTGCTTGGTATTTGCATCCCGCAGTTTGTTCTTCTCCTCTATGGTTCGTGTTAATACACGTTGACCAGCGGCCGCTTGTCCTTCGCATGTTTTTTGTCCACCAGAGCAGCCCTTAGCTTCCCTTCCAATTGGTTTGTTGACCCTGCTGCTGTAGTTAAAACAATGTATATTTAACAATCAATGATTGGCATGGGATCATACTTTCCGGACACTATTGTTCTTACCATCAGAGCCCTTCTTGGACCTCTTCGAATCTTCCAATTCGGTGCTGACAGTATTTAACTTGGTCTGGCATTCTTCAAGCTCCTTGGATAATGCATTATTATTTTCCTTGAGTACCTGAGGATATAACGATCCTTAAATCTGTTGGGCCAACTGCTTCAAGTCTTGGGGGCTACTGGCATGTGATTATTGAATCTACACGTTCTTACCCGCATATCCTTTGAAAGCAGGTGAGTGGCTCTGGAAGTCCATCCCGAGCAGCTCGGATATATGCATCCGTAGAACTGAGGGCGTTAAACGCCTCCTCAGTAAAAGTTGGATCGCGCATGGCCTCTTTTCTCCGCTGATGATTCATCGCGCTCTCCACTTCGGAATTGGTAACCGATACATTATCTGAATCCTCTTGGAGTGGACAATCTGTCGTTACACCCGTATCAACCCTAGTCCTTGTGGATGGGTCCGCGGTACCGGATTGGTTGGAGTGGGGCCAGCAGGATCCCCGGACACTGTCCAACGTATGCTCCTCCTAAAATAAGACAAAGCGGAAAATATTACTATCCAGCCTTGCCATCAAGCATATGTTAAAAATTATACCTCTTTGATAAAGGAGGAGGTTCGGTGGTGTCCCCGGTCTTGTTTCGTTTCAAAGACCCGCACTGCGCAAGCGTCGCCTTCCTGGAAGATGCCCTTGATGCAGTACGGCGAGACGAGGCCTGCCCCTTTTGAGCATGAAATAGTGCGGTGGGTGAGGCACGCTAGGAAGGCTCTCTTTGAGGAGGTGTCTCCGGGGTACTTACGTGGGAGGAAGGAAGAAGGCCAAGGTAATCGGCCACAATGGCCACTTCAGTGCCATCATAGCTCGCCTGATAGAAAACTCCATCCTTAAGCTCTATGCATATGTCCGGACCTTCTTCAAATCTGGGATCCATGTCTCGAACATGGTCCTCTGGCTGCGAAATGGGACTATGAATCCCTTCAACCACCATCCTCCACTCCTATTGGAGATAGCCGGATTCAGTTTGGTTAGCATGTCTCAGAAAAGAAATTGAGCAAAACTAACAATCAAAGAAAGACCCGCCCAGTCAATGGAGTTGTACATGGAGAAACCTTCCCGACATTTTAAGTGAAAAAAGTCTTCCTTCTCCCCTTTGTAAAGGTCAGCTAGGATGGCAGCCACGGCGCAGGATTGTCCGGACCTTTGCATAGACAGCGTGAGGCGTCGTCCTGGCCATTATAATGCCACATAGGAAACCCTCTGGATTGAAGCGGCTGAATGCATCACATTATTGAGATTGCCATTACTTCAATTATTGTCATCTCGGAGTGGGCAAGTACTCTGATCTTGCTTACTAATCTTTTAACCTCCGCATTGTCTTCTTCCTTGAGGCTTTGGGGACGCCAGTTGAAGCGTTTATGTAAAGGAGCGTTGGAGAATTCGGGAAGTCCACGCTGGATTGGATCCGGAAGAACAACGTCTTCAATGTAAAACCATTCCGAGGGCCACTCTTTGGATGCCTTCTTTGGAGTGCTGGACAGGTAACCTGTCCCTGCTATGCGCCACACTTTGGCGCCGCCCACCTCGAATATAGATCCCTTTTGGGAGCGGGGGACGAGGCAGAAGAATTTTCGGCATAGCTCGAAATGAGCCTCACAGCCCAGAAATAGTTCACAAAGAGCGACGAAGCCCGCGATATGCAGGATGGAGCCTGGTGTGAGATCGTGCAGTTGGAGACTGTAAAACTCCGGAAATCCCCTGAGGAAAGGATGGATAGGAAATCCTACGCCTCTCAAAAGGAAGGAGACGAAGCACACCCGCTCCTCTCTAGTAGGATTGGGGAAATTTTCCGCCGAGGCTTCGTCGTCGATGGAAGTTAATCCAGCCCGGACAGGGACTAGATCCGCAGGAGGAAGATATACCTGCGTCTGAAGTTTATTCAGATGGGCGTGGGATACTGAATAGCTCTCCTAATCGCCTGCTTGAGGGCCATGAGGGTGTGAGGAAGAACTGGGAGCACCGTCGTTTCGAAGATTTTTCGTGGCAAGCTATAAGGATTTCCGCATGGTGTGGAATGCCATATGAGATTTAGTGTCCTTAAATAGATGCCTTCCTTGTATGGTCAAGGGGTTATTTGTACAAAAATACTGATACGTCTCCAACATATCTATAATTTTTGATTGTTCCATGCTATTATATTATATGTTTTGGATGTTTAATGGGCTTTATTATACACTTTTATATTATTTTTGGGACTAACCGACTAACCCAAAGCCCAGTGCAGATTGCTATTTTTGTGTGCCTATTTAAGTGTTTCGCTGAAAAGGAATATCAAACGGAGTCCAAACGGAATGAAACCTTCGAGAGAGTTATTTTTGGAACAATTGCAACACAGAAGACTTGGAGTGCACGCCAGGAAGCGAACGAGGCGGCCACGAGGGCAGGGGCACGCCCAGGGGGGTAGGCGCCCCCCACCCTCGTGGGCCCCTCGTAGCTCCCCTGACATGCCTCTTCCTCATATATATACCTACTTACCCTGAAAACATCGAGGAGCACCACGAAACCCTCATTCCACCGCCGCAACCTTTTGTACCTATGAGATCCCATCTTGGGGCCTGTTCCGGAGCTCCACCGGAGGGGGCATCAATCACGGAGGGCTTATACATCAACACCGTAGCCTCTCCGATGAGTTGTGAGTAGTTTACCACAGACCTTTGGGTCCATAGTTACTAGCGGGATGGCTTCTTCTCTCTCTTTGGATCTCAATGCAAAGTTCTCCTCGATCTTCTTGGAGATCTATTTGATGTAATTCTTTTTGTAGTGTGTTCGTCGAGATCCGATGAATTGTGAGTTTATGATCAAGATTATCTATGAACAATATTTGATTCTTCTCTGAAATCTTTTATGCATGATTGAAATATCTTTGCAAGTCTCTTCGAATTATCATTTTGGTGTGGCCTACTAGATTGGTAGTTCTTGCAATGGTAGTAGTGCTTAGCTTTGGGTTCAATCTTGCGGTGTCCTTTCCCAGTGATAGCAGGGGCAGCAAGGCACGTATTGTATTGTTGCCATCGAGGGTAAAAAGATGGGGTTTATATCATATTGCTTGAGTTTATCCCTCTACATAATGTCATCTTGCTTAAGGTCTTACTCTGTTCTTATGAACTTAATACTCTAGATGCATTCTGGATAGCGGTTGATGTGTGGAGTAATACTAGTAGATGCAGAATCGTTTCGGTCTACTTGTCACGGACATGATGCCTATATACAATGATCATGCCTAGATATTCTCATAACTATGCGCTTCTCTATCAATTACTCGACAGTAATTCGTACACCCACCTTAGAAATCTGCTATCATGAGAGAAGCCACTAGTGATACCTATGCCCCCCCGGTCTATCTTCCATCATATTAGTTTCCCATCAACTTGCCAATTTATGTCGCCATTGTTTTATTTTGCAATCTTTACTTTCAATCTATAACAAAAATACCAAAAATATTATCTTATCATCTCTATGAGGTCTCACTTTTGCAAGTGGCCGTGAAGGGATTGACAACCCCTTTATCGCGTTGATTGCAAGGTTCTCATTTGTTTGTGTAGGTATGAGGGACTCGCGCGCGGTCTCCTACTGGATTGATACCTTGGTTCTCAGAAACTAAGGGAAATACTTACGCTACTGTGCTGCATCACCCTTTCCTCTTCGAGGGAAAACAACGCAAGCTCGAGAAGTAGCAAGAAGAATTTCTGGCGCCATTGCCGGGGAGATCTACGCAAAAGTCATATACCAAGTACCCATCACAAATTCTTATCCCTCGCATTATATTATTTGCCATTTGCCTCTCATTTTCCTCTCCCCCACTTCACCCTTGCCGTTTTATTCGCCCTTTTTCCGTTCGCCTCTTTTCGCTTGCTTCTTGTTTGCTTGTATGTTGGATTGCTTGTTCGTCACTATGGCTCAAGACAATACCAAATTGTGTGACTTCTCCAATACCAACAATAATGATTTTATTAGCACTCCGATTGCTCCTATTATCGATGTTGAATCTTGTGAGATCAATGCTGCTCTGTTGAATCTTGTCATGAAAGATCAATTCTCTGGCCTTCCTAGTGAAGATGGCGCTACCCATCTAAAGAACTTTGTTGATTTGTGCGATCTGCAAAAGAAGAGAGATACAGATAATGATATTGCCAAATTGAAGCTATTTCCGTTTTCGCTTAGAGACCATGCTAAAACTTGGTTCTCTTCTTTGCCTATAAATAGTATTGATTCATGGAATAAGTGCAAAGATGCCTTTATCTCTAAGTATTTTCCTCCCGCTAAGATTATCTCTCTTAGAAACGATATCATCATGAGCATGTTGCACAAGCTTGGGAGAGGATGAAATTAATGATACATAATTGCCCTACACATGGTTTGAACTTATGGATGATTATACAAAACTTTTATGCTGGCTTGAATTTTGCTTCTAGAAATCTTTTAGATTCGGCCGCGGGGGGCACTTTCATGGAAATCACTTTAGGAGAAGCTACTAAACTCCTAGATAATATTATGGTTAATTACTCTCAATGGCACACTGAAAGATCTACTAGTAAAAAAGTACATGCTATTGAAGAGATTAGTGTTTTGAGTGGAAAGATGGATGAACTTATGAAATTATTTGCTACTAAGAGTGATTCTTCTAATCCTAATGATATGCCTTTGTCCACGTTGATTGCGAATAATAATGAATCTTTGGATGTGAATTTTGTTGGTAGGGATGATTTTCATAACAATGCATATAGAGGAAACTTTAATTCTAGGCCTTTCTCTAGTAATTTCTCTTATAATTATGGTAATTACTACAACAATTCCTATGGAAATTTTAATAAGATACCCTCTGAATTTGAGACTAGTGTTAAAGAATTTATGAATTCACAAAATATTTTCAATGCTTTGCTTGAAGAAAAATTGCTTAAGATTGACGAGTTGGCTGGGAATGTGGATAGAATTTCTCTTGATGTTGATTCTTTGAAACTTAGATCTATTCCACCTAAGCATGATATCAATGAGTCTCTCAAAGCCATGAGAATTTCCATTGATGAGTGCAAAGAAAGAACCGCTAGAATGTGCGCTAAAAGAGATTGTTTTGTGAAAGCGTATTCTTCTAGTTTTCATGATAATAAAGATGAAGATCTGAAAGTGATTGATGTGTCTCCTATTAAATCCTTGTTTTTTAGTATGAATCCTGATAAAGATGGGACTAGAGATGAGTCTACTTTGATTAAAAGGCGTCCCAATGATTCGGAGTTTTTAGATCTTGATGCTAAAACTGTTAAAAGTGGGATTGAAGAGGTCAAAACTTTACATAGCAATGAACCCACTATTTTGGATTTCAAGGGATTTAATTATGATAATTTCTCTTTAATAGATTGTATTTCCTTGTTGCAATATGTCCTAAATTCTCCGCATGCTTATAGTCAAAATAAAGCTTTTACCAAACACATAGTTGATGCTTTAATGCAATCTTATGAAGAAAAACTTGAATTAGAAGTTTCTATTCCTAGAAAACTTTATGATGAGTGGGAACCTAATATTAAAATTAAGATTAAAGATCATGAATGCTATGCTTTGTGTAATTTGGGTGCAAGTGTTTCCACAATTCCAAAAACTTTGTGTGATATGTTAGGTTTCCATGAACTTGATGATTGTTCTTTAAATTTGCATCTTGCGGATTCCACCATTAAGAAACCTATGGGAAGGATTAATGATGTTCTTATTGTTGAAAATTGGAATTATGTGCCCGTAGATTTCATCGTTCTTGATATAGATTGCAATCTTACATGTCCTATTATTCTTGGTAGACCTTTCCTTAGAACGATTGGTGCAATTATTGATATGAAGAAAGGAAATATTAGATTCCAATTTCCATTAAGGAAATGCATGGAACACTTCCCTAGAAATAAAATCAAATCCCCGTATGAATCTATTATGAAAGCCACTTATGGATTGCCTACCAAAGATGGCAATACCTAGATCTATTCTTGTATCATGCCTAGCTAGGGGCGTTAAACGATAGCGCTTGTTGGGAGGCAACCCAATTTTATTTTCTTTGTTTTTGCTTCTGTTTAGCAATAAATAATTCGTCTAGCTTCTGGTTGGATGTGGTTTTGTGTTTTAATTCGTGTTTGTGCCAAGTAGAACCTTCGGGAAGACTTGGGTGAAGTCTTTGCGATCATGCTGTAAAAAACAGAAACTTTAGCGCTCACGAGATTAGCTTATTTTAAGTTGATTCTTTCTGCAGATGATTAATAGACAAATTCCTCACATCCACCAATTTATTTCAGAATTTTTAGAGTTACAGAAGTATTCGAAAGTTACAGATTGCTACAGACTGTTCTATTTTTTGACAGATTCTGTTTTTCGTGTGTTGTTTGCTTATTTTGATGAATCTATGAGTAGTATTGGGGGTATGAATCATAGAGAAGTTGGAATATAGTAGGTTTAACACCAATATGAATAAAGAATGAGTTCATTACAGTACCTTTGAGTGGTGGTTTGTTTTCTTATACTAACGGAGCACACGAGATTTTCTATTAAGTTTTGTGTTATGAAGTTTTCAAGTTTTGGGTAAGGATTTGATGGACTATGGAACAAAGAGTGGCAAGAGCCTAAGCTTGGGGATGCCCAAGGCACCCCAAGGTAAAATTTAAGGAAACCCAAAAGCTTAAGCTTGGGGATGCCCCAGGAAGGCATCCCCTCTTTCGTCTTCATCTATCGGTAACTTTACTCGAGACTATATTTTTATTCACCACATGATATGTGTTTTGCTTGGAGCGTCATGTATGATTTGAGTCTTTGATTTTTAGTTTACCACAATCATCCTTGCTGGGCACACCTTTTGAGAGAGATACACATGAATCAGAATTTATTAGAGTACTCTATGTGCTTCACTTATATCTTTTGAGCTAGATAGTTTTCCTCTAGTGCTTCACTTATATCTTTTAGAGCACGGCGGTGGTTTTATATTGTAGAAATTATTAATCTCTCATGCTTCACTTATATTATTTTGAGAGTCCTTTAGAACAGCATGGTAATTTGCTTTGGTTATAAAATTAGTCCTAATATGATAGGCATCGAAGATGGGTATAGTAAAAACTTTCATAAAAGTGCATTGGATATTATGAGAAGTTTGATACTTGATGATTGTTTTGAGATATGAGGATGGTGATATTAGAGTCATGATAGTGGAGTAATTGTGAATTTGAGAAACACTTGTGTTAAAGTTTGTGATTCCCGTAGCATGCACGTATGGTGAACCGTTATGTGATGAAGTTGGAGCATGATTTATTTATTGATTGTCATCCTTTGTGTGGAGGTCGGGATCGCGCGATGGTTAACTCCTAACAACCCTTCCCCTAGGAGCATGCGTTGAATACTTTGTTTTGATAACTCGTAGATTTTTGCCATAAGTATATACGTTCTTTATGACTAATGTTGAGTCCATGGATTATACGCACTCTCACCCTTCCACCATTGCTAGACTCTCTTGTATCGCGCAACTTTCGCCAGTACCATACACCCACCGTATACCTTCCTCAAAACAGCCACCATACCTACCTATTATGGCATTTCCATAGCCATTCCGAGATATATTGCCATGCAACCTTCCACCGTTCCTTTTATTATGACACGCTTCATCATTGTCATATTGCTATGCATGATCATGTAGTTGACATCGTATTTGTGGCAAAGCCACCGTTCATAATTTTTCATACTTGTCACTCTTGATTCATTGCACATCCCGGTACACCGCCGAAGGCATTCACATAGAGTCATATTTTGTTCTAGCTTCGAGTTGTAAGTAAATAAAAGTGTGATGATCTTCATTACTAGAGCATTGTCCTAGTGAGGAAAGGATGATGGAGACCATGATTCCCCCACAAGTCGGGATGAGACTCCGCATGAAAGAAAAGAAAAAAGAAAAAAAAGAGGCCATAAAAAAAGCGAAAATGCCCAAAGAGAAAAAAAAGAAAAAAAGAAGGAAAAAAATGAGAGAAAAAGAGAGAAGGGACAATGGTACTATCCTTTTTCCGCACGTGTGCTTCAAAGTAGCACCATGATCTTCATGATAGAGAATCTCTTGTTTTGTCACTTTCATATACTAGTGGGAATTTTCATTATAGAACTTGGCTTGTATATTCCAATGACGGGCTTCCTCAAAATGCCCTAGGTCTTCGTGAGCCAGCGAGTTGGATGCACACCCACTTTGTTTCTTTTGTTAAGCTTTCATACACTTATAGCTCTAGTGCATCCGTTGCATGGCAATCCCTACTCACTCACATTGATATCTATTGATGGGCATCTCCATAGCCCATTGATACGCCTAGTTGATGTGAGACTATCTTCCTCTTCTGTCTTCTCCACAACCACCACTCCATTCCACCTATAGTGCTATATCCATGGCTCACGCTCATGTATTGCGTGAAAGTTGAAAAGTTTGAAAAAATTGAAGTGTGAAACAATTGCTTGGCTGAAACGGGGGTTGTGCATGATTTAAATATTTTGTGTGATGAAGATAGAGCATAGCCAGACTATATGATTTTGTAGGGATAACTTTCTTTGGCCATGTTATTTTCAGAAGACATAATTGCTTTGTTAGTATGCTTGAAGTATTGTTATTCTTATGTCAATATTAAACTTTTCTCTTGAACTTTCGGATCAGAACATTCATGCCACAATAAATAAAATTACATTAAGAATTATGTTGGGTAGCATTCCACATCAAAAAATTTGTTTTTATCATTTACCTACTCGAGGACGAGCAGGAATTAAGCTTGGGGATGCTTGATACGTCTCCAACGTATCTATAACTTTTTATTGTTCCATGCTATTATATTATCTGTTTTGGATGTTTAATGGGCTTTATTATACACTTTTATATTGTTTTTGGGACCAACCTACTAACCCAAAGCCCAATGCAGATTGCTGTTTTTTGCTATTTTAGTGTTTCGCAGAAAAGGAATATCAAACGGAGTCCAAACGGAATGAAACCTCCGGGAGAGTTATTTTTGGAACAATTACAACACAAAAGACTTGGAGTACACGCCAGGAAGCGAACGAGGCGGCCACGAGGGCAGGGGTGCGCCCAGGGGGTAGGCGCGCCCCCACCCTCATGGCCCCCTCGTGGCTCCCCTGACATGCCTCTTCCTCCTATATATACCTACGTACCCTGAAAACATCGAGGAGCACCACAAAACCCTAATTCCACCGCTGCAACCTTCTGTACCCGTGAGATCCCATCTTGGGGCCTGTTTCGGAGCTCCACCGGAGGGAGCATCGATCACGGATGGCTTCTACATCAACACCATAGCCTCTCCGATGAGTTGTGAGTAGTTAATCACAGACCTTCGGGTCCATGGTTATTAGCTAGATGTCTTCTTCTCTCTCTTTGGATCTCAATACAAAGTTCTCCTCGATCTTCTTGGAGATCTATTCGATGTAATTCTTTTTGCGGTGTGTTTGTCAAGATCCGATGAATTGTGGGTTTATGATCAAGATTATCTATGAACAATATTTGATTCTTCTCTGAAATCTTTTATGCATGATTTAAATATCTTTGCAAGTCTCTTCGAATTATCAGTTTGCTGTGGCCTACTAGATTGGTAGTTCTCACAATGGGAGAAGTGCTTAGCTTTGGGTTCAATCTTGTGGTGTCCTTTCCCAGTGACAGCAGGGGCGGCAAGGCACATATTGTATTGTTGCCATCGAGGATAAAAAGATGGGGTTTATATCATATTGCTTGAGTTTATCCCTCTACATCATGTCATCTTGCTTAAGGCGTTACTCTATTCTTATGAACTTAATACTCTAGATGCATGCTGGATAGCGGTCGATGTGTGGAGTAATAGTAGTAGATGCATAATCGTTTCGGTCTACTTGTCACGGACGTGATGCCTATATACAATGATCATGCCTAGATATTCTCATAATTATGTGCTTTTCTATCAATTGCTCGACAGTAATTCGTTCACCCACCATAGAAATCTGCTATCATGAGAGAAGCCACTAGTGATACCTATGGCCCCCGGGTCTATCTTCCATCATATTAGTTTCCCGTCAACTTGCCAATTTCTGTCGCTGTTGTTTTATTTTGCAATCTTTACTTTCAATCTATAACCAAAATACCAAAAATATTATCTTATCATCTCTATCAGATCTCACTTTTGCAAGTGGTCGTGAAGGGATTGACAACCCCTTTATCGCGTTGGTTGCAAGGTTCTTATTTGTTTGTGTAGGTACGAGGAACTCGCGCGTGGTCTCCTACTGGATTGATACCTTGGTTCTTAAAAACTGAGGGAAATACTTACGCTACTGTGCTGCATCACCCTTTCCTCTTCGAGGGAAAACAACGCAAGCTCAAGAAGTAGCAAATACCCAAACGATTCACATTCGTTTGACACATGGAAGCCGAGGCGACAGCGGCAAGAAATCGACATGATATAATATTAAATATGTAGCCGAACTATCATCTATTCCGAAGAAGAACCTGCCTTGCAAGACCGAAGACGTGAAGCCGGATACAACCTTGTCATTGAAGGCAAGTTCGGGGGCTACCGAGGGAGACCTGGATTTGGGGGTCCACGAGTGTCCGGTCTACCGAAGCTGGGCCAGACAGATGGGCCGTGAAGATGGAAATAAACTGGCATCTCCCATGTCCGGTTAGGACTCCTGTGTATGTAGAAAGGCAGGATAGATGTTCGGGTGTAATGATTCCTTTCTTCCCAAGTAATCTTTGTAACCCTAGGCCTCCTCCGGTGGATATATAAACCGAAGGGTCTAGTCTGTAGAAGGTAGCTGAATCACAATTGCATAGGCTACACTCCTAGGGTTTTAGCCATTACGATCTCGAGGTAGATAAACTCTTGTAACCCTGTATTCATCAAGATCAATCAAGCATGAAGTAGGGTATTACCTCGATCGAGAGGGCCTGAACCTGGGTAAACATCGTGTCCCCAGTCTCCTGTTATCATCGATCCTTAGACGCACAGCTTGGGCACCCCTACCCGAGATCTACCGGTTTTGACACCGACAGTCGACCTATGATCAAGATGGTTTGGACGATGGTTTCATGCATGGTCAGGTCGGCATGGGCAGCTTCCCACTCGACCCTGAGTTCCCGGAGGACTACGACCTCGAGGAAGAGGATGAAATGTACATTGATGTGGAGCCTTTGTTCGAGGACGGGCTTGTTAACCAAGCCGGCGCGAAGGCGAAGCGCAAAAGGAGGCGGACGAAGGCATACACTTCGTCTGAGGACAAGCTCCTTTGTGAGTGTTGGAGGGACATTGGGAAAGACACCAAGGTTGGCACCGGACAAAAGGCATTGACCTTTTTTTATTTGTGTTCATCGAGAGTACCATGAATGCAAGAAGTTTGCATCGTACCAAATGCAAAGCAAATGTGGGTGGGTGTTCGTCTCGAAGCGAAGGAGGGTGATACAACAAGAGTGCATCAAGTTTTCTGCCACCCTTGAGACCATCAAGGCATGCCCCGTGGGCGGCATCAGCATGCAAGATATGGTATACATGTGCCCCTCTTCATATCCATTTCCGTTTATGCTTGCATGTCCATTTTCCCATATGCTTGCATGCTATTTATTTGTAGGCATTCCAAGCTTTGGAGGTATTCAAGGCCCAACATGAGGGCAAGTCCTTCAACCTCTTCCATTGTTGGATGGTCATCAAGGGGGAGGAGAAGTTCAAGGCGCAATATGACGTCATGGCGCGTGGGG
>LR738712.1:477136989-477294069 GCA_902687465.1 Secale cereale
GGGGCGTGGAGGAGCTCGAGTAGGGCGAAGGCCACAACCGTGGGGAGGACCAGCTCCAAGGAGGACAAGCGCAATGCGGCGTCGATTGCCCTACCTGCAACCGTGGAGGGCATGATGAGCAAGAAGGACAAAAGGGAGGAGAAGCGCCGGCAAGACAAGGAAGTGCAAATGACACCTTCGTGGAGATCCAAAGGAGAAGGCTTGACCTCGAGGCGGAGAAGCAAGCCAAGATACTTCAGATGGAAGCGAAGAAGCAAGTCAAGATGCTGGAGATCGAGGCCATCAATGCCATGAGCAAGACAAAAGAAGTGTCACTCGCTAGCATGATGACGGGGGTGGAGATCATGAAGGTGGACCTGAACACCGTGTCGCCGAGGAAGAGGCCACGGTTCGAGAAGATGCAGTCGGAAATCTCAAGTTTGACGACGAGTGATCTATGGCGGAGAGAGGCATTTTTTTTAATGCCGGCAAGTGTGCTGGCATGACCATGGGCAAGATGGCGTGGTCGAATTCCCGCCCCTTTTTTGTGCTCGCACGTGTGTCGGCCGCTGGCAAGTGCGTGAGCATGAACTTTATGTTGTTTTTTTGAGAGGTTGTCATTGTATGCCGTCCGCTGGTATTGTGTCGGCATGAACTCTGTGCGATGGCCTGAGCGCTGGCATGATCTATAGTCGTGTGTCTTTTAAAATTTATGCGTAGACATGAAATGAATCGTGCGTCAACCACAATTAAAAACACGTCGTACGGCAAGTGGACGACCGATCCATGAAAAAAAGCGAACACATTGGCGCGTTGGAGTTGCTCTGAGGGTCATGGTTAGACATGTGTTGAATACGTAAATTGCTGACCTTGGCGGACACGGGCAGCACGGGGAAGGAATCCAAATTCCAGCCAGCCAATAAATTCCGGACGCGGCACAACTCCAAAACCCCGTGAGTTGAAGTCTATGGTGTGGTGACGCGGCGGCGTTCCCCTCCTCTGGCAAGCACAAGCACACACACGCTGGTGCAGAATGGAGCAGCATCCAGCTGTATCCACTCCACTACCCGCAGAGAGCAGACCCAGACCCTCCTCTCAGCGAGTCCAGAACCTCCTTCAGACTGTCCGAAAACAGTTTTTTTTTTTTTGAAACTAGGCAAAAGATTGTCCGGAAAACAGTGGATCCATCGTTATCGTTACAAGTTAGCAACCCCACTCGTTATTAGGCCTTTTGTATTTACCTCGATGAGTAAGTACGTAGTTAGCACTCAAAGTCATCCGAGTCGAACTACTGAAACCCGAATTGGCTATAGCGGGGTTCAGCACGCAACAGAAGATGCATCATATATAGAGTATAATGCTGGCTGGCAACAGGTTAATAAGGTTAAAAGGGAATGGAACAGTGAGGTGCCACATCTCATGTTGGAGCCGCGAAAGGAAAGGTGGAGGTGGAGCTCCTTTTTCTTCTTTTGCTTCTTCTTCTTTTGATTGAGTGATTGATGTGGGTAAGGCCGAGTTCCTTTGGTAGCAAGGAACGCGCACGGTGATGAATCAGAATGAAGTGGCTACTTACCTTGAGCGATAAGATTTTGCGCCACAGCTCAACGCGCAAAAGTGCATTTATTCATAACCTGATCAAGGCCCCCTACGCTGTACTACTACTGGAATCAATTACGGAAATGTTTTGTCCGTAGTGTATCATTTGAACAGCATTTCCGACACTCAAGTTTCACGTGATTGCTGCAGTGCAGAGATTGCGCAGGCGCATCTGCCCGTTCCATATTAAACGACCCTGTGGAATGCCCTGAAATTATCTACCCCTTTGTTTATCTCTCAGAGAACAACAATAATACAGCAGTCTATTTTTTGCGGATTAATAATAGTCAGGACAGGTGATTGATACTATGATAAACAAACAGGAGAGAACTCTGACAGAGATATGGGCGACCATAAACAAAGACGAATAAATTAAAACCGCTTCTCCTTCCTAGGCCCAAACGAAAGGACCGTGATCAAACAAGAAAATGAAAACAGTTCTCCATCTCCCATCGCTATCCCCGGACCCACCCCAACACAGCGATACCAGTTCCAGTACCACTCCGGCCGGGAGCTCTTTGTTAAGCAAACGGCCAAAGCACCCGGTCCCTAATACACTCCCCCAGACTAAATCCCTCATCCCCACTTCACCTCCTTCCCGGCGCACGCCAAAAACCCACCCTTGACCCTTCCCTTCCCATTCCAAGGCGGCGGCGGCGGCGGCGGCGGAGGCGTGCCTGTGGCATTGCGGGAGCCGCTCATAGACGTTCGAGGTGGTGGTGGGATCTGCGGGATCGGGCGGGCGGGCAGGCGGGAGGCGAGATGAGCATGTACGGGAGGGACCCGTGGGGCGGCCCGCTCGAGATATGCCACGACTCGGCCACGGACGACGACCGGAGCCGGAACCTCGACCTCGACCGGGCGGCGCTCTCGCGGACGCTCGACGAGACGCAGCAGAGCTGGCTGCTCGCGGGGCCCGGCGACCAGGGCCGCAAGAAGAAGAGGTACGTCGACCTCGGATGCCTCCTCGTCAGCCGCAAGCTCTTCCTCTGGACGCTCGGCCTGCTCCTCGCCGCCGCCGCGCTCGCGGGGATCGCCGCGGGGATAGCCAAGGCCGTTCCCAGGCACCAGACCCCGCCCACGCCGCCGGACCAGTTCACACTCGCGCTGCGTAAGGCGCTCATGTTCTTCAATGCCCAGAAATGTCAGTGCCCCTCTGCTGTCTTCTGCCCTTCATTTTCGGTTTCAAGGATTAGGTTTTGATGCTTTTCGACCCAGCGGATGCTCTTTTGGTAATTGTTCCGGACCGGAGTTTTGGTTCTGATTTACTGCGCCGAACCTCAAATGCGAGACTTTCTTTATGCTGTTTCTGGTGGTTTTGTAGATGTAAATTCATCATTTAGGGGTTCCTTGCTCGTAGCTTAGTTTTCTCTGTTCCGTACCTGAATGGGGGAGGACAGTTGCCCTTAAACCCTCCCACCCACCAGATCAGATTTTCAAGAATAATTCTCTCAATTAAAAATATATTTGTTTATTTGATTGATCTGTTTGATCTGATTTTTTTTTCATCTGTTTGTTCTGCAAAATTTCTGCAGCTGGGAAGCTGCCGAAGCACAACAATGTACCATGGCGCGGTGACTCGTGCCTCAAGGACGGACGCTCCGGCGAAACAGTCCGGCGAGACCTCTCTGGTGGCTACTATGATGGCGGAAGCGCTATGAAATTCAACTTCCCATCTGCTTTCTCCATGACCCTCCTCAGCTGGAGCGTCATCGAGTACAATGCTAAGTACGAGGCTGCTGGGGAACTTGGCCATGTCCGTGACACAATTAAGTGGGGGGCCGACTACCTATTGAAGACCTTCAACTCCACGGCACATTCAATTGATCGCTTGGTTGCGCAGGTAAAAGCAACTCTGGATGGACACGAAGTTCTTGCCACTCGTTCATTGCTAATGTGAATTTTGTTTGAGGGTGCAGGTGGGTAGTGCTGCAATGTCACCCGGTTCAAGTCTGCCCAATGATCATTATTGTTGGATGAGGCCAGAGGACATCGACTACCCACGTCCAGTCACCGAGTGCCACACTTGCCCTGATCTTGGTGCTGAGATGGCTGCAGCATTGGCCGCAGCATCCATTGTTTTCAAGGATAACAGGGCTTACTCCCACAAGCTGTTACACGGTGCTACCACCGTCTGGGACTTTGCAAGGAAGGGAGGTAGTCGTACAGTATATAGCCTACCCGGGTCAGATGCTGCAAAGTTCTACAATTCAACCGGTTACTGGGATGAATATATGTGGGGTGGTTCGTGGATGTACCTCGCAACTGGCAATTCATCATACCTGCAGTTCGCAACGAGTGCCGAGCTTGCAAATCATGCTCACGTTTATTCTCGTCCCGCAAACTATGGGGTGTTCAGCTGGGATAATAAGCTCCCTGGTGCACAGGTAAATATACCAGTGTATCTTGGTTTCGTTTAATTCTCGGGACATTCCCCATGCTGACCCATTGGCATTTTAGTTTGCAATGCATGATAGTACTTGTCAAGTAAACTCCATGTCTAACACGCTGACCGTCAGGATATAGTATTATTGGCTGAATGACCAAATTTCTTTATAATATCTTACCCAGCTTACCTGCTGCAGTAGTAAAGCGTGTAGTCAACTTGTCCTACCATGTGATAAGCATTAATGCTGCCTAAGTACAGGGCACGCAGAAAAGGTTTCCTGCTTGGTGAATATACCAAGGATTTTGTTGAAACCATGTCATTTGTCATGTTTTCATCTTCTGTACTTTGGAATTCTTATCCTTGAAAATGAAAACAGCCTTCAGCATGGAATCTACATTTTGGGTTACCTAGTTGAGAAACTCACTTGTTATTGGCAGAATCTAATGTATATGCTTGTAAAGAACCATGTGACAATCCAAGCAAACCACTGTCAATTAGCTATACAATAGGATTTCATAAAAAACACTATATGACAGGTTTCAGTTTAGGTGTCATAGAGCATGTTAGCGTTGCTTTGTAGAAGAATTTAGGGCTAAAAGTTTTTGTATTACCATGTGCCCTAGCTTGCAAAATGAAAGTTATATTAATAATTAATGTGACTTACCTTTACTTATTTTGCATTGTTTGGCATTCCAGGTTCTTCTGAGCCGGTTAAGGCTCTTCTTGAGTCCTGGGTATCCATATGAAGAGATGTTAAGGACATACCACAATCAAACCAGCATCATCATGTGCTCTTACCTTCCAAATTTTAGATCTTTCAACAGAACAAAAGGTTTGAACTCGCAACTTGCTAAAAACAAATACATGATCACCTATTGAATTCATTGGACAGTGTACTGAATTTTCTTGCATTACAGGTGGTTTGATACAGTTGAATCACGGGCAGCCACAACCACTCCAGTATGTAGTCAATGCTGCATTCCTTGCTTCTCTGTTCAGTGACTATCTTGAGGCTGCAGATACCCCTGGGTGGTATTGTGGCCCCCATTTCTATTCCATCGAGGTTCTTCGCAGTTTTGCAAGGACTCAGGTAGGTTTCTATCATTTGAATATCTGAACATGTTTTTGATCTGGTATAATAGTAATCTGGGCCGCTGGTTCTAATTTACTACATGTGTCAGATGGAGTACATCTTGGGCAAAAATCCTTTGAAGATGAGCTATGTGGTTGGGCACGGAAAGCATTACCCTAAGCATGTTCATCACCGTGGTGCGTCGATCCCGAAGAAGAAAGGTGTTCACCCTGGCTGCAAAGGGGGTTGGACGTGGAGGGACACCAAGAAGCCCAACCCTCACATCCTTGTTGGAGCCATGGCGGCCGGCCCTGATCGCCATGACGGCTTCAAAGACGTCCGGAAGAACCGCAACTACACAGAACCAACCCTAGCGGGCAACGCTGGTCTAGTCGCAGCATTGGTAGCTTTGTCGGGTGAAGGCCATGGAGTGGACAAGAACACCATGTTCTCTGCTGTGCCGCCAATGTTCCCTTCGCCGCCGCCTCCTCCAGCACCATGGAAGCCATAATGGCTGGGTGTTTTAGAGCAGTGGAGACGATGACGTAACCGTTTATTTTTATTTATTTTAGTGTAGTATCATCACCATGCCATGTTGTTTGCTATGCAAGGACTACTATGTTCCCTTCGCCGCCGCCTCCTCCAGCACCATGGAAGCCATAATGGCTGGGTGTTTTAGAGCAGTGGAGACGATGACGTAACCGTTTATTTTTATTTATTTTAGTGTAGTATCATCACCATGCCATGTTGTTTGCTATGCAAGGACTACTATGTTGAACGAAATGCATAATGGCCTAAGTTAGTACTAGTAGTTTCTCTCGTGTGCCTGTAGTAGCTGTGGGAAGTGGGTACATATATATGTCTGACGCCATTGTCGTCTTGAAGCAGCGAAAGGATGCACAATTATTCCCTCTGATCTACTCCCTCCGTTCCAAATTACTCGTCTTTGAACTACTCGTCGTTGTTTTAGTTCAAAGACGAGTAATTTGGAACGGAGGGAGTATATCTGTACTTCGTAGACATCAAAAAATTTACAATGATCCATGGAAAAAAATCGGCTTCACATCACGAAACTGAAGTAAATTTGCCCGTTGCAAGTTCAGTTTTAAAACCACGTGTTCGTGCCCTGAGGCAGCCGCTCGTGTCCACATGACCAGTTGTAACTCGAGCTGCATGTTCAATATGAAGAGAGCTCTCCAGTGAGGTTCATAATGGCTTAAAGCCTTAAACAATGACATTGCGTTTTAGAGACATTATAAACCTAGAGCTCAAGAGGGCATATTTGTTGGTTATCAGACTTCAGAACAATGCACAACGCCAGAGGCCGTGCTGAAATAACAATGAGCACCGAACCATAGAGGAAATATCATGTGCTTCCGTGATACAAGGTCACGTCGGTAGATGGATCTACGGGCGGAGCTTCTGGACCTACGCATAATTATTAGACTTCTAGTTTTTTTTAGGAAATTTGCCAGAGCTCCTCAGATGACCATTGGATCTCAAATCCAATGGCCGAGCTCACACGGAAGCGTGGGAGGCTAAGGGAGCACGTGATATTCCCCCTCGGACCACAAAACCACGACGTGAGGGAATGTAAAAAGAAATGGTACCGCTCCACTGGCCGCTCCTACAGATCCCATCCTATGCGTACACGACGACATATGTCGCCACTCGTTCCAGCGTTACATCGCGCGTCGCGTGCTCTTTGGGCTCGGCTCGTTCGCTCCTCCAGGCTCGGCACCAATATCCACACCCGACAACTACTCGACTCACATAATCCCATATCGGTTGTACACACGAGCTACCGATCGATGTTAATAGGTCATGATCGCATCTTCTCACGCTCCGATCCCATCTTCTCCAGTACTCTCGCAACGCGGCCTTGGCAAACGACCCATATGATCTCCAAAGCCCGACCAACTTTGACACCGCCTCCCACGGACATGCCCACGTCTTCCTCAGCCCCTCCTCCACAGCGTTGGACAAGCCGGTGTAGTCCTTTCTCTCCCCCCCCCCCCCCCGCCAGCTCGTCCCCTGCGTACTTCCTCCATGGCTTCAACCTCCTCCAAGGACCGTCTCTCTCTAATTTATCAATGTTTGAATTGTTACACTCTAATGTATCTGTCTAATTTGCATGCAGTGTCTGCAACAATAACATTCATGCTTGTTAGAGAAACTCTAACAAATGTGTCGTATCAACCCAATCGCCATAATAATCGCCCATATGGCAAATACGGTCAAATAGGGCGTTCTATCAAAGTCACCATACGCCCCTCAGACCACATAATTTTTGGAGGCCACTCCAAATAGAGCATGCGAGCCTCTATATTTAAAGGCTAAGGGATGCTGATATGGAGAGACCATCAAACACACTGCTCGTGAGGGAGGAAAGTTTCAGCCCAACATCTTTCTCATGCACCTAGCCCGTTGGAGTGGTTGTTTGGACCAAGTGAGAAACGCGCCTCCAAGTGGTGTCACGATTGATGACTATGTGAGTTTGTTGAACATATTTGTGACTTTGTTTGCTTTAATGACAATTTGAGCTCACACTTGCCTCTATTCCAATTGTAGGATCGCAATGCACATGAAAGTTTCAAGCAAAGCATGAAAGACAAGCCATTTGTGCTCCAACATTGTTGGAACTTGCTTCAAGGAAGTGAGAAATGGAGGCTAAGGGATCAAGAAGCTTCACCAGAGAAAGGTGCACTCGTTAACTTGGAAGACGATGATGATAGTTATGATGCACCAAGGGGGGGGGGATAAGAACAAGCCCGATGGAAGAAAGTTGGGCAAAGATGGGGTGAATAGGTGGGCCGAGGCATCTAGCTTGCGGGAGCAAATTAGTGAAATGGTGAAGGTCAAGGAAACCATGCTGGAGAAGCCTTTGGAAACCAAAGTGGCCTTGGCCGAGAAGAAGAACCAACCAAATGAGGCAAATTGGGAGAGGATATGTGCCCTCGAGGAGCGCAAGACCGCTCTTGAAGAGCAAAAGAGGAGGGACGAGAAGACCACCAAGGAGGATCTGTTCTTGATTATGAATCCGAATGACATGGAGAACCAATGGAAATGGATTTTGGGGAGTTGAAAAGAATGGGGATCATGTTTCGGAGGAGGCAAGGGCCTCAATATCTTATGGCCGCTGGTGGTGGTATTGTCAATGGAGATGGTGGTGTTGGTGCTTTCTGAAGAAAGTATGTGAAGGAAATATGCCCTAGAGGCAATAATAAAGTTGCTATTTGTATTTCCTTATATATCATGATAAATGTCTTTTATTCATGCTATAATTGTATTAACCGAAAACCTGATACATGTGTGAATACATAGACGAAACACCAAGTTCCTAGTAAGCCTCTACTGGACTAGCTCGTTAATCAAAGATGGTTGTGTTTCCTAACCATAGACATGTGTTGTCATTTGATGAATGGGATCACATCATTAGGAGAATGATGTGATGGACATGACCCATCCGTTAGCTTAGCATAATGATCATTTAGTTTTATTGCTATTGCTTTCATCACGACTTATACATGTTCCTCTGACTATGAGATTATGCAACTCCCGAATACCGGAGGAACACCTTGTGTGCTATCAAACGTCACAACGTAACTAGGTGATTATAAATATGCTCTACAGGTGTTTCTCAAGGTGTTTGTTGAGTTGGCATAGATCGTGATTAGGATTTGTCACTCCGTGTATCGAAGAGGTTTCTCTGGCTCTCTCGGTAATGCACACCACTATAAGCCTTGAAGTAATGTGACTAATGAGTTAGTTACGGGATGATGCATTACAGAACGAGTAAAGAGACTTGCCAGTAACAAGATTGAACTAGGTATGATGATACCGACGATCGAATCTTGGGCAAGTAACATACCGATAATAAAGGGAATGACGTATGTTCTTATGCGGTTTGACCGCCAAAGATCTTCGTTGTAATGCCCAGGATGGGACTATACCTCCTACGTGTCGAGGCACGACTTAAAGGTATAAGCCCATCCTAGAATGATCTCAAGTTTGGTATCTTTGCACGACTCATGTAAAAGAGGGATTAAATTGCAAAAGGAGATAGTTGGCTTACACTCGCCACTTCACACAATACAATACATAAGCAATACATCATTCAAAACATCACAACCCGACTACGGGCTAAGATCCAAAGAAAGATACCAAAACAACATAAAGCCACAGGTCAGGATCGAATCCTAGTAGAAACCACTACTAAACGTCGAAAACGTCACAAGCATACGGCCAAACTCTTCATCGAACTCCCGGAAGTACTGAACCATCTCCTGCATCAAACTCGGCTGAACCTGCATCTGGTGTGGTGAAGTAACTGTGAGCCACAGAGGACTCAGCAATCCCGTTCCCGGGTAACACGACTATTTAAGCCTTGGGTGAGGACAAGGCTGAAGAAAGAACAAGAGGTGAAGGAACAACAAGAGTCTGCAGCAGCAACTAGCACTAGCTTACGTAATAGAGAGCGAGAAGAGAAGTGCCTCGGTCGAAAGATGATCACGAAGTGATCCTAGCTACAACACGTCAAACATAACCCCACCGTGTTCATCTCCCGAATCCCTTTCGGAAAATGACAGTCACGGTACACACGCTGGTAGTGTATTGAAACATTGTGTCAAGTTATCTACAACCGGATATTAACAAGCTCCCATCTGCCACATAACCGCGGGCACGGCTTTCGAAAGTTCATAACCCTGCAGGGGTGTTCCAACAAGCCCACGATCCGCGGAGTCGCAACTCCAAGGTGGGAAGACCCGAGTATTCTCGGAATCCCGTGCTCAAGTTAAACCGAACTAAGGTAAGGCTAATCCAGCAAATCCTCCCGGCGTGTCGACACCCTGATAGTAGCCGCGCGTATCTAAGTCTCAGGACACGACCGGATGGGCGATGCTACATGACCCAATCCTCGAGTTTCCCCGTGGTGGTTCCCGCAGGCTCCCCGTTTGGGACCAACACCATCAGCACTGCCCCCCCTGCTATGTAGAATTAGGAATCCCCGAGGGAGCGACCCCCTATGCAAATTTAATTAATTAATTAAGTTGTTATTATGAGGCAAATAGTACCAAATGTTGGGACTTGCTGGAAAAGACTTAGCACTTAGCGGTTTATCAAGGGGGTCCCATACACCCCAACCGTGTTAGGAACGCATAATCAAGGAACATAACACCGGTTTATACGGTTCCTAACGGCATGAGTGGAACAAAACACCAAGCAAAAGGCTTAGCCTTCCACCCTTGCCAATATATAGATGATTTCATTTTTAAGCATATATATAGTGTGATATAACCCAACCAAACTTCAACATGAAGCGAGCATCTTCAATCTTCACCTGCAACTAACAATGCTATAAGAGGGGCTGAGCGAAGCGTACTTAGCCAAGCAACGGTTTGCATAGGTAGGGTGGTTAAACAGGTTCATGGTTTCAAGTAGGAGGCTGACAAGAAAGACATGGGCATCGAGGCAAAACTATAGAGCGAAACTACTAGCAATAGGCAAAGATAGTAATGTTATCGGGGTTCGGTCATCTTGCCTGGAATTCCACAAGGGAGAAGAACGGATCCATGAAGTAGACGGAGCAACACAGACGAGAGAATCCTCACAACTCCGGAACGAAACCGAAGCTAACAAGAGAAGCAACCGGAAAGAAGCAAACAACACGGTAAACACACAAGCATAAACATGGCATACGATGCAGATCCAAGCATGATGCATGTCCGGTTTAATTATGCATGGCATGGCAAAGTGCACAAACAAAACTACAAGTTAAGTGGAGCTCAATATGCAACGAGTTGCATATTGACGAAACACCACATTAATTTTTTAATTGACTCTCGTTTATTTACAAGACAAGATTAAATGTTTTTAACATGGCAAGAGGTGAAGCAAAAACAAACTACACTATTTAGGCATTTTAAATGAGGCCGGAAAATAACAACAACATATCCGGATAATCCCCATGAGCATGTTTAATAATTATAAAGCAACAACAATTAAACATTTTTAGTGTTGTTAACATGATGCGGATGACATGATCAAGTTTATGCAATTATTAAAAGGTTGACTTTAAAGAGATAAGAAGTATTGTCACCGTGGTGGAAGAAAGGGTGCCACGGCAACGATCCGAAAATGATGCAAGGCAACATCTCGGTTCCGGTAACTCGTTGAGAGTCCGGTGCAAAAGGAAAGATGGCGTGAGCGAGTCAAACGAGAAGAAAGGTGGGGCGATCCCGTCACCGGGCTCCCACGGGTCGGCGACGAGGCAACCGAGGAACACGACAAGGATGAAACGGGCACGAAGCACACACGGGAAACATTTCATACAACACATGCAAGCATCACACGGGTCATCGTCTCGGGTTATTCCTTCGAAACACTCGTTTCGGGACGGTTCGAGATCGTAGAGGAAGGAGTCGTTCTCGCGAGTCGTAGAGGAAGTAGTGGTTCACGTTTCCAAAGAGGAAGTAGTTGTTCACGGGTCTTCGGCGACGGTAGACGTTCACGTTACGTGTCGTGGTACTTGCGACGTCGGGATACACGGGATCTCCATGTGTAGTCGAACTTGACGCATCCGAAGGGGTACTTGACGCGTCGTGTAGTGTCGTCGTGTAGGCGTTCCCGTTCGTAGATGTACTTGTCATCGTAGTCGTTCGGTCGTCGTGGTACTTGTCATAAGGCCGCCGTCCCGCAGCGCTGCGCCCTTCTCCTCCATTCCTCCTGGCCCATCTCCAGCCGCCCAGCCTTCCCTTCCCAGCCGTCTCTCCCTCTTGGGCCTCCTCCTCCCAGCAGGCCCATCAGGCCAGAGGCCAGCCCGACCGCACCACCGAACCCTAGCGTTGCCCTCGCTCCTCTCATCTCCCTCGTCCGCCGCCAGTGCCTCGCTTCCTCGTCCCGATCTCCTTTTCCCCTCGTCCCGCAGCTCTCTTCTCCCTCGATCTCCTCTGGCCATCGCCCGCATCGCCAGGCCGCAGCGCCCTTCGCCTCCCTCCACCTACCGCACTTCAGCTGCCGCCTTCCCTCTTCTCCGCGAACCGGCCGCCTCGGCCCCGCTTCCTCCCTCGACCGCGCCACCGGCCCGCGGCCTCCTCCGCGCAGGCAACGGCCCCGCCGGCCAGGCCCTCGCCTCCAGCGGCCCGCGCCGTCGTCCACCGGCGCCCGACGCGCCCGGCCTCCAGGCTCCAGCCGGCCAGGCCCGCCTCCCTCCGGTCCCTTCCTCACCTCGCCTTGGAGCCCCGCTGGCTGCCTCCGCGCCAGCGACGTCCAGTGCGCAGGCCGCCGTCCTGCTGCCTCCACCGTCCCGCAGCACACTCCGGCCAGCCAGGTCGAAGGCCTGCGCCTCTGCCCGTCCTCCAGCCTCCAGGCCACGAGGCCGCAGCCCGCGCGCGCCTCCCTCCCTCCGGGCCTCCCTTCTCCGAGCTTCGCGCCGCGACACTGCAGAGCCTGAAGCCAGCGACGCCGTGGCCAGTTCCCGCCTCGTCGTCGTCCAGCTCCGGGTCCAACGCCCGTGGCCTCGTCGCCCCTTTGCTGCTGCCGTTTTGTTTTTGTTTTGTGTTGCTTGTGTTGTTGACCTTGACAGAGAACCATGTACGCCTACACGCCAAAGACCGCAACGACCCGAACATCTACGGAAAAACGAACATGTACCACTACCGTCACTGGAAGCGCCAAGTACCACGACGACCCTCGAAGAGCTCGGATCCGTCAAGTTACACTACCGTCGCCGAGACCAAGTTCCACTACGTCCACGACGACCTTATGACAAGTACCACGACGACCGAACGACTACGATGACAAGTACATCTACGAACGGGAACGCCTACACGACGACACTACACGACGCGTCAAGTACCCCTTCGGATGTGTCAAGTTCGACTACACATGGAGATCCCGTGTACCCCGACGTCGCAAGTACCACGACACGTAACGTGAACGTCTACCGTCGCCGAAGACCCGTGAACAACTACTTCCTCTTCGGAAACGTGAACCACTACTTCCTCTACGACTCGCGAGAACGACTCCTTCCTCTACGATCTCGAACCGTCCCGAAACGAGTGTTTCGAAGGTATAACCCGAGACGATGACCCGTGTGATGCTTGCTTGTGTTGTATGAAATGTTTCCCGTGTGTGCTTCGTGCCCGTTTCATCCTTGTCTTGTTCCTTGGTTGCCTCGTCGCCGACCCGTGGGAGCCCGGTGACGGGATCGCCCACCTTTCTTCTCGTTTGACTTGCTCACGCCATCTTTCCTTTTGCACCGGACTCTCAACGAGTTACCGGAACGGAGATGTTGCCTTGCATCATTTTCGGATCATTGCCGTGGCACCCTTTCTTCCACCACGATGACAATACTTCTTATCTCTTTAAAGTCAACCTTTTAATAATTGCATAAACTTGATCATGTCATCCGCATCATGTTAACAACACTAAAAATGTTTAATTGTTGTTGCTTTACAATTATTAAACATGCTCATGGGGATTTTCCGGATATGTTGTTGTTATTTTCCGGCCTCATTTAAAATGCCTAAATAGTGTAGTTTGTTTTTGCTTCACCTCTTGCCATGTTAAAAACATTTAATCTTGTCTTGTAAATAAACGAGAGTCAATTAAATAATTAATGTGGTGTTTCGTCAATATGCAACTCGTTGCATATTGAGCTCCACTTAACTTGTAGTTTTGTTTGTGCACTTTGCCATGCCATGCATAATTAAACCGGACATGCATCATGCTTGGATCTGCATCGTATGCCATGTTTATGCTTGTGTGTTTACCGTGTTGTTTGCTTCTTTCCGGTTGCTTCTCTTGTTAGCTTCGGTTTCGTTCCGGAGTTGTGAGGATTCTCTCGTCTGTGTTGCTCCGTCTACTTCATGGATCCGTTCTTCTCCCTTGTGGAATTCCAGGCAAGATGACCGAACCCCGATAACATTACTATCTTTTCCTATTGCTAGTAGTTCCGCTCTATAGTTTTGCCTCGATGCCCATGTCTTTCTTGTCAGCCTCCTACTTGAAACCATGAACCTGTTTAACCACCCTACCTATGCAAACCGTTGCTTGGCTAAGTACGCATCGCTCAGCCCCTCTTATAACATTGTTAGTTGCAGGTGAAGATTGAAGATGCTCGCTTCATGTTGAAGTTTGGTTGGGTTATATCACACTATATATATGCTTAAAAATGAAATCATCTATATATTGGCAAGGGTGGAAGGCTAAGCCTTTTGCTTGGTGTTTTGTTCCACTCATGCCGTTAGGAACCGTATAAACCGGTGTTATGTTCCTTGATTATGCGTTCCTAACACGGTTGGGGTGTATGGGACCCCCTTGATAAACCGCTAAGTGCTAAGTCTTTTCCAGCAAGTCCCAACATTTGGTACTATTTGCCTCATAATAACAACTTAATTAATTAATTAAATTTGCATAGGGGGTCGCTCCCTCGGGGATTCCTAATTCTACATAGCAGGGGGGCCAGTGCTGATGGTGTTGGTCCCAAACGGGGAGCCTGCGGGAACCACCGCGGGGAAACTCGAGGATTGGGTTCTGTAGCATCGCCCATCCGGTCGTGTCGTGAGACTTAGATACGCGCGGCTACTATCAGGGTGTCGACACGCCGGGAGGATTTGCTGGATTAGCCTTACCTTAGTTCGGTTTAACTTGAGCACGGGATTCCGAGAATACTCGGGTCTTCCCACCTTGGAGTTGCGACTCCGCGGATCGTGGGCTTGTAATGGGTCAAGTTGGAACACCCCTGCAGGGTTATGAACTTTCGAAAGCCGTGCCCACGGTTATGTGGCAGATGGGAGCTTGTTAATATCCGGTTGTAGATAACTTGACACAATGTTTCAATACACTACCAGCGTGTGTACCGTGACTGTCATTTTCCGAAAGGGATTCGGGAGATGAACACGGTGGGGTTATGTTTGACGTGTTGTAGCTAGGATCACTTCGTGATCATCTTTCGACCGAGGCACTTCTCTTCTCGCTCTCTATTACGTAAGCTAGTGCTAGTTGCTGCTGCAGACTCTTGTTGTTCCTTCACCTCTTGTTCTTTCTTCAGCCTTGTCCTCACCCAAGGCTTAAATAGTCGTGTTACCCGGGAATGGGATTGCTGAGTCCTCTGTGGCTCACAGTTACTTCACCACACCAGATGCAGGTTCAGCCGAGTTTGATGCAGGAGATGGTTCAGTACTTCCAGGAGTTCGATGAAGAGTTTGGCCGTATGCTTGTGACGTTTTCGACGTTCAGTAGTGGTTTCTACTAGGATTCGATCCTGACCTGTGGCTTTATGTTGTTTTGGTATCTTTCTTTGGATCTTCGCCCGTAGTCGGGTTGTGATGTTTTGAATGATGTATTGCTTATGTATTGTATTGTGTGAAGTGGCGAGTGTAAGCCAACTATCTCCTTTTGCAATTTAATCCCTCTTTTACATGAGTCGTGCAAAGATACCAAACTTGAGATCATTCTAGGATGGGCTTATACCTTTAAGTCGTGCCTCGACACGTAGGAGGTATAGTCCCATCCTGGGCATTACATTCGTAGAATATGTAGGAGCCAATATGAGCATCCAAATTCCGCTATTGGTTATTAACCGGAGATGTGTCTCAGTCATGTCTACATAGTTCTCGAACCCGTAGGGTCTGGACGCTTAACGTCGATGACGATTTGTATTATGAGTTATGTGTTTTGGTGACCAAAGTTTGTTCGGAGTCCCGGATGAGATCACAGACATGACGAACAGTCTCTAATTGGTCGATAGGTAAAGATTCATATATTGGAAGGTTGTATACGGATACCAGAATGGTTCCGGAAAGGTTCGGGGATTTATCGGAGTACCGAGAGGCTATCGGAATCCCCCGGGAAGTTATTGGGCCTTAGTGCAGAAGAGGAGGCAGGCCACAAGAGGTGGCGCGTGCCCTCCCCCTTGCCCAAACCGAATTGGACTAGGGGTGGGGGCGCGACCCCCTTTCCTTCTCCTCTCCCCGTCTCCTCTTTCCCCCTCTCCGTTGGAAGGAAGGGGGGGGGGGATCCTACTAGGAACGGAGTCCTAGTAGGACCCCCACGGCACGCCATCCCTAGGGCCGGCCTCCTCCTCCTCCCCTCCTTTATATACGTGGGCAGGGGCACCCCAAAGGCACAACAGTTGCTTCTTAGCCGTGTGTGGTGCCCCCTCCATAGTTTACTCCTCAGGTCCTAGTGTCGTAGTACTTAGGCGAAGCCCTGCGCGGATCACATCACCAACACCGTCGCCACGCCGTCGTGCTGACGGAACTCTCCCTCGACCCTCTACTGTATCAAGAGCTCGAGGGACGTCATCGAGCTGAACGTGTGCCGAACACGGAGGTACCGTACGTTCGGTACTTGGATCGGTTGGATCGTGAAGATGTTCGACTACATCAACCGCGTTAATACAACGCTTCTGCTTTCGGTCTACGAGGGTACGTAGACACACTCTTCCCATCTCATTGCTATGCATCTCCTAGATAGATCTTGCGTGATCGGAGGAATTGTTTTGAAATTGCATGCTACATTCCCATCAGTGGCATCAAAGCCAGGTCTATGCGTAGATGATATGCATGAGTAGAACACAAAGAGTTGTGGGAGATAATAGTCATACTGCTTACCACCAACGTCTTACTTTGATTCGGTGGTATTGTTGGATGAAGCGGCCCGAACCGACATTACATGACCGCGTTCATGAGACTGGTTCTACCGACGTGCTTTGCACACAGGTGGCTGGCGGGTGTCCAACTTTAGTTGAATCGAGTTTGACTACGGCCGGTCCTTGTTGAAGGTTAAAAGAACACAGTTGATGAAAAATCATTGTGGTTTTGATGCGTAGGTAAGAACGGTTCTTGCTAGAAGCCCATAGCAGCCACGTAAAACTTGCAACAACAAAGTAGAGGACGTCTAACTTGTTTTTGCAGGGCATGTTGTGATGTGATATGGTCAAGACGTGATGAGTTATAAGTTATTGTATGAGATGATCATGTTTTGTAAATTATCGGCAACCGACAGGAGCCTTATGGTTGTCTCTTTATTGTATGAATTGCGAATTCCATGTAGTTGCTTTACTTTATCACTATGAGTTAGCGATAGTAGTAGAAGCAATAGTTGGCGAGACGACCACGACGCTACGATGAAGATCATGGTGTCAAGCCGGTGACGATGGAGATAATGACGATGCTTTGGAGATGGAGATCAAAAGCACAAGATGACGATGGCCATATCATGTCACATATTTTTGATTGCATGTGATATTTATCTTTTAAGCATCTTATTTTGCTTAGAACGACGATAGCATTATAAGATGATCCCTTACAAAATTTCAAGGTACACGTGTTCTCCCTGAGTATGCACCATTGCGACAGTTCGTCGTGCCGAGACACCACGTGATGATCGGGTGTGATAAGCTGTACGTTCACATACAACGGGTTTAAGATAGTTTTGCACGTGCAGAATACTCGGGTTAAACTTGACGAGCCTAGTATGTATAGACATGGCCTCGGAACACTGGAGATCGAAAGGTCGAGCGTGAATCATATGATAGATATGATCAACATAAGATGTTCACCATTGAAAACTACTCCATCTCACGTGATGATCAGACATGGTTTAGTTGGTTTGGATCACGTGATCATTTAGATGACTTGATGGATGTCTATCTAAGTGGGAGTTCTTTAGTAATATGATTAATTGAACTTAATTTATCTTGAACTTAGTCCTGATAGTTTTTGTATATCTATGTTGTAGATCAATGGCCCGTGCTATCGTTCCCTTGAATTTTAATGCGTTCCTAGAGAAAGCTAAGTTGAAAGATGATGGTAACAACTACACGGACTGGGTCCGTAACTTGAGGAGTATCCTCATTGTTGCACAGAAGAATTATGTCGTTAAAGCACCGCTAGGTGAAAGGCCTGCTGCACGAGCAACTCCTGATGTTATGAACGTCTGGCAAGCTCGATCATGACTACTTGATAGTTCAGTGTGCCATGCTTTACGACTTAGAATCAAGAAATCAAAGACGTTTTGAACCTCATGGAGCATATGAGATGTTCCAAGAGTTGAAGTTAATATTTCAAGCAAATGACCGAGTTGAGAGATATGAAGTCTCCAACAAGTTCTATAGCTGCAAGATGGAGGAGAACGGTTCTGTCAGTGAACACTTACTCAGAATGTCTAGGTACCATAACCACATGACTCAGCTTGGAGTTAAAGTTGATGATGATAGTGTTATTGGCAGAGTTCTTCAATCACTGCCACCAAGCTATAAAGGCTTCGTGATGAACTATAATATGCAAGGGATGGAGACGACTATCCTCGAGCTCTTCACAATGCTCAAAGTTGCGAAGGTAGAAATCAATAAGGAGCATCAAGTGTTGATGGTTAACAAAACCACTAGTTTCAAGAAAAAGGGCAAGGAAAAAAAGGGGAACTTCAAAAAGAATAGAAAGCCAGTTGCTACTCCCGGGAAGAAACCCAAGTCTGGAGCCAAGCCCGAAACTGAGTGCTTCTACTGCAAAGGGACTGTTCAGTGGAAGCGGAACTGCCCCAATGTAGGATCGAAAGTAGGTCTAGAGGGGGGGGGGGTGATTAGACTACTTGACAATATAAAAAATCTGCTTTTAGGTCATGCAAAGTTTTTGGCAGTTTCACAATTAAGATCAATTCAAGTATCACCCTACACATGCAATTCTAGAGTATAAGCAGCGGAAAGTAAATTGCACATGTAAAAGAGAGGTGGAGAAGATCAAACGCAGTTTGGTGACACGAAGATTTTTGTCGTGGTTCCGATAGGTGGTGCTATCGTACATCCACGTTGATGGAGACTTCAACCCACGGAGGGTAACGGCTGCGCGAGTCCACGGAGGGCTCCACCCACGAAGGGTCCACGAAGAAGCAACCTTGTCTATTCCATCATGGCCTACGCCCACGGAGGACTAGCCTTACTCGGGGTAGATCTTCACGAAGTAGGCGATCTCCTTGCCCTTACAAACTTCTTGGTTCAACTCCACATCTCAAAGACGGAGGCTCCCAAGCGACACCTAACCAATCTAGGAGGCACCACCCTCCAAAAGGTAATAGACGGTGTTGATGATGATGAACTCCTTGCTCTTGTGCTTCAGATGATAGTCTCCCCAACACTCAACTCTCCTCACTAATATGGCTGTGGTGGAAGAAAGGTTTGAGTGGAAAGCAACTTGGGAAGGCTAGAAATCAAGTTTCATATGGTAGGAATGGAATGGCTTGATCTCAACACAAGGGTAGGTGGTTCACTTCTCAGAAAGTGTATGGTAGGAGTGGTAGACTTTCTGATGGCTCTCTCCACGAATGAAGAGGGGGTGGAGGGGTATATATAGCCTCCACACAAAATCCAACCGTTACACACACATTTGACCAATCTCGGTGAGACCGAAGTTAAAACTCGGTCAGACCGAAAGTTCAAATATAGTGAACGTTGGGATTTTCGGTGGGACCGAAAATACCATCTCGGTGTGTCCGAAGTGAGTCAAAGGTTGGAGCTTGCCATCTCGGTGGGACCGAAAGTAACAACTCGGATATTCCGAAGTGATGTCAATAGGTTACAGAAGGTTGGCAGTCCTTCGGTGAGACCGAAACTCAAAATCAGATGGACCGAGAAATTAGGGTTTGGAAGAATAACTGAGGTGGTTCATCTCGGTGGGACTGAGTTTGCAGAATCGGTTTGTCCGAGATTACTTATGAGTGTGTTAAGTAGTGAAGAGTGCTGATAGTTGAGGGAGCTAGATCACCAAGCACTTGAGCAACCAGATCATTAACACAACCTCATCCCCTTTTAATAGTATTGGCTTTTCCTATGGACTCAATGTGATCTTTGATCACTAAACCAAAAATAGAGTCTTGAGCTTTTGCCAATGCTTGTCTTAGCATTTTGAGGGGTCCACTTCTTCAGACATTTCCATACCCATATCATCGAACTTTTCTGAAATGATTCTCAAGTAAATATTAGTTCAATGATATATATATTGTTATTAATTACCAAAACCACCCGGGGATTAGTTGCACTTTCAATCTCCCCCTTTTTGGTAATTGATGACAACATATAGATCAAAGCTTCGACAAAAGATATAATCAATGAATGATATCGTCGCTTTGAGAAGTATGTGATAAACAAGAGCTCCCCCTAAATTTGTGCATTATTTAAAATTTGCGTTTGAATGCAAATGCACAATCGATTAGGATTATGGGTCACTCTTCCATGTCACATACATCTTGGTGGAGCGCACAAAATGATAAGAATGAGTAACATGCACTCAATCACCAAGACAAGAGTAAATAGCCATACAATAAGGAATAGCATAGGATAAGCAATAAGCACACATTAAAGCATAGTATGACTAAGCACTCATTAAGGTAGCATCAAACTTAGTAGCAAGCACACTTAAAGTTTCAGGAACCAAAAGAAATCACTGTATCTGAAAGAAAACCGGCAAAAGAACGAAAGACGAAAGAGCACTCTCTCTCTCGAAGCCCTATGATCTATAACAATTTCTCCCCCTTTGGCAACAAGTTACCAAAAAGTCCGAAAAGGTATAGAGCTAAGCATCACTGCGGGCTCTGCTGGCGGCTCCCGTCTGGGTAGATGTCGGTGTAGAGATAGCTGCATCAGCGAAGACTTCTGCTGATGTCTGCGGTGGAGGAGTGGATGCTGGAGCTGGAGCAACTGCTGGAGCTGTAGCTGGTGCTGAAGTGGTAGCCCTGGAGTCTGTCACTGGGATAGCTGCAGATCTGGATCCTCTGGGAACCTGAGCAGTCTGGCGATGAGAGTCCTGGACTAGATCATCCTGCATAAGCTCTGCTCTCTCCTGCCTTGTCTCCTCCATGTCTGCCTCAAGCTTGTTGACAGACACCTGAATCTCAGTCAGCTTCACGTCCAGAGCGTGGATCTTGTCCTCGACAATCCTCTCTAGGCTCTCCTGAGATTGCTCAATGCTGGCCAGGCGTTGTTCAATCCTTTGGGTAGCTTCAAGAATTTGTTCTCCAAAGCTCTTTGGCTTAGCTGCTGCTGCTGCTGCCTCTTTGTCAGCTTTAGCCTTCTTCGCAGCTTCGATTTTGGCCTGTCCTTCAACTGAGGTAGGATCCTCTTCATCCATCACAACTACGTTGTCCTCATGCTCTGGCTGCAGTGGCAAGTGCTTCCTATCCAACATGAATTTGCCCATGCCAAACTTGGCGTTGATGAGCATCTGAATCTGCGGAGCAAACCCACACGACCTCTTCTGGTCAGCTGCAGTCCTCTTAATGGTCTCTACCATCAAGTCCATCACCTTGAAAGGTGCCTTCTCATCGAGAATGTGCAGCATGTTGATAGAATAGCCTCGAATCATCCGGTGGTCTCCAGACTTAGGCATCAATGTATGCCTCGGAATAGTGTTAGTGGTGGTCAGACCTGCCTGGAGATAGTACACTGAGCCAAGCTTCCATCCTTCCAAATCAGCAGCCGGGATCTCCTTGTACATGTTCTTCATGGAATCATGACTCTTCTTAGGAATCCCATAGACATCAATGTCGTCCTCTCTCTGCACTGGAGCGTTCAGAAGTTCTGCCCATTCTTCAACAGTCGAAGAAAACCTTTGACCTTCAGTCATCCAGGTGATCTTGCCATCAGGATAGAAGTGGGCTGTGGCATAGAACTGCATGATCATCTCGTCATTCCAAGCTGTCAGCTCTTGACCCACAAAATCAGCAACTCCACATGCAGTAAAGCTCTCATGCACATGGGGAAAGAAGTCCCGGTGCTCTTCACTGTCAATATACTTCCAGTCAACATACCTGGTGTCAGCAACAATGGGCTTCTTATCCATCAGCACGGTCTCATAAAAATCCTGCTGCTCTCTGGTGTGGAATCTGGGGTCCACAGCAGTCCTTCTCCTTACAGCATATGGATCAGACTGTCTCCATAGCCTGAGACCTTTGTCCTTCCTTGCCTTCATGTCCTCAGCTTGAGGATGAGCATCATTGTGGAGTGGCAACTTGGGACGGAGCTTAAGCAACACATGCTCTTCATCTGATTCAGACGGTGGCATCTCACCTTTGTTCTTCTCAGAAGCTGGAATGCTTCTGGTTGTTCTCTTGGGCTTGGCTGGAGCTGCCTTGGCTTGAGCAGGCTTCTTGGGCTTAGAGGAGGCTTGAGCCCGAATAGCATCACCCATGAACTTAGCTTTCTGAGGAGGAGGCTGGGGTGCTTCTTCTTCTTCTTCTTCTGCAGCATCAACTTGAGGTTCAGCATATACTACCCTCTTCCTCTTGGAAGTTTTCTTCACCTTACTTGGAGCTGGCTCTTCCAAGTTGAGCTTCTTTGCAACAGCTGACTGCTTTACTTTGCTTGTGCCTTTCCTTGACTGCTGCCCTTGATGCTCTTTGGCAACCACATTCCTCTTTGGCTTGGAGGTAACTTCCTCAGCAACAAAGTCAGAGTCCTCATCATCAGAAGTTCTCTTCTTCCTGGTTCTGGTGGCTGTAGGAGGCAAACCACTAGGGGTGCTCCTCTCACCATCATCACTGGAGCTGCTAGCAGGACTTGTATCTGCCTCTGGAATTTCAGCAAACGGTGATTCAGACCTGTTCTGGCTGTCACTGACATCTGACATGGTTGAAAAACCTGTGAAAAGATAAGGTATAGGCAGAGTAGAAGAGTTATCACAACTGCAGAGGTTTTTGCAAAAAAAAATGAGTTCAAAACTTAGTTTTGAGTTTTCACAGAATGTATTTCGGTCAAACCGATTTCAAGTTTCGGTGCAACCGAAGTGCTCAACAGAAACCTACACACCACTTTCGGTCAGACCGAAATGGGTTTCGGTCCTACCGATAACTTAGGGTTTCACTGAAACTACGCTTCGGTCATTCCGATTGGCACAACTCGGTTAAACCGAATGATGCAGTGCAATGGCCAGAGGCCAAATCGGTCATTCCGAGTTTCAAAAATCGGCTTCACCGAGATGCATTCCGTGGAAACCTAAACCTAAGAATTTTGCTCGAAACTAGAAGATCTGAACTAATGTATAGGGAATATCTCAAACGTGGATTGAATCATGGCAAGCCTATCGTGCAAGAATCAGAAGGGGAGCACGAAAAGGGATCGGGACACACCCTAACTTGGTGGTGTCCCTCTACGGCGGCAACGGTGGAGATGATTACCGTTGACGGCGGCGGAGACCTGCGGCGAGGGCGCACAGGCGACGACGGCGACGATCCGTAGACCAGGGCGACGGCAGCAGGGGTATTGGGGGCGAACGGTTTGAAGAATTGAATCGCGCGCAGCCCTCAGGTATATATAACCCCATGCTGTCGGTGGGACCGAGTTGAAAAACTCGGTGTCACCGAGATGTATAACTGCTGTGCAGTTACGCATATCGGTCAGACCGAGAGTTTGAACTCGGTTTCACCGAGATGAAACCTAGATCAGTCTAAGCGTTTCGGTTGGACCGAGATTGAGAAGCCGGTCAGACCGAAATGGACTTAGAAGGTTTTGGAAGTCAGCCTTAGACGAATCGGTGGTTCCGAGTGCTCCTCACTCGGACTGTCCGAAAAAGACTTGTTCAAAGTTGTGATATGAGCATGAATAGAATTTGAGACAAGAAAGCATAGATAGCTAGGGAAAGTGCTTAGGCATTCTTGTCCATCCATTTGGCCAGAAAGAGAAAACAAAACAATCAAAACAACAAATGGATGTCCTTGAATGGATAAAATCATGCATTCAACATGCTCACACAATAAGATAGCAACTGAAATATGTGTCAAACATGCACAACCAATCACTCTAGCTACTAGCACACAATTTGTCGATGACTAGGTCATCTATATATGAGTATATTGACTTAGGAGCCAAATGAGAACATTTGATCATAGGTCATACTCATCGTTTAAGCACAAGTGGGGTTACCACTTTTACATAAAGCATTTATGTGTTCACATCATTTGGAGATGCTTTCGCTCAATTTTTAGAGCAAAGCTCCCCCTAGATGTGAGAACCCCTTTTAAAGGGTCAAACTAACCTTGGGTTGTCGTAGAAGACTTCATGTAGATGTTGAAGATGTGGATGCTCAATGTTGATGCAGATCATCAAGAGTTGGGAGCAATCCTTTGGATTAGGGCACTTTCAATACCTACATGGGTTAGTCCCACAAGGAACAAACAAGAATATCCATAGACATAGAGTGAAGTACACAAAAGATGATGTCCATGAAAGCAATGATTACCTTGTCCCTTGACTTACCAACAAGAGGGTTTGTGACTCCATGAACTAGTGCATGATGTGGAAGTTGATTGCACAAGTTCTTGCCAAACTGAATATGAGTGAAGTTTGTTGGCGGAGTCACCCTCAAGAACCTACTAGTTCTTCTTCTTTGGGATCCACATCATCTTGATGGGAATCCTTGGTGTTGTAGTTGAGCTTGACGAAGTAGAACTTGATGTGTCCTTGGGAACCCACTTGACCATGGCTTGAGGTGCTTCAATGAATGCATCAATCTCCTCTTGAAGCTTGTCCTTGGCCTTTAGCTTGTGGTCTTGTGGTGGAAGGTCATCTTGAGCTTGTTCCACATTGGAAGAAGTAGGATCATACTTATCCTTTTGTGAAACAAACTGTGGAGTAGGGTATTGACCTTCTTCCCACTCAACACCTTCGGCGTTGAACTTTCGCTCAAAACCAATCCCTTGATTCTTCCGGTGTCTTCCTTGTTTGCGAACAATCTCCTCAAAGTTCTTGCTTCCGGCAAGACTCTTGTAGACACCTTTCTCTATGATTTCCTTCAATAAGCTATTTTCTTGCTCAAGTGTAACTTGGCTTGAAACATTGTTAGTGGAATCAAGAGAACTACTAGAAGTAACAACATTTGATTTAACATTGTCATTGTTACTACTAGAGGAAGAATTTTTCTTATGTTTGTCATGCTTAGTCTTAATAGGTGGCAAGAATTAGACAAGAGAAGTCGTTTGGCAAGATATGAAGAACTCTTCTTTCGAAGATCGTCATTGATCGCTTTCAGAAACTCATGTTCTTGCTCTAGAGTGAGCTTCTCGAAGCGTAGCTTCTCATGAGATCTTAGGAGCTCTCTATGATCTTCTTGAGTTGTTTCATGAGCTAACTTAAGAGTGTTTAGTTCTTTAGTTAGACGCTCAATCTCCTTCATAGCATTGTCATTCGACTCTTCTCGACTATAAAGACTACTAGCATTTTCATCATTACTAAGCTCACTAGATTTATCATGCAAGAGCTCATCTTCACCAAGCAAGTCATCCTCATCACTATCAAAGTCAATGAATTCAGGGTGTGTTACCTTGGGACCTTTAGCCATGAAGCATCTTCCAATTCCCTCATTTGGTGAATCAAATAAGTCGTAGGAGTTGGAGTTGGAGGATACGAGTGCAAGTCCGGCAACACCTTCATCTTGACTATAGTCGGAGTCGGAGTGATAGCTTCCATCGGATTGATTGTCGGAGTCGGAGCCGGAGACCCATTCACCAACATGAGCTTGATGTCTTCTTCTTGTGTAGCTCCTTGATGACTTGTCTTTCCTCTCCGAATCCTTGCTTCTCCGAGAAGGTCTTCGTTCATAACGATCATCTCTGCTCCTTCTCTCTCTCCGAGGTGACTCATTTCTTGCTCTTCTTCTTGGAGATTCTTCTCTTCTCTTGTGGGGAGCCGTACACTCATTTGAGAAGTGTCCGGGTCTTCCACAATTGTAGCAGTTTCGATCACGACTAGAAGATCTCTTTTCATCATATGATCTAGACTTTGAGCTTCTTTCTTTGCCTCTATTCTTGTAGAACTTGTTGAAGTTCTTGACCATTAGGCTTATCTCTTCATTGGAAATTAGCTTGTCACTTGAGGTAGTAGGAGCATCACTTGTAGCTTTGTAAGCACCACTTGACTTGTTGTGAAGCTCTTCCTTATCCTTAAGTGTCATCTCATGAGCAACAATTCTTCCAATGACTTCAGTTGGCTTGAGAGTCTTGTAGTTTGGCATCATTTGGATCAAAGTGCACACGGTGTCATACTTTCCATCCAAAGCTCTGAGAATCTTCTTAATGATGAATCGGTCGGTCATTTCTTCGCTTCCTAAGCCAGCAATCTCATTTGTGATGAGAGCAAGCCTAGAGTACATTTCAGCGACTCCTTCACCATCCTTCATCTTGAACTTGTCAAGTTGACCTTGAAGAATATCTAGCTTTGATTCCTTCACAGATTCAGTACCTTCGTGCATTTCAACCAAGGTATCCCAAATCTCTTTAGCATTCTCAAGACGGCTGATTTTGTTGAACTCTTCGGGACACAAAGCATTGAAGAGAATGTCACAAGCTTGAGCATTGTTTTGCAACATCCGCAACTCTTTGGGTGTAGCTTCGCGATCCGGAACTTTTCCTTCCTCGAAGAATTCACCTTGCATACCAACACAAATAATGCCCCATGCGGCTGGTTTATGACCAAGAATATGCATTTTCATTTTATGCTTCCAACTAGCAAAATTTGTACCATCAAAGTAAGGACCTCTACGATAATTACCCTCACTAGACGCCATACTCTCCTAGGTTGTGAAACCAAGCTTATGGAGTCCAATGCAATGGAAACCAAGGCAATGGAGACCAAAGCTCTGATACCAATTGTAGGATCGAAAGTAGGTCTAGAGGGGGGGTGATTAGACTACTTGACAATATAAAAAATCTGCCTTTAGGTCATGCAAAGTTTTTGGCAGTTTCACAATTAAGATCAATTCAAGTATCACCCTACACATGCAATTCTAGAGTATAAGCAGCGGAAAGTAAATTGCACATGTAAAAGAGAGGTGGAGAAGATCAAACGCAGTTTGGTGACACGAAGATTTTTGTCGTGGTTCCGATAGGTGGTGCTATCGTACATCCACGTTGATGGAGACTTCAACCCACGGAGGGTAACGGCTGCGCGAGTCCACGGAGGGCTCCACCCACGAAGGGTCCACGAAGAAGCAACCTTGTCTATTCCATCATGGCCTACGCCCACGGAGGACTAGCCTTACTCGGGGTAGATCTTCACAAAGTAGGCGATCTCCTTGCCCTTACAAACTTCTTGGTTCAACTCCACATCTCGAAGACGGAGGCTCCCAAGCGACACCTAACCAATGTAGGAGGCACCACCCTCCAAAAGGTAATAGACGGTGTTGATGATGATGAACTCCTTGCTCTTGTGCTTCAAATGATAATCTCCCCAACACTCAACTCTCCTCACTGATATGGCTGTGGTGGAAGAAAGGTTTGAGTGGAAAGCAACTTGGGAAGGCTAGAAATCAAGTCTCATATGGTAGGAATGGAATGGCTTGATCTCAACACAAGGGTAGGTGGTTCACTTCTCAGAAAGTGTATGATAGAAGTGGTGGTACTTTCTGATGGCTCTCCTCACGAATGAACAGGGGGTGGAGGGGTATATATAGCCTCCACACAAAATCCAACCGTTAAACACACATTTGACCAATCTCGGTGAGACCGAAGTGAAAACTCGGTCAGACCGAAAGTTCAAATATAGTGAACGTTGGGATTTTCGGTGGGACCGAAAATACCATCTCGGTGTGTCCGAAGTGAGTCAAAGGTTGGAGCTTGCCATCTCGGTGGGACCGAAAACAACAACTCGGATATTTCGAAGTGATGTCAATTGGTTACAGAAGGTTGGCAGTCCATTTTCGGTGAGACCGAAACTCAAAATCGGATGGACCGAGAAATTAGGGTTTGGAGGAATAACTGAGGTGGTTCATCTCGGTGGGACTGAGTTTGCAGAATCGGTTTGTCCGAGATTACTTATGAGTGTGTTGAGTAGTGAAGAGTGCTGATAGTTGAGGGAGCTAGATCACCAAGCACTTGAGCAACTAGATCATTAACACAACCTCATCCCCTTTTAATAGTATTGGCTTTTCCTATGGACTCAATGTGATCTTTGATCACTAAACCAAAAATAGAGTCTTGAGCTTTTGCCAATGCTTGTCTTAGCATTTTGAGGGGTCCACTTCTTCAGACATTTCCATACCCATATCATCGAACTTTTCTGAAATGATTCTCAAGTAAATATTAGTTCAATGATATATATGTTGTTATTAATTACCAAAACCACCCGGGGATTAGTTGCACTTTCACCCAAGTATTTGGCGGATAAGAAGGGTGGCAAAGTGAACAAAGGTATATTTGATATACATGTTAGTGATGTGTACCTTACTAATGCTCGTAGTAGCACCTGGGTATTTGACATTAGTTCGGTTGCTCATATTTGTAACTCGAAACAGGGGCTACGAATTAAATGAAGATTGGCTAAGGACGAGGTGATGATGCGTGTGGGAAATGGTTCCAAAGTCGATGTGATCGCCGTCAGCATGCTACCTCTACATCTACCTTCGGGATTAGTTTTAGACCTAAATAATTGTTATTTGGTGCCAGCGTTGAGCATGAACATTATATTTGGATCTTGTTTGTTGCGAGACGATTATTCGTTTAAATCAGAGAACAATGGTTGTTCTATTTATATGAGTAATATCTTTTAATATCATGCACCCTTGATGAGTGGTCTATTTTTGTTGAATCTCGATCGTAGTGATACACATCTTCATAATATTGATGCCAAAAGATACAAAGTTGATAGTGATAGTGTAGCATATTTGTGGCACTGCCATTTAGGTCATATTGGTGTAAAGCACATGAAGAAACTCCATGTAGATGGACTTTTGGAGTCACTTGATTATGAATCATTTGATACGTGCGAACCATGCCTCATGGCCAAGATGACTAAAACTCCATTCTGTGGAACAATGGAGCGAGCAACTGACTTATTGGAAATAATACATACCGATGTATGCAGTCCGATGAGTGTTGCAGCTCGCGGTGGGTATCGTTATTTTCTGACCTCCACAGATGATTTGAGCAGATATGGGTATATCTACTTAATGAAATATAAGTCTGAAACATTTGAAAATTTAAAGAATTTCAGAGTGAAGTTGTCACGCTCAAGATGCGATTCTATCCCGGTCACGTGATACACCTCGTGATTGGGGCACAACCGCATTTCGGGCGCCTAGCAAGATGGATATCATTACATCGTACCATTACATACATACATGGGGGATACAACAATTCATACAAGTCACATGAATACAACAACATCAATACAAGGCATCCGACTACGGATGCAAACATGAAAAGCACAATGACATCCATCTGCTATCCCAGGCTGCCGACCAGGAACCTAACCCAAGACCGACGAAGCAGATGAAGAAAGAACTCCAAGACAAGTAAGCATCGCTCTCACGTCAAGTCATCGGAAAACTGCACCTGCAACTGTTGTTGTAGTATCTGTGAGCCACAAGGACTCAGCAATCCCATAACCATGGGTATCAAGACTAGCAAAGCTTAATGGGTAAGGAGAGTTTAAGTGGTGAGGTTGCAGCAGCGGCTAAGCAAAAGTATGGTGGATAACTAACGAGTACAAGAATAAGATGAGCATCTACGCAAACGGTCGCAAACTAGTAATGATCGCTAAAGATCCTGAACTACCTACGAGTCAAACATAACCCCACCATGTTCTCTTATCAAAGTGAAAAGAGATGGTCACGGTTACTCACGCGGTTCGTGTATTTTATTTTGGATTCTCTGTCTAGTTTTCTACAACCGGACATTAACAAATTCCCATCTGCCACATAACCGTGGGCACGGGTTTCGAAAGATCATAACCCCGCAGGGGTGTCCCAACTTAGCCCATCACAAGCTCACGATCTACGGAGTCGCAACTCCATGTTGGGAAGACCCGAGTATTCTCGGAATCCCGTGCTCAAGATATTTCGACAAAGGTAAACCTAATCCAGTAAGACCTCCCGGCGTGCCGACACCCTGATAGTAGCCGCGCGTATCTCGTTTCAGGCCACGACCGGATGGGTGATCCTACGGGAGCCAATCCTCGAGTTTCCCCGTGGTGGCCCCGCATAACCCCCGTTTGGGACCAACACCATCAGCACTGCCCCCCCTATTATGTAGAATTAAGAACCCGGGGACGCGACCCCCTATGCAATTTAATTAATTAATTAAGTTTTATTATGAGGCAAATTAAAACCAATGTTGGGCCTTGCTGGAAAAACTTTAAGCAGTGCGAATTATCAAGGGGGACCCATAAACCCCAACCGTGTTAGGAATGCAAAATCAAGGAACATAACGCCGGTTTATTGGTTCATAAGGCGGCATGAGCGGAGCAAGCCATTGAGCAAAAGGCCAAGCCTTCCACCCAATGCCAAGTATATAGGTGTGTTAATAAGATATATTGCGATATTCCAACAACAAGTTCCAACATGGAGCAAACTTCATCTTCACCTGCAACTAACAACGCTATAAGAGGGGCTGAGCGAGCAGGTAACATAGCTAAACAACGGTTTGCTGGGAAGGTGTCAAAGGTTAGAGGTTTCATGGCAACAAGGAGAGAGGCTGACACAAAATATAGGTAGCGCGACATATAACGATAGCATCGAGACAACTAGCATGGCAATGATAGTAAATGTATCCAAGGTGACTGCCATCTTGCATGAGATCCCGCAAGGAAGAAGAACGAGTCCATGAAGAAGACGAAGAAGAAGCCACGAAGACGAACCAAGTGTAGATGAACGAATCCTCGCGATCGCAATGGAATATGAACTAGCGAGAAGAAGCACACAACACGGTAAACACCCAGCACATAACAAGACAAGATGCTCAAACAAGTATGATGCAAGACATGTCTCTATGATGCAAAACATGGCATGGGATGATGCATACAAGAACAACACAACCCAACAAGTTTAAATGAGGCCGGAAACAACATATAACAATTCCGCTAAGTCCTCATATGTGAATTTAGAAATTGGTCCAGATCTGAACCAACCTTAAGTTAAAGTTGTTAAACAGCAAGTTAACATGCACCATGATGATCTACTCGAAATTCTAGTCAAGTTACATATGAAGTTTATTTAATTCGGAGCTACGGCCTAGAAGATATGAGCAAAACAAGTTAAGCATGGCAAGATGCAAGATGCATCCAAACATCAAGAAAACACACTCCAAACAGGTATTCAACATGTTATTATGCATCTATATGCAAAAACACACAAGTTTCATATAGGACACGCTCAAAACGGAGCAAGGGTTCAACACATACACATGAAACAAGATATAACAACAACCAACCCAAAACAGCAAGTAGGCATATAGTTGACATCAAAACAATATGATACAATAACATTTCATGGCATCAAAGGGCATGGAAAGCATGTACATGTCAAGCACTACAAGCATGATCACTGAGCTACTAACAAACACCACTAGAACATGCTCAAAATATCATGGCAAGATTGCAAAAGATAACAGTTTCACAGACTTAGTGAAAATAAACTAGACATGACAGCAACAACGACAAGTAGGCATGTTTGCAAGCTTGTGCAACTCATCTCAAAGCATATCATGGTATGTGAACATAAGCAACAGCAAGAAGACATGTTTATGAAGCTACTCATGGCAAGAACATGGTCATAGGATGCATAGAACACTAGCTATTCACATGGCAAAACTGAACTTGCTGATAATAGGCTGACAGAACATTTTATAGCAACTTGAGAGCATGAAAACAACAAGCTACGACAGACCATTAAAGCAAACAAGGGCATGGATGGATAGAACATAACATGGACATCAAGACATGATCATTAAACACCCCAAAGCAAGCATGGATTTGAGTGTGGCATCAAGCAAACATGGCATCATGTTACAACAGTTTCAGACTTAGCAGTTTTCAACAAGTCATAGAAATCAGCCAACAGTGAGTAATTCACTTTGCAAGCTTGTTGCAAACACCACAAGGCATAACATGGAAAACTAATTACACTACAGCAAAGATGGCATGATTGTGCTTCTAAAACATATTGACATATAGCTAAAAAAATCACACATTAAGATATTAAAAAGGAAAATCAGCATCTTATAACAAGTTTTAGCACTTAACAACCACATGTACTTTTGCAACAGAGATTATGGCATGTATATGAACTGAAACAAGCATGCAACAACAACCATCATGTAGAGCACTTCACAATGAACATTTTGACATATCATACACTCCATTTGAACACACATGCACATAGATATCATCATCACAAGTATGCAACATGATGCTGATTTTTAACATGTCATATATGCAAACTTACTCAAACAGCTAGTTAAATCATTTTTAACATTCATGAAAGTGGCAAAATATTAATCTACACACAATTCTAAGCATTTTTCATATAAAGTTTGTTTTAAACCGATGCATGGTTTGTGAGTTAGGATATGCATGAACACTAGGGTCTTTTCTGCAAAACTAGTATTTACTAGATATTAGCAAAAATGCTGGACAGGGAAAAAACAAGAGCTGGGCCGAATATGGCTGGCCCATCAGCGGGGAAGGGAAAAAAGGTGGTGCTCGGGTTGGGCTCACCTAGTGGGCCTCCGCCCGGACGTGGAGGAGCGGCAGGCCGGGGTAGAGGGAACGGGCCGGCACGGCTGGGCCGTGGGCAGGCCGACCCAGGGAGGTGGCGGTGATCGGTCGTCTTCCCCGTGCTCGCACGAGGGGAGGCAGGGTGGCGGACACCGGCGATGGCGCGACGGCGGCGAGGCTGGGGAAGACCGATCCGGCCGCGGAGTGCTGGGAAAGGGTGGATCCAGGAGCGAGCCCGGATCCGGTGGCAGCTCGGCGAACGGAGGCCTGTAGAGACGGCAACGCAATGAGAGAGAGGACGAGGCGAAGGAAAAAGAAGAGACGACACGGCGGCGCGGACCTGCTCCGGCGGGGTGTAGCGCGTCCTCCGGCGAGGTCGGCGGGGAGGCGTTGGAAGGTGGGGCGCAGAAGCTGGCAACACAGACGGGCGAGGGAGCCGGGTGCTCGTGCTGTGGCGGCGGGGTTCGGGCCCGATTCGGCCCACGGCGGGCCGGATACGGGCCCCGACAGGCCTGGCGCGGTGGGAGGAGGCAGGGGGACGCGTGGCGCGCTCCCGTTGGCCACGGGCGTCGGCGTGAATGGCGGCTGGCCGCTTGGCCGGCGCCAAGTGGCGGAGGAGGGGCTGGGCGCGGAAATTGAGGGGGAAGGAGGAGGCCATTTTTTGGACATGGGGGAGTCCATATGTAGCAGTTTTTGGCTAGGGTTTGGTTTAGGGGGGTTTTAGGACCCTCCGATCACGATCAGATGGCCCGGGTAGAGAGGGGGGTAGGGTGGGCCTAGAGGATGGTAGTGGGCTGTGTAGGAGAGAAGAGAGAGAGGCCCGCGGGGGTTTCCGGATACCGAAAATGTTCGACGTTTTGTTCGGCGATAGTGCCGCTATAGTTTAACGGTTGGGCTATCAAATGAGCTCCGAATGCGATGAAATTTGACAGGCGGTCTACCTACAATATAATAAGACCACACGCCAAGTTTCATCCCATTCCGAGAACATTTTTCGGCCACTTATAAAATAATATTCGGAGGTGCCACGGGCGCGTGCAAGTATGTCTGGGCTCAGAACGGACAACGGAAAGGACGGGCGGACTCGAACGGATGCAAGTTTTGAAAACATGCTGATGACAATGCACATGATGACATGGCAAAATGCAATACGCAAGCAAATGACATGGCAACGGCAACGAATAACTGGTTGACACCTAGCGCATCGGTCTCGGGGTGTCACAACACTCCCCTACAAACAAGAGATCTCGTCCCGAGATCTTAGGAACGAGATGGAAGGGAAAAAGGAAGAACAAGGTGAAACCAAAGAACCTTGAGAGGTTGAGCCACTTGAAAGGACGAATACAATGGAGATGAACGAGATTGAGAAGCTTCGTTAAAATGAGGGAACCAAGGCATACGATGAGAACCAAGATCTTAAATGACAAGAGAGACATTGAAACCACTCCGGTTAACAGAGATAGAAAAGAAATTCGAACGAATGAATTTAGGTAGCACTCCGGCTGAAAATGGAAGGAATAGAACATAACCTCGAGAAGATGGAATAATACTTGACGAGATGAACAAGAAAAATGCCTCCGAAAGAATTGAAATAATGGAATTAAAAGAACAGAGAAGAGGATGAAAACTTCTACCACAAATGAATTGAAAGAGCATCTTGAAAAGAAAGACTAGAACGGAGTTGTTGAAGAATCAACAACAAAAGAGTAAGCTTGTTGTGGGCTTATTGAACATCTCAAGACTTGAGGTGAATTATGTCGCAACCAAAATATTGAATAGATGAGATGAAGACAAAATGCAAAACTCCACTTCCAAAGAATACAGAGGATTATTTGCACTTCCAGACGCGAGAAGAAGAATACTTGAGCTACTCCACATGAATTTAATGAATACTAGAAGAATGAATTAAATCATGAAGAACCACTATGAAGAACTCCGGCAACAAACGGACGATGATAGAAGTGAAGGATGCAAGAACAAGAATAAGTCCTTACGATGATTTAGACGGGGGTTCAGACGAGATTTAGACGGGGGTTCCGCAGCGGTTGTTTACCTACGGAGGTCGTGTACCACGCATGCACGAAACAAAATTTGACTTGATGCGTTGGCGCATTATTTTTAAATAAAGTTATATCGCTCAGTGGCACGTACACAGAATATGAAATGATTTTTATGGAGAAAAAGGTAGTCCGCTCCACTATATACAATGGAGCATGCCTGCCTGGTTTGTCTCTCTTCAGAGTATGTCACACAAGGCTGCGGTGGCCTCTCTCTCTCTCTCCCCGTTGGTCACTGATCCGGCCACATCTCGTCTGCCGGCGGTGAAAGGGAGGACGTGCATTGTTTCTCCGTTCGACGGCGCCGAGGCAGCACGTCCTGATCTGCGGTACATGCCATTCTCTCCGACCAAGCTCCGACGTGGTAGGGCCTACGCCACCTGCTCGCTGCCACAGTATGGGCAGATTCCGCCCACCGCCGCTCACCTAGTTACATCCTGACGACCTCCAGGTATCCCCTCCGGCCTTGCTCCACTGCCCGTCTTCCCACGTCGCTGCATGTGGATCTTCCATAGTTTTTTGCCCAAAACATAGCTCGTCCGGCGTACTTTCCATATTGCAATCTCGTCCTCACACCGTTTTAGACAAACACAACCGTGTTGTTATCTTCCCTTAGGACACGGAATATGCTTCTTTTTTGTTGTCGCATGTGTCATCAACTGTTATTGGCCAGTAATTGTTTCCTTTCTACCTCTTTTTTGCAACCAGGGCTATCCATTTCACCTCATTGCTATTGCGACCTTTTGGTGAACATCACAATTCACTTTTTTCTTAAGAGTGTTTTGTGCAGTTCTACCAAAATGTCACACGGGCAACGTCTCTACATTTCAGTGCGACTTCACAAAGGGAGATTGGTTTTGCTCTATCCTCCTCATCCAACTCCGAGCCTAATCTTCTCCAACTAGTTAGTCTTAAGATAGACTGCAAAGGTGACTGGCTTCTATTTGTGTGTTTATTGTTTCATCAGCAATCCTCTACTGTCATAATCACACTTAATATCTTTGGAACAGGGACGCTCAACTCTATTTTAGTGGAACTGCACAAAATGATCGGAATGTTGCATGCTCCAGACAACAACTTTTTTTCACAACATGCCTTGTTGATTTAGACAAAGGTGGGGGGATGTTGCTGCCAATGAAAGCATCGATCAATTTCAATTTAACACCTTCTCACAACTTTGTCTTTAGTTGTGATGTAAATATTAGCTCTGATTAGCAAGGAAGTTAGTTTTTTATTGTTTCCGAAAGAGCATCGATGGCAAGACACACGAAACAAAAGCTGAAAGCTCACACCATTGTACAATTTCATGTCGCTGGAAAATTATTTGTATAGTATGCCAATTATGTAAACAAATGCTGGAAGCTTGATAGCATTGCGAGAAGCCTCTTCGGCATCCGGGTCCATGTGCCATGCACAAAATTATACTCCTTCGTTCCTTAATATTTGTCTTTTTACAAATTTTAAATGGGCATATTTTAGATTGTAGATTCACTCATTTTGCTTCGTATATGTACTCCCTCCGTTCCTAAATATTTGTCTTTCTAGAGATTTCAGCAAGGGACTACATACGGAGCAAAATGAGTGAATCTACACTCTAAAATATGTCTATATACATCCATATATAGTAATCCATTTGAATATCTAAAAAGACAAATATTTGAGTAGTCACTCGTTGAAATCTCTAAAAAGACAAATACTCCAGAGTATATTTAAGAACCGAGGGGGTAGTGCACAGCCGCACGGGAGACTCAGACCGGTCATTGCGCCATATTAATAGTGAGTAATGAGTAGTCAAATCATAAGCCCCACCTTTCCCACGCACCTCCTCTTGGCATATCATTGACATGTGGGACCGGAGTGTGAGCAAACCGATCTCAATTGACGGCAAAATGGCCAACCCGCCGTTCCTTGAGAGAGACGAGGAGCGAGAACACACAGACGGGCTGGCACGGAGGCCAAGATATATTCAAGCATGGTTGATCGATATCATCATTACATGTTGGGCTGCCATTTCCGCCCTTCTCCGGAATAAATGTGTACTTTATTATAGATTAAAGAAGAGTACAGAGGCTCCACCATGCGGTTCTAGTAGTAGTACTACTCGTACTACTAAATCTTGCGCTTGGCTCTTCGCCTCTTCGTGAAGTCGAAAAATGATGGTACCCGCATGTTCGGTACTATAGTGTATGCCTCTGGCAATCTGACACCGAATGAACTGATGCATGTCCACCGCCTAGGCAAGGCTACGTTGCATTAGTCAAAAGGCGTAAGCGGCCTTCACCTTGTCCTGCAAGCTTCTCCTCGTTCTGCGAGGTGACAGGACACACCAACAAGTAGTGCTAGTCCATACTCCCTCCTTTCCGGTTAATATGGCTTAATCTTTTTTTACGGGTAAATGAGAGAGCTTTATTCATATATAAGCATTCTTAGGACGATCAACCAAGACACTGGTCACTAGGAAGCGAGGTACCCCGCAAAAAAAGAAGTAGGAAGCGAGGTGTTTCATCAAGCCAGCTCTCGGCCACATTCAAAGTGCAGCAAGCATGGTTCGCACAAAGATGCGCCGCAAGGTTTGCTGACCTATTTACATGCTGAATAACAAAAAAAGGAAATATTACTGAGCGCTCCTATTTGTAATAGGATATGAGCCAGAATTAAGCGATAATTGTGGCGAGTGTTCCATGCAATCAACTTCCATTATCACATGCGAGAACCCTCGAAGAGAACCAAATGTGTTGAAGATTGCTTTATCACATTTTAAAAATATAATAAGAGTGCAGACGCTCCTCCATCTGATTCCTAGTGTACCTCTATAGACTATTATAAACTTTGCGCTTGGCTGTTCGCCTCTTCGGGAAGTGCAACCATAATAGTACTACTAGTATAGTGTATGCTTCTGGCAATGTGACACTGAATTAACTGTTGCACATCCACCGCCTGAGCGAAGGACAGCTTGCATTAGTCAAAAGTTTCTCCTTATCCTGTGAGCCACCGCGCGCAAGCTTCTCCCGTCCTGCAAGCTTCTCCTCGTTCGGCAAGTTGACGGGACACAGCAAAGTAATGCTAGTCCATACTGCCTCCTCTCCGGTTAATATGGCTTAATTTCAAACGAGATAAATACATTGTCTGTCACTGTATATTTGTAAAATTACGGTCAGTGGATTTCATAATACGCTCATTGTGCTCAATATATACATCTTCCAGTGTTTATACGGTCACTAGCTCACCCTGGCTGAGTATGTGTGTGCATGCACGTGTAGGTTGAGCACTTGAGCGTGACCGTGTGTGTTCCGTCGTGTGCTCGGACATGCATGCATTAGGCCGTCACGCGCGTTTTCGCATCCATGTGTACGTGCGACTGTTGCATATACGTAGGGGGAGTACATGTAGGGGCCACTAAAGGAGCAGTCAAATCACACAGTAAGTTAGTCGGAAGAAGCAACCATCATTTCACTCTTCAATGCCGGCACCAGTGACAGGTCGCGTCCACTCTGGCCGGGCATGAATGCGGGACTGACCGTTTCGGGCGGGAAGCACGCATGGGTGATGAAGAGGGTTCGGGTTGGTCAGGAGCGGCCGTGGCAGCGGTCCGGACGCCTGCAAACAAGAGATGTTGTACGTTAATATTGCCGCGTATATAATTAACAACGTAAATAATGTGCTAGTTGGACAAATATGATTGGAGATGGAGATGGAAATGGAATTTTACGTAAACACAGATATGCATGTCTATGTCTATGTGTGTGTGCGCGACGACTCTCGCGACCTGGAAGCGGGGGCGTGTTTTTGATTGAGTTTTTTTTCTTGGTACGTTAAAAAATTGTCCGTCAGTTTTCGTTTCTTTTCTCCGGGAACGCGCGTATTCTATTTAAAACCACTGCTATGGAGAGATTGTTTTACTCCATTATAGCCTCTTGTTTGATAGAGTTTCTCGCGTCTTGCTCTCGCACCCTCTCCATATCAAAACAAGATGACAGTGTCCACACTATCTCTCTCCTCACCGGTGGTCACAGATCCGGCCGAATCCCATCCGCTGCAGGAGGTGAGGAGGTGCAGCATTGACGTTGTCGCCGTCGGCGATGGAGGAAGCCGATGCGCACCATCCTCTCGGAGCCGGCGTTGGCACGGACGAAGGTCCTCCGCGCCCTTGTTCGCTGCCGTCGTGTGGGCAGATCCCGCCCGCCCGCCTAAGTGACATCTCGCCCACGGCCCACCTAAGGTATAACGTCTTGTACTGGTCCAGCTCACCAGGTCGCTGCATGCGGGTTTTCTTCTATGCGACTACTCCCCAACTCCCCATGTATAGTAGCTAGGGTTCGTCGGCTGGTCCAACATCGCCTACTATTATAGAGGAAATGCCACTCGAAAAGTTGTCCTGATTTATGCCTTGGTGGAGGTATACATGTTGTTTCGACAAAAAACACATGGTGGTTGTGCGGTCATTGTACATATGCTCCTATTGCTGCTGCTAATCTAATACTATCACTGGTTAAATGAAGAAATGCATTTTTTTCTCGGGTATCCTGGTTTAGTTCCCATCAAGATATTCATGATGCTTCTGTTTGTTGGTGTAATTTTCGTAATTCTTATTGACAATTGAGATGTCGTTGTTAATCTTGTAAAACAAAGTAACAACGCTATATCCCTTTTTTATATTGTTGGAAACAGCGATGCGTATCTCCATACCCGGGCATGTCTTCCTCAATTTTAGTGAAACTGCACAAAATTGGATGGCCATTGTTGTTCCGCCTCACTGTCCTCTGCCACGTGGTTCTTCCTTCCTCGAGCTTGACTACTGAGAAGAAATAGACCACAGTGAGGATTTGTCGAACTTCATAGGTGCCTCCCCCAAACTTGATGCCTAATGGATGATGCATCACCATGATGACCTATCAATGCTCATGGTTGCGCCTCATGGTTGCATCGGCTGGTGAAGCTGGTCGATTTTCAATGAAAAACAAGCTGTCTTCCATCAGTGCTCTTTGCTTGTTACCCACAAAGATGATATCCTTCGTCAGTTCACCTTGGTTGCATTGGAGATGCAGTCGTCTTTCACGTTGGTGCAATTTTATCACACAATTGGCTATGAACCAAATGTTTCCTCGAAGAAGGATCGACGTTGGTACTAAGAGCATAAGTTTTATATTGATTTCTAAGCCTTATCACAACTTTGTCTCCAGCTCCCGTGTAATTTTATTTGTCCAGCTATTAACTTTGATTAAAAAAATGGTGTGGACTAAAAACCCGGATGGACGTAGTAGCCCTCCATTTTTATTTACTCCGCATATTAGATTTGACTGAAGTCAAACTTTGTAAAGTTTGACCAAGTTTAGGCCGAACACAACAAACCATAATTATTAGAGAGGGAAAACTGTACATACTCTCAAACCTTTCCGATAATTGAAATTAAAATTCTTTATTTGTACACACTCTCACACGTTTCCGATAATTTGGCGCATGTGTGGTTGTTCACTTAAGGGAGGGTATTGTACCACACGTGAAGGATAGGAAGTGCGACCAGGACACGTGGATCGTTAGTTCATCGGAAGTACGTAGTAGTTTTCTTCACTGGTACGTTAAATAAAGGGTTTTGTTTCGTACTTACACAATTTAAAACGATTGTTATGGAGAGAATAAGAAAACCACTCCACTATATATTAGTCGTATACACGAGTACTATATGGACGCAACTTCATTGACTTTAGTGCACCTGCCTTTGGGTTTATGACAGGTGGGCCCAAAATGTGGCTGGCCCACCTGTCATACAGCCAAAAGCAGGTGCAGTTAAGGCACCGGAGCTCAGTCCGTACTACAGTATATATATAAGCAGGAGCCTCAAGGCTTGGCCGCTAGGGTTTGCATTCTCCACACTCTCGCCGCACTTCATATATATATATATATATATATATATATATATATATATATATATATATATATATATATATATACACGTTGGAGGCTCAACGTTCCTTTGCTAGGGTTTGCTATATTCACTGTCTCTCACCCTCTTCACCAGATCTAAACAAGACAGCATTGTGGCCTCTGTCTGTTTCACCCCCTCACAGCTGGTGAAGGAGGCGTCCGGATCTCGTCGCACCGGGAAGGGGAGGAGGTGCAGCGTGCACTCTATCACCTTCGGCGAGGGAGGCGATCCACTGCCGGCTGCGCTTTTCTATTTCACCCAGTGCCTGTGCGGGAGGGCCACCGACCCCTTCTTCCTCGTTGCCGTACGTAGTGTGGGCAGATCCGACCTCCTGCCGCACGCCTTGCCACATCCCGATGACCCTAAGGTATAAGTTTCTTTGAAACCGTCATTGGTCTAGCTGCATGCTGATCTTTTTCGATTCTGTAGTCGAATCTAGGTCTTGGTTCAAAGAGGAATGAAGGGTCGGTGGGGGTGGAGCATGAATCTAGGACGTGGTTTAATGAGGAAAGGAGGGAGGGAAAGTGGTATAGACTAGCTATCCAGCCACTTTGTTGGTCAAAAAGGGAAAAAGGCGGTAACCCAGTACACACATCTTTAAGGAACCAAACTCTTTGTTGAAAAGGGAAAGAAACTGGGGGGGGGGGGGTCGGGTAGTTTGTGCAGGAATAGATTTGTTGCCCTCACATTGGAAAAAGTTTCAAAGAGAACAAATATGGGACCAACGCACATATGCTGCTTGGCTACATACTCTGCATCATCCATTTATACGTGTGGACGCACATGGTGCTGGCATGTCCCATGTCCCATCCATCCACATGATCTTGCAGTGTGTTTTGAGATGTTGTGCTACTTGTATTGGCACTGTTTTAAATAAACTCTGCATCACCCCCTTCATAAGTAGATGGAAGCACATGTTGTTGTTCCGCCCACTCTACCCTGGAACTGTTTATGCTTTTTGTTAATCTAATGTCGCTGGTAAAATTAAGCAATGCCACTCTCAGAATTAACTACTGAATCTTATTTCAAAACTGCAACACTTGTTAGGGATTGGCGGGATTACCATTTTTGTGTCTGCATGTTTCATCCTCCTTTATTCTCCAGTAATTGATTCCTTTTTTGCCTCTATTAAAACATGGATATCTATTCAACTTGTTGCTATTGCGACATTTTGCTTCGCTTAATTTTGGTGGAACTGCACAAAATGAGACCTGATTTCCATATATGTGCTGAGATCTCTTTGAGGTCTTCGTCACACGTTATTTCAAATCTTGGTCTTGAAAGGTCAGTCCCGATTTTCCTCAGAATTAACTAGTGAATCTTAGTTGAAAACTGCAACACTTGTTAGGGATCGACGGGAGTACCATTTCTGTTAGGGATCGTCCGGAGTACATGTTTAAGAAATGTATTGTTCAGATAATGTCTCTGTTATTATATATCAGTTACAGTGTTTTACAAATGGTACTATCCTGCTTTGTAGTTCTTTCTACATGTTTAACCAAGGTATTGTTAAGATAATGTCTCTGTTAAAATGAATCAGTCGCATTGTTTTAGGAATGATACTTTTCTGCTTTGTCGTTCTTTATACATGTTGAAACAACACATTGTTAAGATAATGTCTCAGTTAATATGAATGAATCACACTGATTGAGAATTGCTACTCTCCTGCTTTGTTTCCCATTAAGATAAGGTAGATCAGCAGATGTTTTTCTTCTGGGAGTACAAGTCATCAACCCTTATTTTTCAGTAATTGTTTCCCTTATAACTTTTGTTGCTTACAGGGATATCAAAATTAAAGCTCGGCTTTATTCCGACTTCGATTTTAGTTGAACTGCACAAAAGGCGCCAATGTGTCTAAGGCAAACTGCTGCATTAGTGGGTCCAGTTGGTCTTACCACTTTGCAGAAAGAAGCAGTCACTGTTTGCGCTACATTACAGAAGGAATGATCGAGAAGCTTTACAGAGTATTAGTAGACGCTGGTGACATGACTAGTCTGCACAGAGCATAGGAAACTCTACAACACGTGGAGTGCACTGGGCAAAAAGTGCCCAAACAAGTACAGGAAGCCAGGACAGGACTCCAAATCTGTCAATGTCATTCTAAGCAACAATGATGGGGCATCTGGAAACTTTATTTTCTTGTTACAATGATTCTCTACTTCACTATGAAATTCCTTGAACTTTTCAAATGTTTCAGACTTATTTTTCATTAAGTAGATATACCCATATCTGGTCAAATCATCTGTGAAGGTCAGAAATAACGATACCTGCCGCGAGCCTGAACACTCATTGGACCACATACATCGGTATGTATTATTTCCAATAAGTTAATTGATCGCTCCATTGTTTCGGAGAACGGAGTTTTAGTTATCTTGTCGATGAGGCATGGTTCGCCAGTATCAAATGATTCATAATCAAGTGATTCCAAATGTGACACCCCAAGACCGACGCTCCAGATGTCTTCCATGTATTTTGTGTTCGCCGTGTTTTTTTATTTTTTTGCTTGTTGCATTTCATCATGCGCACTGCATTAGCATATTTTCACAAAACTCGTAGCCATCCGTAGTGTCGCTTCCCATTTGTCCCTGTTGACCTTTCTCAGACCATTTGCGACCTCATTCTTTGTTTTCTCTCTTGCCTAAAGATAAGTATCCCTGCACAGTGCACATACCCCCTCGCGTGCACGTCCGAAACTTACCCGAACCCGACCCGGACTGTCATTACCGATGGATCCGGATTATCCCCAAACGTCCCAAAAACATCTTCGTTTTCTTATTTGGACTACCTACCTATTTTATTCTCGACCATTCGATTTTGATCGGAGGGTCCAGATAACCCCTTCTCTAAATGTACTGCTATATAAACAAGGCAATCCTAGAATCTAGGGAGATGTCACATCGATCCCTCTCGGCCGCCGCCATTGTCTTCCTCGGGATCTCATCCCGATCCAATCCCACCAACCTGACTCCACCCGAGGCCTCCCCTCGATCCACCCAAGCCCATCGATCCAACCCTCCTCGCTCTTATCGTTGACCAGGGAGACGAGCCCCTCGCCAAGTACCACCAGCAGCCCAGCCCCTCGCATGCCTCCTTCCTCGAGCAGGAGCTCGACCTACTGCCGGCGACCACCACCGGCGACAAGAACCAGGTCGTGCCCCTGCTTCTTTCTCTTTTTCTCGATCTCTCTCAAGCCTCTGCCTCTCCCTCATAGGGAACCACATCGAGGCCATGGAGAGGTTGCAGCACCGCCGCCCTTGGGGTTCATCGTTGACTGCCTTCCCCATCGTCTGCCTCTAGCTCACCGCCATCATGCCTCCTCCTGCCGTCCCCTCGACCATGAGCTCCCCAAGCCCCTCCTCCTTCAGCGCCCTACCTCCTCCTCTCTGCTTCTCCGCAGGAGTCATCCCGAGCTCGTCGTCCCGCCGCATCTCCAGGGCCGCCGGGCACCACAACCCGCCACCGAGAGCCGCCTCACCGCCCTCTCCTTCCTGAGGCCCCCCACCTGCCTCACCTTGCCGCTTCACCGGCCTCTAGGTCACCTCCATCGCCCCGGCCATCTTCGGCCCAGATCCGGCGGGATCCGGACGAGGTCCGCTCCGAGTGCCGTCCCCGTCGCCCCGCCTCCAAGTTCGTCGTCACCGGACCAGATCCACCTTGCCGTCTTCCCGCATCGGTGTCGCTGCCCTGCGGTTGCTACTGCTCTGCCACACCACCGCGCCCTAATGCCGCATCCTCGCCTCTACTACCCTCGCGTGCGAGGCCGTACAAGCCCTGTTGTCGCCGTGGCCCTGCCTCCACCAACCAGCAACCTCCTGACATGCTCCCATTGCACTTCTTTTGCATCGATATCTCAACGAGTTGTCGGATCATCGGAATGTTGCCGTGGCACCGTTTCCGTTCTCGCTGCCATGACATCCTTTTCTTTCCATCGTGGCGACAAATGCCCCATATCATTTAACATTCCAAATTTTCAAAAAATTGCATGAAAACTTGCAAATGTCATCCGCATCATGATAATAACATTTCAATGGTTAAAATTGTTACTTGCTTGAAAATTGCTAAATGACATATGGGGATTTTACGAAATTGTTGTTGTTATTTCCGGCCTCATTTAAAATGCCTAGATAGTGTAGTTTGCTCATGCTTCACCTTTTGCCATGTTAACCAACATTTAAACTTGTTGTGTACATAACCGAGATCAAACTAAATATGTGAATGTGGTGTTTTGTCAATATGCAACTAGTTGCATACCGAGCTCCACTTTACTTGTATTTTTGTTTGTGCACTTTGCCATGCCATGCATATTTAAATCGAACATGCATCGTTCTTGCTTGTGCATCATATGCCATGTTTATGCTTTTGTGTTTACCATGTTTTTTGCTTCTTTCCGGTTTGCTTCTATTGTTAGCTTCGGTTCTGTTCCAAAGTTGTGAGGATCCGTTCGACTACGTCCGTTTGTTTTCTTCATGGACTCGTTCTTCTTCCTTGCGGGATACCAGGCAAGATGACCGTTCCTCGATATCACCTCTATCTTTGCTTTTCTAGTTGTCTCGCTCTATAGCTATGTCGCACTACTCATTCGTGTTTTGTCAACCTCCCATGTTGCCATGAAACCCCCTAACCACCTTCCTAGCAAAATATTGTTTGGCTAAGTTACGCTTTGCTCAAGCCCCTCTTACAACATTGTTAGTTGCAGGTGAAGATGAAGTTTGCTCCATGTTGGATATGATATTTTGGGAATATATCATATCACTTATTTAAATTAATGCACCTATATACTTGGCAATGGATGGAAGGCTTGGCCTTTTGCTCGGTGTTTTGTTCCACTCATGCCGCCTTAGGCCCCGATAAACCGGTGTTATGTTCCTTTATTTTGCGCTCCTAACACGGTTGGGGTTTATGGGCCCCCCCTCGACAATTCGCTCTGTTTAAAGCTTTTCCAGCAAGGCCCAACCTTGGTTTTACCATTTTCCTAATAACTTGTAATGCCCACGATGGGACTATACCTCCTACGTGTCGAGGCACGACTTAAAGGTATAAGCCCATTCTGGAATGATCTCAAGTTTGGTATCTTTGCACGACTCATGTAAAAGAGGGATTAAATTGCAAAAGGAGATAGTTGGCTTACACTCGCCACTTCACTCAATTCATTACATGAGCAAGATATCATCCAAAACATCACAGCCCATCTAAGGGTAAGATCCAAAAGACAAGATACCAAAACATAACGGTAAACCACAGGTCTAGATCGAATCCTAGTAGAAACCACTACTGATCGTCGAAAACGTCACAGCATACGGCCACTCTCTTCAACGAGCTCCCAGTGAAGTACTTGAACCAGCTCCTGCATCAATCTCGGCTGAACCTGCATCTGGTGTTGTAGTATCTGTGAGCCACGAGGACTCAGCAATCCCATAACCATGGGTATCAAGACTAGCAAAGCTTTATGGGTAGGAAGAGGGTAGTGGTGAGGTTGCAGCAACGGCTAAGCATAATATGGTGGCTAACTTACGAGTACCAGAATAAGATGAGCATCTACGCAAACGGTCGCAAAAGTAGTGATCGCTAAAGATCCTGAACTACATACGAATCAAACATAACCCCACCGTGTTCTCTTCTCAAAGTGAAAAGAGACAGTCACGGTTACTCACACAGTTGTGTGTTTTACTTCGGATCCTCTGTCAAGTTTTCTACAACCGGACATTAACAAATTCCAATCTGCCACATAACCGCGGGCACGGCTTTCGAAAGATCATAACCCTGCAGGGGTGTCCCAACTTAGTCCATCACAAGCTCTCACGATTAGCTGAAGTGATAAATATAATATCATCACTCCTTATCTTAGGGAAATCCGATCAGGCTCGGCATCCCGGTAGCACAAGACATTTCGACAATGGTAAAACAAGTCCAGCAAGACCTCCCGGTGTGTCGACACCCTGATAGTAGCCGCGCGTATCTCGTCTCAGGCCACGACCGGATGGGCGATTCTACAGGTTTATATCAATCCTCGAGTTTCCTCGTGGTGACCCCGCGGACTCCCCGTTTGGGACTAACACCATCAGCACTGGCCCCCCTGCTATGTAGAATTAAGAACCCGGGGACGCGACCCCCTATGCAAATTTAATTAAATAATTAAGATGTTATTATGAGGCAAATTAAAACCAATGTTGGGCCTTGCTGGAGGAGTTTTATTCAAAGTCGAACTGTCAAGGGGTCCCCATCCACCCATCGTGTAAGGAGCGCAAAATCAAGGAACATAATGCCGGTTTATCAGCGCCTAAGGTGGCATGAGTGGAACAAAACACCGAGCAAAAGGCCAAGCCTTCCACCCATGCCCAGTATATAGGTGTGTTAATATAATAATAATAGATATTGTGATATAACAACAACAAGTTCCCTCCTGGAATGAACTTCATCTTCACCTGCAACTAACAACGCTATAAGAGGGGCTGAGCAAGCGGGTAACATAGCCATACAGTGGTTTTGCTAGGAAGGTTTCAAAGGTTAGAGGTTTCCTGGCAACAAGGAGAGGCTGACATAAAAGATGGGAAGCGCGACATGTAACGATAGCATCGAGACAACTAAGCATGGCAATGGTAGTAAAGGTATCCAAGGGTATGATCATCTTGCCTGGAATTCCGCAAGGGAGAAGAACGGTCCATGAAGTAGACGGAGCAACATAGTCGAGCGAATCCTCACAACTCCGGAACGAAACCGAAGCTAACAAGAGAAGCAACCGGAAAGAAGCAAACACACGGTAAATACACAATCATAAGCATGGCATACGATGCACATCCAAGTATGATGCATGTCCGGTTTAATTATGCATGGCATGGCAAAGTGCACAACCAAAACTACAAGTTAAGTGGAGCTCGATATGCAACGAGTTGCATATTGACGAAACGCCACATTTTAATTATTTAGTTGACTCTCGTTTATTTACAAGACAAGATTAAATGTTTGTTAACATGGCAAAAGGCGAAGCATAATAAAACTACACTATTTAGGCATTTTAAATGAGGCCGGAGATAACAACAACAATTCCGGAAAACCCCATATGCATGTTTAGCAATTTTTAAGCAAACAACAATTTAAACATATTAATGTTGTTAACATGTTGCGGATGACATGATCAAGTTTTATGCAATTATTAATAAAGTTAACAAGAAGAGATATGAAGTCTTGTCACCGTGGTGGAAGGAAAGGGTGCCACGGCAACGATCCGAAAATGATGCAACGACAACATCTCGGTTCCGGTAACTCGTTGAGAGTCCGGTGCAAAAGAAAGGTGGCGGAGAGCGTGTTAAGAAGAAAAGGTGGGGTGATCCCGTTGCCGGGTTCCCACGGGTCGGCGACGAGGCAACCGAGGAGCACGACAAAAGATGATACGGGCACGGTGCACACAAGGGAGACATTTCATACAACACATGCATTCCACGGGCATCGTCTCGGGGTTATACCTTCGAAGCGTTCGTTCTCGAAGCGGATCGAGATCGTCGAGGGACGTAGTGGAAGTAGTCGTTCTCGCGAGTCGGGGTACACACTCGTAGAGGGAAGTAGTCGTTCTCGTTCGTCGAGGAGTAGTGGTACACGGGGCGACGGTAGTGGTACTCGGTTCGTCGACGACGGTAGCGGAACACGTTGATGTAGTGGTACTCGCGGGTCATCGTGGTACACGTTTTTGTAGATGTTCATGCCGTCATGTCGTGGTACTTGGCGAGGTCGGTCTTGGTTCTTGTGCCGTAGTGGTACTTGGCGTGTCGTCTTGTGTAGTCGTACTCGCACGTTCCGTAGAGGTACTTGGCGCATCGGATGTAGTCGTACTTCTTAAAGAGGAACTTGGTGCTGCTCCTCGGGTATCTGCTGGACAAAAACAACGCGAGGCCGAAAGGAAGAAGCACAACAACAGCAAGTCTTGCGGGAAGGGGCCATGGCAGCGGCACGGTGAGGTACTGACGAGGCCGGGGCGGCCGGCTTGGCGCGCCGGGCCAGGGAGGAAGGCGCTCGGAGGAGGCTGGCGCTGCGGGGCAGAGCCGCGCCTTGGCGATGCGAGGAGCGCTCGGCCTCCTGGAGCACGGGAGGAGGAGGCCTGAGGGCCGGTGCACGGGCAAGGATGGAGACGGGAGGACGCGGCAGCACAAGACGAGGCGCTGGAGGCGCGAGGTCGCGGCCTGGCCGAGCGCTCGGCAGGAGGGGGCTCGAGGAGGGGCGCGGCGATGGCGGCTGCTCCTGGCCAGCCCGCGGGGAGGGTCGGCGAGGCGCACAGAGGAGGTCCTGAGGGCGAGGCAGAGGCCCCCGAGAGCGGCGCTGGAGGACGGGCGGCCGGCGCCCTGGAGGGATGAAGGCGTGGCGAGGCTCGGCCTTGCTGGAGGCGCTCGAGGAGATGGGAACGGGTCGTCACGCTGCTGGGCTCGGGGCCTGAGGACGGGGAGAAACGAGGGGGAGCGAGATGGGGACTGGGTGCGGGCTGCGAGGAGGAGGGAGGCACGGGGTGACGAGGGGATCGGGCATGGGAACGAGAGGAAGGGGATCGATGGAAGGTGCGGGGCGAGCGACGGCGGCTGAGGGAGATGAGGGAGCGGTCGGCTCAGTCGAGCGCTGGGCTAGGGTTACGAGGCGAGGGAGCGGGCTGCAGCCTGGCTCTCCAGGCCCAAGAGGCTGATGGGCCAGGAGGCTGAGGCGGCTGCCTTAGAGGCCGGCTGGGCTGCCCTCTTTGAGAATAAACAACACAGAGAATAAAAGAAAAGGAGAGAAGAAAAGAAAGGGGAAAGCTAGGCAAAGAATTTGCACATGAGGTTAATTTTCTCGGGCTCATAAAAATGAGCACGGTCCGAGAAAAATAGAAAAGGCATGAACGAAAAAATATAGTTCAAACATACTTGAATTTAATTCAAATGGGTTTGAACTAACACTTGATTATTGAAGTGTCCAAAATTTTTCGAATTTTTGGAGGAACCTCGATAAATGGGAAAAAGAATTATAGACAAGGTTTGACGGAGAAACTTGAATTAAGAGGCATGGGAAAAAATATGCAAGTGTGTTGGGTTAATTCCACACAAATGGAATATTTATTAATATAGCTCCCTAAATATCGGGAGGATATGTTATAAAGAGAAGTCATGCTTCCCTCGATTTAAATGGACCGAAGGTCCACACGATTTATTTAAGTTGAGATGCAAAATAAATTAGACATGATGGCATGATGACATGATGCAAAGCAAAAAATAAATAACACAAGCACAAATGAAACACAAGGGAGAACCCGGAACATCTGGAATCTTCTGGAATCTTCTGGGACGTCGGTCTTCGGGCGTCACAACTCTCCCACACTAACAGAGGATCTCGACCCGAGATCCTAGAGATAGCACCGGGTAAAAAACGGAAGAGAAGAGGTAAAACAAAGTTGCTTCTTTGACAGACGAGTGAAACCAAAGAACCTTGAGAGGTTAAACAAGTTGAATAAGAATACAACGGAGATGAATGAATAAGAAAACACTCCATCAGAAAAGAGTAACAAGGAGCGTACGAGAACCTTGTAGGTTGAAATACATGGAGCAAGAGCTTACGAACGACGGAAGAATTTCAAAACCACTCCGGTTAACCAAGGTTGAGAAGGAATAAGAACGAAATAATTTGGACAGCACTCCGTCTGAAAATGGAAGGAATTACCATGAACTTGAGAAGATGGGAAGATACTTGCTGAAATGAACAACACACAGCCTCCAGAACAATTAAAAGAATGGCACAAGGGGGTAAGAAGGATTCAGACAGCACTCCGGTTGAAAAGAGAGGCAAGACTAGATAAGATGACGGAACTTGAATGAAGAATACAACACTCCGGTTAAATGATAAGCAAGGGAAAAAACATGACCTCAATAAAACGATATGATGGTTTGAAGAGAGCAACATCACAATGCCTCCGGAATGAAAGAATAGAATATAAATCAATGAAAGACTTGAACGGAGAAGAAAATGACAACTTCTCCCAAAAGTGAATATGGAAACATCCTTACGAAGAAGGGTTGAACAGAATTTATTTAAAAAAATCAACAACGAAAACGAATAAGCTTGATGTGGGCTTATGGAAAACATTGCAAAATTATGAGGTGACAACCAGCCACTAACGGAAACATTTAATTGGATTGAGATCAACAAGGAGATGAAAAACTTATTTCACCAGAAGGATAAATGAAGAACTTGGGTCATTTATAAGCACCATAATTAGCAACAATCCTTAGGAAAAGCTTTTAGGTGAAATATAACCCAAGATCACTCCAACGAATAAATTGAAGGGTTGGAAAAATCTCCTGAACAAAGAAAATGATGGGTTTAAATATCTCATTCTTGATAACTTGTGAATCATGAAACATGAAGGAATTTGTCAAGAATGACATAACACCATCTGAAAGATAAGGTAGAAAGAATTGTAATTGGAGAGCATGATGAAGAATGCTTGAGCTCCAACAAGAATCTTGATGAAGACTTCGAGGATGAATTAAATATAAGAACCACCATGAAGAGCTCCGGTAATGAAAGCATGAGAAGTGAAAGATGAAAAGAATAAGATTCAAGGCCTGCGATGAATTAGATGGAGCTTTGAAATGATAATTGAAATAACTTGGAACTCCGGAAAACAAGATGAACAACTTAGAACCAAGGATATGATATGATGAACAAGCTCTGAAGGAAGGGAATAACCTCTTGGAAGAAACTCGAATAAGATTTATGTTATGCATATCCTTCACCAAATTAAATTGATGAGAAGCAACGGATTTGGCATACTACTTATTCTCGTTGGAAAGGATTAAGAGAGATCTCGCACAAGCTTGGGTAAATCTTCAACGAACCACCGGGAGGATAAATGAAAGAACAAATGAATTAAAACGATAACAACGGAAGAGTAATCTCGAAAGAACCACCGTAAAAATATGGAGACGAACGAAGAGGCATCAATGAAGAATAGTTGGAGGGCAAAGTTGAAAACTGAGAATGAAGAAATATTCTGAAATGATGGCCTTCGGAGGATCACAAAGAAAATAATTCATGAAATGCTTCGGATGGGTATGAAAATAATTCCTCACAATCGAAACAATAATGAGGATGGCATAAAGCTAGAACCACAAATCTTCAAGAGAATGGGCCAAGATTTAAGAGAAACTCTTCTCCGAGTCTCCAAATGTTGAGAATGAAGACGATAAATGCCATAAGAAATTGTTGAGCACCCCGGAATGAAGAATTAAAAGGTTGAACCAATGATGAAAAAGGATTTGAAAGCGATCTTGGAGAAGGCATGTGACTGATGTAATTTCATTCTTACGTCACACCTTGAAAAGACTTTCAGAATAACTCCGAAAAAATAGAAGAGTCAGGTAAGATCCTGGAAAAAAAACCTGTGGGTTAGGGCCCACTCAAAGAAATCACCGTTGGAAAAGATTGCTTAAGAGATATTGCACCGGTTAAATTAAATGGCTTGAATGAGATAACAATCTCAAAATAGCTTGAAATGCTTAAGAATGAAATTATGAATCTTCAGCACTCCGGGTATGAATAGCAAGAGGAGAATGATTAATTGGTGCACCGGAATAAGAAAGCATTATGAAATGAGGAAAAGGATAAGATCAACACTGAAATCTTGAATTACATCCACCGGCAGAATTAGAAAACAAAAGAATGATGAACTTGGAGTTCTTGAGCATCTTCACGATAAATCACCGGATAAGAACATTGAAGGAAAAGAATGAAGAAATATCACATGAATAAAATGGATACTTCAACTGAGAATTTCTTGCTCCAAGAAGAAGAAGGGTGGTAGGGTGGGAAAAAAAGACAATTTGGGACGAATGAAACAGACAATCGTCAGATTTCTCAACGGCGTCCGTATGTAATAACTTGAAGAGAAGGCACACCGATTGAAAAGGATTAACATGACAATCTTGACGATCAAGAAGGATTAGCATTCCCATAGAAATATGAGAACACCGATTAGGAAGGTATGGAATCAACATTTGACATCGAAGCAACTCGAATACCACAATCAAATCAAAACAAAGGATAGATATGTTTATGAAGAAGATTATGTTGCAACATATCTATCCGAACAGAGAATTGAACGAATGAATTCCGTAGGTACATCAGCTTGACGAGAAGCCACTTGGGAGAGAAAAAGATAAATAAGAACAACAAGGATCAGATAGAACAAATACAAGATAGAAGCTTCGTCCCACATATTCGTGCTGAAACCTCATGGAACATGTTACAAAAAGGTTTTGCAATCCCCAGATCAGCATAGCCAAGGACCCTTTAAGATGCAACTCCCGATCGGAGCAAGCCCATAAAACCACTTCACTCAATGTAGAACCCCGAACTTCGTATCGTGCATTCGTTGGAAGAATGCCTAAAACTACTAGATGAACCCACCTATTAATTTCCGAAAGTTTCCAGTTATGGAATCAGGTGTTGGGGATATAGGGGAAGCACCGCGCACTCAACTCTAATCCTACATCCAGCTGTATCCATCCTTCAACACATAACCAATTATCTCCGGAAACCGTTTACCTCGGACCTTCGATACGCATCTACTATACAAGCTATGGCAATACTCCCGAACTACCTCCCCAGTACTGGGTGATGTCGGGGTTATCTTGCCACTAACCGCATAGGAGAGTTTTCGATGTCGGCCATCTTAAGTATTCCAGAACTGATGCGATATATTTGTGACGACAACACCTCGGAGCTCAACTCCCCGGGACACTGCCACAACCCCTAAATGACAGGAGGCATCGAGAACAATGTTCTCGTCACAAAGACATCGGAACAATCCAAATAATACTCGCGAGATCCTAAAAAAAAATTTGGTGCAATTTTTGAGAGTAGAAGAGATAAGAGTAATCGTCAGGAGTCCTCACCAGAGTGAAAAGAGATGAGGAGAAAAAGAAATCCTACTCTCCGATATATATATAGGACTCAAAACATTTTCAAGTGTGTGCCTAGACTCAACCGTCAATGATTCGATCAACCAGTGGGGGCTTCTAGGTCGGAGAAGGCTCTGAATACCAACTTGTAATGCCCAGGATGGGACTATACCTCCTATGTGTCGAGGCACGACTTAAAGGTATAAGCCCATTCTGGAATGATCTCAAGTTTGGTATCTTTGCACGACTCATGTAAAAGAGGGATTAAATTGCAAAAGGAGATAGTTGGCTTACATTCGCCACTTCACTCAATTCATTACATGAGCAAAATATCATCCAAAACATCACAGCCCATCTAAGGGTAAGATCCAAAAGACAAGATACCAAAACATAATGGTAAACCACAGGTCTAGATCGAATCCTAGTAGAAACCACTACTGATTGTCGAAAACGTCACAGCATACGGCCACTCTCTTCAACGAGCTCCCAGTGAAGTACTTGAACCAGCTCCTGCATCAATCTCGGCTGAACCTGCATCTGGTGTTGTAGTATCTGTGAGCCACGAGGACTCAGCAATCCCATAACCATGGGTATCAAGACTAGCAAAGCTTTATGGGTAGGAAGAGGGTAGTGGTGAGGTTGCAACAGCGGCTAAGCATAATATGGTGGCTAACTTACGAGTACCAGAATAAGATGAGCATCTACGCAAACGGTCGCAAAAGTAGTGATCGCTAAAGATCCTGAACTACATACGAATCAAACATAACCCCACCGTGTTCTCTTCTCAAAGTGAAAAGAGACAGTCACGGTTACTCACACAGTTGTGTGTTTTACTTCGGATCCTCTGTCAAGTTTTCTACAACAGGACATTAACAAATTCCAATCTGCCACATAACCGCGGGCACGACTTTCGAAAGATCATAACCCTGCAGGGGTGTCCCAACTTAGCCCATCACAAGCTCTCACGATTAGCTGAAGTGATAAATATAATATCATCACTCCTTATCTTAGGGAAATCCGATCAGGCTCGGCATCCCAGTAGCACAAGACATTTCGACAATGGTAAAACAAGTCCAGCAAGACCTCCCGGTGTGTCGACACCCTGATAGTAGCCGCGCGTATCTCGTCTCAGGCCACGACCGGATGGGCGATTCTACAGGCTTATATCAATCCTCGAGTTTCCTCGTGGTGACCCCGCAGACTCCCCGTTTGGGACCAACACCATCAGCACTGGCCCCCCTGCTATGTAGAATTAAGAACCCGGGGACGCGACCCCCTATGCAAATTTAATTAATTAATTAAGTTGTTATTATGAGGCAAATTAAAACCAATGTTGGGCCTTGCTGGAGGAGTTTTATTCAAAGTCGAACTGTCAAGGGGTCCCCATCCACCCATCGTGTAAGGAACGCAAAATCAAGGAACATAATGCCGGTTTATCAGCGCCTAAGGTGGCATGAGTGGAACAAAACACCGAGCAAAAGGCCAAGCCTTCCACCCATGCCCGGTATATAGGTGTGTTAATATAATAATAATAGATATTGTGATATAACAACAACAAGTTCCCTCCTGGAACGAACTTCATCTTCACCTGCAACTAACAACGCTATAAGAGGGGCTGAGCAAGAGGGTAACATAGCCAAACAATGGTTTTGCAAGGAAGGTTTAAAAGGTTAGAGGTTTCATGGCAACAAGGAGAGGCCGACATAAAAGATGGCTAGCGCGACATGTAACGATAGCATCGAGACAACTAAGCCTGGCAATGGTAGTAAAGGTATCCAAGGGTATGATCATCTTGCCTGGAATTCCGCAAGGGAGAAGAACGGTCCATGAAGTAGACGGAGCAACATAGTTGAGCGAATCCTCACAACTCCGGAACGAAACCGAAGCTATCAAGAGAAGCAACCGGAAAGAAGCAAACACACGGTAGACACACAATCATAAGCATGGCATACGATGCACATCCAAGTATGATGCATGTCCGGTTTAATTATGCATGGCATGGCAAAGTGCACAACCAAAACTACAAGTTAAGTGGAGCTCGATATGCAACGAGTTGCATATTGACGAAACACCACATTTTAATTATTTAGTTGACTCTCGTTTATTTACAAGACAAGATTAAATGTTTGTTAACATGGCAAAAGGCGAAGCATAATAAAACTACACTATTTAGGCATTTTAAATGAGGCCGGAGATAACAACAACAATTCTGGAAAACCCCATATGCATGTTTAGCAATTTTTAAGCAAACAACAATTTAAACATATTAATGTTGTTAACATGTTGCGGATGACATGATCAAGTTTTATGCAATTATTAATAAAGTTAACAAGAAGAGATATGAAGTCTTGTCACAGTGGTGGAAGGAAAGGGTGCCACGGCAACGATCCGAAAATGATGCAACGGCAACATCTCGGTTCCGGTAACTCGTTGAGAGTCCGGTGCAAAAGAAAGGTGGCGAAGAGCGTGTCAAGAAGAAAAGGTGGGGTGATCCCGTTTCCGGGTTCCCACGGGTCGGCGACGAGGCAACCGAGGAGCACGACAAAAGATGATACGGGCACGGTGCACACAAGGGAGACATTTCATACAACACATGCATTCCACGGGCATCGTCTCGGGGTTATACCTTCGAAGCGTTTGTTCTCGAAGCGGATCGAGATCGTCGAGGGACGTAGTGGAAGTAGTCGTTCTCGCGAGTCGACGTACACGCTCGTAGAGGGAAATAGTCGTTCTCGTTCGTCGAGGAGTAGTGGTACACGGGGCGACGGTAGTGGTACTCGGTTCGTCGGCGACGGTAGCGGAACACGTTGATGTAGTGGTACTCACGGGTCATCGTGGTACACGTTTTTGTAGATGTTCATGCCGTCATGTCGTGGTACTTGGCGAGGTCGGTCTTGGTTCTTGTGCCGTAGTGGTACTTGGTGTGTGGTCTTGTGTAGTCGTACTCGCACGTTCCGTAGAGGTACTTGGCGCATCGTATGTAGTCGTACTTCTTGAAGAGGAACTTGGTGCTGCTCCTCGGGTATCTGCTGGACAAAAACAACGCGAGGCCGAAAGGAAGAAGCACAGCAGCAGCAAGTCTTACGGGAAGGGGCCATGGCAGCGGCACGACGAGGTACTGACGAGGCCGGGGCGGCCGGCTTGGCGCGCCGGGCCAGGGAGGAAGGCGCTCGGAGGAGGCTGGCGCTGCGGGGCAGAGCCGCGCCTTGGCGATGCGAGGAGCGCTCGGCCTCCTGGAGCGCGGGAGGAGGAGGCCTGAGGGCCGGTGCGCGGGCGAGGCTGGAGACGGGAGGACGCGGCGGCACAGGACGAGGCGCTGTGTAATGCCCAGGATGGGACTATACCTTCTACGTGTCGAGGCACGACTTAAAGGTATAAGCCCATCCTAGAATGATCTCAAGTTTGGTATCTTTGCACGACTCATGTAAAAGAGGGATTAAATTTCAAAAGGAGATAGTTGGCTTACACTCGCCACTTCACACAATACAATACATAAGCAATACATCATTCAAAACATCACAACCCGACTACGGGTGAAGATCCAAAAGAAAGATACCAAAACAACATAAAGCCACAGGTCAGGATCGAATCCTAGTAGAAACCACTACTGATCGTCGAAACATAACAAGCATACGGCCACTCTCTTCGTCGAGCTCCCGGTGAAGAACTGATCCAACTCCTGCATCAAACTCGGCTGAACCTGCATCTGGTGTGGTGAAGTAACTGTGAGCCACAGAGGACTCAGCAATCCCGTTCCTGGGTAACAGGACTATTTAAGCCTTGGGTGTGGATAAGGCTGCAGAAAGAATAAGAGGTGAAGGAACAACAAGAGTCTGCAGCAGCAACTAGCACTAACTTACGTAATAGAGAGCGAGAAGAGAAGTGCCTCAGTCGAGAGATGATCACGAAGTGATCCTAGCTAAAGCCGGTCAAACATAACCCCACCGTGTTCAACTCTCGAATCCCTATTCGGAAATTGACAGTCACGGTACACACGCTGGTAGTGTATTGAAACATTGTGTCAAGTTATCTACAACCGGATATTAACAAGCTCCCATCTGCCACATAACCGCGGGCACGGCTTTCGAAAGTTCAAACCCTGCAGGGGTGTTCCAACTTGACCCATTACAAGCCCACGATCCGCGGAGTCGCAACTCCAAAAGTGGGAAGACCCGAGTATTCTCGGAATCCCGTGCTCAAGATACTCCGAACTATGGTAAGGCTAATCCAGCAAATCCTCCCGGCGTGTCGACACCCTGATAGTAGCCGCGCGTATCTAAGTCTCAGGACACGACCGGATGGGTGATGCTACAGGTTTTTACCAGACCTTGAGTTTCCTCGAGGTGGCCCTGCAGGACCCCCGTTTCGGACCAACACTCATGTGGAGCACTGGCCCGGGGTTGTTGAATTAAAATAAAAGGGATAGCTAGTCCACATGCAAGTTTTATTAGTTATTAGGCGAATAGTACCAATATTGGGACTTGCTGGAAAAGACTTAGCACTTAGCGGTTTATCAAGGGGGTCCCATACACCCCAACCGTGTTAGGAACGCATAATCAAGGAACATAACACCGGTTTATACGGTTCCTAACGACATGAGTGGAACAAATCACCAAGCAAAAGGCTTAGCCTTCCACCCTTGCCAATATATAGATGATTTCATTTTAAGCATTTATATAGTGTGATATAACCCAACCAAACTTCAACATGAAGCAAGCATCTTCGATCTTCACCTGCAACTAGCAACGCTATAAGAGGGGCTGAGCGAGCCTACGTATAGCCAATCAAGGTTTGCATAGGTAGGGTGGTTAAACAGGTTCATGGTTACAATAGGAGGCTGACAGGAAAAACATGGGCATCGAGGCAATATACTAAAGAGCGATACTCTAGCAATAGGCAAAGATAGTAATGGTAATGGGGTTCGGTCATCTTGCCTGGGATTCCACAAGGGAGAAGAACGGATCCACGAAGTAGACGGAGCAACAGAGACGAGCGAATCCTCACAACTCCGGAACGAAACCGAAGCTAACAAGAGAAGCAACCGGAAAGAAAGAAACAACATGGTAAACACACAAGCATAAACATGGCATACGATGCACATCAAAGTATGATGCATGTCCGGTTAAATATGCATGGCATGGCAAAGTGCACAAACAACACTACAAGTTAAGTGGAGCTCAATATGCAACGAGTTGCGTATTGACGAAACACCACATTTAATTATTTAGTTGACTCTCATTATTTACAAGACAAGATTAAATGTTGGTTAACATGGCAAGAGGTGAAGCATAATAAAACTACACTATTTAGGCATTTTAAATGAGGCCGGAAAATAACAACAACATATCCGGAAAATCCCCATGAGCATGTTTAATAAGTATAGACAAACAACAATTCACACATTTTATTGTTGTTAACATGATGCGGATGACATGATCAAGTTTATGCAATTATTAAAAGGTTGACTTAAAAGAGATATGAAGTATTGTCACCGTGGTGGAAAGAAAGGGTGCCACGGCAACGATCCAAAAATGATGCAACGCTTCATATCGGTTCCGGTATCTCGTTGATAGACCGGTGCAAAAGATGAAGGGCGGCGTGAACGAGTCAAACGAGATGAAAGGTGGGGCGATCCCGTTGCCGGGTTCCCACGAGTCGTAGAGGCAACCGAGGAACATGACAAAAGTGAAACGGCACGGTGCACACAAGGAAACATCTCATACAACACAACAAGCATCCACGGGTCATCCACGGGGTCGTCTCGTTATACCTTTGAAGCGTGCGTTTCGGGGCGGTTCGAGACATAGAGGAAGGAGTCGTTCTCACGAGTCATAGAGGAAGTAGTGGTTCACGTTTCCGAAGAGGAAGTAGTGGTACTCGGCGACGGTAGATGTACTCGTTCCGTTCGGTCTTGCCGGTCTCGTCCCGAGTCGTAGTTGTACGGTCGTCGTGGTACTTGGTCGTATAGGCGTACACGGGTTTCCTGTCAAGTTCAACAGCACAAGCAACACACAAAACAAAAACGGCAGCACGGTCTTGCGTGAAGGGGGCCACGAGGCCATGGCAGCGGCACGAGGCTGCCGGAGAAGTTGGCGGCGCCGGCGCTGCATGGACGAGGCAGAGGTGCGGTGGCTGGGGCGGCCGGCGAAGAGGAGGCAGCAGGCCTCGGCGCGGGCCTTGCTGCTGGAGTCGGCCACGGCCGGAGGAAGGCGCGGCCACTGCGACTCATGAGGCAGGGGCGGCTGCGAGAGCCTGGCGAGGGCAGCAGGGCGAACGGGAGGGCGCGCTGCGGCCTGGCGCGCCGGTGGCCGAAGGGACGGGGCGCCCTGGCGACGCAGGCTGGAGGAGGCGGGGCTCCTGGCGCTGGCGAGGAGGGGCGACGAGGAACGGGGCACGGAGGCGCTGCGGAGGCGAGGGAGCCTGGCCGCGGGCTGCTCGAGGGTGGCGACCACGGAGGGAGCCAGGCGCGCTCGCTGGAGTGCGGGAGCTCCTGGCGGTGGAGGCCTGAGGGCCGGTGCGCTGCGACCTGGCTCGCGGAAGGGAGGGGCGTCAGCCTGGGGCTGGTCGCGGTACTGGAGGCCGAGGCGAGGAAGGAGCGAGGCGCACGGGAGGGGCGCTCGGGCGCTGGGATCGAGAGGAAAACGGGGGGTTCGGGCGAGCGAGGCTGGAGGGAGCGGGGTCGAGGGAGAAGGAGTCGGGCTCGGGCATGGGGGATCGAGAGGGAATCGGGCGAGAGGGGGAAGAGGATCGAAGGAAAAGGGAGATGGTGTGGGGCTCAGGACGATGGGGTGGCGGCGCGAGGGGAAAGGAGAGCGAGCGCTGGGATTCGATGCGTGCTAGGGTTACGGGGTGGGGAAAACGGGCCTGGAGGGAGGATAGAAGGGAGGAGAGGCCTGGGCCGGAGTGGGCCTAGAGGGGAGGAGAAGGGAGTTGGGGCCTGAGGGATGCAGAGGGAGGATGGGCCGCTGGGGAGACTGAGGCCCTTATGGCCTAGGAGGGGAAAAACAAAAGGCTGGGCTGCCTCCGATTCTTTAAATAAAATAAAATAAAACGAAGCCGAAGCAAAAAATAGAAGAAGAGGAAAGAAAAGGTTAGGAGAAGAATTTAGGCAAGAGGGTATTTTTCTCGGGCTCTTAACAATAAGCACGGTTCGAGAAAATAGAAAAGGCATGAACGAGAAATATAATTCAAACACATTTGAATTTAATTCAAATGGGTTTGAACTAAGACTTGATTAAAGAAGTGTCCAAAAATGTTCGAATTTTCGGAGGAACCTCAAAACAACGGAAAAGAATTATTGGCAAGGTTTTTGATGGTGAAACTTGAATTAAGAGGCATGGAGGATATTTGCAAGTGTGTTACGGTGATCCCAACCAATTGGAATATTTTAAATATAGCGCCCTAAATATTGAGAGGCTTTTATATGTTATAAAGAGAAGTCATCCTTCCCTCGATTTAAATGGACCGAAGGTCCACACGGTTTATTTAGGTTGAGATGCAAAATAAATGACATGATGGCATGATGACATGATGCAATGCAAAAATAAATAACACAAGCAAAAAGAAACACACGGGCAACCCGGAACATCTGGAATCTTCTGGGATGTCGGTCTTCGGGCGTCACAACTCTCCCACACTAACAGAGGATCTCGACCCGAGATCCTAGAGATATCACCGGGTAAAACGGAAGAGGAGGAGGTAAAACAAAGTTGCTTCTTTGACAGACGAGTGAAACCAAAGAACCTTGAGAGGTTGAACAAGCTTGGAAGTAAGAATACAACAGAGATGAACGAATATGAAAACACCGTTAGAAGAGAGGAACAAGGAACATAACGAGAACCTTGTAGGTTGAAAAAAACATGAAACAAGAGCTTACGAACGAAAAGAATATGAAACTGCAATGGTATGGCCAAGGAATAAGAATGACAGAATTCGGACAGCACTCCGTCTGAAAATGGAAGGAATTGGACAAGAACTTGGCAAGTTGGGAAGATACTTGATGAAAACAACAACACACTGCCTCTGAAACAATTGAAAGAAGGCACAAGGGTAAGAAAGATTCAGACAGCACTCCGTTTGAAAAGAGAGGAAAAGCTAGATAAAAGACGGAACTTGAATGAAGAATACAACACTCCGGTTAAATGATAAAAGAGAAAGAACATGATCTCGATAAAACAAGATGATGGTTTGGAGAGAGCAACATCGCAAAGCCTCCGGAATGAAAGAATAGCATGTATATCAAAGAAAGAATTGAACGGAGAGAAAAATGACAACTTCTCTCAAAATGAATTAGGAAATCTCCCTTACAAAGAAGGGTTGAACAGAGTTGTTGGGAATTCAACAACGAAAAGAATAAGCTTGATGTGGGCTTATGGAAAACATCTTAAAATTAAGAGATGACAACCAGCCACTAACGAAAACATATAATTGGATTGAGATCAGCAAGGAGACGAAAAACTTATCTCACCGGAATGATAAATGAAGAACTTGGGTCATTTATAAGCACCATAATTCGCAACAATCCTTAGGAAAGCTTTTAGGTGAAATACAACCCAAGATGACTCCAACGAATAAATTGAAGGGTTGAAAACATCTCCTGAACAAGGAAAAATGATGTTTTAAAATATTTCATTCTTGACAACTCGTGAATAATAAAACATGAAGGAATTGTCAAGAATGACATAACACTATCTGAAAAGATAAGGTAGACAGGATTGCAATTGGAAAGCATGATGAAGAATGCTTGAGCTCCAACAAAATCTTGAAGAAAACTTCAAGGATGAATTAAATGATGATGAACCACCATAAAAAACTCCGGTAATGAAAGCATGAGAAGTGAAAGATGAAAAGAATAAGACTCAAGGCATGCGATGAATTAGATGGAGCTTTGAAATGATGTAATTAAATAACTTGAAACTCCGGAAAACAAGATGAACAACTTAGAACCGAGAATATGATATGCTGAACAAGCTCCGGAAAACAGAGATTAATCACTCGAGGAAATAAGAATAAGATTTATTGTATGCTTATCCTTCATCAAATTAAATTGATGACAAGCAAACGGATTTGGCGTACTACTTATTCTCGTTGCAAAGAATTAAAGAGGGATCTAGCACAACCTTGGATAAATCTTCAACAAAGCACCGGTAGGATTGAGAAAAGAACAAATGAATTAAAACGATAACAACGGAAGGGTAATCTTGAACGAACCACCGTAAGAATATAGAGACGAACGAAAAGACATCAATGAAGAATATTTGGAGGACGAGGTTGAAAACTGAGAACGAAGAATCTTCTGAAATGATGGCCTTCGGAGGATCACAAAGAAAAGAATTCATGAAATGCTTCGGATGGAATAAACGAATTCCTCACAATCTGAACAATAATGACGACGGCATGAAGCTAGAAACCACGAATCTTCACGAGAACGGTCCAAGATTTAAGAGAAACACTTGTCCAGTCTTCAAATGTTGAGAGTGAATACGAGAAATGCCATGAAGAATTGTTGAGCACTCCGGAATGAAGAATTAAAAAGGTTGAAACAACGATGAAAAGAATTTGAAAGCGATCTTGGGTAAGGCATGTGACTGATGGAAATCATTCTTACGTCACACTTTGAAAAGAATTTAAGTATAACTCCAGAAAAAAAAATAGAAGAGTCAGGTAAGATCCTGGAGAAAGACCTGTGGGTTAGGGCCCACTAAAGAAACCACCGCTGAAAAGATTGCTTAAGAGATATTACACCGGTTGAATTAAATGGCTTGAATAAGATGACAATCCTCAAAAAAGCTTGAATGGATTAAGAATGGAAACACGAATCTTCCGCACTCCGGATATGAATAGCAAGAGGAGGCAGATTAATTGGGACACCGGAATAAGAAAGCATTGTGAAATGAGGAAAAGGATGAGATCAACACCGAAATCTTGAATTACATCCACCGGCAGAATTGAGAACAAAAGAATGATGAACTTGAAGCTCTTGAGCATCTTCACGTTAAAGCACCGGATAAGGGCATTGAAGGAAAAGAATGAAGAAATATCACATGAATAAAATGGATACTTCATCTGAGAATTTCTGGCTCCATAAGAAAAGGGGTGGGAGGGTGGGGAAAACAAAGACAACTTGAGACGAACAAAATGGACACCGGTTGAAAAAGAATTGACATGAAAATCTCGATGGTCAAGAATAATTAGCACTCCCATAGAAATATGAGAATACCGATTAGAAAAGGTATGGAATCAACATTTGACATCGAAGCAACTCGAATACCAGAATCAAAACGAAACAAAGGATAGATATGCAACATGATCTTCACAAAATCATCCGAACAGAGAATTGAACGAATGAATTCCGCAGGTACATCAACTTGTCGAGAAGCCACTTGAAGAACAAAAGGTAAATAAAAAGGAACAAGGAACAGATAGAACAAACACAAGATAGAAGCTTCATTCCACATCTTCGTGCTGAAAGCTCATGGAACGTGTTACAAAAGGGTTTTGCAATCCCCGGATCAGCATAGCCAAGGACCCTTTAAGATGCAACTCCCGATTAGAACAAGTCCATAAAACCACTTCACTCAATGTAGAACCCCGAACTTCATATCGAGCATCCGTTGGAAGAATGCCTAGAACTACTTGATGAACCCACCTATAGATTTCCGAAAGTTTCCAGTTATGCAATCAGGTGTTGGGGATACATGGGAAGCACCGCGCAATCAACTCTAAACCTACATCCAGGTGTATCCATCCTTCAACACATAACCAGTCTTTCTCGGAAACTGTTTACCTCGGACCTTCGAAAAGCATCCACTATAACAAGCTATGGCAATACTCTCGAACTACCTCCCCAGTACTGGGTGATGTCGGGATTATCTTGCCACTAACCGCATAGGAGAGTTTTCGATGTCGGCCGTCTTAAGTATTCTAGTACTGCCGGCGATGGATTTTTGACGACAACACCTCGGAGCTCAACTCCCCGGGACACTGTCACAACCCCTAATGACAAGAGGCATTGATAACAATGTTCTCGTCACAAAGACATCGAAACAATCCAAACAATACTCGCGAGATCCTAAAAAAAAAATTTGGTGCAATTTTTGAAGATAGAAGAGACAAGAGTAGTCGTCAGGAGTCCCTCACCAGAGTGAAAAGAGAAGAGGAGCAAAAGAAATCCTACTCTCCGATATATATATAGGACTCAAAACATTTTCAAGTGTGTGCCTAGACTCAACCGTTAATGATTCGATCAATCAGTGGGGGCTTCTAGGTCGGAGAAGGCTCTGATACCAACTTGTAATGCCCAGGATGGGACTATACCTCCTACGTGTCGATGCACAACTTAAAGGTATAAGCCCATCCTAGAATGATCTCAAGTTTGGTATCTTTGCACGACTCATGTAAAAGAGGGATTAAATTGCAAAAGGAGATAGTTGGCTTACACTCGCCACTTCACACAATACAATACATAAGCAATACATCATTCAAAACATCACAACCCGACTACGGGTGAAGATCCAAAGAAAGATACCAAAACAACATAAAGCCACAGGTCAGGATCGAATCCTAGTAGAAACCACTACTGATCGTCGAAACATAACAAGCATACGACCACTCTCTTCATCGAGCTCCCGGTGCAGAACTGATCCAACTCCTGCATCAAACTCGGCTGAACCTGCATCTGGTGTGGTGAAGTAACTGTGAGCCACAGAGGACTCAGCAATCCCGTTCCCGGGTAACAAGACTATTTAAGCCTTGGGTGTGGATAAGGCTGAAGAAAGAATAAGAGGTGAAGGAACAACAAGAGTCTGCAGCAGCAACTAGCACTAACTTACGTAATAGAGAGCGAGAAGAGAAGTGCCTCGGTCGAGAGATGATCACGAAGTGATCCTAGCTAAAGCCGGTCAAACATAACCCCACCGTGTTCAACTCCCGAATCCCTATTCGGAAATTGACAGTCACGGTACACACGCTGGTAGTGTATTGAAACATTGTGTCAAGTTATCTACAACCGGATATTAACAAGCTCCCATCTGCCACATAACCACGGGCACGGCTTTCGAAAGTTTAAACCCTGCAGGGGTGTTCCAACTTGACCCATTACAAGCCCACGATCCGCGGAGTCGCAACTCCAAAAGTGGGAAGACCCGAGTATTCTCGGAATCCCGTGCTCAAGATACTCCGAACTAAGGTAAGGCTAATCCAGCAAATCCTCCCGGTGTGTCAACACCCTGATAGTAGCCGCGCGTATCTAAGTCTCAGGACACGACCGGATGGGTGATGCTACAGGTTTTTACTAGACCTTGAGTTTCCTCGAGGTGGCCCTGCAGGACCCCCGTTTCGGACCAACACTCATGTGGAGCACTGGCCCGGGGTTGTTGAATTAAAATAAAAGGGATAGCTAGTCCACATGCAAGTTTTATTAGTTATTAGGCGAATAGTACCAATGTTGGGACTTGCTGGAAAAGACTTAGCACTTAGCGGTTTATCAAGGGGGTCCCATACACCCCAACCGTGTTAGGAACGCATAATCAAGGAACATAACACCGGTTTATATGGTTCCTAACGGCATGAGTGGAACAAATCACCAAGCAAAAGGCTTAGCCTTCCACCCTTGCCAATATATAGATGATTTCATTTTAAGCATTTATATAGTGTGATATAACCCAACCAAACTTCAACATGAAGCAAGCATCTTCGATCTTCACCTGCAACTAGCAACGCTATAAGAGGGGCTGAGCGAGCCTACGTATAGCCAATCAAGGTTTGCATAGGTAGGGTGGTTAAACAGGTTCATGGTTACAATAGGAGGCTGACAGGAAAAACATGGGCATCGAGGCAATATACTAAAGAGCGATACTCTAGCAATAGGCAAAGATAGTAATGGTATCGGGGTTCGGTTATCTTGCCTGGGATTCCACAAGGGAGAAGAACGGATCCACGAAGTAGACGGAGCAACAGAGACGAGCGAATCCTCACAACTCCGGAACGAAACCGAAGCTAACAAGAGAAGCAACCGGAAAGAAAGAAACAACACGGTAAACACACAAGCATAAACATGGCATACGATGCACATCCAAGTATGATGCATGTCCGGTTAAATATGCATGGCATGGCAAAGTGCACAAACAACACTACAAGTTAAGTGGAGCTCAATATGCAACGAGTTGCGTATTGACGAAACACCACATTTAATTATTTAGTTGACTCTCATTATTTACAAGACAAGATTAAATGTTGGTTAACATGGCAAGAGGTGAAGCATAATAAAACTACACTATTTAGGCATTTTAAATGAGGCCGGAAAATAACAACAACATATCCGGAAAATCCCCATGAGCATGTTTAATAAGTATAGACAAACAACAATTCACACATTTTATTGTTGTTAACATGATGGGGATGACATGATCAAGTTTATGCAATTATTAAAAGGTTGACTTAAAAGAGATATGAAGTATTGTCACCGTGGTGGAAAGAAAGGGTGCCACGGCAACGATCCAAAAATGATGCAACGCTTCATATCGGTTCCGGTATCTCGTTGATAGACCGGTGCAAAAGATGAAGGGCGGCGTGAACGAGTCAAACGAGATGAAAGGTGGGGCGATCCCGTTGCCGGGTTCCCACGAGTCGTAGAGGCAACCGAGGAACATGACAAAAGTGAAACGGCACGGTGCACACAAGGAAACATCTCATACAACACAACAAGCATCCACGGGTCATCCACGGGGTCGTCTCGTTATACCTTTGAAGCGTGCGTTTCGGGGCGGTTCGAGACATAGAGGAAGGAGTCGTTCTCACGAGTCATAGAGGAAGTAGTGGTTCACGTTTCCGAAGAGGAAGTAGTGGTACTCGGCGACGGTAGATGTACTCGTTCCGTTCGGTCTTGCCGGTCTCGTCCCGAGTCGTAGTTGTACGGTCGTCGTGGTACTTGGTCGTATAGGCGTACACAGGTTTCCTGTCAAGTTCAACAGCACAAGCAACACACAAAACAAAAACGGCAGCACGGTCTTGCGTGAAGGGGGCCACGAGGCCATGGCAGCGGCACGAGGCTGCCGGAGAAGTTGGCGGCGCCGGCGCTGCACGGACGAGGCAGAGGTGCGGTGGCTGGGGCGGCCGGCGAAGAGGAGGCAGCAGGCCTCGGCGCGGGCCTTGCTGCTGGAGTCGGCCACGGCCGGAGGAAGGCGCGGTCGCTGCGATTCATGAGGCAGGGGCGGCTGCGAGAGCCTGGCGAGGGCAGCAGGGCGAACGGGAGGGCGCGCTGCGGCCTGGCGCGCCGGTGGCCGAAGGGAGGGGGCGCCCTGGCGACGCAGGCTGGAGGAGGCGGGGCTCCTGGCACTGGCGAGGAGGGGCGACGAGGAACGGGGCGCGGAGGCGAGGGAGCCTGGCCGCGGGCTGCTCGAGGGTGGCGACCACGGAGGGAGCCAGGCGCACTCGCTGGAGTGCGGGAGCTCCTGGCAGCGGAGGCCTGAGGGCCGGTGCGCTGCGACCTGGCTCGCGGAAGGGAGGGGCGTCATCCTGGGGCTGGTCGCGGTACTGGAGGCCGAGGCGAGGAAGGAGCGAGGCGCACGGGAGGGGCGCTCGGGCGCTGGGATCGAGAGGAAAACGGGGGGTTCAGGCGAGCGAGGCTGGAGGGAGCGGGGTCGAGGGAGAAGGAGTCGGGCTCGGGCGTGGGGGATCGAGAGGGAATCGGGCGAGAGGGGGAAGAGGATCGAAGGAAAAGGGAGATGGTGCGGGGCTCAGGACGATGGGGTGGCGGCGCGAGGTGAAAGGAGAGCGAGCGTTGGGATTCGATGCGTGCTAGGGTTACGGGGTGGGGAAAACGGGCCTGGAGGGAGGATAGAAGTGAGGAGAGGACTGGGCCGGAGTGGGCCTAGAGGGGAGGAGAAGGGAGTTGGGGCCTGAGGGATGCAGAGGGAGGATGGGCCGCTGGGGAGACTGAGGCCCTTATGGCCTAGGAGGGGAAAAACAAAATGCTGGGCTGCCTCCGATTCTTTAAATAAAATAAAATAAAACGAAGCCGAAACAAAAAATAGAAGAAGAGGAAAGAAAAGGTTAGGAGAAGAATTTAGGCAAGAGGATATTTTTCTCGGGCTCTTAACAATAAGCGCGGTTCGAGAAAATAGAAAAGGCATGAACGAGAAATATAATTCAAACACATTTGAATTTAATTCAAATGGGTTTGAACTAAGACTTGATTAAAGAAGTGTCCAAAAATGTTCGAATTTTTGGAGGAACCTCAAAACAACGAAAAAGAATTATTGGCAAGGTTTTTGATGGTGAAACTTGAATTAAGAGGCATGGAGGATATTTGCAAGTGTGTTACGGTGATCCCAACCAATTGGAATATTTTAAATATAGCTCCCTAAATATTGAGAGGCTTTTATATGTTATAAAGAGAAGTCATCCTTCCCTCGATTTAAATGGACCGAAGGTCCACACGGTTTATTTAGGTTGAGATGCAAAATAAATGACATGATGGCATGATGACATGATGCAATGCAAAAATAAATAACACAAGCAAAAAGAAACACACGGGCAACCCGGAAGATCTGGAATCTTCTGGGACGTCGGTCTTCGGGCATCACACGCTGGAGGCGCGAGGTCGCGGCCTGGCCGAGCGCTCGGTAGGAGGGGGCTCGAGGAGGGGCGCGATGATGGCGGCTGCGCCTGGCCAGCCCGCGGGGTGGGACGGCGAGGCGCACAGAGGAGGTCCTAAGGGCGAGGCAGAGGCCCCCGAGAGCGGCGCTGGAGGACGGGCGGCCGGCGCCCTGGAGGGATGAAGGCGCGGCGAGGCTCGGCCTTGCTGGAGGCGCTCGAGGAGATGGGAACGGGTCGTCGTGCTGCTGGGCTCGGGGCCTGAGGACGGGGAGAAACGAGGGGGGAGCGAGATGGGGACTGGGTGCGGGCTGCAAGGAGGAGGGAGGCACGGGGTGACGAGGGGATCGGGCACGGGAACGAGAGGAAGGGGATCGATGGAAGGTGCGGGGCGAGCGACGGCGGCTGAGGGAGATGAGGGAGCGGTCGGCTCGGTCGAGCGCTGGGCTAGGGTTACGAGGCGAGGGAGCGGGCTGCAGCCTGGCTCTCCAGGCCCAAGAGGCTGATGGGCCAGGAGGCTGAGGCGGCTGCCTTAGAGGCCGGCTGGGCTGCCCTCTTTGAGAATAAACAACACAGAGAATAAAAGAAAAGGAGAGAAGAAAAGAAAGGGGAAAGCTAGGCAAAGAATTTGCACATGAGGTTAATTTTCTCGGGCTCATAAAAATGAGCACGGTCCGAGAAAAATAGAAAAGGCATGAACGAAAAAAATATAGTTCAAACATACTTGAATTTAATTCAAATGGGTTTGAACTAACACTTGATTATTGAAGTGTCCAAAAATGTTCGAATTTTTGGAGGAACCTCGATAAATGGGAAAAAGAATTATAGACAAGGTTTGACGGAGAAACTTGAATTAAGAGGCATGGGAAAAAAATGCAAGTGTGTTGGGTTAATTCCACACAAATGGAATATTTATTAATATAGCTCCCTAAATATCGGGAGGATATGTTATAAAGAGAAGTCATGCTTCCCTCGATTTAAATGGACCGAAGGTCCACACGATTTATTTAAGTTGAGATGCAAAATAAATTAGACATGATGGCATGATGACATGATGCAAAGCAAAAAATAAATAACACAAGCACAAATGAAACACAAGGGAGAACCCGGAACATCTGGAATCTTCTGGAATCTTCTGGGACGTCGGTCTTCGGGCGTCACATAACTAAAAACTTGCATAGGGAGTAATTAACCCGTTGATTCTTAATCAACCCTCGGACTAGTGCTCCTCATGAGTGTTGGTCCAAACTAGAGCACCGTGTGGGGCCGCCCTTTGGCAACTTGGGGTATTTTGGCACCTGTACGCTTAGCTTATCCGATCGTGGCCTGAGACGAGATACGTGCGGCTCTTATCAGGGTGTCGGCACGTCGAGAGGTCTTGCTGGATTAGTTTTACCTTTGTCGAAATATCTTGTGCACGGGATTCCGAGAACACTAGGGTCTTCCCAATTCGGAGTTGTTACTCCGCTGATCGTGAGAGCTTGTGATGGGCTAAGTTGGGGCACCCCTGCAGGGTTATGTGGTAGATTGGAATTTGTTAATATCCGGTTGTAGATAACTTGACACCGTAACTCAATAAGAATACACTACCTGTGTGTGTAACCCTGATGGTCTCTTTTCGAAGGGGTTCGAAAAGTGAACACGGTGGGGTTATGTATGAACATAAGTAGACAAGATCACTTCTTGATCACTACTAGTTGTGATCGTTGGCATATATTATCATCTCGCTCTGACATCGTAAGCTAGCCTCATACAATGCTTAGTGCTGCTGCAACCACTTTACACACCTAAAAGCCTTAATAGTTTTGATACCCGGGAACAAGATTGCTGAGTCCTCGTGACTCACAGTTTACTACACTGAACAGCTGCAGGTACCTCAGAGTTTGATGCAGGAGATGTGCAAGAGCTTCAGTGGGAGTTCGATGAAGAGCGTGGGCGTATGTATGTGACATACCCCAAAAATCAGTAGTGGTTCCTACTAGGGCCGATCGGGATTAGCCTGTGTGGTATCTTTTTCTTTGTTTGATTTCGTCCGTAGTCGGACTCTGTGTTCTCTGGATGAATGTATGTTTATTGTATTAATTGTGTGACGTGGCGAGTGTAAGCCAACTATTAAACTCTCTTTCATCCTGTTCATTACATGGGTTGTGTAAAGATACCATGCTTGAGACCATTCCAGAATGATGTTATGACTCTAAGTCGTGCCTCGACACGTAGGAGCTATAGCTGCATCCTGGGCGTTACAAGTTGGTAATCAGAGCCTTCCCCGACCTAGGAGCCCCTACTTGATCGAACCGCTGCCGATGTTGAGTCTAGAAACAAAAATTGTTTTGAGTCTTAGGAATAGATATATCGGAGAGTAGGAATTCTTTTACTCCTTATCCCCTTCGTTGCTCTGGTGAGGACTCCTGACATAGAAGTTTTGACTTCCCTATCCTCTTTTCACTAAATTATTTTAGGATCACGCAGGTATTGTTGGGATCGTTCCGATATCTTTGTGACGAGAATTCCGTCTTGGTGCCTCCTGTCTATTTAGGATTAGTCCCGGGGAGTTGAGCTGTGAGGTCTTGTCGTCGCATTGTTTATCGTTGCAGTTCTGGAATCCCAGAGGTGGCCGACATCGAAAACTCTTCTATGCGTGTCTGGTGGTGAGATAACCCCGGCGTCACCCAGTACTGGGGGGATAGTTCGGGAGTATTGCCACAACTAGTATAACGGATGCTTTTCGAAGGTCTGATGTAAACGGTTTCCAAAGGTGCCTGGTTATGTGTTGACGGATGAATACAGCTGGATGTAGGTATTGTTAGTTGTGTGAGATATTGTTCTTCCCCTGTATCCCCAACACCATATTGCATAACCAGAAAGTTTTGGGAATTAATAGGTGGGAATTCAAGTAACTCTAGGTATTCTTCCTACGAATACAAGATATAAGGTTGGGGTCCAACTTCTAGTGGTTCGCTTGTCACGGTCGATTTTACACTGGTTACGTTGTGTCTTAATGAATCCTTGGCTATGCTGATTCGAGGATGCAATGTCCTTTGTAACGTCGTGCTTGGGGGGTCTCATCACGAAAACTTTGGATGAAATATCTATCATATGTTTGTTCCGGCCTATTCTGCAATCCAAATCCTTTGTTTTGTTTTGAGTTATGGTATTCGAGTTGCTTCGACGTCAAGTGTTGATTCCATACCTTTCCTAATCAGTGTTCTCATATTTCTATAGGAGTGCTAGTTTTTCTTGATCATTAAGATTGTCATGTTAAATTCTTCTCAACCAGTATACTTCTCTTCAAGTTAACCTGATCCTTTCAATATGTGCAAGACCAATTCTTGGTTTTTTCTCAACGATGTATGTTTCATTCAACCCAAGTTGTCTTTGTTTTTCCCCACCGTCCCACCATTTTCCTTTATGGAGCCAGAATTCCCAAATGAAATATCCATTTTATTCATATGATGTTTCTTCATTCTTTTCCTTCAATGTTCTTATTCGGTGATTTCTCGTGAAGACACTAAGGAAGCTTCAACTTCATCGTTGTTCCATTCCCATTTTCTTCTTCGGTGGATTTAATTCAAGATTTCGGTGTTGATCTTATCCCTTTCCTCATTCAAAATTCTTTCTCATTCTGGTGCACCAATTAATCATTCACCTCTCACTATTCATTTATTCTGGAGTGCTGAAGATATCTTAGAAGATTTGTCTTTTCATTCTTAATCCGTTCAAACTATTTTGAGGTTGTCATCTCATTCAGGCCATTTAATTCAACCGGTGCAATATTGTGATAGCCCGGCTTATTAGGGATGATAGACTACTCATATCAATAAGGAATTCCTTCTTTTCCGGGTGCCCATTCGGATAGAACTTCAAAGTTAAGCGTGCTTAGCTTGGAGTAGTTTCAGGATGGGTGACCGACCGGGAAGTTGCTCTCGGGTGCGCACGAGTGAGGACAAAGTGCGTAGAAAAGACAAGTATTGATATGTGAGGCCAGTCTAGATCCCGCCAGGAGTAACGACCACCGGCGGGTGTGTCCGGGGCGTTACATGTTGGTATCAGAGCCGACCCTCGCGGTTACACGGATGTTTGCAGACAGGTGCTCGGTCATGTTTTTCATGACGTTTGTGACCCGTCGTGGCACACGACATGGCACATGTATCGGACTGGATGCACAGACAGTTGTGCCAAGAGGGAACGTTCCTGTGGCCCGACGAGGACGTCGGTTCCTCTGAGTGGGGGTGTATGTGATAGCCTGGCTTATTAGGGATGATAGACTACTCATATCAATAAGGAATTTCTTCTTTTCCGGGTGCCCATTCGGATAGAACTCCAAAGTTAAGCGTGCTCAGCTTGGAGTAGTTTCAGGATGGGTGACCGACCGGGAAGTTGATCCCGGGTGCGCACGAGTGAGGACAAAGTGCGTAGAAAAGACTAGTATTGATATGTGAGGCCAGTCTAGATCCCGCCAGGAGTAACGACCACTTGCGGGTGTGTCCGGGGCGTTACAAATATCTTTCAAGCAGTCTTTTCCAACGGTGTTTCTTTTGAGTTCTCATTTTCCAAGTTTAAGCTCTCTCAATTTTCTCATGGTGAAGATCCATCTAAATCATTGCAAGGCTTCAATCTTATTCTTTTCATCCTTCACTTCTCATCCTTTGTTATCGGAGTTCTTCATTGAGGTTCTGCATGGTGGTTCATGAAAGTTTTATTTCATTCCTCAATTATTCATCAAGGTTCTTGTTGGAAGAGCTCGAGTATTATTCTTCATGCGTTCTGAAGTGCAAATATTTACTCCCTTATCTTTTGAGGTGGTGTTATGTCATTCCTGACAATTTTCTTCATGTTTCATGATTCACAAGTTATCGAGAATGAAATATGTAAGCCCATCATTTTATTCATTCAAGAGATATTTTCAACCCTTCAATTTATTCATTGGAGTTAATCTTGGGTTGTATCTCACCTAAAAGCTTCCCCTAAGGATTGTTCCTATTTATGGTGCTTATAAATGACCCAAGTTCTTCATTTATACTCCCGGTTAAATAATTTTTTCGTTTCCTTGTTGATCTTAATCCAATCAAATGTTTCCGTTAGTGGTTGGTTGTCACCTCATAATTTTGAGTTGTTTTCCATAAGCCAAAATCAAACTTATTCTTTTGTTGTTGATTTTCTCAACAACACCGTTAAACCCTTCTTTGTAAGGATGCTTTCCAAATTCAATTGTGGTAGAAGTTGTCATTTTCTTCCTTGTTCTTTTTCTCCCAACGATCTATATTCTATTCTTTCATTCCGGAGGCGTTGTGATGCTGCTCACTTCGATCCATCATCTTGTCATATCAAGATCTTGTTCTTTCCCTTTCTGGTTCAAGTTAACGCGAGTGTCGTGTCCTCCATTCAAGCTCTCTCATCTTATCAAGTTTAGTCTCCCTTTTCAATCGGAGTGCTGTCTGAAATCTTTCTTACCCCTTGTGCCATTCTTTCATTTGTTTCAGAGGCAGTGTGTTGTTGATATCATCAAGTATCATCCCATCTTGTCAAGTTCTTGTTAATTCCTTCTATTTTCAGTCAGAGTGCTGTCCGAATTATTTCATTCTTATTCGTTCTCAATCTTGTTTTAACTGGAGTGGTTTCAATGTCACCTAAGCTCTTCATTCTCATCGTTTTCCTTGTTTCTCTTGTCCAACAGGGTGTTTTCAATTTCGTTCACCTCCATTGTATTCTTTCCTTCAATTTGTTTAACTTCCCAAGGTATGTTGGTTTCACTCGTTTGTCGAAGACACAACTTTGTTTTACCTCTTCCTTTTCCGTTTCTATCCGGTGCCATCCTTAGGATCTCGGATCGAGATCCTCTGTTAGTGTGGGAGAGTTGTGATGCCCCAAGACCGACGCTCCAGATGTCTTCCATGTTTTTCGTGTTCGTCGTGTATTTTATTTTTTTGCTTGTTGCATTTCATCATGGCATCATGCGCATTGCATCAGCATGTTTTCAGAAAACTCGTAGCCATCCATAGTGGCGCTTCCCATTCGTCCATGTTGACGTTTCTCAGACCACTTGCGACCTCGTTCTTTGTTTTCCCTCTTGCCTAAACCGAAGTCTCTCTACACAATGCATAGACCCCCTCGTGTGCGCGTCCGAAACTTACCCGAACCCGACCCAGACTGTCATTACCGATGGATCCAGATTATCCCCAAAGATCCCTAAGACATCTCTGTTTTCTTATTTGGACTGCCTACCTATTTTATTCTCGACCGTTTGATTTTGATCGGAGGGTCCAGATAACCCCTACTCTAAATCTACTACTATATAAACAAGGCAACCCTAGAATCGAGGAAGATGTCACATCGATCCCGCTCGGCCGCCGCCACTGTCTTCCTCGGGATCTCATCCCGATCCAATCCCACCAACCTGACTCCACCTGAGGCCTCCCCTCGATCCACCCAAGCCCATCGACCCAACCCTCCTCGCACTCTTCGTCGACCAGGGAGACGAGCCCCTCGCCAAGTACCGCCAGCAGCCCAGCCCCTCGCATGCCTCCTTCCTCGAGCAGGAGCTCGACCTGCTGCCGGCGACCACCACCGGCGACAAGAACCAGGCCGTACCCCTGCTTCTTTCTCTTTCCCTCGATCTCTCGCATGCCTCTGCCTCTCCCTCACACAAAACCACTTCGAGGCCATGCAGAGGTTGCAGCACCGCCGCCCTTGGGGTTCGTCGCTGACGGCCTTCCCATCGTCCGCCTCTGCTTCCCCGCCTCCAGCTCGCCGCCACCGTGCCCCCTCCCGCTGAAGACCCACAAGTGTAGGGGATCTAACGTAGTCCTTTCGATAAGTAAGAGTGTCGAACCCAATGAGGAGCAGAAGGAAATGATAGGCAGTTTTCAGTAAGGTATTCTCTGCAAGCACTGAAATTATTGATAACTACTAGTTTTGTGATAATGTAATTGGTAACAAATAACAAATAGTAAAAGTAAATAAGGTGCAGCAATATGGCCCAATCCTTTTTTGTAGCAAAGGACAAGCCTAGACGAACTCTTATATAAAGGAAAGTGCTCCCGAGGACACATGGGAATTATCGTCAAGCTAGTTTTCATCACGCTCATATGATTCACGTTCGTTACTTTGATAATTTGGTATGTGGGCGGACCGGTGCTTGGGTGCTGCCCTTACTTGGACAAGCACCCCACTTACGATTAACCTCTATTGCAAGCATCCACAACTACAAAATAAGTATTAAGGTAAACCAAACCATAGCATGAAACATATGGATCCAAATCAGCCCCTTATGAAGCAACACATAAACTAGGGTTTAAGCTTCTGTTACTCTAGCAACCCATCATCTACTTATTACTTCCCAATGCCTTCCTCTAGGCCCAAACAATGGTGAAGTGTCATGTAGTCGATGTTCACATGGCACCACTAGAGGAAGGACAACATACATCTCATCAAAACGTCGAACGAATACCAAATTCACATGACTACTTATAGGAAGACTTCTCCCATGTCCTCAGGAACGAACGTAACTACTCACAAATCATATTCATCTTCATAATCAGAGGGGTATTAATATGCATAATGGAATTTAACATATGATCTTCCACCGGATAAACCAACTAGCATCAACTACAAGGAGTAATCAACACTACTAGCAACCCACAGGTACCAATCTGAGGTTTTGATACAAAGATTGGATACAAGAGATGAACTAGGGTTTGAGAGGAGATGGTGCTGGTGAAGATGTTGATGAAGATAACCCTCCCCAAGATGGGAGAGTTGTTGGTGATGACGATGGCGATGATTTCCCCCTCCCGGAGGGAAGTTTCCCCGGTAGAACAGCTCCATCGGAGCCCTAGATTGGTTCCGCCAAGGTTCCGCCTCGAGACGGTGGCGCTTCATCCCGAAAGCCTCCTTATGATTTTTTCCCAGGTCAAAACATCTCATATAGCAGAAGATGGGCATCGGGGGGCTGCCAGGTGGCCCACGAGGCAGGGGCGCGCACACAGGGGGGTAGGGCGCGCCCCACCCTCGTGGACGATGGGTGGCCCCCCTCCTGTACTTCTTTCACCAGATACTTTTTATATTTTCCAAAACTGACTTTCGTGGAGTTTCAGGGCTTTTTAAGTTGTGCAGAATAGATCTCCAATGTTTGCTCCTTTTCCGGCCCAGAATTCCAGCTGCAGGCATTCTCCCTCTTCATGTAAACCTTGTAAAATAAGAGAGAAAATGCATAAGTATTGTGACATAATGTGTAATAACAACCCATAATGGAATAAACAACAATATAAAAGCATGATGCAAAATGGACGTATCCACTCCCCCAAGCTTAGACCTAGCTTGTCCTCAAGCGGAAGCCGATATCGAAAAATATGTCCACATGTTTAGAGATAGAGGTGTGATACGTCTCCATCGTATCTATAATTTTTTATTGTTCCATGCCAATACTATACAACTTTTATATACTTTTGGCAACTTTTTATACTATTTTTGGGACTAACATATTGATCCAGTGCCCAGTGCCTGTTCCTATTTGTTGCATGATTTTTGTTTCGCAGAATATCCATATCAAACGGAGTCCAAACGGGATAAAAACGGACGGAGATTTTTTTTGGAATATATGTGAATTTTGGGAAGCGGAACCAGCGTGAGACGATGCCCGAGTGGCCCATGAGGGTGAGGGGCGCGCCCAGGGGGGCAGGCGCGCCTTGAGCCCTCGTGTCCACTCCGTAAGGTGGTTGATGCCCTTCTTTCACTGCAAGAAAGATAATATCCGGATAAAAATCGTGTCCAAAATTCAGCCCAATCGGAGTTACGGATCTCCAGGAATTTAAGAAACGATGAAGGGCCATAATCTGGGAACGCTGAAACAGAGAGAGACAGAGAGACAGATCCAAACTCGGAGGGTCTCTCGCTCCTCCCATGCCATGGAGACCATGGACCTGAGGGGAAACCCTTCTCCCGTCTAGGGAGAAGGTCAAGGAAGAAGAAGAAGGAGGGGGGCTCTCTCCCCCTCGTTTCCGATGGCACCGGAGTGCCGTCGGGGCCATCATCGTCACCGCAATCTACACCAACAACTTCGCCGCCGTCATCACCAACCCTTCCTCTCTCTATGCAGTGGTGTAACCCCTCTTCTACCCGCTGTAATCTCTACTTAAACATGGTGATCAACGATATATATTATTTTCCAATGATGTATGGCTATCCTATGATGTCTGAGTAGATCCATTTTGTCCTATGGGTTAATTGATGATCGTGATTGGTTTGAGTTGCATGTTTTATTATTGGTGATGTCCTATGGTGCTCTCCGTGTCGCGCAAGCGCGAGGGATCCCCGCTGTAGGGTTTGCAATATGTTCATGATTTGCTTATGGTGGGTGGCTGAGTGACAGAAGCACATACCCGAGTAAGTAGGTTGTTGGAGTATGGGAATAAAGAGGACTTGATACTTTAATGCTATGGTTGGGTTTTACCTTAATGATCTTTAGTAGTTGCGGATGCTTGCTAGAGTTCCAATCATAAGTGCATATGATCCAAGAAGAGAAAGTATGTTAGCTTATGCCTCTCCCTCAAATAAGATTGCAATAGTGATTATCAGTCTAGTTACCGATTGCCTAGGGACAAATAACTTTCTCGTGACAAAAAGCTCTCTACTAAAACTAATTTAGTTGTGTCTTTATATTAACAGCCCCTACTTTTTATTTACACGCTCTTTATTAGCATGCAAACCTATCCCACAAAAACTACAAAGTACTTCTAGTTTCATACTTGTTCTAGGTAAAGTAACATCAAGCGTGCGTAGAGTTGTATCGGTGGTCGATAGAACTTGAGGGAATATTTGTTCTACCTTTATCTCCTCATTGGGTTCGACACTCTTACTTATCGAAAGAGGCTACAACTGATCCCCTACACTTGTGGGTTATCATGGTGTCGATAAAATAAAATACGGACATGACATCATCATGATCATTCTTATAACAACAACATATATACATATTGTCATATGGTTTCTTATGCTAAAGTAACAATCTGTTGACAATGTCAAGTATGAATCACAAACTTCATTGAAAACTAACAAACTATGATCTCGGTGATTGAAGCAATTGCAATTTATCATAACATCGGAAAGAGTCAATATAAGAGCTTTTCAGCAAGTCCACTCAACTATCATTTAGTCTTTCACAATTGCTAACACTCACACAATACTTATGGGTATGGAGTTTTAATCAGACACAAAGAAAGATAGGGGCTTATAGTGTTGCCTCCCAACCTTTTACCTCAAGGGTAATGTCAACAGTAATAGATCATGATAACTTACATCCAAGTGGGTATATATGTCAAGACCTTTCCAACACAATGTGCTTGCCAAAGGATACAATGTAAAAAGGAAAGGTGAAGATCACCATGACTCTTATAAGGTAAGAACAATAGATAGGCCCTTCGCAGAGGGAAGCAGAGGTTGTCATGTGCTTTTATGGTTGGATGTAAAAAATCTTAGCGCAAAAGAATGTCACTTTATGCTGCCACTTGTGATATAGACCTTTATTATGCAGTCTGTCGCTTTTATTGCTTCCATATCACAATATCGTATAAAGTTTATTTTCTCCACACTAATAGATCATACATATTTTAGAGAGTTGCAACAATGACAACTTACTTGAAGGATCTTACTCAATCCATAGGTAGATATGGTGGACTCTCATGGCAAAACAGGGTTTAAGGATATTTGGAAGCACAAGTAATATCTCTACTTGGTGCAAGGAGTTTGGCTAGCATGAGGGGGAAAGGCAAGCTCAACATGTTGGATGATCCATGGAAATATACTTTATTTCAGATATAAGAAGACATAACCCATTACGTTGTCTTCCTTGTCCAACATCAACTCTTTAGCATGTCATATTTTAATGAGTGCTCGCAATAATAAAAGATGTCCAAGATAGTATATTTATATGTGAAAACCTCTCTTTCCTTATTACTTCCTATTAATTTCAACGATGACCAAAACTATGTTTGTCAACTCTCAACAATTTTTATTCTTCATACTCTTTTTTGTGTGAAGTCATTACTTTCCATAAGATCAATATGATCTCTTTGATTCTTTTTATTCTTTCATGATCATAGTGAGATAATCAAGCCCTTGACTCAAAACTAATCTTTATTATATATAGCTCACGGACTCAATTACAAAGATAAGGATCTTAAAGCAAAGCTCACAACTAGATCATACTAAACTTTATTATACTAGATCAAGATATAACCAAAAGGATTGAACTAAGAAAAACGGTAAAGATAGGAGTGTGATGGTGATACGATACCGGGGCACCTCCCCCAAGCTTGGCAGTTGCCAAGGGGAGTGCCCATACCCATGTGATTATGTCTCTTTCTTCAGAGGTGGTGAATATTTTTGGCAATGATACCCCTCAGGATACGATTCTCCTCCTCGAGCTTATTGACTTGCTGCTTGAGGTCCATTATTTCCTTACGAAGCTTGCCCGTGACGGCTAAAGCTCCTTTCACCCAAGGATGTTGCATAGCTGCGGGAGAACAAGTGACACTCTTTTTCATATTTTCATAAGAAAGAAACCTGACATTGGAAGGGATGACCGAATTTGGAATAGCTGAGCTCTGTAGTTCCCCTATCATGATTCCGACTCAAAACCGAGAAGTAACTTCTTGATCTTCCTCCATGGCATCTATCCTTTTCAAGTCAGCCTCCATCTCTTCCTCCGTTGATGGCCCAAAGTGGTCAGCATCACTGCTTGCTCCTGGTCCCAGTGTCGGATGAGACACCCGACTCTCTCCAACTGAATCCTGAGAAGACATCTTGCTCTAATATGCGACAAAAACAACTCGAAACAAAAACAGAGGATTTTGGCATGATACGGTGGTCAAAACCTTTGGGAGAATATATAATGATTTTTTACCGACCAAAAGGAGTATCGTGCAAGAAAACAGAGTCTGGGAGGCACACGAGGTGCCCACGAGGCAGGGGGCGCGCCCAGGTGGGTAGGGCGCGCCCTCCACCCTCGTGGACGCCTCGTGTCCTTTCCGGATGGCTTCTTATTTTTCTATTTTTCTAAATATTCCAAAATAGAGAAAAATTGCCATTAGAACTGTTTTGGAGTCGGTTTACCTACCGTACCACACACCTCTTCCTTTTCGAAGTCTGAATCATTCTAGAAAGTGTCCCTTATGTATTCCTCCGGGGTTACGGTTTCAATAACATTGGTTTCAACATTTATAGGATTACATGAGATATAATGTTTGATTCTTTGACCGTTCACCACCTTCGGATTTGTGCCTTCGAAGTTATTGATTTTTATGGCACCGGATCGATAGAACTCCTCGATAATGTAAGGACCTTCCCATTTAGAGAGAAGTTTTCCTGCAAAAAATCTTAAACGAGAGTTGTATAGCAAGACATAATCACCTATGTTAAACTCACGCTTTTGCATCCTTTTATCATGCCATCTTTTAACTTTTTCTTTAAACAGTTTGGCATTTTCATAGGCCTGGGTTCTCCATTCATCAAGCGAGCTAATGTCGAATAACCTCTTCTCACCAGCAAGTTTGAAAAAATAATTCAGCTCTTTAATAGCCCAAAATGCCTTATGTTCTAGTTCAAGAGGTAAGTGACATGCTTTTCCATAAACCATTTTATACGGAGACATACCCATAGGATTTTTATATGCAGTTCTATAGGCCCATAATGCATCATCAAGTTTCTTGTACCATTTCTTTCTAGATCTATTAACAGTCTTTTGCAAAATTAATTTCAGCTCTCTGTTACTTAGTTCTACTTGACCACTAGACTGTGGGTGGTAAGGGGATGCAATTCTATGATTAACATCATACTTAGCAAGCATTTTACGGAAAGCACCATGAATAAAGTGTGAACCACCATCAGTCATTAAGTATCTAGGGACTCCAAACCTCAGAAAAATAACTTCTCTAAGCATTTTAATAGAAGTGTTGTGATCAGCACTACTAGTTGGAATAGCTTCTACCCACTTAGTAACGTAATCAACAGCAACCAAAATATGTATATACCCATTAGAGGAAGGAAACGGTCCCATATAATCAAAGCCCCAAACATCAAATGGTTGAATAACAAGTGAATAATTCATAGGCATTTCTTGACGTCTACTAATATTACCAATTCTATGACATTCATCACAAGATAAGACAAACTTGCGGGCATCCTTGAAGAGAGTAGGCCAATAAAAATCAGATTGCAGTACCTTATGTGCAGTTCTATCTCCAACATGGTGTCCTCCATAAGCCTCGGCGTGACACTTGCGTAGGATCTGTTCCTGTTCATGCTCAGGTACACAACGTCTAATAATACTATCTACTCCTTCTTTATAAAGGTGTGGGTCATCCCAGAAGCAATGTCTTAAATCATAGAAGAACTTTTTCTTTTGCTGGTATGTGAAACTAGGTGGTATAAATTTAGCAACGATGTAATTAGCATAATCAACATACCATGGAGCAGTACGAGAAGCATTTATGACAGCTAATTGTTCATCAGGAAAGCTATCATCAATAGGTAGTGGGTCATCAAGAATATTCTCTAACCTAGATAAGTGGTCTGCAACGGGGTTCTCAGCTCCCTTTCTATCAGTAATATGCAAACCAAATTCTTGCAGCAGGAGAACCCATCTAATAAGTCTAGGTTTAGCATCTTTCTTTTCCATAAGATATTTAATAGCAGCATGATCAGTGTGAACAATTACTTTAGAATCAACGATATAAGGCCTAAACTTATCACAAGCAAATACAACTGCTAAAAATTCCTTTTCAGTAGTGTCATAATTTCTCTGGGCACTGTCTAGAGTTTTACTAGCATATTGGATAACATTTAATTTCTTATCAACTCTTTGTGCTAGAACAACACCTACAGCATAATCACTAGCATCACACATAATTTCAAAGGGTAAATTCCAGTCAGGAGGCTGGACAATAGGTGCAGAAATCAATGCTTTCTTAAGTATTTCAAATGCTTCTACACAATCATCATCAAAAACAAAAGGAACATCTTTTTGTAAGAGGTTAGTCAGAGGCCTAGAGATTTTTGAGAAGTCCTTAACGAACCTCCTATAAAACCCGGCATGACCAAGGAAGCTTCTTATACCTTTGATGTCCTTGGGACACGACATCTTTCAATAGCATCAACCTTAGCTTTATCAACTTCAATACCTCTTTCAGAAATTTTGTGCCCCAAGACAATACCTTCATTAACCATAAAGTGGCACTTTTCCCAATTCAAGACAAGATTAGTTTCTTCACATCTCTGCAAAACTCGATCAAGGTTGCTTAAGAAATCATCAAAAGAAGTTCCATAAACGGAAAAATCATCCATGAAAACCTCAACAATCTTTTAACAGAAATCAGAGAATATAGCCATCATGCATCTTTGAAAGGTAGCATGTGCGTTACATAAACCAAAAGGCATACGTCTATAAGCAAAGGTACCGAAAGGGCAAGTAAAAGTGGTCTTTTCTTTGTCCTCTTTTGACATAGGTATTTGAGAGAAACCAAAATAGCCATCTAGAAAGCAAAAATGAGTATGTTTGGATAACCTTTCTAGCATTTGATCAATAAAAGGTAGAGGGTAATGACCCTTCTTAGTAGCTTTATTTAATTTGCGGAAATCAATTACCATTCTATAGCCTGTAACAATTCTTTGCGGGATCAATTCATCTTTATCATTAGGAACAACAGTAATACCTCCCTTCTTAGGGACACAATGGACAGGACTGACCCACTGACTATCAACCACATGATAAGTTATACCTGCCTCTAGTAGCTTTAGTACTTCTTTCCTTACCACTTCTTTCATCTTAGGATTTAACCGCCGTTGGTGATCAACAACCGTTTAGCGTCCTTCTCCAATTTTATTTTATGCTGGCATAGAGTGCGACTAATGCCCTTAAGATCATCAAGAGTATATCCAATAGCAGCATGGTGCTTCTTCAGAGTTTTCAGTAATTTCTCTTCTTGCTTCTTTGAAAGGTTATCACTAATATTAACATGACATATCTTCTTTCCATCAAGATAAGCATACTTAAGAGTATCAGGTAATGGTTTGAGTTCAAACACAGGATCACCCTTGGGTGGCGGAGTATCCCCTAGAATTTCAACAAGCAAGTTGTGTTTCAATAAAGGTCCCTGTTTAAATAATATTTCATCTATTTCCCTTCTCTCATTCATATACATATCATTTTCATGGTCTAGCAGGTATTGTTCTAAAGGATCGTTAGGAGGCACATCAATAGAAGCAAGACCGATAAATTCATCCTTACTAGGAAATTCTTTATCATGGGGTTGTCTATGGAATTTAGCAAAGTTAAAATCATGAGACATATCCCCTAAACCAACAGTAACAATGTCCTTTTCGGAGTCTATCTTAGCATTAACAGTATTCAAGAAGGGTCTACCAAATATAATGGGGCAAAAATCATCTTGTGGGGAACCAAGAACAAGAAAATCAGCAGGGTATTTAACTTTCCCACACAAAACTTCAACATCTCTAACAATCCCAACTGATGAAATAGTGTCTCTATTGGCAAGCTTAATAGTAACATCAATACCTTCTAACTCAGCAGGTGCAATATCATGCATAATTTCTTCATATAAGGAATGAGGTATTGCACTAACACTAGCACCCATGTCACATAAGCCATGATAGCAATGATCTCCTATTTTAACAAAAATAACAGGCATGCCTACAATAGGTCTATGTTTATTCTTAGTATCGGGTCTAGCAATTCTAGCAGCTTCATCACAGAGGTAAATAACATGCCCATCAATATCATCGACCAAGAGATCCTTAACCATAGAAACACTAGGTTCAACTTTAATTTGCTCAGAGGGTGTAGGTGTTCTAGTATTACTCTTACGAACTATAGTTGAAGCTTTAGTATGATCCTTTATTCTAACAGGAAGGGTGGTTTCTCAATATAAGCAGTAGGAACAATAGGATCAACATTATAAGTGATAGTTTTTTCTTTAACTCTAACAGGTTCAACTACGTTTACTTCAATGAGAGGATGATATTTAAACCACTTCTCTTTAGGGAGATCAACATGAGTAGGAAATGATTCATAGAAAGAAGCTACTATCTTAGAGTCAAGTCCATATTTAGTGCTAAATTCACGGAAAACATCGGTATCCATAAAATATTTAACACAATCAAACGTAGGTGTTATACCTGATACCTTACCTTCGTCGAGATCCCAATCTTCAGAGTTGCGTTTAATTCTATCCAATAAATCCCATTTTAATTCAATAGTCTTCATCATAAAAGAGCCAGTGCAAGAAGTATCGAGCATGGAGCGATTACTGAGAGAAAGCCGAGCATAAATTTTTTGAATAATCATTTCTCTTGAGAGATCATGATTGAGGCATGAATATAACATTGACTTAAGCCTCCCCCAAGCTTGAGCGATACTTTCTCTTTCGCGAGGCCAAAAATTATATATATAAATACGATCACGATGAACCTGATGCATATGATAAAACTTCTGATGAAATTCCAATTTCAACCGGTTGTAGTTCCATGATCCAATATCATCGCATAGCCTAAACCATGTCAATGCCTCTCCCTTCAAAGATAAAGGTAAGACCTTCTTCTTGATCACATCCTCGGGCATACCTACAAGCTTAAATAATCCACACACTTCATCCACATAGATTAGGTGCAAATCGGGATGCAATGTTCCATCTCCTGTAAAGGGATTAGCTAGCAGTTTCTCTATCATACCCGAAGGAATTTCAAAGTTAACATTTTCAGTAGGTTCATTAGGTTGAGGAGCAACTCTTTGCTCTACTGGTCGGGGTGAAGATACCCCGAACAAGCCCCTCAAAGGATTATGTTCCATAGTAACAAGTGACAGTAAATTTCAGCACACTATATAAACTTTTCCTTACCATATTCCACTTACCAAAGACACTTCACTCCCCGGCAACGGTGCCAGAAAAGAGTCTTTATGACCCACAAGTGTACGGGATCTATCCTAGTCCTTTCGACAAGTAAGAGTGTCAAACCCAACGAGGAGCAGAAGGAAATGATAGGCAGTTTTCAGTAAGGTATTCTCTGCAAGCACTGAAATTATCGGTAACAGATAGTTTTGTGATAAGGTAATTGGTAACAAGTAACAAATAGTAAAAGTAAATAAGGTGCAGCAATATGGCCCAATCCTTCTTTGTAGCAAAGGACAAGCCTGGACGAACTCTTATATAAAAGAAAGCGCTCCCGAGGACACATGGGAATTATCGTCAAGCTAGTTTTCATCATGCTCATATGATTTGCGTTCGTTACTTTGATAATTTGGTATGTGGGCGGACCGGTGCTTGGGTGCTGCCCTTACTTGGACAAGCATCCCACTTACGATTAACCTCTATTGCAAGCATCCACAACTACAAAATAAGTATTAAGGTAAACCAAACCATAGCATGAAACATACGGATCCAAATCAGCCCCTTACGAAGCAACACATAAACTAGGGTTTAAGCTTCTGTTACTCTAGCAACCCATCATCTACTTATTACTTCCCAATGCCTTCTTCTAGGCCCAAACAATGGTGAGGTGTCATGTAGTCGATGTTCAAATGACACCACTAGAGGAAGGACAACATACATCTCATCAAAATGTCGAACGAATACCAAATTCACATGACTACTTATAGGAAGACTTCTCCCATGTCCTCAGGAACGAACGTAACTACTCACAAATCATATTCATCTTCATAATCAGAGGGGTATTAATATGCATAATGGAATTTAACATATGATCTTCAACCGGATAAACCAACTAACATCAACTACAAGGAGTAATCAACACTATTAGCAACCCACAGGTACCAATCTGAGGTTTTGATACAAAGATTGGATACAAGAGATGAACTAGGGTTTGAGAGGAGATGGTGCTGGTGAAGATGTTGATGAAGATAACCCTCCCCAATATGGGAGAGTTGTTGGTGATGATGATGGCGATGATTTCCCCCTCCCGGAGGGAAGTTTCCCGAGCAGAACAGCTCCACCTCAAGACGGTGGCGCTTCGTCCCGAAAGCCTCCTTATGATTTTTTCCAGGTCAAAACACCTCATATAGAAGAAGATGGGCATCGGGAGGTTGCCAGGTGGCCCACGAGGCAGGGGCGTGCCCAGGGGGGTAGGGCGCGCCCGCCACCCTCGTGGACGGTGAGTGGCCCCCCTCCTGTACTTCTTTCGCCAGATATTTTTTATATTTTCAAAAACTGACTTTCGTGGAGTTTCAAGGCTTTTTGAGTTGTGCAGAATAGGTCTCCAATGTTTGCTCCTTTTCCAGCCCAGAATTCCAGCTGCCGGAAATCTCCCTCTTCATGTAAACCTTGTAAAATAAGAGAGAAAAGGCATACATATTATGACATAATGTGTAATAACAACCCATAATGTAATAAACATCAATATAAGAGCATGATGCAAAATGGACGTATCACCTGTCGTCCCCACGACCATGAGCTCCCCAAGCCCATCTTCGGCCCGGATTCAGCGAGATCCGGATGAGGTCCGCTCCGAGTGCCGTCTCGTCGCCCCGCTTCCAAGTTCGTCGTCGCCGAACTAGATCCACCTTGCCGCCTTCCCGCATCGCTGCCGCTACCCTGCAGTCGCTGCTACTCTGCCACACCACCGCGCCCTGATGCCGCATCCTCGCCTCTGCTACCCTCGCGCGCGATGCCGTACAAGCCCTGTTGTCGCCATGGCCTTGCCTCCACCAACCAGCAACCTCCTGACTTGCTCCCATCACACTTCTTTTGCACCAATATCTCAATGAGTTGTCGGATCACCGGAACGTTGCCGTGGCACCGTTTCCATTCTCGCCGCCATGACACCCTTTTCTTTGCGTCGTGGCGATAAATGCTCCATATAATATAACATGCCAACTTTTCAAAAAATTGCATAAAAACTTGCAAATGTCATCCGCATCATGATAATAACATTTAAATGGTTAAAATTGTTGCTTGCTTGAAAATAGCTAAATGACATATGGGGATTTTCTGGAATTGTTGTTGTTATTTCCGGCCTCATTTAAAATGCCTAGATAGTTTAGTTTGCTCATGCTTCACCTTTTGCCATGTTAACCAACATTTAAACTTGTTGTGTACATAACCGAGATCAAACTAAATATGTGAATGTGGTGTTTTGTCAATATGCATCTCGTTGCATATTGAGCTCCACTTAACTTGTAGTTTTGTTTGTGCACTTTGCCATGCCATGCATATTTAAATTGGACATGCATCATTCTTGCTTGTGCATCATATGCCATATTTATGCTTTTGTGTTTACCATGTTGTTTGCTTCTTTCCGGTTTGCTTCTCTCGTTAGCTTCGGTTCCGTTCGGAAGTTGTGAGGATCCACTTGACTACGTCCGTTTGTCTTCTTCATGGACTCGTTCTTATTCCTTGCGGGATACCAGGCAAGATGGCCGTTCCTCGATATCACCTCTATCTTTGCTTTGCTAGTTGTCTCGCTCTATAGCTATGTCGCGCTACCCATTCTTGTTTTGTCAGCCTCCCATGTTGCCATGAAACCCCCTAACCACCTTCCTAGCAAACCGTTGTTTGGCTATGTTACGCTTTGCTGAAGCCCCTCTTATAGCGTTGTTAGTTGCAGGTGAAGATGAAGTTTGCTCCATGTTGGATTGGATATTTTGGGAATATAACATATCACTTATTTAAATTAATGCACCTATATACTTGGCAATGGGTGGAAGGCTTGGCTTTTTGCTCGGTGTTTTGTTCCACTCATGCCGCCTTAGATCCCGAGAAACCGGTGTTATGTTCCTTGATTTTGCGTTCCTAACACGGTTGGGGTTTATGGCCCCCCCTCGATAATTCGCTCTGTTTAAAGCTTTTCCAGCAATGCCCAACCTTGGTTTTACCATTTGCCTAATAACTAAAAACTTGCATAGGGAGTAATTAACCCGTGGATTCTCAATCAACCCTCGGACTAGTGCTCCTCATGAGTGTTGCTCCAAACTAGAGCACCGTGCGGGGCCGCCCTTTGGCAACTTGGGGGTATTTTGGAAACTGTACACTTAGGTTAACCGACCGTGGCCTGAGACGAGATACACGCGGCTCTTATCAGGGTGTCGGCACATCGGGAGGTCTTGCTGGATTAGTTTTACCTTTGTCGAAATATCTTGTGCATGGGATTCCGAGAACACTCGGGTCTTTCCAATTTGGAGTTGTTACTCCGCTGATCGTGAGAGCTTGTGATGGGCTAAGTTGGGACACCCCTGCAATGTTATGATCTTTCGAAAGCCGTGCCCGTGGTTATGTGGCAGATTGGAATTTTTTAATATCCGGTTATAGATAACTTGACAACATAACTCAATAAGAATACACTACCTGTGTGAGTAACTGTGATGGTCTCTTTTCGAAGGGGTTCGAAAAGTGAATACGGTGGGGTTATGTATGAACGTAAGTAGACAGGACCACTTCTTGTGTGACATGGCGAGTGTAAGCCAACTATTAAACTGTCTTTCATCCTGTTCATTATATGGGTTGTGTAAAGATTGTTGGATATATGCCCTAGAGGCAATAATAAAAGTATTATTATTATATTTCCTTGTTCATGATAATCGTCTGTTATTCATGCTTGAATTGTATTGTACGGAAACATCGATACATGTGTGAATACATAGACCACAATGAGTCCTTAGTAGGCCTCTAGTTACCAGCTCGTTGATCAACAGATGGTCACGGTTTCCTGACCATGGACATAGGATGTCAGTGATAACAGGATCACATCATTAGGAGAATGATGTGATGGACAAGACCCAATCCTGAGCATAGCACGAGATCGTATAGTTCGCAATGCATAAGCTTTTCGGTGTCAAGTATTTATTCCTTAGACCATGAGGTTGTACAACTCCCGGATGCCGTAGGAATACTTTGGGTGTACCAAACGTCACAACGTAACTGGGTGGCTATAAAGGTACACATCGGGTATCTCCGAAAGTGTCAGTTGAGTTGGTACGAACCGAGACTGGGATGTTGTCACTCCGTATGACGGAGAGGTACCTCTGGGCCCACTCGGTAAGACATCATCATAATGAGCTCAAGGTGACTAAGGAGTTAGTCACGGGATGATGGATTACGGATCGAGTAAAGAGACTTGCCATGACGAGATTGAACAAGGTATCGGGAATACTGACGATCGAATCTCGGGCAAGTACCGTACCGATGGACAAAGGGAATAACATACGGGATTGAGTGAATCCTTGACACAATGGTTCATCCGATGAAGATCATCGAGGAACACGTGGGAACCAACATGGGTATCCAGATCCCGCTGTTGGTTATTGACCGGAGAGTGGTCTCGGTCATGTCTACGTGTCTCCCGAACCCGTAGGGTCTACACACTTAAGGTTCGGTAACGCTAGAGTCGTAGAGATACATGCACGTGGAAACCCGAAAGTTGTTCGGAGTCCCGGATGAGATCCCGGACGTGACGAGGAGTTCCGGAATGGTTCGGAGGTAAAGAATGATATATAGGAAGTCCAGTTTCGGCCATCGGGTGAACTTCGGGGGTCACCGGGAGTGTCCCGGGACCACCGGAGGGGTCCCGGGGGTAAACCGGGTGGGGCCACCCATCCCGGTGGGGCCCCTCGGCCGCAATGGGGAAGTGGCCAGCCCTGATGGGCTGGTGCACCACATGGGCCCTCCTCCCCATGCGCCTAGGGTTGAAACCCTAGGGGGGAGGGGCGCCACCTTGCCTTGGGGGGCAAGAATCCCCCCCCTTGGCCGTCGCCCCACCCTGCAGATGGATCTGCAGGGCCGGCGCACCCCCTGGCCACCTATATATAAGTGGGGGGGGGAGAGGGCAGGCGCAACCCTTGCCCCTGGCGCCTCTCCCCCTCCCGTCACACCTCCATCTCCTTACGTAGGGCATCGGCGAAGCCCTGCAGGATTCTCCACTGCATCCACCACCACGCCGTTGTGCTGCTGGATCTTCGACGACCTCTCCTCCCCCTTGCTGGATCAAGAAGGAGGTGACGTTGCTGCACCGGACGTGTGTTGAACGCGGAGGTGCCGTCCGTTCGACGCTAGATCATCAGTGACGAAGAACGCGAAGAGTACGACTACTTCATCCACGCTTCTTCGAAAGCTTCCGCTCGCGATCTACATAACGGTATGTAGATGCACTCTTATTTGCTCGTTGCTAGATGTCTCCTTAGTTGGATCTTGGTAAAAGCGTATAATTTTTTTGAATTCTGCTACGTTCCCCAACAGTGGTATCAGAGCCAGGTCTTATGCGTAGCATCTTGCACGAGTAGAACACAAAGCAGTTGTGGGCGTTTGAGTTTGTTCAACTTTCTTGGCGTTACTAGTCAATCTTGATTCGGTGGTATTGTGGGATGAAGCAGCCCAGACCGACTTTACACGTACGCTTACGTGAGACTGGTTCCACCGACAGACATGCACTAGATGCATAAGGTGGCTGGCGGGTGTCTGTCTCTCCTACTTTAGTCGGATCGGATTCGATGAACAGGGTCCTTATGAAGGGTAAATAGAAATTGACAAATCACGTTGTGGTTTTGGCGTAGGTAAGAAACGTTCTTGCTAGAAAACCTATAGAAGCCACGTAAAAACTTGCAACAACAATTAGAGGACGTCTAACTTGTTTTTGCAGCATGTGCTATGTGACGTGGTATGACCAAAAGAAGATGTGATGAATGATATATGTGATTGATCATGTTCTTGTAATAGGGAATCATGACTTGCATGTCGATGAACTTGACAACTGGCAGGAGCCATAGGAGTTGTCTTAATTATTGTATGACCTGCGTGTCACTGAATAAACGCTATGTAATTACTTTACTTTATTGCTAAACGTTAGCCATAGTAGTAGAAGTAATAGTTGGCGTGATGACTTGTTCAAGACACGATGATGGAGATCATGATGATGAAGATCATGGTGTCGAGCCGGTGACAAGAAGATCATGGTGCCCCGAAGATGGAGATCCAAGGAGCAAGATGATATTGGCCATATCATGTCACTTTAATTGATTGCATGTGATGTTTATCATGTTTATGCATCTTGTTTACTTAGAATGACGTTAGTAAATAAGATGATCTCTCACTAAAATTTCAAGAATTGTGTTCCCCCTAACTGTGCACCGTTGCTAAAGTTCGTTGTTCCGAAGCACCACGTGATGATCGGGTGTGATAGGTTCTAACGTTCGCATACAACGGGTGTAAGCCAGATTTACACACGTAATACACTTAGGGTTCACTTGACGAGCCTAGCATGTACAGACATGGCCTCGGAACACGGAAGACCGAAAGGTCGAACGCGAGTCGTATAGAAGATACGATCAACATGAAGATGTTCACCGTTGATGACTAGTCCGTCTCACGTGATGATCGGACACGGGCTAGTCGATTCGGATCGTGTATCACTTAGATGAATAGAGAGATGTCATTCTAAGTGGGAGTTCATTAAAATTTGATTAAGATGAACTTAATTATCATGAACTTAGTCTAAATTCTTTACAATATCTCTTGTAGATCAAATGGCCCACGCTCAAGTTTCCCTCAACTTCAACACGTTCCTAGAGAAAACCAAGCTGAAAGACGATGGTAGCAACTATACGGATTGGGTCTGTAACCTGAGGATTATCCTCATAGCTGCCAAGAGATCATATGTCCTTGAAGCACCGCTAGGTGATGCACCCGGTCCCGATGCGACCCAAGACGTTTTGAACGTCTGGCAGTCGCGTAGTGATGATTACTCCCTGGTTCAGTGTGGCATGCTTTACAGCTTAGAGTCGGGGCTCCAAAAACGTTTTGAGAACCACGGAGCATATGAGATGTTCGAAGAGCTGAAAATGGTTTTCCAAGCTCATGCCCGAGTCGAGAGATATGACGTCTCCGACGCATTCTACAACTGTAAGATGGAGGAAAACAGTTCTGTCAGTGAGCACATCCTCAAGATTTCTGGATTGCACAACTGCTTGTCTCAGCTGGGAATGAATCTCCCAGATGAAGCGGTCGTTGACAGAATCCTCCAGTCGTTCCCACCAAGCTTCAAGAGCTTCGTGTTGAACTTCAATATGCAGGGGATGGAAAAGTCCATTCCCGAGGTGTATTCAATGCTGAAATCAGCGGAGGTGGACATCAAGAAAGAACATCAAGTGTTGATGGTCAATAAAACCACTAAGTTCAAGATAGGCAAGGGTAAGAAGAACTTCAAGAAGGACGGCAAGGGAGTTGCCGCGCCCGGTAAGCCTGTTGCCGGGAAGAAGCCAAAGCATGGACCCAATCCTGAGACAGAGTGCTTTTATTGCAAGGGAACGGGTCACTGGAAGCGGAACTGCCCCAAATACTTAGCAGACAAGAAGGCCGGCAACGTCAAAGGTATATGTGATATACTTGTTATTGATGTGTACCTTACCAGCGCTCGTAGTAGCTCCTGTGTATTTGATACCGGTACGGTTGCTCACATTTGTAACTCAAAACAGGAGCTGCGGAATAAGCGGAGACTGGCAAAGGATGAGGTGACGATGCGCGTCGGGAATGGTTCCAAGGTCGATGTGATCGCCGTCGGCACGCTGCCTCTACATCTACCCTCGGGATTAGTTTTAAACCTTAATAACTATTATTTAGTACCAGCTTTGAGCATGAACATTGTATCTGGATCTCGTCTTATGCGAGATGGCTACTCTTTCAAATCGGAGAATAATGGTTGTTCTATTGATTTGAGAGATATGTTTTATGGTCATGCCCCGCTGGTCAATGGATTATTTTTGATGAATCTCGAACGTGATGATACACATATTCATAGTGTAGATGCCAAAAGATGTAAAGTTGATAATGATAGTCCCACATACTTGTGGCATTGCCGCCTTGGTCATATTGGTGTCAAACGTATGAAGAAGCTCCATTCAGATGGACTTCTAGAGTCTCTTGATTATGAATCATTTGACACTTGCGAACCATGCCTATTGGGCAAGATGACCAAGACTCCGTTCTCCGGAACAATGGAGCAAGCAACCAACTTATTGGAAATCATACATACCGATGTGTGCGGTCCAATGAGTGTTGAGGCTCGCGGAGGCTATCGTTATGTTCTCACCCTCACAGATGACTTGAGTAGATACGGGTATATCTATTTGATGAAACACAAGTCTGAGACCTTTGAAAAGTTCAAGGAATTTCAGAATGAGGTTGAGAATCAACGTGACAAAAAAATAAAGTTCTTACGATCAGATCGTGGGGGTGAATATTTAAGTCATGAATTTGGCACACACCTTAGGAACTGTGGAATTGTTTCACAATTGACACCGCCCAGAACACCTCAACGTAACGGTGTGTCCGAACGTCGAAATCGTACTCTGTTGGACATGGTGCGATCTATGATGTCCCTCACCGATTTACCGCTATCTTTTTGGGGTTATGCTTTAGAGACTGCCGCATTCACTTTAAATAGGGCTCCATCGAAATCCATTGAGACGACTCCGTATGAACTTTGGTTTGGCAAGAAACCGAAGCTGTCGTTTCTAAAAGTTCGGGGTTGCGATGCTTATGTCAAGAAACTTCAACCTGAAAAGCTCGAACCCAAATCGGAAAAATGTGTCTTCATAGGATACCCAAAGGAAACGATTGGGTACACCTTCTACCACAGATCCGAAGGCAAAGTCTTTGTTGCCAAGAATGGATGCTTTCTGGAGAAAGAGTTTCTCTCGAAAGAAGTGAGTGGGAGGAAAGTAGAACTTGATGAGGTGACAATCACCCCTCCTGAAAGTAGCGCAGCGCAGGAAATTGTTCCTGAGGTGCCTGCACCAACAAGGGAGGAAGTTAATGATGATGATCATGAAGAAACAGATCAAGTTACTACTGAACTTCGAAGGTCCACAAGGGCACGTTCCGCACCAGAGTGGAACGGCAACCCTGTCCTGGAAATCATGTTGTTAGACAACGGTGAACCTTCGAACTATGAAGAAGCAATGGCGGGCCTGGATTCCAATAAATGGCTTGGAGCCATGAAATCCGAGATAGAATCCATGTATGAAAACAAAGTATGGACTTTGGTGGACTTGCCTGATGATAGGCACGCCATAGAAAACAAATGGATATTTAAGAAGAAGACAGACGCGGATGGTAATGTGACCATCTATAAGGCTCGGCTTGTCGCTAAGGGTTATCGACAAGTTCAAGGGATTGACCACGACGAGACTTTCTCTCTCGTAGCGATGCTGAAGTCAGTCAGAATCATGTTAGCTATTGCCGCATTCTACGATTATGAGATATGGCAAATGGACGTCAAAACGGCATTCCTTAATGGCTTCCTCAAGGAAGAGTTGTATATGATGCAGCCGGAAGGTTTTGTCGATCCAGAGAACGCTAACAAGGTATGCAAGCTCCAGCGCTCGATTTATGGGCTGGTGCAAGCATCTCGGAGTTGGAATATTCGCTTTAATGATGTGATCAAAGCGTTTGGCTTTATACAAACTTATGGAGAAGCCTGTATTTACAAGAAAGTGAGTGGGAGCTCTGTGGCATTTCTCATATTATATCTGGATGACATATTGCTGATGGGAAATGATATAGAATTCTTGGAAAATGTAAAGGCCTACTTGAATAAAAGTTTTTCAATGAAGGACCTTGGAGAAGCTGCTTACATATTAGGCATCAAAATCTATAGAGATAGATCAAGACGCCTCATTGTTCTTTCACAAAGTACATACCTTGACAAGATATTGAAGAAGTTCAATATGGATCAGTCGAAGAAAGGGTTCTTGCCTGTTTTGCAAGGTATGAGATTGAGCAAGGCTCAGTCGCCGACCACGGCAGAAGATAGAGAAAAGATGAGTGTCATTCCCTATGCCTCGGCCATAGGTTCTATCATGTATGCCATGCTGTGTACCAGACCTGATGTGAACCTTGCCATAAGTTTGGTAGGGAGGTACCAAAGTGATCCCGGTGTGGAACACTGGACAGCGGTCAAAAACATCCTGAAGTACCTGAAAAGGACTAAGGATATGTTTCTCGTTTATGGAGGTGACGAAGAGCTCGTCATAAAGGGTTACGTCGATGCTAGCTTCGACACAGATCTGGATGACTCCAAGTCACAAACCGGATACGTGTATATTTTGAATGGTGGGGCAGTCAGCTGGTGCAGTTGCAAGCAAAGCATCGTGGCAGCATCTACATGTGAAGCGGAGTACATAGCTGCTTCCGAAGCAGCGCAAGAAGGAGTCTGGATGAAGGAGTTCATCACCGACCTAGGAGTCATTCCAAGCGCGTCAAGCCCTATGACTCTCTTGTGTGACAACACTGGTGCTATTGCCATTACCAAGGAGCCCAGGTTTCACAAGAGGACCAAGCACATCAAGCGCCGTTTCAACTCCATCCGGAATTATGTTCAGGATGGAGACATAGATATTTGTAAAGTGCATACGGATCTAAATGTTGCGGACCCGTTGACTAAACCTCTTCCACGGGCAAAACATGATCAACACCAGAACTCTATGGGTGTTCGATTCATCACAATGTAACTAGACTATTGACTCTAGTGCAAGTGGGAGACTGTTGGAAATATGCCCTAGAGGAAATAATAAAAGTATTATTATTATATTTCCTTGTTCATGATAATCGTCTGTTATTCATGCTTGAATTGTATTGTACGGAAACATCGATACATGTGTGAATACATAGACCACAATGAGTCCCTGGTAGGCCTCTAGTTACCAGCTCGTTGATCAATAGATGGTCACGGTTTCCTGACCATGGACATAGGATGTCAGTGATAACGGGATCACATCATTAGGAGAATGATGTGATGGACAAGACCCAATCCTGAGCATAGCACGAGATCGTATAGTTCGTAATGCATAAGCTTTTCGGTGTCAAGTATTTATTCCTTAGACCATGAGGTTGTACAACTCCCGGATGCCGTAGGAATACTTTGGGTGTGCCAAATGTCACAACGTAACTGGGTGGCTATAAAGGTACGCATCAGGTATCTCAGAAAGTGTCTGTTGAGTTGGTACGAACCGAGACTGTGATGTTGTCACTCCTATGACGGAGAGGTACCTCTGGGCCCACTCGGTAAGACATCATCATAACGAGCTCAAGGTGACTAAGGAGTTAGTAACGGGATGATGGATTACGGATCGAGTAAAGAGACTTGCCATGACGAGATTGAACAAGGTATCGGGAATACCGACGATCGAATCTCGGGCAAGTACCGTACCGATGGACAAAGGGAATAACATACGAGATTGAGTGAATCCTTGACACAGTGGTTCATTCGATGAAGATCATCGAGGAACATGTGGGAACCAACATGGGTATCCAGATCCCGCTGTTGGTTATTGACCGGAGAGTGGTCTCGGTCATGTCTACGTGTCTCCCGAACCCGTAGGGTCTACACACTTAAGGTTCGGTAACGCTAGGGTCGTAGAGATACATGCACGTGGAAACCCGAAAGTTGTTCGGAGTCCCGGATGAGATCCCGGACGTGACGAGGAGTTCCGGAATGGTCCGGAGGTAAAGAATGATATATAGGAAGTCCAGTTTCGGCCATCGGGTGAACTTCGGGGGTCACCGGGAGTGTCCCGGGACCACCGGAGGGGTCCCGGTGGTCCACCGGGTGGGGCCACCCATCCCGGTGGTGCCCCTAGGCCGCAAGGGGGAAGTGGCCAGCCCTGATTGGCTGGCGCACCACATGGGCCCTCCTCCCCATGCGCCTAGGGTTGAAACCCTAGGGGGGAGGGGGCGCCACCTTGCCTTGGGGGGCAAGAATCCCCCCTTGGCCGCCGCCCCACCCTGCAGATGGATCTGCAGGGCCGGCGCACCCCCCTGGCCCCCTATATATAAGTGCGGGTGGGGGGGGGGAGAGGGCAGGCGCAACCCTTGCCCCTGGCGCCTCTCCCCCTCCCGTCACACCTCCATCTCCTTACGCAGGGCACCAGCGAAGCCCTGCAGGATTCTCCACTGCATCCACCACCACGCCGTCGTGCTGCTGGATCTCCGATGACCTCTCCTCCCCCCTTGCTGGATCAAGAAGGAGGTGACGTTGCTGCACCGGACGTGTGTTGAACGCGGAGGTGCCGTCCGTTCGGCACTAGATCATCGATGACGAAGAACGCGAAGAGTACGACTACTTCATCCACGCTTCTTCGAAAGCTTCCGCTCGCGATCTACATAACGGTATGTAGATGCACTCTTATTTGCTCGTTGCTAGATGTCTCCTTAGTTGGATCTTGGTGAAAGCGTATAATTTTTTTGAATTCTGCTACATTCCCCAACAAAGATACCATGCTTGAGACCATTCTAGAATGTGGTTATGACTCTTAGTCATGCCTCGACACGTAGGAGCTATAGCCGCATCCTAGTCTTTATACAAAAAGTCCATGCACATGGAGTTTCTTCATACACTTTACTCCAATATGACCTAAGCGGCAGTGTCACAAATATGATGCACTATCATTATTAACATTGCATCTTTTGGCATCAATATTATGAATATGTGATTACCAAAATTGAGATTCAACAAAAATAGACCACTTATCAAGGGTGCATGACCATAAAAGATATTACTCATATAAATAGAACAACCATTATTCTTTGATTTAAATGAATAACCGTCTCACAATAAATAAGATCTAGATATAATGTTCATGCTCAACCCTGGCACTAAATAACAATTATTTAGGTCTAAACTAATCCTGAAGGTAGATGTTGAGGTAGCGTGCCGACGACGGTCACATCGACTTTGGAAACATTTGCCACGTGCATCGTCACCTCGTCCTTAGCCAATATTCGTTTAATCCATAGCCCCTGTTTCGAGTTACAAATATGAGCAACCGAACCGGCAGACAGTAAACCGTCCGGCTGAACGAGCTTCAGCAAAGGGTACTTTGCCGTCAGCTGGCAGACGACAATGTCGGATTACGGGCTCCGCAAACCCAAGAAGTTCGAACACAGGGGCGTGAACGAAGATCTCTCCCACTCACGTCTACCTAGCGTCTCTCCCTCGTCCAGTGAAGAGATTCAAGCGAACAACAAGTAAAGCACACAAGAGTTTACCCAGGTTCAGGGAACCTTGGGGTGTAAAACCCCACTTCTTGCTTTGGTGGATTTGCCTCAGGAGGGCTTGAATATGGACTATTACAGTGGTCCCTGAGCTCAGGAGGGTTAGGAGGCAAGAGTTCTTGCACCTATGTGCGAGGGCGGAGTTTTCGGATCTGATCGGAATTGTCCCCTCATAGTGGGGATCCTAGCTACTTATATGGGCGGCCAGGGTCCTCTTCCCCGGAAATGTTTAGGCGGGAAGGAATCCCACAACGGCCATTTTTGAGCGGGAACACAAGGACGTTCCTATCCTGACAAAAGCGGTCATTGCCTGCAAAAGGATCAGGCGGTGACGCGGCGGTGGGCTCGATGGTGACATCCTCCCTGTCATCCTTGCGGTCTTCGGTCTTGTTGTACCGAAGGGGAAACCTTTGTCCCGCTCCTCGGGAACCTGTGCCTGCGCTGTCTCCTTTGCACAGAAACGTCAACTGCGCCGCTGGCGGGTGCTGGCACCCGCTGGCGCGGTGCGTGAGTGCTTACGTCAGTGCCTCCTCCTGAGACAGGCTTGGCCTTGGATTCTCCGCCCCTCCGGAGCAACCTTGCCGAGGCCGCTCCTGAGGGGGTCTTGACGTCGTTCTCGTCGCGAGGTCTAGCCCCCTCGCGAGGGTCTTGGGCAGCTGGTCGATCAGCCGGGCCGCACCAGACCGTGGTAGGAGCGCGTCACGGCCCGCAGACAGGCAAGTCTGGGTACCCTGGTTCCCAGGACACCGACAGTAGCCCCCGGGCCCAAGGCGCGCGCGGAGTTGGCTTCGGGGCGAAGCGTTAGCCGAGGACGAAGCACCGCGGGCCCCAAAAAGGCTGCGGGCCAGGCTAGCGCGTGACAGTTGGATGGGACATGGGCGACTCCGCTTCCCACTCAATCTCGACAACCGTGTGACTTGACAACTCTTTGGTGCGGGCGGCAGGGCCATTATGGCCGCGCGTGAGTGGCCGGCGATTGATCTTCTCGACCTATAAACAGGGGGTGAGGCGCCACGTCTTCACTTGACTGTTGCAGATCAATCCCTGCTCTTCCCACTTTTGCGAGGGCTTTCATGGCGCCGATACATAGGTTCTCGGCCGCGAAGAAGGGGAAGAGCGCGATGATGGAGCCCGAGCGGCTCCCCCCGAAGAAGAGGCGCCATGATTCTCCAAGAGCATCCCTGAGACTGGCGGACGCCCATACATGGTGCACGCGGGCGCCGCCAGGATTCCCGCTTCCCTTAAGTGCTCTCGCGACAGGCATACAAAGCGGGGACGATGATGGGGGCGGTGCAGTCAGCCGCCCAGAGAGACGGGCGATTTCACGCGCCCTGCTGCCGTCCCATACTGAAGACGATGCCCGCGAGTTTATCGTGTGGGCGGGAGCCCCTCCGCATTCTTGGATCCTCCTCCCTCCATTCCTGAAGGAGGTGCTCCCGGCTCGCGGCCGGGTGACGATGCAGCTACGGCATGAAGGGTGCCACCTTCCCCCTTCATACGCCGACGTGGAGGTGGTCTCCTCCGGCCAGGTCTTCATGACCTGGGGTTGGGGCGTGGTGCGCCGCGCCTGCGCCCCCGCTGGGAGGCACATTCTTCATTTCGCGCTGGACGAGACGTGCACGATGACCTTCAAGGTATTCGGGGCGGACGGTTGTCGGCTGGCATGTGGCGCGGGGGACGGGCTCGCCGGCGACCGTTCCCCACGCTGCCAGGACAACGAGGCCGGGGGCGAGGCGCTCGCCATTGGTTGTGCCTCCGATTCCTTCGGTAGCAGCTATGCTACCCCTGAGACGGCCTCGAGCTCCGACTAGATCTACGAGCCGCCAAGTCACCGCTCTTATCGCCGGAAGGGAATAGCATCCTCCCGGCACCGCCATCGTTGAAGGAGTCCAGGCCGCATTCCTCCGAGAGCGACCCTCTTTAGCTTGGTCCCTGTGAGACACCCATGGGCGGCCCCATGAGGGCATGTAAATCCTTGTAATACTTTTGCTATTATCTGGCGTTATAAACCTATGTTCCTCATGAGGCCCTTTGCTGGAGCATGACTTTCTCTTCCTTCTGTCCCCGCGGTAGTTTAGGACCCTACGCCTGTGAGACCCGGTCCCTAGACAAGCTTCAGCCTACATTGGTATGCCAGGTCGCGATGCCATTGTCAAGGCCAGGAGGTGAGCGACCTAGGGTTCGGTAGGAGCCCCCGAGGCGCGATGCTCGGGAGGTCCCTCTTGGCGTGCAGGCAATCATCCACCAGGGCCGTCGACAGGGGTTTTCATGCTCTAGCGAATTCATGATTACAGTGGGTGGAGGTGTAGGTACGCAAGTAGATGTGGGCGTTGCAAGCTTATCTTAGTGATCCCCTACGGTCAGGTGGCGGTGGCACTTGATTTTCTGTCACCTTTCCCTCAGGGCGAGGCTCTGTGCTTCTTGGGACTCGAGAATCAGTGCCCGAGCCATCTTCGCGAGAAGGTGGCAGCAGTCGCTCCCAGGCCATCGAACATAAAGGGCGCGGCTGCCGAGGCCCTGGAGGCGAAGGTCACGGAACTGGTGGAGGCGTTCCTCCAAGTTGCTGCCACCGCAGCCGAAGAGGCAGAAACCGGTGATGACGCGCTTGGTGATGCCTGATCTGTTCCTGTCCAGATGAGAGAAGTGCGAGTGCCTCGGGGAGGCGTAAGAACTTGTTTGAATTTGAAAAACCTTGTATTATTGTAATAACTTGATGATTTCCGTGCTTGCTTCCTTTCATGTTTGCTTAGGTGCTCTGCGTCGTCAGGGCCCAACCCCACGCATACCTCGATCGCCATTGAGCCCTCCGGGTGATCGGGGTTATCGTAATAACTAGACACAAGGGATGAGGGGCTACGTGGCTAGTGAGGCCCCTGGGTCGCGATGCCCAGGAGCCCCCCTTGATGTTCGAGCGATCTCGTTTGCGTTCTGCGTCGGCAGGGCCCAACCCCGCGCATACCTCGGTCGCCATTGAGCCCTCCGGGTGACCGGGGTTATCGTAATAACTAGACTCAAGGGATGAGGGGCTACGTGGCTAGTGAGGCCCCTGGGTCGCGATGCCCAGGCCCCCCCCTTTACGTACGAACGGCTTTCATGAGGGAGAACGAGCAACATACCTTGCTCACGAGTCTTCACCTGGGATGGGGGCGCGAGAAGGCCAGATGTCTGGGCACCTGGTAGGGTGGCGTCTGCCAGGCGTGATCTGAGCATAGCCCTCGTGCCTAGCCCCCCACGCGACACCCATCCAAGGAGAAGCTATGAGCGTCGTGAGCTGAAAAGCTCCCTGAGGTTGGTGCGACCGCTGGGGCCCGCCCTCAGTTGTTTATAACTAGCACGGAGCATAGAGCTGCCACACTTGCGCGGAGTGTGGGCATAACCGCGCCTCGATCGTAGCGGCCAGTGTGGAGCTTGGTGCTTCCACTGGTTCGTGGGCATAACCTCTCCTCGGTTGGTTCTGTCGGCGCAGAGCATGGCACTTCCACTGGACCGTGGGAGGGAGCCTCCCACCGGGAGAGACTCCGGGGCGTGGACAGCCCCGTCCTAACACGTGGCTTGCACGGTAGGACAACCAAGGTGTATATGGGCCCTCCTCAGGACGAGTTGAATGACTCTGAGGAAGTTCTCGTGAGCTTACGCATCACTCACGAGACCCTACCCTGAGGCGGGTTGCGCCTAGGTCTTCTTCTGCAAAATGTGAAAAGAGAGGTGTTGTGTCGACCTACGCCGAGTGCATCTCTAGAGGGCATCGCATGAGAACGCCGCAACACCAACGACCCCATGAGGTGACGTCACGGGAATGGCTCGCGAGACAGAGCTCAGCCGCTGGATTTATCGACGCTGCAGGGACGGACCCGAGCACAAACGCCGTGCCCAGTCTTCTCATGCAACAATCCAAAAGAAAAACAACCGGCGCGCGGTTCCCGCGTGAGCGAGGCACCTGCCACGGGCCCATACTTACCCATCCACGATTAGCCCATGCGAGAACAAGGCACCAAGGGCCACGGGAGGTGACAACGCGGGAACGGCTCACGAGACAGAGCTCAGCCCTTGGGTTTAGCGACGCTGCAGGGACGGACCCAAGCATAGACGCCGTGCCAGTCCTTAATCATGGGGCGGTCGCGAGTGGGCACGCAAGGGCTCATGACCTTAGTGGTGGTGAGGACACCAAGCATATACATAATGTGAATAGGAAGGAACAACTAGCCTTGATTCATGCGCAAAAAAGAGACAGCTGCTGGGGGATAGCTCCCAGTAGCTCCAGGATGATGCAGCCCGGGGGGCGCCCTCGGTTGAATACCTGAAACATCACCTGATACTTGTCGAAGAAGAGTTGGGGTAGCTGTAGACGCAAGTCGTGCGGGTTGCTCCTGAAGATCGTCAGGCTCCTGAGGCCCAGGGGCTCCGGAGGCCCTCAATGGTCGCGGGGGTCCGGTTCTCGCTCCGTCTGGACCGCCTGCCACTGAGCCTCCCGAGCCCCCAAAGCCTGCCGCGCGAGGTGCTAGAACGTGGCAGCTGCGTTGCGGAAACCGAAGAGTGTGCAGACGTACCTGCAGGGGAGGACCCTCCTCCGACCGACCGCCGTCGACCAGAAGGGCTCCAAAGAGGCGGCTCGGTTGAGATCCGCGACGTCGATGCAAACACGGAAGTGGTCGCTCGGGTTGCAGGCAGGTGAGCTTGGCACTGTGCGTTTATGCCCACCGCGCATGAGCCTTGCGTACTGGAGTTCCTCGGTAACCTTGTCGATGAAGTCCCGAGCCCCCAGCGCTGTGCGGCTCACGCTGGGCTCACAAAATCGCGCGTCGAGACACGCGTGCAAGTGGTTCCCGAACTCCTCCCTCGAGACGCTGGTCAGGCCGGAGACAGTCCAGAGGAGAGCCCCTGAGCCCGTCCTGAGAGGGGCGTCGGGCGCGCCTCCCTATGCGAGGGTGGAGGGTGCCTCGTGGGCAGGCGCGAGTCGTGAGGCGGAACCGTCAGGAGCCCCTGCGCCCTGAGGTACATTTGCGGGCAGGTTCTTCTTCTTCTTGGGGGCAATCTGCAGGGCAAGGACGGCTCCATCCTCATCGGAGCTTTTGACCTCCGCAGTCTGGTAGGCCCACTCCAGGGAACACACCGCTTCCTTCTCGTCGGAGGCGATCGTGATGACTCCGCCACTCCCGGGCATCTTGAGGACGATATAGCCGTGATGGGTCGCCGCCATGAACTTGGCGAGGGCAGGATACCCAAGGATGGCGTTGTACGGGAGGTGGATGTTGGCGACGTCGAAGTCGATGAGCTCGGTGTGATAGTTATCGCGGTCACAAAAGGTGACGGGGAGGCGGACCTACCGCATCGGGAGTGTGGAGCCATCCGTGACACCGTAGAATGGCTTAGTCGGTTGGAGATGATCGTAGGGGACCTGGAGTGTCTCGAAATTGTGGACGGAGAGGACGTTGAGCCCTGCTCCGCCGTCGATGAGGGTCTTGGTCACGAGGATGTTGCGGATGGTCGGGGTGCAGAGCATTGGGAGAGCGCCTGGGGCTGCGGTGCACTCTAGCTGGTCCTTGGGGTCAAAGGTGATGACATGCTTGGTCCACCTGAGGTTGCGCGCGGTGTCAGGCCTGGCAAACGCCGCGTTCACCTCACGAGCGAACTTCTTGAAGATGCGATGGGAAGCCAGAGCATGGGCTCCTCCCAAGATGCATGCAACCCCACTCGGCTCCTGGAAGCCCCCTGCTCCATCTCCCTGGCTATCGTCGTCGTTCCTTCTTGGCGGTGGTGGCAGCGGAGGCAGCCGCCCGTTGCCCTGAGGGCGACCCTCACGAGGATGGTCGCGCCAGGGGGCTCACGAGGCTGCTCCTGCCAGTGGTCTTCACGAGGCTGCTCACGCCACCCTTGGAGCGAGTTCCTGCCGTCCCAACATCCTCCACCTCGGCCTCCTCCGTGGCCGTAGCCATGGTTGTTGTGCTCAAGGCGCTGCCCGACGCACCCGCCGCGCATCGCCCTGAGCTCCTGACAGTCGTTAGTGTTGTGGTTGTGGACATTGTGGAAGACGCAGTACATACAGTTGTCTCTGGGGGAGGGGGTCGTCGTAGCCACACGCACGCTTCACTTCCGGCTCCACAGCCAGCACGGCGGGCCCCTTGCGCTTTGCTTCTTTGGCCCTGGTCTTCTTGTTGTCTGCTTCCGCCTCAGGCAGCTCCTGGAGGGAGAGGCGTCCTTCCTCCGCCCTGGCGCACTTTTCCGCGAGCTTGAACATCTCGAGGGCTATGCACAGGTCATCGTAGATGGCGAGCTCCTCCCTCATCCTGACGTCGCAGACGTCGTCGAAGAACGCTGAGATGATGGCCTCATTCGAGACCCTAGGGATCCGGAGGCGCATGGTGTTGAAGCGTTGGATGTACTTTTGCAGGGTCTCTCCCGGCTGCTGCCTCACGCGGTGCAGATCCACGGCCGCCGGGGCTCGGTCGCGGGTGCCTTGGAAGTTGGCGACGAAACACTCATGAAGCTTCCCCCAGGAGGAGATGGATCCCACGGGGAGGTTTGGGAGCCAGGAGCATGCGCCATCCTTGAGAGCCATGGGGAACCAGTTCGCCATGACCTGCTCAGTGCCATTGGACACCTCGATGCTCAGCTCGTAGAGTTGGATGGTCTCCGTGGGGTCGGTGGTGCCGTCATAGCATGGAGGCAGGTCCGGCTTGAACTTGCCGGGCCAGACGAGGCGCCGTAGCTCAGGAGCTAAGGCACGGCATCCAGCCACACTCATGATTGCAGGCGCCCCCTGCGCCTGCGGTGCTAGTTCTTGGGGCGCTGGCGCCACCACCTCCTGTGGCACGCGGTCTTGGCGCTGTGGGCTAGGGGGCCCGTGAGCCCCTGCCTAGGGATGCGGAATCACCTGGCAGCTCTCCTCGTCGCGCGCATGGGCCCTGCGGGGCGGCTCACGCCGCGGAGCCTCGCGCTGGACCTTTTGGATGGAGCCGTAGAGTGGAGGTGGAGCCGGGACTATGTGGCCTTCGTTCCCCGCCAGGGGCGACGGTGGATGGGAGAAGTGAGTTGGTGCACGTGCCTCTCTGGCGGCGTTGACGAGCTCGGTGATGCGGTGGAGCCACTCATCGTAGAGGTCATCTGCTGGGCGGTAGCACAAGAGCTCCCGCTCCATCAACAATGCAGGCTGCTGGTAGACCGGCCCGCGGCGGACCAGCGAGGATGACACCGCGGCCGGCGAGGGTGTCGTGGATTTAGCACGGCAGATGTCCTAGCAAAAGGACTTAGTCGTGAGGCCATCGCTACGGGTTAGCTTAAAGGGGTTAAAGCGGACGAAGGACGCAGGTATTTTATACTAGTTCGGCCCCTTCGATGAAGGTAAAAGCCTACGTCTAGTTTGGTGTGGTATTGCTTGGGCTTCGATGACCAGGGAGCGAATCCGCTTTGCCTGTGTCTCGAGCTGTTGTTCTCTGTCCTGAACCGTCGCCGGGTCGTCCCTTTATATAAGAGGTGACGCCCGGTCCGGTTTACAGAGTCCCGAGGCCGGCTCATAAACGTGTCCGCCTCGGTCTATGCTCTTTCTATCTTACATCCCAAGTTACATAGTATGACGGTTTACAAATCATGGGCCCTAACATATGGGCTCTAAGCCTCTTGGGCTACAATCTTTTACTTCATACTCCGCTGGGCTTCTGATAATATAATCTTGATAACTTAAACCGGACCCTCCTGGTCGGTTTATATCCGTTAGTAATATCCCTGACATTAGGCCCCAGATTGATTTGAACCTGTTCATGTCAATCTCCGAAGTCTTGTACAACCTTTCCTTTCTGCAGCTTCAGTATGCTTGGTAAACCGGCATGACGTCATCCCCTCGAGTCACTTTAAACCGTCGTGACGTCATCTGCGCATTTAATGCATGTACCTGTTTTTTACCTTTATTTATTAAAGCTCCGAAGATCGAGGCGACAACACGATCCATATCTGATTTTTGGTCTCCTCGATTCCCACGCTTGCCGTTTTATCTCCTCGGCCTATAAATAGGGCCGAGGGCCATCTCTTTATCCCCCTTCGCTTTCTTCTTCCTCCGACCACCAGCGCTCAAGCTCCGCCACTGTTCTTCGAGCTCGTCGTCTTCACCAAGCCCGGCCGCTGCATGAACCTGAGTGTGTCCAGAGATTCGTCGCCGCCCTTCCGCTTCTGCTGCCTCTGGTACGTTCATTCCTTCTTCCCTGTAGATCTTAGTTCTAGGGTTCCTCGGGAGCTCACCCACAAACCCTTTTTCATCGTAGTTCATCACCATAGGCAGTTCTTAGCTGTAGACGTAAAATGCTTAGGTCGAACTTTGTATGCATATCTCCGCTCCGTCTTTACAATCTTAGTTCCCCCAATACGACTAGCTAGATTGGATCTGTAAGAAACCTCCGCTGCTTTCGACGAATATAACTGTCAATTATCTTGAGTTTTCCGCATGCTGTAGATCCATATTTTGCTGCTGCTCGTGTTAAAGCTGTTTCCCACACTTTAAATCTGCGTCTCATTTGCCTATGTTGACGGTTCAATCTTGAATCTGTGCCTCACATGCCTGTGTCGACAGTTTAATTTTAGATCTGTATTTCACCTGCCTGTGTTTGGCGGTTTTACTTTTCCTTTCTAAGCTTCATAATCCGGTATGTGTCTCATTCATAGTTGTTCCGGATCAGTAGATACCATTAGTCCCCTGCTTAAACCGCCAATGTAGATCAATGCCTTCATAGTACATGTCAGTTTAAATCCGTGTGGATCGTAAACTGGACCTTGTATTGTGTTTTTCAGCGTTCTCCCTTTGAAAAAGGATGACTTCCGCGGCTAAGAAGTTCGTCGCTTGCAACTGGGTCCCATCCCGGATCACCGAGGACGATTTAGAGAAGGCGGCCTCGATCGGCGCTTTAGGTCCCAAGGAGGTTCTGCACTGGAGATCTCCTGGAAAAGAGTGTCCTCCCCAGCCTAAAGAAGGGGAAGTTATCGTCTTTTTTGATCACCTGGCTCGGGGCTTTAACCCTCCCGGGTCAAAGTTCTTCCGTGACGTATTAGCAAACTTTCAGCTCCAGCTCCAAGACATAGGTCCCAACTCGATATCAAACATATGCAATTTTGTAAGTCTTCTCAGAAGCCTATCTACAAGAGGAGCCGTCCGTAGAATTATTCCGAGACTTCTTCCATCTGAATCGCCGGACTGAATATCATGACGGGCCAAATACTGAATTGGGCGGAATGAGTATCCAGAAGAGGAAGGATGTCAGCTTTCCTCATGCTACCCTTCACAGCCATCCCAAGGACTGGAACCAAACCTGGTTCTATTGTGTTGATACTTCACCAGAAGGAGAGAATCCACTGCCGGGTTACCGCTCTTATCGTCTGACAGCGGATCATCCCTTCCCGCAGCGTTGGAGTGCCCAATACCGGGCTCGATTTGCCCCCCAACTTTCCAAACTCAGGGCCTTTGTAGCCAACGGTTTAACTAGAGTTGACTTTGTCCGCTGCTGGCTCTCGTGGAGCATTCTTCCATTAAGCCGGCCTTCCGGGTTAATGTGCGAGTAAATCGGCAACCCCAAGGATCCTCAACGTCACACAGATATGGTGCTTTCAGACAACGAAGTTACCGAATCTGCTATGAAGATGCTGAATATACCTCTGGAGGAGTGCAGCTGGACCGGCTTAGCACCTTTCTGTGTGAACAACAAACCACCATCAGTAAGATTCTTCTGTCCCTTTTTCTTCGTTTTTAATATGTCCATATTGCTTATCTTTAACATACTTTATTTCTCTACACAGGCCAATGATCCCTTCTGGAAGCGGAAAGCCCAGGAAAAACCGGCGAAGCCATCTCGCAAGAAGAGTGTGGCCGTGAAGAAGCATAAGAAGAGACCGGCTGCTGCTTCTGGTCCAAACGCTGAAGAAGATGATCCGGCCTTTGACGTATTGCTTGATTCTTATGTCTTTAAACTTTCCCTTGTCTGTATTTATCTTAACAATGACCTTTCCCAGGATCCGACAGAAGGGAGTAAAGTGGATGAGGTTGAGGTAATCTCTCTTTCCTCTGATTCAGAACCATTACCACTCAAAGTTCGTCGGGTAGCCCGGAAATATCCATTTTCTCACCCTTATGCTCAACTGGATCCCCATTTTCTTTTGAAGAAGCAGCAACATGAGGCTCGCCGGACCACACGCCACAGTGATCACGTGGTCGAATCAACCGGATTAACCCACACTTCGGCTCGAAGACGCCGCTCAGAGGTTTTGCTTACTCCAACCATTCTTCATCCAAAAGCAGGTCTTATTCGTAAACCTCTTAAACCGTCTGATCCAAACTAGCAGGAAACTCCTCTATCTTCTTCTGGTGAGTCAACTGCCACCCAAGTCCCGGTGCTCAAGACCGTTCATGGGTAAGCCGTCTTTCAGTATGTCCGGTTTATCTTTCCTTTTTGACTTGTGATTTTCATTATTCCTTTAATCTTTTCAGTATGCCCAAGCCTAGCAAGAAGGCAAAGTTGAATAAACCGGCGGTCGAAAACACCACCGCTGAACCGGCCGAAGATCCTGAAGCTGCCAATCATCTGGAAGATAACATTGAAGTTCCACATGATGATCCTTCCCCTATGGATCAAGAAGATCCTGCTTCTTCGGGGGGTGAAGCCATGGAAAATACTGCTGAACCGGCCAGCCCTGTCCGGGTTAGTCCTCCCCGGGCTAGTCCGGCTCCTGTCAGTTTGGTGCAGACCAATCCCGCTGCTGCCGCTGATCCCCCCAGGCCAACTGCTGCCTCCACAGATGATGTCAAGATCACTGGGATAAGCTTTACCGCTCCCGCGGAGCCTGTCATCTTGGCCAGACACACTGCCAAGGAAGAAGTTCTTCAAAAGTACAAGGGCAAATGGAGCACTGATCTGTCTAGTTATGCCCAACTCAGTGCCCAAGAACTTCATTCTGGGTACCTGAATCGTCTCTTCACCAGCCGTGACCATGAGGCCGGCTTAGTAAATTTGATGAAAGAAAAATATGAGGTAACTTCTTTTCCTTTGCCTTTCATTTCTGCTTGTATCTTGTAGTTGTACCTTTAGTCCATTGTAGCCCCCAAGTGCCGGTTTAGCCTTTAGGGTGAACCGGGACTTTGGTAGATTAACTAGAATAGCTTGATTTGCACGTGTAGCCCCCAAGGGCCGGTTTACTCCACTGCGGGTGAATCGGGACTTCTTCTATGTTTGAGAATGACCTGACATTTCAATTGTACATTAGCCCCCAAGTGTCGAGTGCATAACTTGTTATGTGCTTGAGACTTTGATTGAACTGTCTTCATGAATATCTGATATCCTCTGTCCTCTGCAGACTGACTTGAACCGGAGGGCTTCTGAGATAACTGAGCTCCGGAATAACCTGGCCTTCCAAGAAACTGCTTCGACTAAAGTCAAGGAGGAACTTACCCTTGCTTTAGCTAGTATGGAGAAACTCAAGAAAGATTTTGAAGCGGAGCGGTCCACTTGGGAGGCAGAAAAAACTGTTTTGGAGAAAAGAGCAAAAGATGTTGAGGCAACTCTTAACCTGGTGACCGAGGAGTTATCCGGGCTAAGGCAGCATATAGATGACATGACATCGGCTATCTTTGGTAAGTATCTATTGTCATAAGCTTTATCCTCGCTATCTTGCGCTGCTCCGGTTTAACTCATCACTTGCACACAGGGAGGCGCGTGACTCATCTTTGAGATGATGTACGGAAGAAGCTGAAGGTTGCTTATTCCTTAGTGGAACAACTCTATGCCGGCGCTTAGAGGGCCATCAGTGCTATTTCGCACAATAAACCGGCACCAACCACTATCCAAGGTACTCTAGAAAAGCTATCCATCTTGCCTACCCGAATTATCGAAGTGAAGAAATCCTATGCAAGAGCTGGCTCCCTCATGGTGTTAACCCGGGCCAAGGCATGGGTTCCCGACTTTGATCGAGTGGAGGCCATGAATGGTTATTCCAGTATGAAAGAAGACGGGTCAGCTTTCTCTGCTGAAGATCTGCGCGCCTTAACCAAAGACATGCGGCCTCTTGCCAGTAAGCTTGCTGACGAAGCGGACTTGTCAAGGTATCATCCGGGTTATGATCTGGAGAATGTGCGGGTGGAGCGGCCGTCTTATGACATCGAAAATCTGATTCCACCCGTTCGTAAGCATACCTTCGCTCCTGACATTGAACCGTCAAACCTTATAAACGATGAAGTATATTTCCGCGCCCTTGCCAGGATTGACTGGAGCACCCCTGATTTCCAGCAGCTACCAGAAGTCGTCGAAGACCCGGAACAAGCTGACCCTCAATCTTCACAGCGAGCCGAAGCAGAATCCTAAACCGGTGCCGGTTTAGCTTTATGTGTCTGAATACTTTGCGAGAAAACTGATATTCTTTTGGGCCTGCCAGTGCCTTGTAATAGAATAGTTGAGATACTATCTTTTGTCCCACTCTATCTTTCATGGCATTACTTTGTCTGGCAACTCCTAAATTATCTCCTGCTTGCAATGTTTCGATAGTTTATATTACATGTATCTGCATAAACAATGCTAAAAAAATGTCCTGGCGGTTTACCACCGGATGGGTTATACTGCCCAAACACATGATCTAAGTTAATAACTTGAACTGTGTATAAGATATAATCATATATCATACCTGTGATTAAGTGTATCTGCAAACCTTAATCTAGTAGGAACGATCCAAGACGTGAGTGTTGATGACTCCCTTGGCTCTCTATTGGCTTATTATGAAGGCCGATCCGGGTTACAATGAATGCCGGTTTAACTGTAAACTAGTACTGGTGTTCATGACCCAGACTATAGCGCCGTAAATACAGATGTAGTGACAACTTTTTAGTTTATCGAGTCTTGAATCAATGGACTTGGTTGAAAAACCAATGACCTTGAAGATAAAGATTTGAGAAAACATAAAAAATGAAAAATAAAGTTTTTGGGCAAATAAGACCATGTAGTCGAGGCTTTTTACGAGCTGCCAGGCTCCAAATTCGAGGCTTTTTATGAGCTGCCAGGCTACTGTCATTAACCATTTTAGCGAAGCCTGTTAAGATGATCCGCAATCTTTAACCAAATCACCAATGCCAAATGCTACCAATGTTCAAAATCTCATAAAGATTTTGGCTTGTGTAATCACTTGATGATCGTCAATTTAACGTGACCAAGTTTAGGGTCCCGAAGGATTGACTTGTGATACGTTCGACGGGTCATACCAGGTTTACCTGGACGGCGCGATTTACTTGATGCAGGCAGGTTAATCCGGGGTTTTAGGTGTATACACCGGGATTCCAAGCCGTGTTCACTACAAGAGTTTTCAACTCACTGAGGAACTTGCATCAGGAGCCCCCAGGTAGCGTGTGAGCATTGCTCGTCGGGGCATATGTTTGAGTTGTGTTAGGCATCAAACCCTCTTTTGCCCCTCATCATCATGTGGAAATTGCCGAAGCAACCAGAGCAGTGCTCTTATGATGGTCTTCATATGGCCACCGGTTTAAGAGGCCATGGGAAACTTCCTTGCTCGCGGAAGCCCCCATGTGATTCTTTTTGTACAGAAAGGACGGCTGATTCCTTGATTTATCGAGGGCGCTGGTTTAAGAGGCCATAGAAAACTCCCTTGCCCACGGAAGCCCCCATGTGATACTCTTATGAAAAGGATGGATGATTCCCCGGTTTACCGGGGGCGCCGGTTTATTTTATTAATCATAATATATACATTGTACATAAACCGGAGCCGATGGCTCAAGTATAGTAAGGTCAAAGAAGAGCGATGTTCCACGGCCGTTTGGTCTCCTCTTCTGCCGTGCGTGAATCCTTATGCTCTCGAACATCGACGAGGTAGTATGATCCGCTGTGTAGGTTCTTGATGACCACAAAGGGTCCTTCCCAGGGTGGGGATAACTTGTGCATATCTGTCTAGTCCTGGATGAGCCGGAGCACCCGATCTCCTTCTTGAAACATTCTGGTTTTAACCCGGCGACTGTGGTACCGGCGCAGGTCTTGTTGATAAATCGCCGATCGAGCTGCTGTCGTGTCCCGTTCCTCGTCCAGCCGGTCCAAGGTGTCTTGTCTTTCTTGTTCATTATCCGCTTCAACATAATCCGCCACCTGCGGCGAGTCGTGCTGGATATCACTAGGGAGGACCGCTTCAGCTCCATATACCATGAAGAAAGGCGTGTATCCTGTGGATCTGTTAGGTGTAGTGTTGATGCTCCATAAGACAGAAGGCAACTCCTCCACCCAACAACCCGGTGTTCTCTGCAAAGGAACCATAAGCCGGGGTTTGATGCCTCTCAAGATCTCTTGATTGGCTCTTTTAGCTTGGCCATTAAACCGAGGGTGAGCTACGAATGATACATCAAGACAAATATGTTCTCATTGACAGAATTCTTCCATAGCCCCCTTGGACAGATTGGTGCCATTATCAGTTATAATGCTGTGTGGAAAGCCAAACCGGAAAATCACCTTTTTGCTGAACTGAACCGTTGTTGCTGCGTCACACTTACTGACAGGCTCCGCTTCAACCCATTTTGTAAACTTGTCCACTGCTACCAACAGGTGGGTTTTCTTGTCTTGGGATCTTTTGAAGGGTCCAACCATATCAAGCCCCCAAGTCACAAATGGCCAAGTAATTGGGATCATCCTCAGCTCCTGCGCCGGTATATGAGCACGCCGTGAGAATTTATGGCAAGCATCACATTTTCTGATCAAGTCCTCTACGTCAGCGTGACCCGTCAACCAGTAGAAACCATGACGAAAAGCCTTAGCCACCAAAAAGATTTTGAATCGGCGTGATGACCGCAATCCCCCTCATGGATCTCTCTAAGAATCCCACAGCCTTCCTTTGATGATACACACCGCTGAAAAGCTCCAGAAACGCTGCGATGATGAAGTTCTCCATTGACAATAGTCATGGATTTAGACCGCCAGATTATCTGTCGGGCCTCGACTTTGTCCTCTGGTAACTCACCTCGGTTCATATACACCAAGTAAGGGAGCGTCCAATCCGGAATGACATGAAGTGCTGCAACCAATTGTGCTTCCGGATCAGGAACAACCAAATTCTCCTCTGAAGGTACCTGCACCGACGGATTATGCAACTCATCCAAGAAGGTGTTAGGTGGAACCGGTTTACGTTGGGAACCCAACCGGCTTAACGCGTTAGTGTTGGAAATATGCCCTAGAGGCAATAATAAAAGTATTATTATTATATTTCCTTGTTCATGATAATTGTCTGTTATTCATGCTTGAATTGTATTGTGCGGAAACAGCGATACATGTGTGAATATATAGACCACAATGAGTCCCTGGTAAGCCTCTAGTTACCAGTTCGTTGATCAACAGATGGTCACGGTTTCATGACCATGGACATAGGATGTCAGTGATAACGGGATCACATCATTAGGAGAATGATGTGATGGACAAGACCCAATTCTGAGCCTAGCAAGAGATCGTATAGTTCGTAATGCATAAGCTTTTCGGTGTCAAGTATTTATTCCTTAGGCCATGAGGTTGTGCAACTCCCGGATGCCGTAGGAATACTTTGGGTGTGCCAAACGTCACAACGTAACTAGGTGACTATAAAGGTACGCATCGGGTATCTCCGAAAGTGTCTGTTGAGTTGGTACGAACCGAGACTGGGATATTGTCACTCCGTGTGACGGAGAGGTACCTCTGGGCCCACTCGGTAAGACATCATCGTAATGAGCTCAAAGTGACTAAGGAGTTAGTCACGGGATGATGGATTACGGAACAAGTAAAGGGACTTGCCATGACGAGATTGAACAAGGTATCGGGCATACCGACGATCGAATCTCGGGCAAGTACCGTACCGATGGACAAAGGGAATAACATACGGGATTGAGTGAATCCTTGACACAGTGGTTCATCCGATGAAGATCATCGAGGAACACGTGGGAACCAACATGGGTATCCAGATCCCGCTGTTGGTTATTGACCGGAGAGTCGTCTCGGTCATGTCTGCGTGTCTCCCGAACCCGTAGGGTCTACACACTTAAGGTTCGGTGACTCTAGGGTCGAAGAGATACATGCACGTGGAAACCCGAAAGTTGTTCGGAGTCCCGGATGAGATCCCAGACGTGACGAGGAGTTCCGGAGGTAAAGAATGATATATAGGAAGTCCAGTTTCGGCCATCGGGTGAACTCCGGGGGTCACCGGGAGTGTCCCGGGACCACCGGAGGGGTCCCGGGGGTCCACCGGGTGGGGCCACCCATCCCGGTGGGGCCCCTAGGCCGCAAAGGGGAAGGGGCCAGCCCCTGGTGGGCTGGCGCACCACATGGGCCTCCCCTCCATGCGCCTAGGGTTGAAACCCTAGGGGGAGGGGGCGCCCCCATGCCTTGGGGGGCAAGTATACCCCCCTGGCCGCCGCCCCACCCTGGAGATCTGATCTCCAGGGTCGGCGCACCCCCTGGCCCCTATATATAGTGGGGGGGAGAGGGCAGCCACACCCCTAAGCCTCTGGAGCCTCTCCCCCCTCCCGTCACACTTCATACTCCTCCGCAGGGCGCCGGCGAAGCCCTGCAGGTTTTCCTGCTGCATCCACCACCACGCCGTCGTGCTGCTGGATCTCCGACGACCTCTCCTCCTCCCTTGCTAGATCAAGAAGGAGGTGACGTTGCTGTACCGGACGTGTGTTGAACGCGGAGGTGCCGTCCGTTCGGCGCTAGGATCATCGGTGACGAAGAACGCGAAGAGTACGACTACTTCATCCACGTTCCTTCGAACGCTTCCGCACGCGATCTACAAAAGGGTATGTAGATGCACTCCAGTATGCTCGTTGCTAGATGACTCCTTAGATTGATCTTGGTGAAAGCATAGAATTTTTTTGAATTCTGCTACGTTCCCCAACAGTCAGCTGCTTCATTTTTCCGCCGGTCTATATGATCCACCTGATAACCTTTGAAGTATCCAGCGACGGTGTCTACCTCTCGTCGATATGCTGCCATGAGCGGATCCTTGGAGTCCCACTTGCCAGATACCTGCTGTGCCACCAGATCTGAATCGCCAAAACACTTGACCCGACTCAAGTTCATCTCCTTGGCCATCCGCAGACCATGGAGGAGAGCCTCATATTCAGCAACATTATTAGTACAAGGGAACATTAAACGGAGGACATAACATAACTTATCACCTCGCGGGGAAGTTAACACGACTCCAGCCCCCGAGCCCTCCAATTGCCTTGAACCGTCAAAATGGATAGTCCAGTATGTATGATCCGGCTTCTCCTCAGGCGCTTGTAACTCTATCCAATCGTTGATGAAATCCACTAGAGCTTGAGATTTTATCACAGTACGGGCCACATACTTTAATCCGTGCGGGCTAAGCTCAATGGCCCACTTTGCAACTTGACCGGTAGCTTCCCTGTTCTGGATTATATCTCCTAACGGTGCTGAACTGAAAATAGTGATTGGGTGGCCTTGAAAATAATGCTTTAACTTCCGGTTTGCCATGAACACTCCATACACCAGTTTCTGCCAATGTGGATATATCTGTTTCGACTCAATAAGCACCTCACTGATGTAGTAAACCGGACGCTGAACCGGATATTCTTTCCCTGCCTCCTTGCGCTCTACCACAATGGTAACGCTTACTGCACGGGCATTAGCAGCCACGTATAACAACAGCGGCTCATTGTCAACTGTGGCAGCAAGGACCGGCATTTCTGCTAATTGCCTCTTCAAATCCTCAAATGCAGCATCAGCAGCATCACTCCAGACGAAGCGGTCTGTCTTCTTCAGCATCTGATAAAGCGGAATTGCCTTCTCCCCCAAACGGCTGATAAACCGGCTGAGTGCTGCAATATGGCCCGCCACGCGCTGGACATCGTTGATACACACCGGTTTAGCCAAGGATGTAATCGCCTTGATCTTCTCCGGATTGGCTTCAATTTCTCTGTTTGATACTAAGAACCCCATGAGCTTGCCTGCCGGAACACCAAAGACGCACTTCTCCGGATTGAGCATCATTTTATAAACTCGGAGATTGTCAAAAGTTTCCTTCAAATCATCTATTAGCGTTTCCTCCTTCCTGGATTTCACCACAATGTCATCGACGTATGCATGAACATTCCGCCCAATCTACCCTTGTAGGCAGTTCTACACACAACACTCGTAGGTTGCTTGGGCACTCTTGAGCCCAAATGGCATAGATACGTAGCAGAAGGCTCCAAATGGAGTTATAAAGGCTGTCTTCTCCTGGTCCTTAACTGCCATCTTGATCTGTTGATAACCTGAATATGCATCCAAAAAACTTAGCCACTCACATCCTGCCGTAGCATCAATAATTTGATCAATACGGGGGAGAGCAAAAGGATCAGTTGGGCAAGCCTTGTTCAGGTCTGTGTAATCAACACACATCCTCCAAGTTCCATTTTTCTTAAGTACTAGCACCGGATTAGCCAACCATTCTGGATGAAACACTTCAACTATAAAGCCTGCAGCCAAGAGCCTAGCCACTTCTTCTCCAATAGCCTTGCACCTCTCCTCATTGAAGCGGCGCAGATATTGCTTGACCGGTTTAAACTTAGGATCAATATTAAGATTGTGCTCAGCGAGTTCCCTCGGTATACCTGGCATGTCAGAAGGCTTCCACGCAAAGATATCCCAGTTCTCACGGATGAACTCGATGAGCGCGCTTTCCTATTTTGGATCTAGGTTAGCGCTGATAGTGAACTGCTTGGATGAATCGCCAGGAACAAAGTCCACCTGCTTAATCTCCTCAGCCGATTTGAATTTCAACGCCGGATCATGCTCTGTGGTTGCCTTCTTTAGTGGGGACATATCCGCTGGATCAAGATTGTCCTTATAGAACTTCAGTTCCTCAATGGCACAAACCGCCTCAGCATAAGCTGCATCACCTTCCTCGCACTCTAATGCAATTTTGCGGCTCCCGTGAACTGTAATTGTTCCCTTGTGTCCTAGCATCTTGAGTTGTAGATAAACGTAACACGGCCTAGCCATGAACTTGGCATAAACCAGCCGCCCAAACAAGGCGTGGTACGGGCTTTTGATCTTTACCACCTCAAAGGTCACAGTCTCTAACCTGGAGTCATGTTCATCTCTAAAGGTGACCTCTAAGTCAATCTTTCCAACTGGGTAAGCCTACTTCCGGGCACCACCCCATGGAACACTGTGTTGGACTGTCGGAGCTTCTTATTTGTCAATCCCATACGCCGAAAAGTCTCATAATATAGGATGTTGATGCTGCTACCTCCATCCATGAGCACCTTGGTGAACTTGTAACCACCCACCTGTGGTGCCACTACCAGAGCTAACTGACCCGGATTATCAACCCGGGGTGGATGATCCTCTCTGCTCCACACAATGGATTGCTCAGACCAACGCAAAAAATGTCGTATCGCCGGTTTGACAGAATGCACTGCCCTCTTCAGAACCTTCTGATCCCGTTTACACAAACTCGTGGTGAAGACGTGATACCGCCCACTGCTCAGCTCCTTCGGATTATTCTGATATCCGGATTGCTGTTGTTGCTGACGCTGTTGGTTCCCTTGGTTGTTGTACCCGCCCTGACCATGCTGCTGGTTATGCTGATGCTGATTGTGGCCATTGTTTTTTTTTTGACAGAAAGATTGTAAGGGAACCCCCTACATGATAATTGATGCAACAAACCCAAATTGCAAGTACCGTGCCTTGAACCTGGGTGGGTGGGAAGGCATGAGCCCCTTCCCACCACTAGGCTACGCCTTAGTCTGCGATTGTGGCCATTGTTGTTACCATTATTGCCGTGGTATCCTGAACCAGATCCGCCACCTTGATAACCTGGTCCTTGAAAACCGGGGCCTGAGCCGCTGGGGGGGTCCGTGATCATATCTAGTATGTTTCATGAGTTCTTGCATAATGAAGCAGTCTTTCCAGAGATGCGTAGCCGGGTTTTCCGATGTACCATGCTTTGGGTAGGGCACGTTCAACTGGCGCTCTAGATTAATAGGCGGCCCCCCGTTGCGTGGGGGCGGTCTACCCTTGCGGCGCTGCCCATTTTCCTGAGCATTGGTGTTGGCCACAAAGTCCGAGCTGCCCTCCGCTTTACGCTTGCCATTGTATCCTTGGCTCGCCGGATTGGCCTGCGGCGGTTTACCGTTCTTGCTTGTCTTCCCTGACTTGTCTCCCTTCGTATCCGGATGTTTGGTGTTATCAGAGTCTCCATACTTCACCAAAGCACCCATGAGGGTCCCCATGTCATTACTATCACGTTTAAGCCGTCCCAACTTTTGTCTCAAAGGTTCAAGCCGGCAGTTACTTTCCAAGGTCACCACAGCTGTACTTGGGTTGATGCTATTGGAAGAGTGCAAGATTTCTGATACTCGACGCACCCAATTGCTTGTAGACTCGTGCTCTCCTTGAACGCAGGCAGCTAAGTCGATGACAGACATTGGCTGCTTACACGTGTCCTTGAATTTTTTTATAAACTGGCTTCGTAGCTCAGCCCATGATCCGATGGAATTAGGTGGTAAACCCTTCAGCCATGTTCGGGCCGTGCCCTCAAGCATCATCGTGAAGTATTTGGCGCATGCTGCCTCATCCACATCGAGCATCTCCATTGCCATCTCATAGCTCTCAACCCATGTCTCCGGAGCAAGATCCACCGTGTAGTTGGGTACCTTGCGCGGTCCCTTGAAATCTTTGGGTAGTTTCACGTTTCGTAAAGCGGGGATAAGACACGGCACGCCCAGGGAACTGGACATAACCCCCGGTTCAACTGTGGTGGTGGGATGAACCGGTGTCGCTTGACGGGCTTTGTACTGTGCTGTTACCTCGGCCCCCTGACGCTGCCTGGCCTGATACACCACTTCGTGAGCATGTGCTTCCTCTCCTGCCGGATTATCCTGCCTTGGCCGATGACATCTCCGGGCGCTGATTTATACGGTCGGTTCATCCAGACGCCTCGTATAACTCCGGCTCGGGCGGGGGGTTGAATGAATCCTCTCCCGGCTATATGAATAAGCTTGCTGTTGAGTTAGCGTTGTGTCCAGTAACTCCTTAGCCCGTCGTGCCTCCACTGCTATGGGGGACGTACCTTCAATGGGGAGGGCGGCCAGTCGTGAAGCGGCAGCAACTATGTTGTCCAACGGATTAGAATAATGACCAGGAGGGGTTGGCATATGTTGGGTCGGCACAACTTGGCGGTTTGGCTCTGCGGCCGGTGGCTGAACCGACGCGCCTGTTCCTGGTGATCCTCTCCGGTTTACCTCTGGCTGGTTACTGGTCCCCGCGCCTGGCGTGCTAAAGAGATTCCTTGCCTCATAAACCGGCGGCAAGCGAGATCGTTGTCTTCTCATCATTACCTCTTGTGAAGCGGTCTGATCTAACCTGAGTCGATAAGCCTGAGCATCCAGCTCTGCCTGCCTTGTAGCCATCCTAGCTTTCTCAGCAGCCAGGTCCAACTTGGCTTGCTCAATCCGGCTCTTCACCTAAGCGACTTCTGCATCGTGCTGCTCTTTGTCGGCCTGGGCTACTTTTGCTGTTACAAGTGCTGTCAAAGTGTCGACCAAGATGGATAGAGCGTCAGAAGGCGATGGGAGATGATCTCCAGCTCTAGCCCCAATTGCCTCTGATGTCAACGCCCCTGTCGTCGAGGGCTGCTGCATGGATTGTGATCCGGCCATGAAGACAACAACCTTGTTTGGCGGATCGAGGGGGTCCGAAATATTGTCGCCATCGGAACAACCCTCGGACCGGCCATCCTGCAGCAGTTACAGAGATTCAGTCTCTCCTGAAAAAGATTCATTGCCGGAATAAACAACAGTCTCGTCGCCAGAGTCCGATCCGTCCTCGGCTTGTACTCCATGCACTGCCCCAACGAAAATGTGTTTCACGGCGGGCTGAATCCGGGCAGGTCTCGCACGCTGAGCCGACTCGACGATGTTGTGGAAGATGTCTGGCTCAGGGCCCGGTTTGCTGATCTTGCCGATGAAGACATGGATGCTGCCGAAGGGGACCCGATACCCGTATTCAATTGAATCGGCCTCGGGGCCCCAGCCTGCATCGTCGATGTAGATCCGGCCGCGACGACTCTTAGTCATCCGGACCACTGCGTAGCCCTTGAGTTCTTCAAAGCTGCCCTTCAAGAACTCGAAACCAACGTGCGATAGCCCCACAGTGGGCGCCAACTGTCGTGGATTTACCACGGCAGATGTCCTAGCAAAAGGACTTAGTCGTGAGGCCATCGCTACGGGTTAGCTTAAAGGGGTTAAAGCGGACGAAGGACACATGGATTTTATACTAGTTCGGCCCCTTCGATGAAGGTAAAAGCCTACGTCTAGTTTGGTGTGGTATTGCTTGGGCCTCGATGACCAGGGAGTGAATCCGCTTTGCTTGTGTCTCGAGCTGTTGTTCTCTGTCCTGAACCGTCGCCGGGTCGTCCCTTTATATAAGAGGTGACGCTCGGTTCGGTTTACAGAGTCCCGAGGCCGGCTCATAAACGTGTCCGCCTCGGTCTCAGCTCTTTCTATCTTACATCCCAAGTTACATAGTATGACGGTTTACAAATCATGGGCCCTAACATATGGGCTCTAAGCCTCTTGGGCTACAATCTTTTACTTCATACTCCGCTGGGCTTCTGATAATATAATCTTGATAACTTAAACCGGACCCTCCTGGCCGGTTTATATCCGTTAGTAATATCCCTGACAGAGGGTGAAGGCGTCGCCGTGCGGCCATCGCGCCGCACGGACAGCGGCAGCGATGAGTCCTGCTGCTCGTGGACGGCCGGGTCAGTGGCGGCATTGGCGACCGGCGACTTGGGGCAGGGCGGCGCACCATTGCCCACGGACGCCGTCGGAGCGACATTCGCGGCGCGGCGGGCGGCGCGTGCTCGGTGTGTGTCGACCATGGTTGTGGAGCAAAGTCGACGACGAGGTCGTCGGAGAGGCGAGATCTTGACACGCCCCCTACCTGGCGCGCCAAATGTCAGGTTACGGGCTCCGCAAACCCAAGAAGTTCGAACATAGGGGCGTGAACGAAGATCTCTCCCACTCACGTCTACCTAGTTTCTCGCCCTCGTCCAGTGAAGAGATTCAAGAGAACAACAAGTAAAGCACACAAGAGTTTACCCAGGTTCAGGCCACCTTGTGGTGTAAAACCCTACTTCCTGCTTTGGTGGATTGGCCTCAGGAGGGCTTGAATATGGACTAGTACAGTGGTTCCCGAGCTCAGGAGGAGAGCTCAGGAGGGTCAGGAGGCAAGAGTTCTTGCTTCTATGTGCAAGGGCAGAGTTTTCGGATCTGATCGGAATTGTCCCCTCATAGTGTGGATCCTAGCTACTTATATAGGCGGCCAGGGTCCTCTTCCCCCAAAATACTTAGGCGGGGAGGGATCCCACAACGGCCATTTTTGAGCTGGAACACAAGGACGTTCCTATGACAAAAGCGGTCTTCGCCTGCAAAAGGATCAGGCGGTGACGCGGCGGTGGGCTCCATGGTGACATCCTCCCTGTCGTCCTTGCGGTCTTCGGTCCTATTGCACCGAAGGGGAAACCTTTGTCCCACTCCTCGGGAACCTGCGCCTGCGCTGTCTCCTTTGCACCGAAACAGCAACTGCTACACTGGCGGGCGCTGGCATGCATTGGCGCGGTGCGTCACTGTTTAAGTCACTGCCTCCTCCTGAGGCAGGCTTGGCCTTGGATTCTCCGCCCCTCCGGAGCAACCTTGCCGAGGCCGCTCCTGAGGGGGTCTTGACATCGTTCTCCTCGCGAGGTATAGCCCCCTCACGACGGTCTTGGGTAGCTGGTCGATCAGCCGGGCCGCACCAGACCGTGGTAGGAGCGCGCCGCGGCCCGCAGACAGGCAAATCTGGGTACCCTGGTTCCCAAGACGCCGACATGCAAAGATGCAAAGGCCTTTGCCGTCAGCCAGCTGACGACAAACAGCTTGGATGACAGACCTACCAGGTTAGGTCCATTAGGGGTTAACAACGTGTTTTGCCGTCTGCTGGCAGACGACAAAGATGCTCATGTCTTTGCCGTTTGCCAACAGACGGCAAAGCATGCCATATTGGCCAGCCCATTGCACCCCAGCTTGCATTGGCAGCTGCCACGTGGCAGCTTTGCCGTCTGCGAGCAGACGGCGAAGAGCCTGTATAGGCCCTATTTTTTTTCTTCTTAAATTCACTCAATTTTAACATACAAGTTTCAACACACAAATTTCACAGCAGACATATCCAGCGCACAAGTTTGATCATATATACATACATAACCAACACATAGTCCCATTCATACATATTACAAAAGTATCACATTGTTCATCCAACACCTATCCATCCATCCATATAACTAGTTCCATCCATGCAAGTTCATCGATACAAAATAAAAGTAGAAAGGGAAAGGAAGCACTCCATCCATGCAAGCTATCTTGAATTAAATGAAATCTACAAAATGGGAAACAAGAAAGTTAGAAGAAGAAGAAGAAGAAGATGTCGGATTACGGGCTCCGCAAACCCAAGAAGTTTGAACACAGGGGCGTGAACGAAGATCTCTCCCGCTCACATCTACCTAGCGTCTCACCCTTGTCCAGTGAAGAGATTCAGGCGAACAACAAGTAAAGCACACAAGAGTTTACCCAGGTTCAGGCCACCTTGCGGTGTAAAACCCTACTTCCTGCTTTGGTGGATTGGCCTCGGGAGGGCTTGAATATGGATGAGTACAGTGGTTCCTGAGCTCAGGAGGAGAGCTCAGGAGGGTCAGGAGGCAAGAGTTCTTGCTCCCTTATGCGAGGGCAGAGTTTCTGGATCTGATCGGAATGCCTCCATAGTGCAGATCCTAGCTACTTATATAGGCAGCTAGGGTCCTCTTCCCCCGAAATGTTTAGGAGGGAAGGGATCCCACAACGGCCATTTTGAGCGAGAACACAAGGACGTTCCTATCCTGACAAAAGCGGTCTTCGCTTGCAAAGGGATCAACCGGTGACGCGGTGGTGGGCTCGGTGGTGACATCCTCACTGTCGTCCTTGCGGTCTTTGGTCTTGTTGCACCGAAGCATAAAACTTTGTCCCGCTCCTCGGGAACCTGCACCTGCGCTGTCTCCTTTGCACCAAAATGGCAACTGCACCGCTGGCGCGCGCTAGCAGCCGCTGGCGCGGTGCGTCACTGCTTGCGTCACTGCCTCCTCCTGACACAGTCTTGACGTCGTTCTCCTTGCGAGTTCTAGCCCCCTCGCGAGGGTCTTGGGCAGCTGGTCTATCAGCTGGGCCATACCAAGCCGTGGTAGGAGCGTGTCGCGGCCCGCAGACAGGCAAGTCTGGGTACCCTGGTTCCCAGGACACCGACAGTAGCCCCCGGGCCCAAGGCGCGCGCGAAGTTGGCTTCGGGGTGAAGCCTTGGCCGAGGAAAGAGCGCCGCGGGCCCCAAAAAGGCTGCGGGCCAGCTGGCGCGTGACGGTTGGATGGGACGTGGGCGACTCCGCTTCCCACGCAGTCTCGGCAACCATGCAACTTGACAAAAGGGGGGTGTCTTTGCCGTAGAGGAGTTATCATTTCCCTTCCTTCCTGCTTAGATCCCCATCTCTTCCGCCTTCGACCTTCCTAAATCGCCTGCATCCTCCGACACCTCAGCAATGGCGAAGAAAAGCAAGGGTGTCGCGCAGGCATTCAGATCTGATTCTTCCCTTGAGGCGGCGCTCGAGGAGTCCATCATCATCAAGGTGGGGGACTACTCGGAGGTCCAGTCTTTCTTGTCGAGCGTCCACAATGAGCATGGCCCGACGGGGATTTGGGTCGGATCCACCGCGTCGCAGATCTTTCCAAAGTCCTGCTACCCCTTCTTCCTCCACATCATCTCCGTCGGGCTCGTGCCGCCCTTATCGGAGTTCTTCTACACCATCCTGGACCATTACCAGGTGCACGCTCTCCACATCCAGCCTCGCTTCATCTTCGTCCTGTCGCTCTTCGCCTTTTATTGCGAGGCGCTTGTGGGGGTGAAGCCGACTGTCGCCCTCTTCCGCCACTTCTTCTCCATGCGGCGGTACGATGAGGGTCCGTGCTCGGGCTGTGTCTCCTTTGTCTTCCAACGCCAGGGCTACCGGCTGATGACAGCCGGGAAGAAGATAGACTCCCACCGGAAGAGGTGGGTCTATCTGGATGCTCAGTGCGTCCATCCACTGTTGGTGCTGCCTACCACCCGTTCGGCGAAACGTGCCGGCTGGAGCTACGCGAAGCTCACCGACCCCCTTGCCGAGCCTGTCCTGGCAAGGATCGAAGCCGTCCTGGGATCGAGGCTTGAAGGGGCCTAGATCGTGAAGGAGTTCCTGAGGCAGCGTCTAGCGCCGCTGCAGGTACACTCGCGTCCCATGTGGGAGCTGATGGGGAATGACGACAGGCTCCAGCGCGCTCGGGGACGCTGGACGAGGCCGACCTGGACCTTGCCTCAGTCACTCTCCTGGGAATGGTTCCTGAGGACCTCTCGGGGGCCCACCTGCCGCTGTATAGCCGTCCTGACAACGCCGAGCTGCTGAAGGCCGTGTCAGGTTTTGGGGTGCCCGTGGCTGCTCCGCCCACTGTTGACGTGTCTTCGGGTGCCGACGATGGGAGCGATGGGGAGGACTCGGAGCACACCCTAGGCAACGAGGACCGGATTAACGAGGGGGACTCCTCCGAGGTGCAGGTGATGCCGGACGGCCCCAGGCGACCACTCCGCGTCGATCCGGACAAGCTGCGTCCGGGGGAAGCAATGCAGCGACGCTGCCGAGGAGCGCCATGCCAGCGAAACTGGTGACCACGGCTGCGCCCAAGTCCGTGGCCTCGCATCTTGCCAAGATCCGGACTGCCGGCACGCCCGTAGCGCCAGCGGCTGTGGCCGACCTGCTGATGAAGAGGATGGCGCACCTCCCCTCCGATGAGTAAGTGTGCAATCTCCTGTTATCTCTCAGTTGCTGTGTCCCTGACGTACTTCTCTTGATGCAGCAGCCTGGGTGGCATGATGAAGAAGGTGAAGGGGGAGGTCATGTCGTGGTGCCCTGCTCCTCCTGCAGCTGCTGTGGCCGCGGAGAAGGGTGCCACAGCTCCACGTGCCTCGGCTAGCTGGGCCACCGCGCACGTGGCGGCGGCGTCGCCTGAGGGCGTCGTTGCTATTTGCGAGGCCGCGTCGGCTCTCGCTCCGGCTGCTCCAGCGAGGGGAGCCGGAACCCCCGAGCCCCTGGTTGAGCAGCCGGTCTTGTTGGCGCCCATCAGCCAGCCGATGCAGCCTGGCCCTGAGACCTTGGAGGCCGCCTCCGCTGTGCTGGGTCGGCTTCATGCCGAACTGCAGGGTGGTGATGTCCGCGCGATGGAAGGACGCCCGGGGCTAATCTCTGGGTGGCTCCTGGCAGACGAGTCTGCGTGGGCCTCCTGGGGTCAAGAGGAAGCTGCGGCAGCTACGCGGGCATGCGACGCCGCGTGAGCCGATGCTGCTTCCTTCGAGAAGCGCTGCCACAAGGCGGAGAGCGAGCTGGAAGCCCTTCGCGAGGAAGGCACCAGGCGCGCCCTAGAGCTTGAAAGGTTGGAGAAGGAGCTCAAGGCTGAGACGTCCCGGCTGCAGCAGGAGCAGCTCGCTGATCGCGCGAGCCTGGAGAAGCTGAAGGCCGAGGCCGAGCAGGCCAGGGCGACCCAAGCCGCGCGTGAGAAGGAAGACGCCCTTCCGGCCTCGGCGGCGGTGAGTCGCGAGGCCCTTTCTGCCTTCGAGCTCGAGGCCCGTACGGTGCTGCGGGCTGCTTATGGGGAAGGGTTCGAGAAGCCACTAGCCGCCCTGAAGGGTGGCCCCGCCGGGCTCCTTGCCGCACTCGTGAAGTCCCTACGCGAGGTTGCAGCCGCAATTGGCCAGTTAGCAGACGTTGAAAGCCGCACGCTCCTTACCTTGGCCCTGACGCAGGTGTGCGGTCAGCTAAGTCTTCGTGATCCCGCTCTTGACCTGGCCTCGCTGTCCGAGCCCATGACCGCGAGCATAGAGAGCGTGGCTGCTAAGGCCCTGGAGGCGAAGGTCACGGAACTGGTGGAGGTGTTCCTCCTTGTTGCTGCTGCCGTGGCCGAGGAGGCGGAGAATGGTGATGACGTGCTTGGTGATGCTTGACCTGTTCCTGTTCAGATGATAGATATGCAGGTGCCTCGGGGAGGCATAAGAACTCGTTTGAATTTGAAGGACTTGGTATTATTGTAATAACTAGATTGAACTTGATGATTTCCGTGCTTGCTTCCTTTCATATTTGCTTAGGTGCTCTGCGTCGACAGGGCCCAACCCTGCGCATACCTCGATCACCATTGAGCCCTCCGGGTGACCGGGGTTATCGTAATAACTAGACTCAAGGAATGAGGGGCTACGTGTCTAGTGAGGCCCCTGGGTCGCGATGCCCAGGTGTCCCCCTTGACGTTCAAGCGATCCCGTTTGTGTTCTGCGTCGGCAGGGCCTAGCCCCGCGCATACCTCGACCGCCATTGAACACCGGGCTCAAGGAGTGAGGGGCTACGTGACTAGTGAGGCCCCTGGGTCACGATGCCCAGGGGTCCCCCTTGACGTACGAACGGCTCTCATGAGGGAGAACGATCACCATACCTTGCTCACGAGCCTTCGCCTAGGATGGGGGGTGCAAGAAAGCCAGGTGTCTGGGCACCTGGTAGGGTGGCGTTTGCCAGGCGTGACTTGAGCATAGCCCCGTGCCTAGCCCCCTCGCGACACCTATCCAAGGAGAAGCTGTGAGCATCGTGAGCTGAAAAGCTCCCCGAGGTTGGTGCAACCGTTGGGGGCCGCCCTCAGTTGTTTATAGCTAGTGCGGAGCATAGAGCTACCACACTTGCGTGGAGGGTGGGCATGACCGCGCCGCGGTCGTGGCGGCTAGCGCGGAGCTTGGTGCTTCCACTGGTTCGTGGGCATAACCGCTGCTCGTTTGGTTTTGCCAGAGCAGAGCATGGCACTTCCACTGGACCGTGGGAGGGAGCCTCCCACCGGGAGAGACTCCGGGGCGTGTACAGCCCCGTCCTGACACGTGGCTTGCACGGCAGGACAACCAAGGTGTATATGGGCCCTCCTCAGGAAGAGCTGAACGACTCTGAGGAAGTTCTCGTGAGCTTACGCATCACTCACGAGACCCTACCCTGAGGCGGGTTGCGCCTGAGTCTTCTTCTGCAAAAGGTGAAAAGAGAGGTGTTGTGTCGACCTGCGCCAAGTGCATCCCTAGAGGGCATCGCATGAGAAGGCCGCAGCACCAACGACCCCAGGAGGTGATGTTAGCGGGATCGGCCCGTAAGATAGAGCTCAGCCACTGGATTTATCGATGCTGCAGGGACGGACCCGAGCATAGACGACGTGCCCAGTCTTCTCATGCAACATTCCAAAAGAAAAACTACTGGTGTGAGGTTCCCACGTGAGCGAGGCACCTGCCACGGGCCCCTACTTACCCATCCACGGTTAGCCCATGCGAGAACAAGGCACCAAGGACACGGGAGGTGACGTCACGGGAATGGCTTGCGAGACAGAGCTCAGCCCTTTGGTTTAGCGATGCTGCAGGGAAGGACCCGAGCACAGACGCCGTGCCAGTCCTTAATCATGGGGCGGTCGCGAGTGGGCTCGCAAGGGCTCATGACCTTAGTGGCGGTGAGAACGCCAAACATATAGATAATGCAAATAGGAAGACGCAACTAGCCTTGATTCATGCGCAAAAAGAGACAGCTGCGAGGGGATAGCCCCCAGCAGCTTGAGGATGATGCAGCCCGGGGGGCACCCTCGATTGAATACCTGAAACATTACCTGACACTTGTCGAAGAAGAGTTGGGGTAGCTGAAGTCGCAAGCCGTGTGAGTTGCTCCTGAGGATCGTCGGGCTCCTGAGGCCCTCAGTGATCGCGGGGGTTCGTTTCTCGCTCCGTCTGGACCGCCTGCCACTGACCCTCCCGAGCCCCCAAAGCCTGCCACGCAAAGCGCTGGAACGTGGCAGCTGCATTGCGGAAGCCGAAGAGCATGCAGACGTAGCTGTAGGGGAGGGCCCTCCTCTGGCCGACCGCCGTCGGCCAGAAGGGCTCCAAAGAAGTGGCTCGGTTGAGACCCGCGACGTCAATGAAAACGCGGAAGTGGTAGCTCGGGTCGCGGGTAGGTGAGCTTGGCATCGTGCGGTTACGCCCATCGCGTATGAGCCTTGCGTACTGAAGTTCCTCGGTAACCTGGTCGATGAAGTCCTGAGCCCCCAACGCTGTACAGCTCACGCTGGGCTCACAAAAACGCGCGACGATACACGCCTGCAGGTGGTGCCCGAACACCTCCCTCGAGACGCTGGTCAGGCCGAAGACACTCCAGAGGAGAGCCCCCGAGCCTGTCCTGAGAGGGGCGTCGGGCGCGCCCCCCTATGCGAGGGTCGAGGGCGCCTCGTTGGCAGGCGCGAGTCCTGAGGCGGAACCGTCAGGAGCCCCTGCGTCTTGAGGTCCGTTGGCGGGCATGTTCTTCTTCTTCTTGGGGGAGGTATGCAGGGTGAAGACGGCTCCATCCTCGTCGGAGCTCTCGACCGCCACGGTCTGTTAGGCACGCTCCAGGGAATGCACTGCTTCCTTCTCGTCGGAGGCGATCGTGATGACTCCGCCACTCTCGGGCATCTTGAGGATGTTGTAGCCGTGATGGGTCGCTGCCATGAACTTGGCGAGGGCAGGATACCCAAGGATGGCGTTGTACAGGAGGTGGATGTTGGCGATGAAATGCTCACGAAACTCCCCCCAGGAGGAGATGGATCCCACGGGGAGGTTCAGGAGCCAGGAGCGTGCGCCATCCTTGAGAGCCATGAGGAACCAGTTTGCCATGACCTTCTCGGTGCCGTTGCATGCCTCGATGCTCAGCTCGTAGAGTTGGAGGAACTCCGTGGGGTCAGTGGTGTCATCGTAGCGCAGAGGCAGATCTGGCTTGAACTTGCCGGGCCAGACGAGGCACCGTAGCTCGGGAGCTAAGGAGCGTCATCCTGCCACGCTCATGATTGCAGGCGCCCCCTGCACCTACGGTGCTGGTTCTTGGGGCGCTGGCGCCACCAACTCCTATGGTGCGCGGTCTTGGTGCTGTGGGACAGGGGGCCCGCGAGCTCCTGCCTGCGGATGCGGGATCACCTGCCAGCTCTCCTCGTCGCGCGCATGGGCCCTGCAGGGCGGCTCACGCCGCGGAGCCTCGCGCCGGACCTCCTGGCCGGCGCTGTAGAGTGGAGGTGGAGCCGGAACACCGTGGCTCTTGTTCCCCGCCATGGGTGACGAGGGACGGGAGGAGTGAGTTGGTGCAGGTGCCTCCCCAGCGGTGTTGACGAGCTCGGTGATGCAGTGGAGCCACTCATCGTAGAGGTCATTCGCCGGGCTGTAGCGCAGGAGCTCCCGCGCCATCAATAGCGCATGTTGCTGGTAGACCGGCCCGCGGCGGACCAGCGAGGATGACGTTGCGGCTGGCGAGGGTGACGGCATCACCGTGCGGCCATCACGCTGCACGGATAGCGGTAGCGACGAGTCCTGCTGCTCGTGGACGGCCGGGTCGGTGGCAGCGTTGGCGACCGGCGAGATGGGGCGGAGCGGCGCACCATTGCCCGCGGGCGCCGTCTGAGCAACGTTCGCGGTGCGGCGGGCGGCGCGTGCTCGGCGTGTGTCCACCATGGTAGTGGAGCGAAGTCGACGACGAGAGCGGGATGAGGTCGTCGGAGAGGCGAGATCTTGACACGCCCCCTACTTGGCGCGCCAAATGTCGGATTACGGGCTCAGCAAACCCAAGAAGTTCGAACACAGGGGCGTGAACAAAGATCTCTCCTGCTCACGTCCACCTAGCATCTCGGCCTCGTCCAGTGAAGAGATTCAAGCGAACAACAAGTAAAGCACACAAGAGTTTACCCAGGTTCAGGCCACCTTGCGGTGTAAAACCCTACTTCCTGCTTTGATCGATTGGTCTCAGGAGGGCTTAAATATGGATGAGTACAGTGGTTCCTGAGCTAAGGAGGAGAGATCACGAGGGTCAGGAGGCAAGAGTTCTTGCTCCCTTATGCGAGGGCAGAGTTTCTGGATCTGATCGGAATGCCTCCATAGTGCATATCCTAGATACTTATATAGGCGGCCGGGGTCCTCTTCCCCCGAAATGTTTAGGCGGGAAGGGATCCCACAACGACCATTTTGAGCGGGAACACAAGGACGTTCCTATCCTGACAAAAGCAGTCTTCGCCTGCAAAGGGATCAGCTGGTGACGCGATGGTGGGCTCGGTGGTGACATCCTCCCTGTCATCCTTGCGGTCTTTGGTCTTGTTGCACCGAAGGGGAAACCTTTGTCCCTTTCCTCGGGAACCTGCGCCTGCGCTGTCTCCTTAGCACCAAAATGGCAATTGCGCCGCTGGCTCGTGCTGGCACCTACTGGCGCGGTGCGTCACTGCTTGCGTCACTGCCTCCTCCTGAGGTAGGCTTGGCCTTGGATTCTCCGCCCCTCCGGAGCAACCTAGCCGAGGCCGCTCCTGAGGGGGTCTTGACGTCGTTCTCCTTGCGAGGTCTAGCCCCTCATGAGGGTCTTGGGCAGCTGGTCTATCAGCTGAGCCGTACCGGGCCGTGGTAGGAGCGCGTCGCGGCCCGCAGACAGGCAAGTCTGGGTACCCTAGTTCCCAGGACGCCGACAGAAGAAAATGAAGAAGAAGAAGAAGACTAGAAGAAGAAGTAAGCATACTTAGGTAAAATGGAGCTAACCTAGCTGATTATGCCATTTTTGAGTGAACTAAGCATATCATAGGTAAAATATGTCAGTTTAGAGCTAAGTAAGCTTATTATGTCATTTTCAAGGAAAATAAGCTAAGTATAGGTCATTTTGGAGATAAACCTATGTTATTATGCCATTTTTTTACCCAAGTGAGCTAATTATGTCATAAATGAACTAGGTAAGCTAATTATAGGTCATTATTAAGCTATCATAGGTAGTTATGACATTTTTTAGATAACTAAGCATATCAAGTCATTTATGAGGAAAAAATGAAAAGTATATGTCATCTTATAGCTATCATAGGTAAAGTATGTTAGTTTGGAGCTAAGTAAGCTTGTTATGTCATTTTCTGTGGGGACCCCGACTTAGGAGTCGAGATCACCGAATGCACGTGTACAGTGATCCCAGAGATCAATGCTCACTGAACACACAGAAGCTGAATAACAAGAGTCTTACATCCATACATACCGTCTTACACAAATCATGGCCGTTATGGCCAAGTCTTACATAGATAAAGCCTCAAGGGCTGAGTAGCAAATAACTCGAATAGCGGAAGTCTTTGAAGATAAGTAGAACCCATGCCATCTTCCTTAACCCTACAGGCATTCTGACCGGGATAGCGTCCTAGTTCACATGTTTGTCTCCATAGAATTCTTCTTCATATTCCTGCTCCTCCATGCCTGGCCAATTAAATAACCAGTGGCAAGCCAATGAGTACTTTGAAAAGCAACCCATGAGTGCTTTGTTCACCAGGTCAGGAAAGGTTGGGCAGTCGCTCACGACAAGCGAGTATTGTAGAGTCTGATTGAGGCCTTCCATGAAGCGCTCCCTTTTTGCAGCATCAGTGTTGACATCTTCAGGGGCATACCTTGACAGAACACTGAACTTCTGCATGTACTCCTTGACAGTGCCACTTCCTTGCTTCATGGCTCGGAATTCACGCTTCTTGATAGCCATGATTCTGGAAGGAATGTGGGATTTGCGGAATTCTTCCTTGAAGTTGTCCCAAGTGATGTCTTGTCCAACGTGCATGACCTTGAATCCATCCCACCAAGCTCTAGCAGTCCCCCCGAGGCAGTGGGCTGCATAAGCCACCTTCTCGCGGTCTTCGGTGCATCCGACTAGTTCCAGCAAGTCCTCAATGGTGCGGACCCAGTCGTCTGCATCCAGGGGTTCAGCAGTCTCGATGAAAGTTGGCGGTGCATGCTTCTTGAACTCTGCCAACGTGGAACGTCCATTGCCATTCCCCGCCGGCTAGCGGTTGTTGGTGACAGCTTGAGCAATCAACTGAAGGGCTGCGGTGTTGGCTTGGCGTTCCTCACGGAAAGCTTGGAGAAGCTGAGCCATGTCCATGTTCGGAGGTGGTGGTGGTGGTGGAGCTTGGTCGTTGGTTTGGTCATGGCCGGCCTCTGATTGAGCGGATGCTCCGGCTTCAGGCTACTGGGTAGAGGTACCAGTACGAGTTACAACAGGCATCCTGTTGGAGGGGTAAAAGGTCTCATGATTTGGAAGAGGGAAAGCAATAAAGATGGGTGCCTAGTAAGGGGGGTGGGTGTGACACTAATCAAATCATGCAAGGGCCGAAAGGGCTAACACATTCATTAAAATCCAAACGGGTGATGCAGTCGTTTGCATATTCCCGAAGGGAGAATACGACATACATCTAAACACAACAGAAGCAAACACTAGATGGTTTCATATGAACCATTCAAGGACTCGACTGCGCATAGGGGTTACACGACCTATCCTACCGTAGAGGTCACGAACTGGCATATCCGAGTTGCGAATAATGCCTAAGCGGCGGAATGCTCGGTCGCGTATTCTGGCTCTTCTGGGTCTTCCTCCTTGTCTTCATCTGTCTGGGCCCCCTTGTCACTTGAGGGTGTGGGGGAGTGGAGGAGTTGGATACGACGGTGCTTTGTTGGTGGTGCAGAAAAAAGCTTGCGATATTCCCTTGCCGTCATACGGCGTCGCCGAGGTGGTTCTTCATCCTTGGAAGATACATCTCCTGAGGGCCTTCCGCCTCGGTACGCGATAGCGGATTGTCCAGGAGGTGCACCTTCCTTCTTGATCCTATATGTCTTCTCTTGGGCTCGACGAAGAAGTGCCTTGGTCTTGTGAAGTTCTTCCCGGAGCTTCATTGATTCCGCGGCCAAATCTGGTGCCAAGTTGTCGGCACATAGACTGAAGTAGGTCTGGAATCAAAGTGGGAGTCCTTCCTTTAGTGGAGGGGCTAGTGCGCTGCTTTCATCTTCACCTTCCTTCCGGTAAGGCAAGAAGCGGGTTGTCATCTTGGCAGCCATCTCCGGAAGAAGCTCGCGGAGACGGGTTAGTGCCTTGAGTGCAGCAGCCTCGACAGCGAGAGGTAGTGTTGCCATCTGGGGTCCCTCAAAGAACCAGCTTGTGGGAGGATCGTTTGCCTTCACGATCACTTCCACATGGTACTCCACCTCAGTGTCGCTAACCCAATGATCAAGGTAGGTGAGGATGGGTGCTCGGTGGAACTGACACTCCTGGAGGCTATCCTCGAGAAGCAAGGGAAACCCAGTGGTCAGGTGCCCTTCAGGTACAGCGGCCATCTACAAGGTTGAATAGGAGAGGTTAATAAGCTGATGTTATCTCAGGTTGGTAAGGTTTAGAAAAGAAGAGAGGTTCGGAAGGTTTTTGAAAAAGGGGTCTCATCTAACTAACGCCCATGCTAACTAAGGCTTCCTACAGTCAGGATGGCTCTGATACCAGCTCTGTGGGGACCCCGAGTTAGAAGTCGAGATCACCGAATGCACGTGTACAATGATCCCAGAGATCAATGCTCATTGAACACACAGAAGCTGCATAACAAGAGTCTTACATCCATACATACCGTCTTACACAAATCATGGCCATTATGGCCAAGTCTTACATAGATAAAGCCTCAAGGGCTGAGTAGCAAATAACTCGAATAGCGGAAGTCTTCGAAGATAAGTAGAACCCATGCCATCTGCCTTAACCCTACAGGCATTCTGACTGGGATAGCGTCCTAGTTCGCATGTTCGTCTCCATAGAGTTCTTCTTCATATCCCTGCTCCTCCATGCCTGGCCAATTAAATAACCAGTGGCAAGCCAATGAGTACTTTGAATGTACTCGCAAGCAACCCATGATTTGGTTCAAGGTAATAATGCAATTATACAACAATGAGCAATCTAGCCACAAGCTAGAATAAGTATTCTACCATCAAGTATATGCATCAATAAATTCAGATAACCTCGAAGACAGTTTACCGATATCAGCATGAATAGGGTTCAACTCAACGAGTCAAGTCACCACCTTGACTCATCTCACACACATACTTTTACCGATGTAGTAAAATTCTGGACATAGTTTAAGTAGCACCACCCAACTGTCCATGACCGTGGACACGGCTATTCGAATAGTTTTACACTCTGTAGAGGTTGCGCACTTTACCCACAAGATCTGGGAAGCTTTCGTGTCACCCACGATCTCGTAGTACCTCAAGTACTCTGGGGAAGCACCCGGTCATCATCTTTCCCTAGACGACACTAGCATAGGGTCCACTCGTTGGTACACGTCCCTCGAGTAAAAACAATAGATCATGGGACTTGCCCTGATTCCAATGTCACGCGTACACGAGGGGACCAACGGTGTGTCCGGTGCCCTGTAAAAACAGTCATGGTCGTCTATCCAAGCATGACCCCGTCCCGGGAAAGACCTCAAGTCTTCCCCGTCACTAGTAATGTGGGCACCATGCTAGTATCGGCCTAAGTAATCAATAATGCCCCGTCCCATAAGGGGTAGAGTGGTTGCACATGTTTGGTTGGGACGGTAGTCACACATAAATCTAATCCATCATTTCACTCACACACAAGCTCTTATCGGCACATCACTTCTTCCTCAAGTGATGACCCAACTCAACATCACCCTCGGGCATTAGGGGCACCCGATGGGTTTTTTGAAAAGAATGTAACCACGAAGGTTTCATGGCACACATGCATCAGTAAGCATCACTACTAATCATTTGCATTGCATCTAAGCATTTAGCAAGATCATGAATAAAGCATGCATCATATGGTGGTTCTCAACTAGGTCACCACCGTCACTCTTATCATCATGCATTCGGTAATAAGTGGGTTCCGAAGAACACAAGGGTATCATGGTCAAAGGGCTGCTTGCCTGGATTGGCTTGGTCTTCAAAGTCTTCAAATCCTTCCCCTACTTCTTCTTCAGCAACCTCGTCAAATACGGTATCTAATCGTCGCAATAAACAACGAGAAAATAAGACCACAATAAAAACAGAAAAATCAAAGTGCTCAGAAAAATGTCAACTTATTTTTGTTAAATACTAGAGGGAAAACTAAGATGGCAAAAATTCTTAGTTTGAGTTTTGGAGTGGCAGAATGGGGTACATGAATATTTGAACAGAAGTTTTAATGTTCAAATATGAATTTAAATTTGAACTGAACAGAAAAGTTCCATGGACATGTGTGAAAGTGACATCATTAAATAGGTTGGGTTTTTACAAGTTTTCAGGAACTGGAATTAATTCATTTGGATATATATTTAATTCTGTGGAATTATTTGAAATCCCACAGAAAAGAAAAATGAAAAAGGGCTGTGTGTCACTGGGCCAGAACGGCCACAGTGCAACGGCCCATGGCGAAAACAGCCTACCACACGGCGCCAGCGCGCGCCAGGGTTTTTAAACCTGACGGGCGGGGCCCGACGTCAGTGAGTGGAGAGAGGTGCGAGGGCGAGAGGAGGCTGACAGGCGGGGCCCGCCTGTCATCCCTAACCCTCCGGCAGAGAGCCGGTGAGCTCACCGGCTACGTTTCCGGGCACGGCGGGGCGAGCTAGGGGCATGGATGGACTCAGCAGGATGTCGCCGATCTGGTGGAGGTGGTGCGGGTCGCCGGAGGGGCCTGGTTCGCCGGCGGCGAGGTCATGCGGCGGAGGAGCTTCGGGTGGATGCTGCTCCGGTCGATTCCGGCAGCTGCAGAGCGAGGGAAGAGGGGGAAACGCATCAGTGTGGTTCTGTGGTGCCAGATCGAGTGCGAGAAGATGCTAGGGTGGCTTGTACCGAGCACGCGACGGGGAGCCGCCGCGGCGGAGCTCGAGCTCGATCTCGAGCTCGAGCGGGTTTGGAGTGGGGCGAGTAGCTCTGGGGGTAGATTGAGAGTGGGAGCGTGCGACTGGTGAGGAGAGGAGGGGCTCGAGGGGCCTATTTATAGGCGGACGGCGAGGTGCCGTGGACCTGTGCGCCGGCGAGCCTCTGCTCGTCGCCACAGTGCACGGGAGGCGCTGGGGAAGAGTCTGCGGGGTTGCTGGACGAGGTCCAGGGCAGAGGAGAGGAAGAGAGGGAGCGGGGGATGCTTCTAGAGCTGCGCGCGTGTGAAGCCGACGACTGGAGCTCGCGGGCGGCCGGCGCGCGTGCGAGGACGTCCACTGGAGGGAGAAGGAGGAGGGGGACAACGCCGGGGGGAGTTGCGGACGCCGAGGCGCATCGAACGGCGCGAGGGGAAGCTCGAGGTGGTCGGGGGCGACGGATTGGGTGAGGCTACAGTGCGGGTGCGCACTGTAGCGCGCTCTGGAGCGTGCTTACTGCATGCCATGGCATGCCGTTGGCTGGCTGGGCGCGTCCGCCGTGTCTGGGGGGTCCAGCATGAAGTAATCAATCTGGCTGTGGCCTTGGATGCTTTGGATGTCCAGTGAGAGAGGAGGGGAGCTGGTAGATGGTAAGAATTGGGCTGTCCAGCAAGGTAAACTGGGGTTTTCACCCTTCAATCATGGAGCTCTGGTCCTGGGGAAGTTACTGGGGGTAGAAGGTGACTAGGTGAGGCTGTGGTAAAAAGTTGAAGCAAAAGTAAATAGTAAAAGGGGTCAGAACAAGGATTTTGGTAAAATGGCAGAAGGTGTTTGACTATGTTTTGGGCAAGCATATGATCTCCACTGGCCATGACACTTAACAGGATTAAATGGCATATGGAATTAGGGTGTTTCACCAAATTTGGGCTCATTTGAAGAAACTTGCCAATGTAACTTTGGTGAACCCTAGAAATCAACAGAAATGGTTTCACCATGTTTAAGTCAAGCTAATCATCTCCCCTTGATGCACCACTTGGTGTAGTGTCATCATTTGGGGTTATGATCATGCCCACAAAGTTTGAAGCCCCAGGTAAAAAGTTGGTAATGTAAAGTTGTTCAAATTTGAATTTGAACAGAAATGGTTTTGGGGTATTCTGATCAAGTTACCCTTCTCCAAAGCTTGTGCCATTTGGTCTAGATGCCTTATTAGACCATTCTAGCATGTGCACTAAGTCTGAGAGCATTTGGACAAGTTTGACAATGTAAAGTTGCTCAAACTTCAGATATGGACAAAATGGTTTTGGAGGGTTTTGATGGTGTTTTCTTGCTTCCCAAGGCATGGGGCTTGGCAAGATCATCAAATATGTCATATATGACATGATAGAATTTCCCTGGAATTTTTAGAGAATATTTCCTTTGTAAATATTTCAAAAGCTTGAAATATCCAGAAAGGGTTTCTGAGGGATTAGCCCATTATTTTGAACATGACCAAGTGTTGAAACTCTTATATATGGACAATATATGTCCTATGAGTCTCCCTGAATTTTGGCAAATATTTTTGAAATAATCAAATAATTTTTCCCTATTAAAGACCATTTCTGGCCTTAGGAATAAGCTTTTAAATAAAATAGGAAAATAACTTTTAAAATTATACTTTTGTGGTTTCTGGGAGTCCTATGACTACTAGGTCTCAAATATACTTTTTGAAATAATTTTCTCACCCTGAATCAAGCACTTGTAGTGCAAACCTCAATTCAGGGGTTTTTGGAATACTGATATTTGAAAATACATTTTGGCCAAATTAATTTTATAAGAAAATACTATACTGCTATAAACACTTGGCATGATCATTGGGCAGAAGTTTTGGGGTCAGGAGATGAATTCTACAAGAGGTAGTAGTTGACTTTGATGAGCACATGAAAAACACAGGAAGAAAAACTCAATTCCAAATAAAAGCCAAATGATGCCAAAAAAAATTGCTAGTCCAAATTTTCATGCTTCATTGATGCAAATGACATGTTACAAAATGCAGGGTGTGACAGACCTACCCCCCTTACAAGAATCTCGTCCCCGAAATTCCTAAACTAGGTCTTAAAAGAGATCGGGATACTCGGATCTAAGATAGTCTTCACGTTCCCAGGTTGCTTCTGCCTCCGTGTGGTTGCTCCACTGGACCTTGAAGTACTTGATGGTGCGGCTTTGCGTCCGCCGTTCTGCTTCATCCAGAATGCGAATGGGCTTCTCGCGGTAGGTCAAATCATGCTGGAGATCAATGGCTTGGTGGTCAACATCCTTGTAGAGATCAGGCTTGTTCGGAACTTGGAGACACTTCCGGAGTTGTGACACGTGGAATACGTTGTGCACATCGGATAGCTCGGGTGGTAGTTCCAACTGGTAAGCCACTTCTCCTCGTCGTGCAGTGATCTCAAAGGGTCCAATGAACCTTGGTGCGAGCTTCCCCTTGATGTGGAAATGCTTGGTTCCCTTTAGAGGAGTTACTCGTAGGTACACATGGTCCCCGACATGGAAGCTCATGTCCCGGCGGTGAGTGTCAGCATAGCTCTTCTGCCTTTACTTGGCTACCTTCAATCGCTCTCTGACTAGTTGGACTTGCTCTTCTGCTTCGCGGAGAATATCTGGTCCAAAGACTAGCCCTTCTCCAGTCTCCGACCAGTTGAGGGGTGTGCGACATCTGCGTCCATACAACACCTCAAATGGTACCATCTGAAGGCTCGACTGATAACTGTTGTTGTAGGAGAACTCGGTAAAAGGGAGGCAATCTTCCCACTTGTCTCCGTAGGCCAAAACACAGGCTCGGAGCATGTCTTCGAGAATTTGATTTACTCGTTCTGTCTGACCTCCGGTCTGTGGGTGGAAAGCCGTGCGGAAAGACAACTTGGTTCCCAAGGCTTCTTGGAACTTCTTCTAGAACCTCGAGGTGAACTGGGTTCCTCGATCTGACACAATCTCCTTGGGAACGCCATGAAGGCATACGATTCTGTCGATGTAGAGAGCTGCCAGCCGGTTGCCATCATAAGTGGTCTTGACAGGAATGAAATGGGCCACTTTGGTCAAATGGTCGACTATGACCCAGATGGAGTCATGTCCTCTATTCGACCTTGGTAATCCAGTGATGAAGTCCATTCCGACTTTATCCCACTTCCACTCAAGAACCTTGAGTGGTTGGAGCAATCCAGCGGGTCGCTGATATTCAGCCTTGACCCTTTGGCACACATCACACTTTGCAACATAAGTTGCAATCTCTCTTTTCATCCCGTGCCACCAGAATCTTTCCTTCAAGTCTTGATACATCTTGGTTCCTCCAGGGTGGATGGAATACGGAGTGTCGTGGGCTTCTTGCAGGATCAGACTCTTCAGCTCCATCTTGTTTGGTACGCAGATGCGACCTTTGTACCAAACAATCCCGTGCTCGTCCTCGGAGAACCCTGGGGCCTTGCCTAGCTTTATCTTCTTCTTGATGCCTTCAAAGCTTGCGTGCCCACCTTGCGCCTTATTGACTTCGTCCATCAGGGTTGGTTTGACTTCCAAATGATCCAAAAATCCAGGGGTGACCAACTCCAAACTGAATTGTTCGAGCTCCTTAAACAGGGCTGGCTGCCTCTTTTGAATAATGGCATTCAAGGAGCAAGCCTTTCTGCTTAAGGCATTGGCCACCACGTTAGCCTTCCCGGGGTGATATTGGACACTGAGGTCATAGTCTTTGATGAGTTCCAACCATCTTCGTTGCCTCATGTTCAATTCCTTTTGGGTGAATATGTACTTCAGACTTTTGTGGTCTGTGTATATCTCACACCGTTTCCCTAGGAGGTAATGCCACCATGTCTTCAAGGCATGAACCACTGCTGCTAACTCAAGATCGTGAGTAGCGTAGTTCCCTTCATGAGGTCGTAGCTGCCTGGAGAGGTAAGCTATGACTCGGCCTTCTTGCATCAGAATGCTTCCCAATCCGGTTCGAGAGGCATCACAATATATCACGAACTCCTTGTGAATATCAGGTGTTGCCAGAACTGGGGCGGTGGTCAACCTCTTCTTGAGCTCTTGGAAGCTCTCTTCGCATTTTGGCGTCCACTCGAACTTCTTGTCCTTCTTGAGGAGCTGAGTCATCGGCCGGGCAATGCGAGAGAATCCTTCCATGAATTTGCGGTAATAGCCCGCAAGTCCGAGGAAGCTTCTGACTTCCTTGACGGTCGTTGGAGATTGCCATTGGGTCACAGCTTCGATCTTCGTGGGATCAACTAACAATCCTTCTTCGGTCAAGACATGACCTAAGAATCCAACTTTATGCAGCCAGAACTCACACTTGCTGAATTTGGCGTATAGTTGGTGCTCCCGAAGCTTGTCTAGGACCATCCTCAAATGTTGCTCGTGCTCTTCCTCCGTCTTCGAGAAGACAAGAATGTCATCGATGAAGACAACAACAAACTTGTCCAAATATTCCATGAAGACTTTATTCATGAGATACATGAAGTAAGCTGGGGCATTGGTTAACCCAAAGGACATGACTGTGCACTCGTACAGGCCATAACTGGTTACGAATGCCGTCTTCGGAATATCTTGGGGTCTGATCTTCAGTTGGTAGTACCCAGATCTGAGGTCGATCTTGGAGAACACCTTGGCTCCGCTGAGCTGATCAAACAGATCTTCAATCTTGGGAAGTGGATATTTGTTCTTGATTGTAACTTCATTGAGGGAACGGTAGTCAATGCATAAGCGGATGGTACCGTCCCTCTTTGCCACAAACAGAACAGGTGATCCCCAAGGAGAGGCACTTGGGCGGATAAATCCCTTCCTCAGCTGCTCTTCCAGTTGCTTCTTCAACTCGGCTAACTCTTCCGTCCCCATTCTATAAGGCTTCTTATAGATGGGTCCTGCCCCGGGCACGAGCTCGATGATGAACTCAATGTCACGGTCAGGGGGCATTCCTGGTAGTTCATCCGGAAAGACATCAGGATACTCGCATACCACCGGTACTTGATCTAGCCCAACTTCAGCCAGACAGTTGACTTGAGCGGCTTGAGCGGAAGAGGAGTTGGAAGCAAACTTAACTTCGAATCCTTGGTCATTGGTCACAGTGACAGTCCGATTGGCACAGTCTAACAAGCCTTGGTGCTTGCTGAGCCAATTCATGCCTAGGATCACATCCAAGCCTTGTGATCTTAGGACGATAAGGTCTGCTAGGAAATCTACCCCGTTAATGGTAATACTGACTCCCTTACAGCCTATCTTGGCTCTCATCTCTGCTCCGGGGGTTTGTACCACCATGGGGTTATTCAGTGGTGTAGGGGTCATGCCACTTTTTAATGCAAATCTTTGAGTGACAAATGAATGCGTGGCTCCAGAATCAAACAAGACAGTTGCAGGTTCTGAGTTGACAAGGAACGTACCCAGCACGACGTCCAGGTCTTCCTGGGCTTCTTCAGCAGTGACGTGATTCACATGCGCCTTCCCATGGTTAGGCGGGTTGCGAGGAGCTGGGTTCCTTGGTGGCATTCCGCGGCCTTGTCCTAGGTTCTGCGCATTGGGGCGCGGGGCATCAGGCTTCTTGTTGGGGCACACCCTTGAGATGTGTCCTGATTGACCACATCCAAAGCAAGTGTCTTGGTTTGGATTATTGATCTTGTTGCCACCACTATTATTGGGGTTGGAAGCTGGCCTTGGGTTGGCATACTGCTGAGGCTGATAGTTGGTGCGAGGTGCAGGAGCTCTTGGTTGCTGATAGGTTGGCTTGACCGGGGCTGACTGCCACGGGCGAGGCTTCTGGTTGCTGGAACTTCTCTTGCTGACCATCTTGCGCTTGCGAGTGTCTTCCAGAGCACGCCGCTTTTCTTCAAGCATGAGTGCTTTGTTCACCGGGTCAGGGAAGGTTGGGCAGTCGCACACGACAAGTGAGTATTGCAGAGTCTGAAGAATATTTGGAGGACAAAGTTGAAAACTGAGAACGAAGAAATCTTCTGAAATGATGGCCTTCGGAGGATCACAAAGAAAAGAATTCATGAAACGCTTCGGATGGCATAAAAGATTCCTCGTTATCGAAACAATAATGAGGATGGCATGAAGCTAGAACCACGAATCTTCATGAGAACGGGCCAAGATTTAAGAGAAACACTTCTCCGGTCTCCAAATGTTGAGAATGAAGACGAGAAATGCCATAAGAATTGTTGAGCACTCCGGAATGAAGAATTAAAAAGGTTGAACCAATGATGAAAAAGAATTTGAAAGCGTTCTTGGAGAAGTCATATGACTGATGGAATCCATACTTACGTCACAATTTGAAAGAATTTGAGTATAACTACAGAAAAATAGAAGAGTCAGGTAAGATCCTGGAAAAAGACCTATGGGTTAGGGCCCACTCAAAAGAAATCACCGTTGAAAAGATTGCTTAAGAGATATTGCACCGGTTGAATTAAATGGCTTGAATAAGATGACAATCCTCGAAAAATAGCTTGAACGGATTAAGAATGGAATTATGAATCTTGAGCACTCGGGATATGAATAAAGAGATGTGAAGAAATAAGAGAGACTTTGGATAAGAAATCTCAACATGGGAAGAAACATGTGAAACAAGAGGAAGGATAAAATGAACACCAAAGCTTGAATTAAATCCACCGGAGAAGAATATTGGAATTAAGAATGATGAACTTGAAGCTCTTGAGCATCTTCATGATAATTCACCGGATAAGAACATTGAAGGAAAAGAATGAAGAAATATCACATGAATACAATGGATACTTGATCAAGGACTCTGGCTCCAAAATAAAAGGGAGGGAGGGTGGGTAAAACAAATACAACTTGAGATGAATGAAACAGACAAATCGTCAGATTTCTCAATGGCGTCCGTATGGAATAACTTGAAGAGAAGGCACACCGGTTGAAAAGGATTAACATGAAAATCTTGACGATCAAGAAGGATTAGCACTCCCATGGAAATATGAGAATACCGATTAGGAAGGTATGGAATCAACATTTGACATCGAAGCAACTCGAATACCAGAATCAAAAGAAAAAACAACGGATAGATATGTTGCAACATAATCTTCACAATATCATTCGAACGGAGAATTGAACGAATGAATTACCCAGTTACATCAACTTGTCGAGAAGCCACTTGGGAGAACAAAAGGTAAATAAAACAAGAAGGAGCAGATAGAACAAATACAAGATGGAAGCTTCGTTCGACAAATTCGTGCTGAAAGCTCATGGAACGTGTTACAAAAGGGTTTTGCAATCCCCGGATCAGCATAGCCAAGGACCCTTTAAGATGCAACTCCCGATCGGAAGAAGCCCATAAACCACTTCACTCAATGTAGAACCCCGAACTTCATATCATGCACTCGTTGGAAGAATGCCTACGAGCTACTATATGAACCCACCTATTAATTTCCGAAAGTTTCCAGTTATGCAATCAGGTGTTGGGGATACAGGGGAAGCATCGCGCACTCAACTCTAATCCTACATCCAGCTGTATCCATCCTTCAACACATAACCAGTTGTTTCCAGAAACCGTTTACCTCGGACCTTCGAAACGCATCTACTATACAAGCTATGGCAATACTCCCGAACTACCTCCCCAGTACTGGGTGATGTCGGGGTTATCTTGCCACTAACCGCATAGGAGAGTTTTCGATGTCGGCCGTCTTAAGTATTCTAGTACTGCCGCGATGGATTTGTGACGACAACACCTCGGAGCTCAACTCCCCGGGACACTGCCACAACCCCTAATGACAGGAGGCATCGAGAACAATGTTCTCGTCACAAAGACATCGGAACAATCCAAACAATACTCGCGTGATCCTAAAAAAAATTGGTGCATTGTTTGAAAGTAGAAGAGGCCAGAGTAATCGTCAGGAGTCCTCACCAGAGTGAAAAGAGATGAGGAGCAAAAGAAATCCTACTCTCCAATAAATATATAGGACTCAAAACATTTTCAGTGTGTGCCTAGACTCGACCGTCAACGATTCGATCAATCAGTGGGGGCTTCTAGGTCGGAGAAGGCTCTCAATACCAACTTGTAATGCCCAGGATGGGACAATACCTCCTACGTGTCGAGGCACGACTTAAAGGTATAAGCCCATTCTGGAATGATCTCAAGTTTGGTATCTTTGCACGACTCGTGTAAAAGAGGGATTAAAATGCAAAAGGAGATAGTTGGCTTACACTCGCCACTTCACACAATACATTACATAAGCAAGACATCATTCAAAACATCACAACCCGACTACGGGCGAAGATCCAAAAGAAAGATACCAAAACAACATAAAGCCACAGGTCCGAATCGCCCCTAGTAGAAACCACTACTGATCGTCGAAAACGTCACAAGCAAACGACCACTCTCTTCATCGAGCTCCCAGTGAAGTACTTGAACCAACTCCTGCATCATTCTCGGCTGAACCTGCATCTGGTGTTGTTGTATCTGTGAGCCACGAGGACTCAGCAATCCCATAACCATGGGTAACAAGACTAGCAAAGCTTTGTGGGTAGGAAGAGGTAAAGTGGTGAGGTTGCAGCAGCGGCTAAGCATAATATGGTGGCTAACTTACGAGTACAAGAATAAGATGAGCATCTACGCAAACGGTCGCAAAAGTAGTGATCGCTAAAGATCCTGAACTACATACGAGTCAAACATAACCCCACCGTGTTGTCTTCTCAAAATGAAAAGAGACAGTCACGGTTACTCACGCGGTGGTGTGTTGTACTTCGGATCCTCTGTCAAGTTTTCTACAACCGGACATTAACAAATTCCAATCTGCCACATAACCGCGGGCACGGCTTTCGAAAGATCATAACCCTGAGGGGTGTCCCAACTTAGCCCATCACAAGCTCTCACGATTAGCTGAAGTGATGAATATAATATCATCACCCCTTATCTTAGGGAAAACCGATCAGGCTCGGCATCCCGGTGCACAAGACATTTCGACAATGGTAAAACTAGTCCAGCAAGACCTCCCGGCGTGTCGACACCCTGATAGTAGCCACGCGTATCTCGTCTCAGGCCACGTCCGGATGGGCGATCCTACATGAGCCAAACCTCGAGTTTCCCCGTGGTGGCCCCGCATAACCCCCGTTTGGGACCAACACCATCAGCGCTGGGCCCCCTGCTATGTAGAAAAGAATCTCCAAGGAGCGTCCCCCTTATGCAAATTAATTAATTAATTAAGTTATTATGAGGCAAATTAAAACCGATGTTGGGCCTTGCTGGAGGAGTTTTATTCAAAGTCGAAGTGTCAAGGGGTCCCCATCCACCCATCGTGTAAGGAACGCAAAAATCAAGGAACATAATGCCGGTTTATCGGCGCCTAAGGTGGCATGAGTGGAACAAAACACCGAGCAAAAGGCCAAGCCTTCCTCCCATGCCCAGTATATAGGTGTGTTAATAATAATTATAGATATTGTGATATAACAACAACAAGCTCCCTCCTGGAACGAACTTCATCTTCACCTGCAGCTAACAATGCTATAAGAGGGGCTGAGCAAGCGGGTAACATAGCCAAACAGTGGTTTTGCTAGGAAGGTGTCAAAGGTTAGAGGTTTCATGGCAACAAGGAGCGGCTGACATAAAAGATGGGTAGCGCGACATGTAACGATAGCATCGAGACAACTAAGCATGGCAATGGTAGTAAAGGTATCCAAGGGTATGATCATCTTGCCTGTGATTCCACAAGGGAGAAGAACGGATCCATGAAGTAGACGGAGCAACATAGTCGAGCGAATCCTCACAACTCCGGAACGAAACCGAAGCTAACAAGAGAAGCAACCGGAAAGAAGCAAACAACACAGTAAACACACAAGATTAAACATGGCATACGATGCACATCCAAGTATGATGCATGTCCGGTTTAATTATGCATGGCATGGCAAAGTGCACAAACAAGTACTACAAGTTAAGTGGAGCTCAATATGCAACGAGTTGCATATTGACGAAACATCACATTTTATTTATTTAGTTGACTCTCGTTTAATTACAAGACAAGATTAAAAGTTTTTAACATAGCAAGAGGTGAAGCATAATAAAACTACACTATTTAGGAATTTTTAAATGAGGCCGGAAAACAACAACAATTCCGGAAAATCCCCATGAGCATGTTTAGCAATTTTAAGCAAACAACAATTAAACATTCAAAGGTTGTTATCATGATGCAGATGACATGATCAAGTTTATGCAATTTATTAATTAAAGGTTAACATGAAGAGATATGAAGTCTTGTCACCGTGGTGGAAGGAAAGGGTGCCACGGCAACGATCCGAAAATGATGCAACGCAACATCTCGGTTCCGGTTTCTCGTTGAGAGACCGGTGCAAAAGCAAAGGTGGCGTGAGCGAGTCGAACGAGATGAAAAGTGGGGTGGTCCCGTCACCGGGTTCCCACGGGTCGGCGACGAGGCAACCGAGGAGCACGACAAAATATGAAACGGCCACGAGCACACAAGTGGAGCATCTCATACAACACAACAAGCATTCACAAGCGTTCATCGTTCGGGGTTATACCTTCGAAACATTCATTTCGGGGCGGTTCGAGTCGTCGAGGGACGTAGTGGAAGTAGTGGTACAAGGGTCGTAGAGGAAGTAGTTGTTCCGTAGAGGTACTCGTTATGTAGCCGTTCTCGCGATTCGTAGAGGAAGTAGGCGTTCACGTTCGGAGAGGTACTTGATAAAAGCAACATCTTCGGGGCGACGGTAGTTGTACTCGCACGTAGTGGGAAGTAGTTGTTCTCGTTTCCGAAGAGGTACTTGTCGCATCGCCGAGCGTAGTGGTACTTGTCGCGTCATCTTGTGTAGTCGTTCCCGTTCGTAGATGTTCATGTCATCGGTAGGGGTACTTGGGGTCTTCAGACTTGCCGGTCTCGGGTTTGACGACGGTAGTTGTACTCGGTTCGTAGGCGTTCGGGTATCCGTAGATGTACTTGAGGGTCTTCGTCTGACGTAGGGGTACACGAGGTCGTCGATACTTGCGGTCTCGGCGACGGTAGTGGAACTTGGTGGACATCCGAGTCTCGCGGGTTACCTCACGGTGATGGGGTCTTGGAGCTAGGGTCTCCGTGCACTTGGCGAAAAAAACAGCAGCAGCCAAACATGGAAAAACTCGGAGCAGCGAGGAGGAAAAAGCCGGGGCGCCGGGTTGGAGACGAGGCCTTTGCGCGCTGCAGACGGAGGTGCGGGTCGGCTGCTCCTCTCCTGGCGCGCGGGATTGGAGGCAGCAGGGGGCGGCGCCCTGGAGGACGGACGGCGCACTCCTGGCTGCTGGAGGGAGACGGCGAGGCGGCGGGCTTGGCGTGACGAGGAGGCATCTGACGAGGCCGGGGCGATGCGGAGGGAGGCGCGGAGGTCCAGCGGGGGAAGGAGGACGGGGCGCGGGTCGAAGGCTCGGCCTTGGCGCTTGGCGAGGAGGAGAGGCGCTCCTGGCCGTCCCTGGCTCGCGCGACGAGAGGAGAGCGAGGGGAGGATCGAAGGATGGAGATGGAGTCGGGGACTGGGGCGATGGGAGGTGCTGGCGGCGGGGTCGAGCGAGGAAGAGGGAGGAGCGAAGGGAGAGTAGATCGGGTCGGGCGACGCTGGGGGAGAGGGAGACCAAGGGAGAGAGAAGGGGATCGAGACAATGGGGTGGCAGCGCGAGGGGAATGAGAGGAAGGAGCGAGGCTCGGCTAGGGTTAGAGGGGGCATTGGGCCAGGAGAAATTGGGCCGGCTGGGCTGGATCTCTCAGCTCCCTCTCTCTTAATCTAAATGCCGAAAAAAATAGAAAGAATGAAATGAGAGACAGGAAAGGTTAGGATCAGAATTAGGACAAGGGGTAAAATTCCCTGGACTCACAAAAATGAGGGTGACCCCAGAAAATATAAGTGGGCATGAATGAAACATTAAATTCAAATTCCTTTGAATTTAATTCAAAAGGTTTGAACAAAGACTAGATTTTTGAAGTGTCCAAAAATGTTCACATTTTTGGAGGAACCTCGAAAAAAAGAGATATGAGTTGTTGGCAAAGGTTTGGCGGTGAAACTTGAAGCAACAGAGGTCTGGGGAATAATTGCAAGTGTGTTATGGTGATTCCAAAGCAATGGAATAATTTAAAATATAGCTCCCTAGTTATTGGGAGGATATGTTATAAAGAGAAGACACTCTTCCCTCGATTTAAATGGGCCGAAGGTCCACACGATTTATTTAGGTTGAGATGCAAAGATTAATGACATGATGGCATGATGACATGATGCAATGCAAAATAAATAACACAAGCACAAATGAAACACACGGGAGAACCCGGAACATCAGGAATCTTCTGGAATCTTCTGGGACGTCGGTCTTCGGGCGTCACAATCAAGTATATGCATCAATAAATTCAGATAACCTCGAAGACAGGTTACCGATATCAACATGAATAGGGTTCAACGCAATGAGTCAAGTCACCACCTTGACTCATCTCACACACATACTTTTACCGATGTAGTACAATTCTGGACATAGTTTAAGTAGCACCACCCAACTTTCCATGACCGTGGACACGGCTATTCGAATAGTTTTACACTCTGCAGAGGTTGCGCACTTTACCCACAAGATCCGGGAAGCTTTCGTGTCACCCACGATCCCGCAGTACCTCAAGTACTCGGTGGAAGCACCCGGTCATCATCTTTCCCTAGACGACACTAGCATAGGGTCCACTCGTTGGTACACGGCCCTCGAGTACAAACAATAGATCATGGGACTTGCCCTGATTTCAATGTCACGCGTACACGAGGGGACCAACGGTGTGTCCGGTGCCCTGTAAAAACAGTCATGGTCGTCTATCCAAGCACGACCCCGTCCCGGGAAAGACCTCAAGTCTTCCCCGTCACTAGTAATGTGGGCACCATGCTAGTATCAGCCTAAGTAATCAATAATGCCCCGTCCCATAAGGGGTAGAGTGGTTGCACATGTTTGGTTGGGACGGTAGTCACACATAAATCTAATCCATCATTTCACTCACACACAAGCTCTTATCGGCACATCACTTCTTCCTCAAGTGATGACCCAACTCAACATCACCCTCAGGCATTAGGGGCACCCGATGGTTTTTTTTGAAAAGAATGTAACCACGAAGGTTTCATGGCACACATGCATCAGTAAGCATCACTACTAATCATTTGCATTGCATCTAAGCATTTAGCAAGATCACGAATAAAGCATGCATCATATGGTGGTTCTCAACTAGGTCACCACCATCACTCTTATCATCATGCATTCGGTAATAAGTGGGTTCCGAAGAACACAAGGGTATCATGGTCAAAGGGCTGCTTGCCTGGATTGGCTTGGTCTTCAAAGTCTTCAAATCATTCCCCTCCTTCTTCTTCAGCAACCTCGTCAAATACGGTATCTAATCGTCGCAATAAACAACGAGAAAATAAGACCACAATAAAAACAGAAAAATCAAAGTGCTCAGAAAAATGTCAACTTATTTTTTTTTAATACTAGAGGGAAAACTAAGATGGCAAAAATTCTTAGTTTGAGTTTTGGAGTGGCAGAATGGGGTACATGAATATTTGAACAGAAGTTTTAATGTTCAAATATGAATTTAAATTTGAAGAGAACAGAAAAGGTCCATGGACATGTGTGAAAGTGACATCATTAAATAGGTTGGGTTTTTACAAGTTTTCAGGAACTGGAATTAATTCATTTGGATATATATTTAATTCTGTGGAATTATTTGAAATCCCACAAAAAAGAAAAATGAAAAAGGGCTCTGTGCCACTGGGCCAGAACGGCCACAGTGCAACGGCCAGGGCGAAAACAGCCCACCGCATGGCGCCAGCGCGCGCCAGGGTTTTTAAACCTGATGGGCGGGGCCCGGCGTTAGTGAGAGGAGAGAGGTGCGAGGGCGAGGGGAGACTGACAGGCGGGGCCCGCCTGTCATCCCTAACCCTCCGACAGAGAGCCGGCGAGCTCACCGGTGACGTTTCCGGGCACGGCGGGGCGAGCTAGGGGCAGGGATGGACTCAGCAGGATGTCGCCGATCTGGTGGAGGTGGTGCGGGTCGCCGGAGGGGCCTGGTTCGCCGGCGGCGAGGTCACGCGGCGGAGGAGCTTCGGGTGGATGCTGCTCCAGTCTATTCCGGCAGCTGCAGAGAGAGGGAAGAGGGGGAAACGCATCAGTGTGGTTCTGTGGTGCCAGATCGAGTGCGAGAAGATGCTGGGGTGGCATGTACCGAGCAGGCGACGGGGAGCCGCCGCGGCGGAGCTCGAGCTCGATCTCGAGCTCGGACGGGTTTGGAGTGGGGCGAGTAGCTCTGGGGGTAGATTGAGAGGGGGAGTGTGCGACTGGTGAGGAGAGGAGAGGCTCGGGGGGCCTATTTATAGGCGGACGGCGAGGTGTCGTGGACCTGTGCGCCGGCGAGCCTCTGCTCGTCGCCCAGTGCACGGGAGACGCTGGGGAAGAGTCTGCGGGGTTGCTAGACGAGGTCCAGGGCAGAGGAGAGGAAGAGGGGGAGCGGGGGATGCTTCTGGAGCTGCGCGCGTGTGAAGCCGACGACTAGAGCTCGCGGGCGGCCGGCACGCGTGCGTGGACGTCCACTGGAGGGAGAAGGAGGAGGGGGACAATGCCGGGGGGAGTTGCGGACGCCGAGGCGCATCGAACGGCGCGAGGGGGAAGCACGAGGTGGTCGGGGGCGACGGATTGGGTGAGGCTACAGTGCAGGTGCGCACTGTAGCGCGCTCTGGAGTGTGCTTACTGCATGCCATGGCATGCCGTTGGTTGGTTGGGCGCGTCCGCCGTGTCTGGGGGGTCCAGCATGAAGTAATCAATCTGGCTGTGGCCTTGGATGCCTTGGATGTCAAGTGAGAGAGGAGGGGAGCTGGTAGATGGTAAGAACTGGGCTGTCCAGCAAGGTAAACTGGGGTTTTCACCCTTCAATCATGGAGCTCTGGTCCTGGGGAAGTTACTGGGGGTAGAAGGTGACTAGGTGAGGCTGTGGTAAAAAGTTGAAGCAAAAGTAAATAGTAAAAGGGGTCAGAACAAGGATTTTGGTAAAATGGCAGATGGTGTTTGATTATGTTTTGGGCAAGCATATGATCTCCACTGGCCATGACACTTAACAGGATTAAATGGCATATGGAATTAGGGTGTTTCACCAAATTTGGGCTCATATGAAGAAACTTGCCAATGTAACTTTGGTGAACCCTAGAAATCAACAGAAATGGTTTCACCATGTTTAAGTCAAGCTAATCATCTCCCCTTGATGCACCACTTGGTGTAGTGTCATCATTTGGGGTTATGATCATGCCCACAAAGTTTGAAGCCCCAGGTAAAAAGTTGGTAATGTAAAGTTGTTCAAATTTGAATTTGAACAGAAATGGTTTTGGGGTATTCTGATCAAGTTACCCTTCTCCAAAGCTTGTGCCATTTGCTCTAGATGCCTTATTTGACCATTCTAGCATGTGCACTAAGTCTGAGAGCATTTGGACAAGTTTGGCAATGTAAAGTTGCTCAAACTTCATATATGGACATAATGGTTTTGGAGGGTTTTGATGGTGTTTTCTTGCTTCCCAAGGCATGGGGCTTGGAAAGATCATCAAATATGTCATATATGACATGATAGAATTTCCCTGGAATTTTTAGAGAATATTTCCTTTGTAAATATTTCAAAAGCTTGAAATATCCAGAAAGGGTTTCTGAGGGATTAGCCCATTATTTTGAACATGACCAAGTGTTGAAACTCTTATATATGGACAATATATGTCCTATGAGTCTCCCTGAATTTTGGCAAATATTTTTGAAATAATCAAATATTTTTTCCCTATTAAAGACCATTTCTGGCCTTAAGAAAAAGCTTTTATATAAAATAGGAAAATAACTTTTAAAATTATACTTTTGTGGTTTCTGGGAGTCCTATGACTATTAGGTCTCAAATATACTTTTTGAAATAATTTTCTCACCCTGAATCAAGCACTTGTAGTGCAAACCTCAATTCAGGGGTTTTTGGAATACTAATTTTTGAAAATACATTTTGGCCAAATTAATTTTATAAGAAAATACTATACTACTATAAACACTTGGCATGATCATTGGGCAGAAGTTTTGGGGTTAGGAGATGAATTCTACAAGAGGTAGTAGTTGACTTTAATGAGCACATGAAAAACACAGGAAGAAAAACTAAATTCCAAATAAAAGCCAAATGATGCCAAAAAAATTTGCTAGTCCAAATTTTCATGCTTCATTGATGCAAATGACATGTTACAAAATACAGGGTGTGACATTTTCGAGGAAAATAAGCTAAGTATAGGTCATTATGGAGCTAAACCTAGGTTATTATGCCATTTTTTACCCAAGTGAGCTAATTATGTCATAAATGAACTAAGTAAGCTAATTATAGATCATTATTAAGGTATCATAGGTAGTTATGTCATTTTTTAGATAACTAAGCATATCAAGTCATTTAAGAGGAAAAAATGCTAAGTATATGTCATCTTATAGCTATCGTAGGTAAAGTATATCAATTTGGGGCTAAGCAAGCTTATTATGTCATTTTCGAGAAAAATAAGCTAAGTATAGGTCATTTTGGAGCTAAACCTTGGTTATTATGCCATTTTTTAACCCAAGTGAGCTAATTATGTCATAAATGAACTAGGTAAGCTAATTATATATCATTATTGAGCTATCATATGTAGTTATGCCATTTTTTAGATAACTAAGCATATCAAGTCACTTAAGAGGAAGAAATACTAAGTATCTGTCATCTTTAAGCTATCCTAGGTAAAGTATGTCGGTTTGGAGCTAAGTAAGCTTATTATGTCATTTTCAAGGAAAATAAGCTAAGTATAGGTCAATTTGGAGCTAAACCTAGGTTATTATGCCATTTTTTACCCAAGTGAGCTAATTATGTCATAAATGAACTAGGTAAGCTAATTATACATCATTATTGAGCTATCCTAGGTAGTTATGACATTTTTTAGCTAACTAAGCATATCAAGTCATTTAAGAGGAAAAAAGCTAAGTATAGCTCATTTTATAGCTATCCTAGGTAAAGTATGTCAATTTGGAGCTAAGTAAGCTTATTATTTCATTTTTGAAAACTTACCATCATCACAGAGGTGAAGGACCAGTCGGGTGTGCGCTAGTGCTAGATGGAGAAGGACCCGTCGGGCTTGCGCAATTGAGAGACGGAGAAGGATCGATCGATGCTTGTCGGGAGGCATGCTGCACCAGAGATCATTCGCAGTGTCTCATTAGCATTATGCAACTGAAATGTGAATACTAGTAACTACTGAAACTCGCCGTGTCCGCTATACCAATCTAGGGCATCGGCGGAGGGGTCTGACCGTTCTTCTTGCACATGGACTGCACATTTTGTTTTCACGAGTCAGTCATATTAGTTAGTAATGAAACGAACATTACATGCATGATTTGGCTAATATGCACGAGAAACTTACCACGATGAGCTCGTATAGGGCCCGGTTACCCGTGTGGTTCCGGTTCCTCTCCTCCTCTATCATCCTAGCCGTCTTCTCCTCCAACTCCTTCTCCCTTTACGCCAACTGCTTCTTTGCCTCCGCCTGAAGCTCCTGGGCCCTAGCCTCGATGGCGATCTGCACTGGCCGTGGACGAGGACTCATCTCAGGAAGAGAGCTCGTCTGGCGCTTCTTGATCTCTCGGAGAGTTCTAGGACACCGTAATAATCCATCGGCAATGGCTACCGATCCCTGTTTCCTCCCGTCACCAGATAGCATCACAAGCTCTGGATCAAAAGCACTCTGGCTCGGGTTGAAGTCATCCCCTTTCATCGCCTTCTCCCAGTCTCTGTACCTCACGTGATTGTTGTGGGAGGAGATGTTGGTGAAGCTCTGTGGATGATTGAGGTCAGACTTAGAGAATGCCTTGGCCTTCTTGTATGGGGTAGTATGGGCCATGGCATATAGGTCGTATAGCGGTGGCACCTCTTTCTTGTGGTGATGCGCCTAAAAGAGAGGAACAACATATTAGTTAAGGGCTCAAGCTAACATGAAGAATGAAATTGCATGAATTGTGAAGCAAACCACATACCCAGTGATCCCCATACTCATACAGGTTGGAGCTCCCTTGATGGTGTGGCACACCTTGCATTTGGGCATGCTTATCCTTGGCCTTGTTGTGGATAGCTAGCCATTGGGGAGAGCACCACTCATCCACCAACGCCTCCGAACAGTCCATCCTATCCGCACACCATCTCGGGGGCACCTAAGTTAGACAAGAGAAATTTCAGTGCTACGCCTACGAATCAAATCAAGGAAACTAAGTACAAGGCCTTAAGAATAGGTAAATACCTTCATGTAGTTGTCCTTACTCAGATACTTGGCGCGGCACTTCTTCTTCTCCCTCCTAATGTGAGTAGAGGCGTAGTAGTCGCGAACGTCCTGGACCCGACCTCGTGCCATAAGTTCTGAAGTAGGCGCTTGCACTCGGCTTCAATAACCTTAGCCGCCTCCACCTTGTCTTCCTCATCACACCTATAGAAGGTCTCCAATCAAACAAGACAACAATTATTAATACGATCACTAGGTACTGTTGATTTTCAATTATGTAAAGGAGAAATTACCCAAAACCGCCAGATCACAATGTCGGCCACCGTCTCGCACAACACATCGTCGACCCTCTCCTCCGGCGGGGCCGGGGCAGCCACGTACAACTCCCAACTCAGTGCTAGCTATGGAACCTCACCCTCACCGGACAACGTGACCCACCCCAGAAAGTGGTGCCGGCAAAGCACACCAAGGACCTGGTTGGGACTGCGGACACCACGGGCGTGTATCCAACCCCTGTCGTTTAACAAGGCCAACACATTACATATTAATTTGAAGAAACATGAAGGCAAAAGGTTAAAAATGAGTCAATGCACTTACTTCTTCCCGTTAGGTACAATCAACCACCTCTGATCACGGGTTGGCGGCACAGGCGGGAGCTTTGTACCACCATGCTGGTGGACCTTCTTGCCCTTCTCAACCACCTCGCCCTCGCTATAGCTATCATCAGACCAGGTCTCCTCGGCATCAACATGGCCACTAGTCTCTAGAGTCACGTGGGAGGAAGACTCTGGGACCCGAGTCTCCTGGGACGAAGACTATGGGAACTGAGTCTCCTTGGACGAAGGCTCGTGGACCCGAGGCTCGTCGGCCCGAGGCTCGTCAACCAGAGGCTCGTTGGCCAGAAGCTCGTGGACCAGAGTTCGAGACGGGTCCACCTGAGATGGAGCACTACGATGGTCCAGAGAATCTGCTGGGGGTGGTGGCGAGGAAGGCGCAACAACCTTCCTACTTCTTCCGCCGCCACGTCCACCTCTAGCAGCCCTCTTCGGCTTCCCCCGACCTCTCCCGGACGAAGAAGAAGCACCCGCCGGTGTCTGCATAATGTCATCCAGCACTCTCCGGAGGTGCTGGGATGGAATAATAACACCCCCCCAGCACGCATCGAGGAAGGAGCCTCAGAGCGCTCTCGATCCGCGCCCACCAGCTGTCCACACCTACAATGACAAAGAGTAAATGAAATTAGTACAACATAAACATAATAAAATATATAAGTGTGTAACATAATATTTATGGCCGAGGTCAAGGTCGGGGTGTCGGGGTTAGGGGGTAACTCATTTCCCCCTCGATTCTCGACCCCTAGACTCTCGACTCCTTTCCCCCTTGATCCTCGACCCATCGACCCCTCGACACCTCGATCCTTGACACCTAGGCCCTCGACTCATTTTCCCCTCGATCCTCGACCCCTCGACCACTCAGCGACCCTCTTTTCCCTCGGCGACCCTCTTTTTCTACTTTTCCTACTTCTTTTTTTCATCTTCATCTTCTACTTATACTTACTTTTTATCATCTCCACTTCTACTTCTTTTTCTTCTTCTTTCTTTTCCTTCTTCCTAATCAACTAAAATGTACTACCCTAAAATCAACTAAAATCAACCTAAAATCTACTAAAATCTACTAACCTAAAATCAACTAACCTAAAATCAACTAAAATCTACTAACTAATTAACTAACTAACTGACTAATTAACTATTTACAGCAGTGAACAGTAAAAAAAACTCACCTTGGAGGATGGTCGGAGGGAGGGTGGAGGGGCCCCCGCGGGAAGGGTGGCGGCGGCGCGGCCTAGCTCTGGTAGTGGGGCGGGTGGAGGGGCGCCGCGGGAAGGGTGCCCGCGGGGCGTCCTGGCTCCGGCGTCGGGGCGGGTGTAGGGGCCGCCGCCGGGCCGCCGTGGCCTGGCTTCGGCGATGGGGCGAGGCGGGCTCCGCGGCCTTGTTCCAGGGGGCGGGGCGGT
>LR738712.1:477294361-477312326 GCA_902687465.1 Secale cereale
GAGAGAGAGAGAGATAGATAGAGAGAGAGAGAGAGAGAGAGAGAGAGAGAGAGGGCGACGATGGGGCCACGACCCGTTAGTTAAATCGAACCTTTGCCGTCCGCCACACCTTTGCCATCCGCCTTCTTGCTCTTTGTAGTATGCTAGCAGACGGCAAAGAGTGGGGCCGTTAGGGCTTACTAGCTAGTGGGCCAACCCACTTCTTTGCCGTCCGCTAGCAGACAGCACAGCTTCATTACCGTCTGCTAGCATACGACAAAGAGGTGGCTAATGGCGAAGACACCCTTTGCCGTGAGCCTCCTCTTTGTTGTCTGTTTTTTGGTAGCTTACGACAAAGGCGTCCTTTGTCGTCCGCTAGCAGATGGCAAAGAAGTGGCTGATGGCAAATCTTCTAATCCCAGTAGTGTCCAAGGCATATTTCCTTCAGTCTCCCACTTGCACTAGAGTCAATAATCTAGATTACATAGTAATGATTCTAGGGTTTTTTTATTTTTTTGCTCCTGGTTCCTTAGCTCTACTCATTCATCCCCACTGAGTTAACTTTTGCTCAGTTTTGCCCACTCCCTTGCCCGAAACCCTCAGAACAGGTTACAATGGATGTTGTCGTTGGTCAATGCCTTTGACCGTTAACTCGCGAGTGGGGCCGCGTAGGGCTGAGTACACCTTTGACCGGTACCCGTATATTTGTTTCGTATGCTGATCGTACATGTATTTGTATATGTGGGCGCATGCAACTAACCGCGATCGTGGGGTAGCACGTTTCCATGGGACGTGCCCGAAATATCCCATCGTATAAAGAGGGGCAACGACCTCCATTGCCCCCTACCATTTCCCCCAAATCCCCTCCCTGCCGCATCGTATTCCTCTCCGCCACCGGCGTCGTCTCGCTCTTCTTCACTGTCTCGACCGCACTGTCTTGCTCTCCCCCACCGCATCCTCTTCCCCACCTTCATCGCCTTCACTCGGAGATGGCAGAAGCCCGTGGCGACGCTGGCGTAGCGTCCAGAGATGTGGTCGAGCTACAGGGCGCGCTGACCGCGGATGTTGGTGGCGTCCATGGCAGTGCGGAGAAACTCGCAATCGATGCGGATGTGGAGAAGGAGGTGGCGGGCTCCGCCTCAGCGCTGCAGAAGGTGATGGCGTTGAGCAGGACAGTCAATCCTGAAAGCCCCCATGCACAACCTGGCGAGGAGCAGGAGGTATTTGCACTTGCTTTGCTTTAGGATATTAGCTTGTAGAGTTAGTTGGATTGGTTAGATAGTGGATTCATACCGTAGTTCAGATGGTTAGAGTAGTTGGTTTGACGGATGGTCCTGGGTTTTCTGTATTGGGGGGATGGGGGTTTTTGTACTAGGGTTTGTTGGATAAATTCGTTGCAAAAATGCTAGATATATCTGTTTATCAGATGTGCTTCAATGCTACACAGATGTATGCTTATTAGATTTGTTTTTAATGCTCACATATTGGGGTTTTTAATACTACAGACATGTATACTTATTAGATTGGGAGATTGTTTTTGAATCCTACTTAGATTGGGGTTTTGAATGTCATATGCCCAAATGGAATCCATTGATTAAGAAGTTTGATTCATTAGTATATAAAATTTTCCACAATATGTAGTTATATTAGCTCTGTTCATCAATGTGTGTGCATGACCAATCATCAATGTGTTATTTGAATGTCATATTGGAGTTTTTGATCAATGTGTGTACAAATCTAATACATTGATATACTAGTGATGGATGTGGTTTTTGAATGCATAGAGCTAAGGGGCACAGAAATAAAAAAAACCCACTTCTAAAACATTTCTGATATTGGTAGTATATTAGCCCTATGATAAATGTGTCATGTGTGCATATCTATATTTTCAATTGGCTACTAGTGATGGATGTAATTACATATCCAGGAGGATGATGGTTGGGGGGAGAGGAAGCTGACCAGCTACAACCCGTACGAGGGGGCGTTTAGTGACGATTCTGAATATGAGGTAAGCCTATCCCTTGTTCATTTAATTCCTTTGACATGGTGTATATGAATCTATAATGTATTAATGCAATTCATTCATGTGTGCAGTATGATTCTTGAGATGATGTGTACAAGGGCAACGTCGCGTCCTTCACAGCCAAGGAGGTGGCGAAGATCATGGTCAAGGGAGTTGCTTCATTCTACAACCGCAAGTTCAAGAAGTGGCACTGCCACTACTGCACCACCAAGCCAAAGCCCAAGGATGGCCGCTACGATCAACTTCTGTCTCTTGCAGAGGATGTAGCGATCCGCGGGGAGAACTACATAATCAGGGGGCAGCATGCTGCGCTCGCGAAGACCCTGACTCCAATGTGAAGTGATGTGATGATGTGATGTTGTGATGGTGTGATGCTGTGAACTGAATCTTAATCTTTTGGGTACTTTGGGTCTGGTTACTTTTGGTAAACTTAATGTGGTTGTTTATGGTGTGAACTCAATCTATGGTGATGCTAGTAATGTATTATTATATCTATATTTGTCTGTCCTTAAATTTGCATGTGGTGTATGGTTAGCTCTATTTAGATGTTGTGAACTATGAGTTTAGGTGTTGCAATGATCACACATGTTGTTTCAGTGTTGCTTCACTGATCAGACATGTTGTTTCAGTGTTGCTTCACTGATCACTTCAGTGTTGCTTCACTGGTCACACATATTGTTTCAGTTTTGCTTCACTGATCACACATGTTACTGGTCTCATGTTTATTAATCAAATCAAACGCATGCTTTTTCCCACCAGCAAATTACCTATGTATGTTTGTTTAAATTCAGGAAAATGCAAAAAAAAAAAACCTTGGCAAACTATCTATTTTTGTGAAGGAGATCATGTGTGCAAAATTTGAGGTGATTTAGAGGAGGTCAAAGAAATTTGAATTTGAGAAGTGTGCTCCCAGGCTAGGGTAAACAACCCATTTGTAATCAAGTTTTTTTGGACCTACTCTAAATGAGCCAAATGTTTTTTATTAACACCCATTCAATCTATATAGTGTAGATTCGAAGGCTCACTATTTTGTGAATTAATCTTCATATTTTTACATTTTCTTTTGAAAAATATGCTTTAATATAAAAACTATTAAAACACGTTTAAAATATGAAAATGGAAAACTAAGTTCATATCCTTCTTATTCACTTTGAAATAAAGCTTTGGTGATTTTTTTTTTATTTTTTTTTTAAATAGAAGGTAACCCTACCTCCTCTCCTTGAACTCTACGAAATCTTGTATGTGATAGCTCATATGTGTGAAGGTTTTCTCATGAAAATTACCATAGACCAAGTTCAAGATTTTTGGTTGGTAACATGTCACATAAGACAACATTGTGCGCATGTTTCATATTTTTTTATTTTTTTTAAATTAATGGTGCTCATTTGACCTCGATCGTGCCACCTACGATTGTTTCATGAAAATGACCATAGACCAAGATTAGTATTTTTCCTCGTTAGTGTGTCTTATAAAACGACGAACGACGAAGGTTTCATATTTTTCGTTTTTTAATTAGTTATGCTCAGTCAAAGCCTTCCAAACCCCGTTGACCAGCTCAAAACCCCTCTAAACCCCAAGAGGTTTCGCCTAACTCTAGCTCCGAACATTAACCGTCTGATCATACCCTGGCACCAAGTGACAACCCTCAGATGTGGTATTCTAGAAGGAATTCGGTGGGCGGGCTGCGTGCAGGCTCCGCACCGTTGGATCACAAGGACGGCTCCGCATCGTTGGATCATGGGGCAATCCGCGAGAGGCGATCCTATTGGTTGTGCTCGGCTGCTCGCCCACCACTGACTCCGCGAAAAAAATGGATCATGCCCATTGAATTGTTATTGGGCCCAAAAGGAAACCAAGCTTTGGTTGGGCCGTCGAATTGTGTCATTTTTTTACATCGTTTGCTCTATTTTTTGTGAACGTGCTGGCTGTGTTTCTTGGTTGCCTTGTTTGAAATTACACAACAATTGACATTGCATAGAAAATTTAGTTCTTTTTGTTCTATACAAATGCAAAATGACCAATTTTTTGACGTATTTGTTCATATAATATATATGACCATGGGTTCCCACGCGTGCAATTAGCTTCCTTTTCTTCTTCTATTCAAACCACCGTTTCCCACACGTGTACACTCCCGATGCTGCGGTGGGTTTGAAAATGGGCTACTTCACATTTCACCCCGTTATTGCCACGGCCAAATAACACATAGCACTACGGCTATTTAAGCCACCCTCTGCCTCTGCCATCCCTCATCCATCTTCCATGCTCTGCCATCTGCCCTTCTTGCTCTTCGACCCCTTCTCCTTCTTCTGCACATCCCTCAACCATGAAGTACACCGAACCAACCTACCGCTTCCCACCCACCGTGCCGGAGAGGCTCTACCCTACCGGCATGTACGTTGATCCCACACTACGTGTGTGGGTGATATCAAGGTGGAGGAGCGCAATAAACTTCACCGAGTTCTTCCTTGGGGCCGGCTACCTCCACCTCCCACGGGGATCTCCAATGATGTTCCACATTGAGGAGTTCATCCAAAACGGGGTGGTGGTTGCTCTCCTTGCCCACTTCACCAACACATTCGACGCCTTCTACCTCCTCAGCCGGGTGTTTTGGTGTGGCTGCGAGTTCATCACTTTCACCACCCACAACATGTTCACGGAGTACACCAACATCTTCCCCACCGCGTCACGGATGCACACTCTTCCGTACCCCATCAGCAACACCCCGGAGGAGCAGTGAAGGGTGCCCGGAGGAGGAGCGAGGTGGAGAAGGCGGTGGCTAGGTTTCTAAACCCTCTATCTATTTTTTTGTCTATGTTAAGTTAAGTTGTAGTTGAACTATGTTGGACATGATATGGGCTTGTTGGCCCTTTTATTAAGTTCTATTATTAAGTTTTCTATCTATTCTATTATGAAGTTCTTCCTAGTTTGAATATGTGATCGTGCTATGGGCTTGTTGGCCCTATCTACATATTTGTTGATTGTTTTCTTAGAGAGCTCACTTTGTTGGTAACCACCTAGTGCATGCAGCCACAACGAACCCTTCTTTTATTACACAAGCCACAAATATATAGCCACCTAGCTAGTGCATGCATCCATAAAAATATAAAACATAATGTTCAATTTATTTGTCGTAGAAAAACGGGTGCAGATGCGAGTGGATCGAAAAGGCTGCAACTAATCGTAAAAAATGTTGCTCTAAATTGAGGAGACAAGCATGCGAGAAGAGAGGAACCAGCGGCAGCGACCATTGCTGCATCCGTTGCGGCTGTCGTGCACGAAAGCGGCTCGGCCAGTGCATCGTGGCGGCACGCATCGGCGCATGCAGGCTCGGCCAGCGCATCGTGGTGGCGCGCATCGACGCATACAGGCAGGCTTGCTGGGTGCATGTATAGCAGGCTTCTGTCATGGCGGCGCGCGCAGGCGTTTAATGCAAGGGACGGCCCAACGAAACCACGGCCCAACGGTCGAACAGCGACACCGCCCAGTGCGGCCCCACTCGTTAGAGTTAGCGATCAAGCAATTGACCCGACGGCAACGTCCGTTGCGACCTGTTTTGAGGGTTTCGGGAAAGGGAGTGGGGGAAAATGAGAAAAATTTATGAGCGCGGGGATGAATGAGTAGAGCTAAGGAAACAGGGGCATAGATGTAAAATCCCATGATTCTAACACCCATGGAGTCTTAGTGTTGATCATGTTTTGCTCGTGGAAGAGCCTTAGTCAACGGGTCTGTAACATTGAGATCTGTATGTATTTTGCAAATCTCTATGTCTCCCTCCTTGACTTGATCGCGGATAGAGTTAAAGCGTCTCTTTATGTGCTTGGTTCTCTTGTGAAACTAGTATTCCTTCGCCAAGGCAATTGCTCCAGTGTTGTCATAAAAGATTTTCATTGGACCCGATGCACTAGGTATTACACCTAGATCGGATATGAACTCTTTCATCCAGACTCCTTCATTTGCTGCTTCTGAAGCAGCCATGTACTCCATTTCACACGTAGATCCCACCATGACGCTCTGCTTGGAATTGCACCAACTGATAGCTCTGTCGTTCAACAAAAATACGTATCCGGTTTGTGACTTAAAGTCATCCGGATCAGTGTCAAAGCTAGCATCGACGTAACCGTTTACTACGAGCTCTTTGTCACCTCCATAAACGAGAAACATATCCTTGGTCCTTTTTAGGTACTTCAGGATGTTCTTGACCACTGTCCAGTGATCCACTCATGGATTACTTTGGTACCTCCCTGCTAGACAAATAGCAAGGCACACATCAGGTCTGGTACACATCATTGCGTACCTGATAGAACCTATGGCTGAAGCATAGGGAATTTCTTTCATTTTCTCTTTATCTTCTGCAGTGGTCGGGCATTGAGTCTGACTCAACTTCACACCTTGTAACACATGCAGGAACCCTTTCTTTGACTGATCCATTTTGAACTTCTTCAAAACTTTATCAAGGTATGTGCTTTGTGAAAGTCCAATTAAACGTCTTGATCTATCTCTATAGATCTTGATGCCCAATATATAAGCAGCTTCACCGAGGTCTTTCATTGAAAAATTCTTATCCAAGTATCCTTTTATGCTATACAGAAATTCTACATCATTTCCAATCAACAATATGTCATCCACATATAATATCAGAAATGCTACAGAGCTCCCACTCTTTTTCTTGAAAATTCAGGATTCTCCGAAAGTCTGTATAAAACCATATGCTTTGGTCACTTCATCAAAGCGTATATTCCAACTCCGAGATGCTTGCACCAGTCCATAGATGGATCGTTGGAGCTTGCACACTTTGTTAGAACCTTCAGGATCAACAAAATGTTCTAGTTGCATCATATACAACTCTTCTTTGAGAAATCCATTAATGAATGCAGTTTTGACATCCATTTGCCAGATTTCATAAACATAAAATGCGGCAATTGCTAACATGATTCGGACATGATTAAGCATCACTACGGGTGAGAAGGTCTCATCATAGTCAACTCCTTGAACTTGTCGAAAACCTTTTGCAACAAGTCCAGCTTTGTAGACAGTAACATTACCATCGACATCAGTCTTCTCCTAATTATTCATGCTAGAATTGTATTGATTGGAAACCTCGATACATGTGTGAATACATGGACAAACACTATGTCCCTAGTAAGCCTCTACTTGACTAGCTCGTTGATCAAAGATGGTTAAGGTTTCCTAATCATGGACATGTGTTGTCATTTGATAACGGGATCACATCATTAGGAGAATGATGTGATGGACATGACCCACACGTTAGCTTAGCATAATGATCATTCAGTTTTACTGCTATTGCTTTCTTCATGTCAAATACATATTCGTTCGACTATGAGATTATGCAACTCCCAGATACCGGAGGAATGCCTTGTGTGCTAAAATGTCACAATGTAACTGGGTGATTATAAGGATGCTCTATAGGTATCTCCGAAGGTGTCTGTTGGGTTGGCATAGATCGAGATTAGGATTTGTCACTCTGAGTATCGGAGAGGTATCCCTGGGCCCTCTCGGTAATACACATCATAAGAAGCCTTGCAAGCAAAGTGACTAATGAGTTAGTTATGGGATGATGCATTATAGAACGAGTAAAGAGAGTTGTCGGTAACGAGATTGAACTAGGTATGAAGATATCAACGATCAAAACTCAGGCAAGTAACATACCGATGGCAAAGGGAATAACGTATGTTGTCATAACGGTTCGACCGATAAAGACCTTCACAGGATATGTAGGAGCCAATATGAGCATCCAGGCTCCGCTATTGGTTATTGATCGGAGAGTCGTCTCAGTCATGTCTACATAGTTCTCGAACCCGTAGGGTCCGCACGCTTAACATTCGATGACGATATTATATTATATGAGTTATGTGATTTGGTGACTGAATGTTGTTTGGAGTTCCGGATCAGATCACGGACATGACTAGGAGTCTCGAAATGGTCGAGAGGTAAATATTGATATATATGACGATGGTATTCGGACACTGGAAGTGTTCCGCGGGTATCGGGTACACTAGTAGAAAAAGGGCCTAATATGAAGCATGTTAGTCCTGGTTTGTAACTGAACCGACACTAATGTGATAATTAGTGCCGGTTCCAATGGCTAGGCGGGCAGCGACCATTAGTACTAGTTCGTGGAGAATCTTTAGTACCTGTTCGTGCCACGAACCGGTACTAAAGACATGGTGGCAGGCTTGTGTCAGGCTGGGTCCCACCATCACCTTTAGTAGCGGTTGGTAATATGAACCGGGACTAGCGATGCACCTTTAGTCCTGGTTCATATAACCAATCGGTTCTAAAGGTCATCCTACATAAACCCCTTCATCAAGCCCGAGCGCTATATTCTTCCCCTTTCCCTTCTCCTCTGTTTTCTTCCTCTTCCTCTCGACCTCACACTCCATTTTTGCCAAAATTTGTGAAGATTTGAAGGCACCCCATCCATCCAAGTGATCACAAAGGTTAGCAACTTTGTCCTTTCATCTCTCATTGCTAGATTAGCTCTTGCAATGCTCTATAAGTATAGTAATTTCTGGGTTTTATTTTGGGAGGAATTATATGTGGTAGTATTTAATTTATATGCAATTTGAGGTCAAAATAACTCTTAGTTTGCATATGTAGGTGTGGTTTACTTAGTGCCTTCCCGTCTCTGTCCTAACCACCATCGATCGCCCGCACCGTCCCGTCGCTGGCACCACCTTGTGGTGAGCCTCTTGTTCTTATATTTTCTATATATAAAATCATGTTTGTGAGATTTAGATATATAGTTACTCGTATAATTATCTTACCCCTTATGTTGTTTGTTAGACATAGTGCCATGGTTTTGATATCCGTCCCCATCGATGCTCGTCCGGTTTATGATTCAGATGTGGTATATTCTCTTTTATAACTATTTGTTGCATTTTGTGTTTATGACAAATTATGCCCATCAAGTTGATATAGATATTTTTATCTAGGAGGTATGTGAACCGGAAATTCCAACCGACCCTATTGTCGAGAAGTCAAATTTGGTTGAAAGAGAAAACGAGTATTTGAAAGAAAAATTGAAAAGAATTGAGGGGGAGAAGATGGAATTGGAGTTGCATGTTGCCGATGTCATAGATGATCACAAGATCAAGATAGTGAAAATGCGCTTGAAGATTAGAAAGATTAGAAAATATGGCATTGATAGTGTGGCTTGGTATCATTATGTTGTTGGATCAATTGTTACCTTAGTTGCGATCTTGATCGCATTTGTTGTTGCATTTAAATGATTTAGCTAGAGAGTTATTAGTATGTTTGCTTTATGACAATAAGTGTTGTATCATCTTTATGTATGAACTTGTATTAATTTGGTTTATTCGTTGATGTGTAATGAAGATGAGCCGGCAATGGATGTACGATGACCGATGCTCTCCCCGGTTTGTTAATGGCGTGCATACTTTTTTGCTTGCGGCTGAGGCAAACAAGCGGGCGGATGGTTTTATGCCTTGTCCATGTGATGGCTATAAGAATGATCAGAATTACTCTAAGTCAAGAACCATTCACGTCCACCTGTTTGAGTCCGGATTCATGCCCCACTATAATGTTTGGACCAAGCAGGGAGAAAGAGGGGTTATGATGGAACACAATGAAGAATGAGGGGATAACGACAACTATCCTAGCCATGGGTTCCCTGAATACGATGGTACAACAACGGGGGAAGAAGCTGAGCCGGCAATGCGGGAAGAAGCAGAAGAAGAGGCATCAGATGAGCACGTTGATGATCTAGGTCGGCCCATTGCCGATGCAAAGAGAAACTGCGCAAGTGAAAAGGAGAAGAAGAAGTTGCAGCGCATGCTAGAAGATCACAAGAAATTGTTGTACCCGAATTGCGAAGCTGACAAGAAAAAGTTGGGCACCACACTGGAATTGCTGCAATGGAAGGCAAAGAATGGTGTATCTGACAAGGGATTTGGAAAGTTGTTGATAATGTTAAAGAAGATGCTTGCAAAGGACAATGAATTGCCCGAGAGTACGTACGAAGCAAAGAAGGTTGTCTGGTTAGAGGTGTAGAAGATACATGCATGCCCTAATGACTGCATCCTCTACCACAGTGAGTACGAGGATTAGAACGCGTTCACGGTATGCGGTGCATTGCGCTATAAGATCAGCCGCGATGACCCTAGTGATGTCGAGGGCGAGCACCCCAGGAATAAGATTACTGCCAAGGTGATGTGGTATTCTCCTATAATACCATGGTTGAAACATTTGTTCCAAAACAAAGAGCATGCCAAGTCGATGCGATGGCACAGAGAAGACCGTAAGAAAGACGAGAAGTTGAGAGTACCCGCTGATGGGTCGCAGTGGAGAAAAATTGAGAGAAAGTACTCGGAGAACTTTGCAGGTGATGCAAGGAATGTATGGTTTGGTCTAAGAGCAGATGGCATTAATCCTTTTGGGGAGCAGAGCAGCAACCATAGCACCTGTCCTGTGACTCTATGTATGTATAAACTTCCTCCTTGGTTGTGCATGAAGAGGAAGTTCATTATGATGCTAGTGCTCATTCAAGGCCCTAAGCAATCCGACAACGACATTGATGTGTACCTAAGGCCATTAGTTGAAGAACTCTTACAACTGTGGAACGGAAAAGGTGTACGTGCGTGGGATGAGCACAAACATGAAGAATTTGACCTACATGCGTTGTTGTTCGTGACCATCAATGATTGGTCTGCTCTTAGTAACCTTTCAGGACAGACAAACAGGGGATACCGCACATGCACACACTGTTTGGATGATACCGACAATATATATTTGGAAAATTGTAGGAAGAATGTGTACCTGGGACACCGTTGATTTCTTCTGAGCAGGCATCCCGTAAGAAAGAAAGGCAAGCATTTCAAAGGTGAGGCAGGTCACTGGACTAAGCCTCGCCACTGTACTGGTGATGATGTACATGATATGGTCAAGGATTTGAAGGTAATCTTTGGAAAGGGTCCTGGTGGACAATCTGTTCCCAATGACGCTGACGGACGCGCACCCATGTGGAAGAAGAAATCTATCTTTTGGGACCTGCCCTATTGGAAAGACCTAGAAGTCCGCTCTGAAATCGATGTGATGCACGTGATGAAGAATCTTTGCGTGACCCTGCTTGCCTTCTTGGGTGTGTATGGGAATACAAAAGATACACTGGAGGCCCAGGAGGACCAGCTACGTATGCACGAAAATACGGCACACATTAGGGTCAAGCCAGCTACGCTCTTACCAAAGAAGAGAAGGAAATCTTCTTTGAATGCCTGCTCAGTATGAAGGTATCGTCTGGCTTCTTGTCGAATATAAAAGGAATAATAAATATGGCAGAGAAAAAGTTCCAGAACCTAAAGTCTCAAAACCGCGACATGATTATGACGCAACTGCTTCCGGGTGCATTTAGGGGGCTTCTACCGGAAAATGTTCGATTATCCATTGTGAATCTATGTGCATTCGTCAATGTAATCTCTCAGAAGCTAATCGATCTAGAAATCATACCAAGGTCAGAGAATGATTTGGTGCAATGTCTTGTCAGTTTCGAGTTGGTGTTCCCACCATCCTTCTTCAACATCATGACGCACGTCCTGGTTCACCTATGCAAAGAGATTAACGTTCTAGGTCCTGTATTTCTACACAATATGTTCCCCTTTGAGAGGTTCATGGGAGTCTTAATGAAATATGTTCATAACCGTCCTAGGCCAGAAGGAAGCATATCCAAGAGCCATGAAAATGAGGAGGTCATTGAGTTTTGTATTGACTTTATTCCCGACCTTAAGCCGATTGGTGTTCCTGAATCGAGACATAAGGGCACACTGGGTGGAAATTGCATGCTAGGACCGAAACAAATAATATGTATGGACGGGCATTCTCTCACTCAAGCACACTACAAAGTTTTACAAAATTCCGCCTTGGTGGCTCCATATATGGAGGAACACAAGAATATTGTACGCTCCAAACACCCAGAGCAGTCTGACGACTGGATTATACGTGAACAAACGAGGACTTTCGCCGGTTGGTTCCAGACACGTGCCATGCATGACGCCGCTGTTCAAGATGACATGTACTTGCTGTCCCAGTTACCATCTTCGAATATAATGACTTTCAAAGGGTACGAGATAAATGGGAATACATTTTACACGATCACCCATGATAAGAAGAGCACCAACCAAAACAGTGGTGTCCGCTTTGATGCAGCAACCAAGAGGGGAACGGATACATATTATGGTTACATGGAGGAGATATGGGAACTTGACTATGGAAGTGGTTTGAAGGTCCCTTTGTTTCAGTGCAAATGGGTCAATCTAAGAGGAGGCAGGGTAACGGAAGACCCGTAGTACGGAATGACAATAGTGGATCTCAACAATCTTGCATACGCAGATGAACCATTCGTCCTAGCCAATGATGTGGCATATGTTTTCTATGTGAAGGACATGTCTACCAAGCCGAGAAAAAGAAAAGATAAGGAAGCGAATACATCATATGATGAGCCAAGGCACCACATAGTTCTTTCAGGGAAAAGAAACATTGTGGGAGTGGATGACAAGACAGACATGTCAGAAGATTATGAAACGTTTGATGAAATTGCTCCATTCACAGTGAATATTGACCCCGAGCATCCAGTTAAATGATGAAGATTGTCCATGGTTACAGCGCAAAGGGACACACGTGAAGAAAAAGTTTCACACCCAAAGATCCCACTCTCGGATGTGATCGGCTTCATTGTCATCACTTTCTTCTCGAGTTTCCGGACTTGTATATCTCGAAAGTCCCACTTTGGACAAACCGTAGGGAATATTTGTAATAGTTAGGGTGCTTATGTGTTTTGGCATTTGAAATGTGTACTTCTGTGCTTCACACAAAGGTGTACCTTTCTGACTTCATTTGCTATTTTTCAGCTCATTTACTGATTTTGTTTTAGAGCAAATGACCCTGAAATTGAAAAGCACTTCAAATGAACTCTGAAAAGGTTGAAAGTTGGCATCGTATCATCATTTCACCCACATAACATGTGCAAAAAGTAAATAGGGTCACGGCAAAAACTGGATGCACTTCGTGAACAAAATGGACAATCTCTTTCGAAGTATCAGGGTTTCGGACGAAAACACACCTGTTACAAAGGCATTTCATCTTTTTAAATAACCTAAGTATTACCAAATTTAATATGATGACAAAACACACTAATATTAAATATAAGAAAAATAATCACTGAAAAATCTATTTTTACAGTAAAGTTATTCACAAACTGGTGATTCACACAAATTTCAAATAATTCATATTTAAACTATTCAAATTTGAAAACTACTGGCACTAATAGAGAGTTTGTAATTTTTGTACCTAAAGCCAAAATACTCACAAAGAAACTCTAAATACAGCAAATAACAATTCAGAAATAAATAAAAGAAAAAAATAAAGCAGAAAAAAGTAAATAAAAAAGCCCGCCTACTAAGCCACAACGGCTTGCATACGACTCGAAACCCAACATGTAGTTGGGCCAGGATGTAGGCCCGCAGGCCTAGTAGGCCCAACAGGGCAGCATAGGATTGGTACGCCCAGAAGCTTGCTTTAGAGAGGAGCTCGAAGGAGCAGCCACGGCTGGGTTTATAAACTAGTGCGGCTTCCCTTCGCTCGGCGAGGTGGGACTAAACTTTAGCACCGCGGGGTGGCAGCGCACACCCTTTAGTACCGGGTCGTGGCTCTGACCGGTACTAAAGGGGGGGTCTTCAGTACCGGGTGGAGCCACGACCTGATACTAAAGGTGTCCGCTTCCTGCCGCTTGGCCTGGCCAAAACAGACCTTTAGTACAGGTTGGTGGCTCCAACCGGTACTAAAGGTCCATTGTATATATACTACACTTATGAAAATTTCAGTTTCTTCTCCCACTCTCCTCTTTGTTCGACATCGCCGCCTCCAGCCATCGTCACCCGTCGTGCGCCATCACCGTCACCACCACTGTCGCACCTCGCAAGGTTCACGTGACGTGAGCCATGACGACCAAGGACAGGCGGGCGCCAGCGGGCACAGTGTGCCAGTTTCCTCTTTGGTGCTAAGAGGGAAAGCGTAGGCGCGAAGTCCCGAGGGATCAGGCAAAGGTTTCCCTATCGGTGCAACAAGACCAAGGACCGTCAAGGCTATAGAGCAGAGGTCATCGTGGATCCCGGCGCGGCGTCACCACCAGAGCCTTTGGCAGGCGAAGACTACTTTTGTCAGAATAACTTGTACTAGCCGTTCCCCTTCAAATTTGGTCGTTGTGGGATCCCTTCCCACCGATATTTGAGAAGAGGACCAAGGCCATTATAAATAGGACCTAGCCACCACCATAGAGAGCCATCTCATCTTGAGCTAGTTTGGATCGGGTCCATTCCGCCCTACTCACAAGCTCATCCGAGCCCAAGAACACCTCTCCTCCAGAGGTTGTTCATCCCTTGTACTAGTTCATCCTTAGCCACACAAAGGCAATCCACCACACACACTGGAGTAGGGTATTACACCACAAGGTGGCCCAAACCAGTATAATTCTTTGTGTCCCCTATTCTTTGAGCACGACGAGCTAGGTCGCGGAATCGTAGGGTGAGCGCGCTAGGGAGGGAGTGTTCTTCGTGCGCACCACAGAGTTCGAACCTCTCAAGGGTTTGCGGAACCCTAAACCCGACATTTGGCGCTCCATGTATGGGTGGGCCGAAGCCTCTCTTCCATCGATCGGCGCATCACCACTCCATCGCTTCCATGGCTGACGCTCGCCGTGCCCATGCTGAGCGACGGGCTGCCCGCGTCGCACGCGTAGCTCAGACAACTCCTGCCGGCGGACCTCCTCACCGTTCTCCATCGCCTGCCGTCAACGCCGCCACCGGCCCGGCATGGCATGAGCAGCAAGCCTCGTCGCTGCAACCCTCGGTGTGGCGGAATGGACGCACCGCAACCTTGTCGCTGACCCCCACTGTTTCGATGTCCCACGGCCGTTGAGGACATGCGGACGCGTAGGCCGCGCTGCTCATGGCGCGTGAGCTCCTGCGCTACCGCCTCGTCAATGATCTCTTTGAGGACTGGCTCGACCGCATCGTCGAGCTCATCAGCGCCGTTGGGGGCTCTCCCGCCCCGTCTCTCTTGCTACCTCGCCCACCTCGCCATGCGGGCGACTTGGCCCATGAAGCGCCTCCACCACCTCTACATCAAGGCGTCATCCACGACCAAAGACACGTGGCCCCGCGGCACGACCTACCGCGCGGGGCGCCCGTGCATGGAGAAGGAAGCTGCCAAGAGATCCAGCGGACTTGAGGAGGAGCGCCAGCGCTCCCTCCACTACTGCATCGAGATCGTGCGCCCCCTGCCATGGTGGCGCGTCGAAACCAAGACCAAGCTCCGCCTCCGCGACAAGCTTCGGTATCAACAGCAGGCTGCAAGGCCCTCGCCCGAGCTGCGCAACGTCAACTGGCCTGGGAAGTTCAAGCCCGACCTACCTCCACGCCACGACGGCACCCCTGACCCTGCTGAGTTCCTGCAGCTCTATGAGCTGAGCATCGAGGCATCCAATGGCGACGAGAAGATCATGGCGAACTGATTCCCCATGGCTCTCAAGGATGGCACGGCCTCATGGCTCCTAAACCTGCTCGCGGGATCGATCTCCTCCTGGGGTGAGATGCGCGAGCGGATCATTGCCAATTTCCAGGTCACCCGCGACCTCCCCTGGCCGCAGGTGACCTGTGGCGCATCAAGCAACAGCCAGGGGAAACTCTCCAGAAGTTCATCTAGTGCTTCAACAGCGTTCGCGTCAAGATCCCCAAGGTCACGGATGAGGCCATCATTTCAGCATTCTCCGATGGCGTCCGCGATGTCAAGACGGACGAGGAGCTCGCCATCCACGAAGATCTATGCACGACCCTGGAGCTGTTCAACCTCGCGACCAAGTGCGCCAGGGCTGAGGATGGGCGCCTCTCCCTCGTCGAGCTCCCCACCGCTGACCCTGAAGACAAGAAGGCCAAGGCCAAGGACGTGAAGAGCAAGGGGGTGACCGTGCTCGCGGCTGAACCAAAGATGAAGCGTGGCTGCGACCACCCAGAGTCATCCAAGAGTAGCCGACCGTTCTGTGCCGTCCACAACGTGCACAGCCACAACACTAACGACTGCCAAGAGCTTAGGGCCATCCGCGATGGGCGCATCGGCCGACGCCCCGAGCGCAGCGACTGGGGCTACGGCCGCGGAGGAAGCCGGGCCAGGGGGCGCTGGGATGACTGCGGCTCCCGTCAGGAGTGGTGTGACCAGCCTCATGAGGGTGTCTGGAGGGACCAGCCTCGTGAGGATCATCCACAGGGCAATGCCGGCCTCCCTCCGCTACCACCACGGAGGAATGACGACCAAGACGAGGGGGCTGGGGGCTTCCACGAGCCTCGCGCAATCGCTTGCATCTTGGGCGGTGCGCAGGCCCCAGCCTCTGAATGCCTCTTCAAGCAGTTTGCTAGAGATGTAAACGCAGCTCTTCCCAGGATAGAGGCCACGCGGCCACTCAAGTGGTCCAAGTGCGCCATCACCTTCTGCTCTGCTGATCAACTAAAGTGTGCAGCAACCGCCGACGCTCTTCCAATGCTCTGCTCACCTGTCATCAGCAATGTCCAAGTCACCAAGACTCTCATCGATGGCGGCGCAGGGCTCAACGTTCTCTCTGTGGACACCTTTGACCGTCTCCAAGTACCTTACGACCAGCTGCAACCCACCAGGCCTTTCTCGGGAGTGACTGATGGCTCTACCACCCCAATGGGACTGATCCGACTCCCCGTCACCTTCGGCACCCACGACAACTACCACACCGAGCTCATCGACTTCGACGTCGCTCACATCTGCCTCCCGTACAATGCCATCCTTGGGTATTGATAACCCACAAGTGTAGGGGATCGCAACAGTTTTTTAGGGTAAAGGGGATCCAAAGAATACTCTTAAGTATTAGCAGATGAGTTGTCAATTCAACCACACCTGGAAACTTAGTATCTGCAGCAAGATAGTTTAGTAGCAAAGTAAGATGATAGTGGCGGTAGCAGTAATAAAAGTAATGATAGTGTTTTTGTAGTTTTTGTCATAGTAGCAATGGAAAAGTAAATAGCAACTAGCAATATAGGTAAAGCTCGTAGGCATTGGATCGGTGATGGGAAATTACGTCGGATGCAATTCATCATGTAGAAGTTATAACCTAGGGTGACACAATATTAGCTCCAGTTCATCAATAGAATGTAGGCATGTATTCCTAATATAGTCATACGTGCTTATGGAAAAGAACTTGCATGACATCTTTTGTCCTACCGTCCCGTGGCAGCAGGGTCCTATTGGAAACTAAGGGATATTAAGGCCTCCTTTTAATAGAGTACCGGACAAAAGCATTAACACATAGTGAATACATGAACTCCTCAAACTATGGTCATCACCGGGAGTGGTTCCGATTATTGTCACTTCGGGGTTGCCGGATCATAACACATAGTAGGTGATTATAGACTTGCAAGATAGGATCAAGAACACACATATATTCATGAAAACATAATAGGTTCAGATCTGAAATCATGGCACTCGGGTCCTAGTGACAAGCATTAAGCATCGCAAAGTCATAGCAACATCAATCTCAGAACATAGTGGATACTAGGGATCAAACCCTAACAAAACTAACTCGATTGCATGATAGATCCCATCCAACCCATCACCGTCCAACAAGCCTACGATGGAATTACTCACACACGGCGGTGAGCATCATGGAATTGGTGATGGAGGAAGGTTGATGATGATGATGGCGACGATCTCCACTCTCCGGAGCCCCGAACGGACTCCAAATCAGCCCTCCCGAGAGAGATTAGGGCTTGGCGGCGGCTCCGTCTCGTAAAACGCGATAATTTCTTCTCTCTGATTTTTTTCTCCCCGAAACGGAAGATATAGGACCTGGGGGTACGTCGGTGGAGCATCGGGGGGCCCTCGAGGCAGGGGGCGCCCCCCCCCCCCCCCCCCCCC
>LR738712.1:477312438-477350991 GCA_902687465.1 Secale cereale
CCCCCCCCCACCCTCGAGGACAGGCTGTGGGCCCCTCGTGAGTATCTTCTTGTAGATATTTTTTATATTTTCTGAAATAATTCTTCGTTGATTTTCAAGTGATTCCGAGAACTTTTTATTCTGCACAAAAACAACACCATGGCAGTTCTGCTGAAAACAGCGTCAGTCCGGGTTAGTTCCATTCAAATCATGCGAGTTAGAGTCCAAAAGAAGGGCAAAAGGGTTTGGAAAAGTAGATACATTGGAGACGTATCAACTCCCCCAAGCTTAAACCTTTGTCTGTCCTCAAGCAATTCAGTTGATAAACTGAAAGTGATAAAAAAACTTTGACAAACTCTGTTTGCTCTTGTTGTTGTAAGTATGTAAGCTAGCATTCAGGTTTTCAACAAGATCATGAACTAACCACATTCACGATAACTTTCAGGTGTCAAGACTACTCATATCAATAGCATAATCAACTAGCAAGCAATAATAATAAACCTCGGGTGACAACATTTCTCAAAACAATCATGATGTGATATAATAGGATGTTATCTCGCTAGCCCTTTCCGAGACCGCAAAACATAAATGCAGAGCACCTTTAAAGATCAAGGACTGACTAGACATTGTAATTCATGGTAAAAGAGATCCGTTCATGATCATACTCAATGCAGATTAATAGTAATACATGCAACGACAGAGGTGCTCTCCTACTGGTGCTCTTTGATAAGAGGGTGATGACTCTGCATAAAAGTAAATAGATAGGCCCTTCGCAGAGGAAAGCAGGGATTTGTAGAGGTGCCAGAGCTCGATTTTTAAATAGAGATTGAATAACATTTTGCGCGGTATACTTTCATTGTCAACATAACAACCAAGAATCTCGATATCTCCCATGCTACACACATTATAGGCGGTTCCCAAGAAGAATGGTAAAGTTTATACCCCCCAAATACCAACAAGCACACTCCACGGCTAGCCCGAAACAACGGGTACCGTCCAAACCAGCAACAGCCCTGGGGAAGTTTTGTTTAATTATTATGATTTGAGCATGGGACTGGGCATCCCGGTTACCAGCCATTTTCTCATGAATGATGAGCGGAGTCCACTCATCGTGAGAATAACCCACCTAGCATGGAAGATATAGACATCCCTAGTTGATACATGAGTTGTTCGAGCATACAAAACAGAATTTCATTTGAAGGTTTAGAGTTTGGCACATACAAATTTACTTGGAACGGCAGGTAGATACCACATATAGGAAGGTATGGTGGACTCATATGGAACAACTTTGGGGTTTATGGAAGTGGATGCACAAGCAGTATTCCCGCTTAGTACAGGTGAAGGCTAGAAAGAGACTGGGAAGCGACCAGCTAGAGAGCAACAATGGTCATGAACATGCATTACAATTAATCAACAATGAATGCAAGCATGAGTAGGATATAAATCACCATGAACATAAATATCATGAAGGCTATGTTGATTTTTTTTCAACTACATGTGTGAACATGTGCCAAGTCAAGTCACTTAAATCGTTCAGAGGAGGATACCACCTATCATACCACATCACAACCATTTTAATATCATGTTGGCACGCAAGATAGACCATTATAAACTCTCAGCTAATTAAGCATGGCATAAGCAGCTATGATCTGTAATTGTCATTGCAAACATGTTTCATTCATAACAAGTTGAATCAAGAACGACGAGCAATCATACTTACAAAAACAAAAGAGGTTGAGTTCATACCAGCTTTTCTCATCTCGATTAGTTCATCATATATCATCCTTATTGCCTTTCACTCGCACGACCGAACGGTGTGTATAATAATAATAGTGCACGTGCATTGGACTAAGCTGGAATCTGCAGACATTTGATACAAGAGAGAAGACAAGATAATATGGCTCAAGGTTAAATCAACAACAAAACATATGAGAGCCACTAAGCATTTTAATCATGGTCTTCTACTCTTAACCCCTAAAGAAAAGTAAAGAAAATATTTACACTGGAAAGCTCCCAACAAACAAAAGAAGAACGGGAAATATTTTTGGGTTTTCATTTTTAACTACTGCAAGCAAAGAAAGTAAACTAGCTAGAAGCTACAACTAAATTTTTTTCTGGATTTTTCTAGCACACAAGAAAAAGACTTAAGAAAAAGAAATTTAAACTAAGCATGGATGGTACAGTGAAAGAGTGTGAGCACCGACAACTAGAATAAGTGTGAACATGAATGTAACTCGGTGAGAAACACGTACTCCCCCAAGCTTAGGCTTTTTGCCTAAGTTGGTCTATGGCCAGTACTGGCCTGACGGATATCCAAAGTTGTAGTTGGGGTCATACTGAGATGCAACAGATGCTGCCTGCTGAGCTGCAGCTCGAAGGCGGGTTGCCTCTGTCATGTTATAATAAGCATTTGCCTCCTCCATAGTTATAGTGTATCTTCCTTTTTCCTGAAAGTTAAACAAAGAAGCGGTAGGAAGAACAATAGGTATGGCATGCTGCCTGTTAAAGATTAGTCGATATTTGGGGGTTTGATTATCCCACTCTATAAACCGGTGACTAGCCATAACATGGCAATCTAAATAAGCGGGAGGTAAAGGTTCATCATACGTGTGCACAGACACACCAAGATAGCGGGCTATACGAGTAGCATAGATCCCACCAAATAAATCTCCCATTATGGTGTAGTCTACGTGCAACAATAGCTCCCAGATTATATTGCCTATCACCTAGTACATCACTCATGAGAACACTAAGATCAGGGACACACATGTGACAAGCCCCATCCTTACCGTTTACGCATATATCGATAAAGAGAGCAAAGTAATGAATAGCAGGAAAATGTATGTTCCCTGTGGTGGCTTGTGTGATGTCCCTGGATTCCCCCACTGTAATACTGGCTAGGAATTCTCCAAATTCAGATTTGCGAGGATCACTCATACTGCCCCACTGTGGGAGCTTGCAGGCAACATTAAAATCATCTAAGTCCATGGTATAAGATTTATCATAAAGGTCAAACAGGACAGTGTGAAAATTACGTGAAGATGAAAATTTAAATCTTCTCACAAAGCTATCAGTTAAGCCATGGTATTGAACACACTTATCTTGCATGAAGTCCTCGAGGTCAGCATTACGCACATATGCGTAAAATTCATCCTTGATGCCTGCTTGACCCATAAATTCATCTGACGAACATTCACAAGGACGCACATCAGCCTCCCTCGGTGGTTCGTCATCCGGCTCACGGAACGCGAGCCTCGGTTCTTGCTTCCTTGAAGGACCACCTTGGAAGTTTCTCCTAGACATTTTTCTGTAATTTTTAGCAACTCACAATAAAAGTTAACCAAACTCAACAAGATTGATAGCAACAACTCCTATAAGTGCCTAGAGGCTATATCATGCATTAGAACTACTTGGGACCAAGAAAATTTGACATGCAAGCTCAAGAACAAGGTCACCACAACAGCATAAATTTGCAACAAATAAAACACTAGAACAAAAACTAATTGGACAAATGGAGGAGTCACATACCAAGGAACAATCTCCCCAAACAGTTTGGTGAATGGTGCTTTGAGCAAGGAGATCAAAAATGGCAGCAAAATGAGCTAGAACTCGGGTTTGAGTTGGTTGGGGATTTTTTGGGAGGAAGAAGAAGAGCATGGGTGAAAGGATAAGTGGAGGGGGCCACGTGGGGCCCTCGAGGCAGGGGGCGCGCCCTGTGCCCTCGAGGCCATGTGCTGGCTCCCCTCGCTGTGTGTTCAGTGCCATCTTTTCTTAAATAATCTAGAAAAAATCATATTTCATTTTCATGGCATTTGGAGAACTTTTATTTTTGGGAATTTTTTTATTGCACGGATAAGTCTGGAAACAGACAGGTAATGCTATTTTCTTTTATTTAACCTAATTAACAGGAAGTAAAAAGAGGGTACATAAGGTTTGTGCTATCTAGATTCACCTATCCCATGTTCGTCAAAAGGAATCCATTAACAAGGTTGATCAGGTCTTGTTAATAAACACTTTCTGAGTAATATGAAACCAGAGAATTTTCGAATAACACTAGGTTACCTCAATGGGGATATGTATGTCCCCAACAATAAGTATGTCATATGCCTTCCTGATAGCAGGAATAGGAAACTCAAAACCTTCAATAGTAATAGTCGAAGTTTTTCCAATGTAATTGATACTGTGGACCTGAGGTTGTTTCCTCGGAAAGTGTACCGTATGCTCATTACCATTGACATGAAAAGTGGCATTGCCTTTGTTGCAATCAATAACATCCCCTGCAGTATTCAAAAAAGGTCTTCTAAGAATAATAGACATACTATCATCCTCGGGAATATCAAGTATAACAAAGTCCGTTAGAATAGTAACATTTGCAACTACAACAGGCACATCCTCACAAATTCTGACAGGTATAGCAGTTGATTTATCAGCCATTTGCAAAGATATTTCAGTAGGTGTCAACTTACTCAAGTCAAGTCTACGATATAAAGAGAGAGGCATAACACTAACACCGGCTCCAAGATCACACAAAGCAGTTTTAACATAGTTTCTCTTAATGGAGCAAGGTATAGTAGGTACTCCTGGATCTCCTAATTTCTTAGGCATTCCACCCTCAAAAGTGTAATTGGCAAGCATGGTGGAGATTTCTACTTCAGGTATCTTTCTTTTGTTGGTAATAATATCTTTCATATACTTGGCATAAGGGTTTGTTTTAAGCACATCAGTCAAACGCATACGCAAAAAGATAGGTCTAATCATTTCAGTGAAGTGCTAAAAATCCTCATCATCCTTTTTCTTGGATGGTTTCGGAGGAAAAGGCATGGGTTTCTGAACCCATGGTTCTCTTTCCCTACTGTGCTTCCTAGCAACAAAGTCTCTCTTATCGTAACGTTGACTCTTTGACTGTGGGTTATCAAGATCAACAGCAGGTTCAATCTCTACATCATTATCATTGCTAGCTTGAGCATCAACATGAAAATCATAATTAATATTATCACTAGGTTCATGTTCATTACCAAATAGTGTCTCAGCATCAGAAACAGATATATTATTGGGATTCTCAGGTGTGTCAGCTACAAGTTCTCTAGAAGCATGCAAAGTCCTATCATTTTCCTTTTTCTTCTTCTTGGGGGAACTAGGTGCATCTAAATTAGCTCTCTGAGAATCTTGCTCAATTCTCTTAGGGTGGCCTTCAGGATACAAAGGTTCCTGAGTCATTTTACCACCTCTAGTTGCAACTCTAATAGCATAGTCATTATTCTTACTATTTAATTCATTGAGCAAGTCATTCTGAGCCTTAAGTACTTGTTCTACTTGAGTGGTGACCATAGAAGCATGTTTACTATAAGTTTCAGTTCACTTTTAGCACTAGACAAATAATCACTCAAGCTTTCAATCATATGGGCATTGTGTTGTAATTGTCTAGCAACATAAACATTGAAGTTTTCATGTTTCACAATGAAATTGTCAAACTCATCTAAGCATTGGCTAGCAGACTTATAACGAGGAATATCACCTTCATCAAATCTATAAAGAGAATTTACCTTTACTACCTGTGTCGGGTTATCAAGACCATGTATTTCTTCAATAGGCTGTAAATTCTTAACATATTCAGCTTTAATACCTTTCTCTTTCATAGATTTCTTTGCCTCTTGCATGTCTTCGGGATTGAGAAATAGAACACCTCTTTTCATCGGAGTTGGCTTAGGGGCTGGTTCAGGAAGTGTCCAATTATTTTCATTGGCTAGCATATTATTGAATAGTAATTCAGCTTGCTCAACTGTCCTTTCCCTGAAAACACAACCAGCACAACTATCCAGGTGGTCTCTGGAAGCATCGGTTAGTCCATTATAAAATACATCAAGTATATCATGCATATCAAGAGGATGATCAAGCAAAGCATTAAGTAACTGGAGAAGCCTCCCCCAAGCTTGTGGGAGACTCTCTTCTTCAGTTTGCACAAAGTTATATATTTCTGTAAGGCGGCTTGTTTCTTATGAGCGGGAAAATATTTAGCAGAGAAGTAATACATCATATCCTGGGGACTACGCACACAACCAGGATCAAGAGAATTAAACCAAGTCTTAGCATCACCCTTTAACAAGAACGGAAACAACTTAAGGACTACGCACACATATAGGTGAAGTAGCAAAAGCAGGGTCATGTTTCATTCTAGCATTCAAGGATTTTTCTTTCAACTTAGCTAATAACTTCTTAAGATCATATCTATCATTGTAAGCAAGAAAGTCTCTAGCAGTTTCTTCATCCATAACATAACCCTCAGGCACAACAGGCAATTCATATCTATTGGGAGTAGTTTCATCATCACTTTCATAAATATCATTAACATTTGCACTCTCCCTAACCTTAGCAATTTGTTCATCTAGAAATTCACCTAGTGGCACAGTATCAGGCATAGAGGTAGTTTCATCATACATAGTAGAAGTAGCATCATCAAGAACATACGACATATCAGATTCAATAGCAGGAGTAGGTGTCGCAAGTTTACTCATACCAGAAGGAGAATCCAGTGCAGAGCTAGATGGCAGTTCCTTACCTCCCCTCGTAGTTGAGGGTAAGATCTTGGTTTTTGAGTCCTTCAAATTCTTCATAGTGATAAGCAGATATAAATCCGAAGTGACTTAAAGAATAGAGCTATGCTCCCCGGCAACGGCGCCAAAAAATAGTCTTGATAACCCACAAGTGTAGGGGATCGCAACAATTTTCAAGGGTAAAGTATTAAACCCAAATTTGTTGATTCGACGCAAGGGGAGCCAAAAAATACTCTTAAGTATTAGCAGCTGAGTTGCAATTCAACCACACCTGGAAACTTAGTATTTGCAGCAAGATAGTTTAGTAGCAAAGTAATATGATAGTGGCGGTAGCAGCAATAAAAGTAACGATAGTGTTTTTATAGTTTTTTTATAGTAGCAACGGAAAAGTAAATAGCAACTGGCAATATAGGTAAATCTCGTAGGCATTGGAACGTCGGATGCAATTCATCATGTAGAAGTTATAACCTAGGGTGACACAGAACTAGCTCCAGTTCATCAATACAATGTAGGCATGTATTCCGAATATAGTCATACATGCTTATGGAAAAGAACTTGCATGACATCTTTTGTCCTACCCTCCCGTGGCAGCGGGGTCCTATTGAAAACTAAGGGATATTAAGGCCTCCTTTTAATAGAGTACCGGACCAAAGCATTAACACATAGTGAATACATGAACTCCTCAAACTATGGTCATCACGGGGAGTGGTCCCGATTATTGTCACTTCGGGGTTGCCGGATCATAACACATAGTAGGTGACTATAGACTTGCAAGATAGGATCAAGAACACACATATATTCATGAAAACATAATAGGTTCAGATCTGAAATCATGGCACTCGGGCCCTAGTGACAAGCATTAAGCATAGCAAAGTCATAGCAACATCAATCTCAGAACATAGTGGATACTAGGGATCAAACCCTAACAAAACTAACTCGATTACATGATAGATTCCATCCAACCCATCACCGTCCAGCAAGCCTACGATGGAATTACTCACACACGGCGGTGAGCATCATGGAATTGGTGATGGAGGAAGGTTGATGATGACGATCGCGATGTTCTCCACTCTCCGGAGCCCCGAACGGACTACGGATCAGCCCTCCCGAGAGTGATTAGGGCTTGGCGGCGGCTCCATCTCGTAAAACGCGATAATTTCTTCTCTCTGATTTTTTCTCCCCGAAACGGAAGATATAGGACCTGGGGGTACGTCGGTGGAGCATCGGGGGGCCCTCAAGGCAGGGGGCAGCGCCCTGGGAAGGGGGGCGCGCCCCCCACACTCGAGGATAGGCCGTGGACCCCCCGGTGAGTATCTTCTTGCAGACATTTTTTTTCTATTTTTTGAAATAATTCTCCGTTGATTTTCAAGCGATTCCGAGAACTTTTTATTCTGCACAAAAACAACACCATGGCAGTTCTGCTGAAAACAGCATCAGTCCGGGTTAGTCTCATTCAAATCATGCAAGTTAGAGTCCAAAACAAGGGCAAAAGGGTTTGTAAAAGTAGATATGTTGGAGATGTATCAGGTATCCGGCCCTTGCCATGTTCATGGCAGTGACCCACCATGGATACAACGTTCTCAAGATGCGAGGGAGTCGGGACATCATCACCGTTGCTTGCAAAGAAAAGGACGCGGTGTGCTCCCTCGAGTGTGCCTACCAGGCTGAGGCAGTCGAAGACCCCGACAACGAACACACTATCTACCCCCCTGAAGCTACCCCAAAGAATAAGAAGCAGCTGCTCGCCCTGGAGCCCCACGAAGATGCAGCACCCAGTGGCTGTGCTTCGGGATCCGTGCCCATGGACGGGATGCCTCTCTCCCTCGCATAGGAAGGCGCACCCGGCGTCCTCCTCAGGCTAGGCTCGGGGGCTCTCCTCTGGAGGGCCTCAGACCTAGCCAATGTCTCGAGGGAGGCGCTCGGGCACCATGTGGAGGCGTGCTTCACCGCACGCTTCCCTCCGGAGGCCTCGAGGTGTGAGGCACCAAGCGCTTAGGAGTTCATCAACTAGACCATCGAAGATTTGCTGGTGCCAAGGGCAATGCTGGGAGAGCGCCGCCCGCCCCCCCGGAGTGCAGCTGTCGTCCCAGGCTCGGGCGACGGGCTGTGCGTCTGCGTCAATGTCCCAGGACTCAACAGGATGGCCTATCAGGAGCTCTACAAGCCATCTCAAGTGGGTCGGTGCGAGGGTCCCGCTCACAGCTACGTTCGCATGCCCTTCGGCTTGCCGAACCAGGTGGCCCTGCACCAGTGCCACATGCGGGAAGTCCAGGCGGCTCGCGAGGCCAGGCATCAGGAGATCTTGGCGGAGGTGGCCTCGGTTCTTCGCGAGCTCTCGGAACCTCCGGAGCCTCGCGAGGCCCTGGAGTCAGGCAGCTCGTGAGGAGCGACATCTACAGCGAGCATCTTCAGCTACATCAATACCACTCCAGCATCGGTGCCAGGTGACTTTGTTTCAGTTTGTTCAGTTGGGGGCGCCCCTCGGGCTGCATCATCCCCAAGTCGCACGAGCTTGCCCCTGCGACATGTATCTCTTTTGCATCTTTAGCTTGCTCTGTTGGGGGCGCCCCTCGGGCTGCATCATCCCTAAGCCACGTGGGTCCGTCCATATGGCATGTATCACATTTTACATCGCCTGGGTTAGCTCATTTCCTCTAATGATTTGCCTTATGGACACCACCTATTCACTCACCACCTCTTTGGGCCTCCCTTGCTGCCTAATGGACTCCCGATCATCCCGCAATATGGGCTACACACGTTGGCACGGCGCTTGTGCTCGGGTCCGTCCCCGCAACGCTGACAAATCCGGAAGATCGAGCTCTGACTCGTGGCCTGCCCCGCATACGTCACCTCACCAGGTCCTCGGTGCCTTTGTCTTCCTGCGAAACGATCAGTGGCCCAGCAGTAGGCGCGGTTTGTTACTTCTCGAGCTTGCGTTGTATTCCCTCGAAGAGGAAAGGGGGATGCAGCACAGTAGCGTAAGTATTTCCCTCAGTTTTTGAGAACCAAGGTATCAATCCAGTAGGAGACCACGCGCGAGTCCCTTTCACCTTCACAAACAAATAAGAACTTCGCAGCCAACGCGATAAGGGGTTATCAAACCCTTTACAGCCCCTTACGAAAGTGAGATCTGATAGATAGGATAGTATAATATTTTTGGTATTTTTGATATAAGATCAGAAAGTAAATAAAGCAAATAAGCAACGGCGACAGAAATTAGCTAGTTGACGGGAAATTATACGATAAAGATAGACCCAGGGGCCATAGGTTTCACTAGTGGCTTCTCTCATGATAGCAGAATTCTACGGTGGGTGAACAAATTACTATCGAGCAATTGATAGAAAAGCGCATAGTTATGAGAATATCTAGGCATGATCATTATATATAGGCATCACGTCCATGACAAATAGACTGAAACGATTCTGCATCTACTACTATTACTCCACACATCGACTGCTATCCAGCATGCATCTAGAGTATTAAGTTCATAAGAAAAGAGTACCGCTTTAAGCAAGATGACATGATGTAGAGGGATAAACTCAAGCAATATGATATAAACCCCATCTTTTTATTATCGATGGAAACAATAAAATACGTGCCTTGTTGCCCCTGTTGTCACTGGGAAAGGACACCGCAAGATTGAACCCAAAGCCAAGCATTTCTCCCATTGCAAGAACTATAGATCTAGTAGGCCAAACCAAAACTATAATTCGAAGAGACTTGCAAGGATATTATAATCATACATAAAAGATTTCAGAAAAGAATCAAATATTGTTCATAGATAATCTTGATCATAAACCCACAATTCAACGGATGTCGACAAACACACCGCAAAAAGATTACATCGAATAGATCTCCTTGAAGATGGAGGAGAACTTTGTATTGAGATCCAAAAAGAGAGAAGAAGCCATCTAGCTAATAACTATGGCCCCGAAGGTCTGTGGTAAACTACTCACACCTCATTGGCGAGGCTATGGTGTTGATGTAGAAGCACTCCATGATGGATCCCCCCTCCGGCGGAGCTCCGGAACAGGCCCGAAAATGGGATCTCACGGGAACAGAAGGTTACGGCGGTGAAATTAGGGTTTTCTTTGTTGCCTCGAAGTTTTCAAGGTACGTGGATATATATAGGAGGAAGGAGGGCATCAGGGGAGCCATAGGGGGCCCACGAGGGTGGGGGCGCGCCTGCCCCCTGGGTGCGCCCCGGACCCTCGTGGCCACCTCTCTCGTTCCCTCACGTGTACTCCAAGTCTTCTGGGTAGATACGGTTCCAAAAATAACTCTCCCCAAGGTTTCGTTCTGTTTGGACTCCGTTTGATATTCCTTTTCTCCGAAACACTTAAATAGGCAAAAAAACAGCAATTTGCACTAGGCCTTGGGTTAGTAGGTTAGACCCAAAAATAATATAAAAGTGTATAATAAAGCCCATTAAACATCCAAAACAGAATATATAATAGCATGGAACAATCAAAAATTATAGATACGTTGGAGACGTATCAAGCATCGCCAAGCTTAATTCCTGCTCGTCCTCGAGTAGGTAAATGATAACAACAGAATTTTTGATGTGGAATGCTAACTAACATAATTCTCAATGTAATTTCTCTTTGTTGTGCCATGAATGTTTAGATCTGAAAGATTCAAGACATAAGTCTATGTTGACATAAGAATAATAATACTTCAAGCATACTAACAAAGCAATCGTGTCTTCTGAAAATAACATGGCCAAAGAAAGTTCATCCCTACAAAATCATATAGTTAGGCTATACTCCATCTTCGTCACACAAAATATTCCAATCATGCACAACCCCGGTTTCAGCCAAGCAATTGTTTCATACTCAAAGTTTTTCAAACTCTTTCAACTTTCATGCAATATATGAGCGTGAGCCATGGACATAGCACTATGTGGAATAGAGTGGTGGTTGTGGAGAAGACAAAAGAGGAAGATGGTCTCACATCAACTAGGCGTATCAATGGGCTATGGAGATGCCCATCAATAGATATCAATGTGAGTGAGTAGGGATTGCCATGCAACAGATGCACTAGAGCTATAAATGTATGAAAGCTCAACAAAAGAAACTAAGTGGGTGTGCATCCAACTTGCTTGCTCACGAAGACCTAGGGCATTTCAGGAAGCCCATTGTTGGAATATACAAGCCAAGTTCTATAATGAAAATTCCCACTAGTATATGAAATTGACTAAACAAGAGACTCTCTATCATGAAGATCATGGTGCTACTTTGAAGCACAAGTGTGGAAAAAGATAGTAGCATTGTCCCTTTTTTATTTTCTTTTTTTCCTTTTTTTCCTTTTTTTGGGCCTTTCTTTTTTTTCTTTGGCCTTTCCTTCCTTTTTTTTCTTTGGGACAATGCTCTAATAATGATGATCATCACACTTATATTGATTTGCAACTCGATATTACAACTCGATACTAGAACAAAGTATGACTCTATATGAATGCCTCCGGCGGTGTACCGGGATGTGCAATGAATCAAGAGTGACATGTATGAAAAATTATGCATGGTGGCCTAGCCACAAATACGATGTCAACTACATGATCATGCATGGCAATATGACAATGATGAAGCGTGTCATAATAAATGGAATGGTGAAAAGTTGCATGGTAATATATCTCGGAATGGCTATGGAAATGCCATGATAGGTAGGTATGGTGGCTGTTTTGAGGAGGGTATATGGTGGGTGTGTGGCACCGGCGAAAGTTGCGCGGTACAAGAGAGGCTAGCAATGGTGGAAGGGTGAGAGTGCGTATAATCCATGGACTCAATATTAGTCATAAAGAACTCACATACTTACTGCAAAAAATCTACAAGTGATCAAAACAAAGTACTACACGCATGCTCCTAGGGGAAGGGTTGGTAGGAGTTAACCATCGCGCGATCCCAACCTCCACACAAAGGATGACACTCAATGAAATACCTCATGCTTGAAATTTGTCACACAACGGTTACCATACGTGCATGCTACGGGACTTGCAAACCTTAACACAAGTATTTCTCAAATTCACAACTACTCTACTAGCATGACTCTAATATCACCATCCTCATATCTCAAAACAATCATCAAGTATCAAACTTCTCATCATATTCACTGCACTTTATGTGAAAGGTTTTTTTTACTATACCCATCTTGGATGCCTATCATATTAGGACTAGTTTTATAACCAAAGCACATTACCATGCTGTTCTAAAAGGCTCTCAAAAGGATATAAGTGAAGCATGAGAGATCAACAATTTCTACAAAATAAAACCACCACCGTGCTCTAAAAGATATAAGTGAAGCACTAGAGCAAAACTATCTAGCTCAAAAGATATAAGTGAAGCACATAGTGTATTCTAATAAATTCTAGATCATATTTATCTCTCTCAAAAGGTGTGTCCAGCAAGAATGATTGTGAAAAACTACAAATCAAAGACTCAAATCATACATGACGCTCCAAGCAAAACACATATCATGTGGGTGAATAAAAATATAGCTCCGAGTATAGTTACCGATAGATGAAGACGAAAGAGGGGATGCCTTCCCGGGGCATCCCCAAGCTTAGGCTTTTGTTTATCCTTGAATTTTACCTTGGGGTGCCTTGGGCATCCCTCTTTCCACTCTTTGTTCCATAGTCCATCAAAGCCATACTCAAAACTTGAAAACTTCACAACACAAAACTTAGACAAAAATCTCGTGAGCTCCGTTAGTATAAGAAAACAAACCACCACTCAAAGGTAATGTAATGAACTCATTATTTGTTTATATTGGTATTAAGCCTACTGTATTACAACTTCTCCATGATTCATATCCCCCGATAGTACTCATAGATTCATCAAAATAAGCAAACAACACACGAAAAACAGAATCTGTCAAAAACAGAACAGTCTGTAGTAATCTGTAACTTTCGAATACTTCTGTAACTCTAAAAAACTTGAAATAAATTGGTAAACATGAGGAATTTGTCTATTAATCATCTTCAAAAAGAATCAACTAAATATAACTCTCTAGTAAACAATTACAGCCAATCTCATCAGTGCTAAAGTTTCTGTTTTTTACAGCATGATCACATAAACTTCACACAAGTCTTCCCAAAGGTTCTACTTGGCACAAACACTAATTAAAACACAAAACCACATCTAAACAGAAGCTAGATGCAATATTTATTCCTAAACAAAAGCTAAAACAAAGAAAATAAAATAGGGTTGCCTCCCAACAAGCGCTATCGTTTAACGCTCCTAGCTAGGCATGATACAAGAATAGATCTAGGTATTGCCATCTTTGGTAGGCAATCCATAAGTGGATCTCATAATAGATTCATAAGGTAATTTGATTTTATTTCTAGGAAAGTGTTCCATGCCCTTCCTTAACGGAAATTGGAATATAATATTTCCTTCCTTCATATCAATAATTGCACCAATCGTTCTAAGGAAAGGTCTACCAAGAATAATAGGACATGAAGGATTGCAATCTATATCGAGAACAATGAAATCTACGGGCTGATAATTCCTATTAGAAACAATAAGAACATCATTAATCCTTCCCATAGGTTTCTTAATGGTAGAATCCGCAAGATGCAAATTTAAAGAACAATCATCAAGTTCATGGAAACCTAAAATATCACACAAAGTTTTTGGGATTGTAGAAACACTTGCACCCAAATCACACAAAGCAAAGAATTCATGATCTTTAATTTTAATTTTTATAGTAGGTTCCCACTCATCATAAAGCTTTCTACGGATAGAAACTTCTAATTCAAGTTTTTCCTCATAAGACTGCATTAAAGCATCAACTATGTGTTTGGTAAAAGCCTTATTTTGACTATAAGCGTGCGGAGAATTTAGTACGGGTTGCAACATGGAAATACAATCTATTAAAGAGCAGTTATCTTAATTGAATCCCTTTAAATCCAAAATAGTGGGTTCATCACTATGCAAAGTTTTAATCTCTTCAATCCCACTTTTAACAATTTTAGCATCAAGATCTAAAAACTCTGAATCATTGGGACACCTTTTAGCTAAACTAGACTCATCTCCAGTCCCATATTTATCAAGTTTCATACTAGAAAACAAGGATCTAATATGAGACACATCAATCACTTTCAGATCTTCATCTTTACTTTCATGATAACTAGAAGAACACGCCTTCATAAAGCAATCTTTTTCGCACACATCCTAGTGGTTCTTTCTTTGCACTCATCAACGGAAATTCTCATGGATTTGAGAGACTCATTGATATAATGCTTAGGTGGAATAGATTTAAGTTTCAAAGAATCAACATCAAGAGTAATTCTATCCATGTTTCTAGCCAACTCATCAATCCTAAGCAATTTTTCTTCAAGCAAAGCATTGAAATTCTTTTCCGAATTCATAAACTCTTTAACACTAGTTTCAAATTCAGAGGGCATCTTACCAAAATTTCCATAAGAGTTATTGTAGGAATTACCATAATTACTAGAGGAATTACTAGGAAAAGGCATAGGATTAAAGTTTCCTCTATAAGCATTGTTACCAAAGTTATTCTTACCAACAAAATTCACATCCAAAGATTCATTATTATTTTCCATCAATGTGGATAAAGGCATATCATTAGGATCAGAAGAAGCACTCTTAGTAGCAAATAATTTCATAAGTTCATCCATCTTTCCACTCAAAACACTAATCTCTTCAATAGCATGCACTTTTTTACTAGTAGATCTTTCAGTGTGCCATTGAGAGTAGTTAACCATAATATTATCTAGGAGTTTGGTAGCTTCTCCTAAGGTGGTTTCCATGAAAGTGCCACCCGCGGCCGAATCTAAACGATTTCTAGAAGCAAAATTCAAGACAGCATAAAAGTTTTGTATAATAATCCATAAGTTCAAACCATGTGTAGGGCAATTACCTATCATTAATTTCATTCTCTCCCAAGCTTGTGCAACATGCTCATGATCTAGTTGCTTAAAATTCATAATATTGTTTCTAAGAGAGATAATCTTAGCAGGAGGAAAATACTTAGAGATAAAGGCATCTTTGCACTTATTCCATGAATCAATACTATTTCTAGGCAAAGAGAAACACCAAATTTTAGCATGATCTCTAAGTGAAAACGGAAATAGCTTCAATTTAACGATATCATTATCCGTATCCCTCTTCTTTTGCATATCACACAAATCAACAAAGTTATTCAGATGGGTAGCGGCATCTTCACTAGGAAGGCCAGAAAATTGATCTTTCATGACAAGATTCAACAGGGCAGCATTGATCTCACAAGATTCAACATCGGTAATAGGAGCAATAGGCGTGCTAATAAAATCATTATCGTTGGTATTCGAGAAGTCACACAATTTGATATTGTTTTGAGCCATATTGACAAGCAAGCAATCCAACACACAAGCAAACAAGAGGCAAGCGAATGGTAAACACATGGAAGAAGAAGGGCGAATAAAACGGCAAGGGTGAAGGAGGGGAGAGGAAAACGAGAGGCAAATAATGTAGTGTGACGGATAAGGGTTTGTGATAGGTACCTGGTATATGACTTTTGCGTAAGCCTCCCCGGCAACGGCGCCAGAAATTCTTCTTGCTACTTCTCGAGCTTGCGTTGTATTCCCTCGAAGAGGAAAGGGTGATGAAGCATAGTAGCGTAAGTATTTCCCTAAGTTTTTGAGAACCAAGGTATAAATCCAGTAGGAGACCACACGCGAGTCCCTCGCACCTGCAGAAACAAATAAGGACTTCACAGCCAACGCGATAAGGGGTTGTCAATCCCTTTACAGGCACTTACGAAAGTGAGATCTGATTGACAGGATAGTATAATATTTTTGGTATTTTTGTAAAAGAACAGAAAGTAAATAAAGCAAATAAGCAACGGCGACAGAAATTAGCTAGTTGACAGGAAAGTATATGATAAAGATAGACATGGGGGCCATAGGTTTCACTAGTGGCTTCTCTCATGATAGCAGAATTCTACGGTGGGTGAATAAATTACTATCGAGCAATTGTTAGAAGAGTGCATAGTTATGAGAATATCTAGGCATGATCATTTTATATAGGCATCACGTCCATGACAAGTAGACCGAAACAATTCTGCATCTACTACTATTACTCCACACATCGACCGCTATCCAGCATGCATCTAGACTATTAAGTTCATAAGAACAGAGTAATGCTTTAAGCAAGACGACATGATGTAGAGGGATAAACTCAAGAAATATGATATAACCCCCATCTTTTTATCGTCGATGGCAACAATACAATACGTGCGTTGCTGCCCCTACTGTCACTGGGAAAGGACACCGCAAGATTGAACCCAAAGCCAAGCACTTCTCCCATTGCTAGAACTATAGATCTAGTAGGCCAAACCAAACAAATAATTCGAAGAGACTTGCAAGGATATTATAATTAGACACAAAAGATTTCAGAAAAGAATCAAATATTATTCATAGATAATCTTGATCATAAACCCACAATTCATCGGATCTCGACAAACACACCGCAAAAAGATTACATCGAATAGATCTCCTCGAAGATCGAGGAGATCTTTGTATTGAGATCCAAAAAGAGAGAAGAAGCCATATAGCTAATAACTATGGACCCGAAGGTCTGTGGTAAACTACTCACAACTCATTGGTGATGCTATGGTGTTGATGTAGAAGCACTCCGTGATGGATCCCCCCCTCCGGCGGAGCTCAGGAACACGCCCCAAGATGGGATCTCATGGGAACAGAAGGTTGCGGCGGTGGAATTAGGGTTTTCTCTGTTGCCTTGATGTTTTCAGGGTTTGTGGATATATATAGGAGGAAGGAGGGCATCGGGGGAACCAGAGGGGGCCCACGAGGGTGGGGGCGTGCATGCCCCTTGGGCGCGCCCTGGACCCTTGTGGCCACCTCTCTCGTTCCCTCGTGTGTACTCCAAGTCTTCTGGGTAGATACGGTTCCAAAAATAACTCTCCCGAAGGTTTCATTTCCTTTGGACTCCGTTTGATATTCCTTTTCTGCGAAACACTTAAATAGGCAAAAAAACAGCAATTTGCACTGGGCCTTGGGTTAGTAGGTTAGTCCCAAAAATAATATAAAGTGTATAATAAAGCCCATTAAACATCCGAAACAGAATATATAATAGCATGGAACAATCAAAATTTTAGATACGTTGGAGACATATCACGGTTTTAAGTTGTGCTGCTTCTTGAGACTAACCCGCGGGAATCTTAGGAGCATGGCGGCAGGCGACCCTGCCGGTCTCCCCTTCTCATGTAATTCGCTTGCGCGTTAAAGGGGGGGCCTCTGAGCATCCCGTCTCACGGGATCCTACTGACTCTCCAACCCTCACCCCCTGGCCTTAACCACGGCATCGCGACCTAGCATACCAGCGGCGGCTGAGCTTCGCTCGAGGGTCGAGACCCGAGGACGCAGAGCACCAAGAAGGATGGGAGAAGTAGAGGCCGGCTTAGAGAGCTCAGGTTTGTTCGTACGTCAAGGGGGACTCCTGAGCATCGCGTCTCAGGAGGCTAACTGGCCACTTAGCCCCTCACTCCCTGGTCTTGTCCTGGCAATCCGGATAAGCCAGCGGCGGCTCAGGTATGCGCGGGGTTGGGCCCTGCCGATGCAGAACGCCAAGGCCTAGTCCAGCATTTCCTTCCCGAGGGTTGTTCGTACGTCAAGGGGGACCCCTGAGCATCGCATCTCAGGGGCCTAACTGGCCACGTAGCCCCTCACTCCCTAGTCTCATCCTGGCGATCCGGACGAGCAAGTGGCGGCTGAGGTATGCGCGGGATCGGGCTCTGCCGACGCAGAACTCTAAGGCAAGCGGGAAAGAAATCGCGCAATCTCGGCCATGCTGCACCAGAAGCAAGCCAGGCGCATCGCATGGGGAATCACCTCAGACCCGTCAATATATGTGATGCATCCCATCGGCGTGCCACCATCACTTGACAAGTCGGTTTCCGCAGTCATGCATCGGCAATGTTACCTCCCTTTTTAACCTCCGGAAGCTGCTTGCACGCCAAGGGGGGCCTCTTGAGCATCACGCCTCAGGAGCTCTTACCGGACCCCGGGCTGCTCACCTCCCTCACACCCTGGCCTTAACCACGGCATCGCGACCTGGCATACCAACGACTGTTGTAGCTTGCCTTGGGACTGGGACCTGCCCGCGTAGAGCACCAAGCTACTGAAAGGGTAAAAAGGAGCGACACTGCCGGAACGAGGCTTGCAAACATGATTTCATAGCAAGGATAGTAAGCATTGGAGAAAAAGCGTTACAGGTTCTTTACACGCCCCCATGGGGTTGGCTTTGATTCCTCGCAAGGAGCAAAAGAGAGGGATTTCGAGACACCTTAACTACGACTACCATCGTCGATGCCATCATCAAAAGTGGGCCACGAGAGGCCATCTCCGACCCCGCTCAAGTCAGCATCGGCGACGAGCTCGCGTAGCTGATGCGCTCCAGGCGCGGCACGAGCTTGGAGGCACATAGCTGTCGTTGCTCATCTCCGGAGACTCGTCAGCCTCGGGAGAGCCGCTAGATACCCAGGGGAAATTGCTGCTGCTAGGAGAGCCGACTGCGTGACCAAGGGCAGGCATGGCGCCAGTCTCTCTGCCTCCTTGATGGCTCCCAATGGGGCAGCACTCCTGGCGGCGTCCTTTCTCGTCGAAGACTTTGAAGAACAACATGGAGGCGCCATCGAACTCAAAGTGGACGACGGATACTCCATCAGGGCGGCACACGCGGGCGACTTCGCCCCACCCTCGGGTCATGAAGACACCTACTGGGGAGACGACTTCAACCTCCGCCTCCGTAGCTTGGCTGCGGCACCCAGCATGCTGCAGCCACAGCTTGGCAGGCCCCCTCGCCGGCATCGGCTCGGCAAAGAATCTCGGGAACCAGATCCATGAGAGCGGTGGCATTGCTGTCCACACATAGAACTCGTGTGAGGAGCCCACAGCGTGAGTTCGGTGATCGGCCGCCCCAGCAGGGCGACCTCGACAACGACGCAAGCGGCACGGAGCGCGACCCCTTTGCCCCTGGACGTGCAAGGGTAGCGGGTAGCTGGGAGGAGGCCACTCGCACCAAGGCCTCGCTGATACGTCCATTTTGCATCATCCTTATATGTTGATATTTATTGCATCATGGGCTGTTATTACATGTTTTGTCACAATACTTATGCCTTTTCTCTCTTATTTTACAAGGTTTACATGAAGAGGGAGAATGCCGACAGCTCTGGAAACCTATTCTGCACAACTCAAAAAGCCCCAAAACTTCACAGGACTCCGTTTCAGAAAATATAAAAAATATCTGGCGAACGAAGATCACGAGGGGGCCCACCTGCTGTCCACGAGGGTGGGAGGCGCGCCCCCCTCTCTAGGTGCGCCCCCCGATGGCCCCCCAATGCCCATCTTCTCCTATATGAGGTGTTTTGACCTGGAAAAAATCAGAAAGAGGCTTTCGGGACCAGATGCAACCGTCTCGAGGCGGAACCTTGGCGGAAACCAATCTAGGTCTCCAGCAGAGCTGTTCTGCCGGGGATACTTCCCTCTGGGAGGGGGAAATCGTCACCACCGTCATCACCAACAACTCTCCCATCTTGGGGAGGGTTATCTTCATCAACATCTTCACCAGCACCATCTCCTCTCAAACCCTAGTTCATCTCTTGTATCCAATCTTTGTACTCAAACCTCAGATTGGTACCTGTGGGTTGCTAGTAGTGTTGATTACTCCTTGTAGTTGATGCTAGTTGGTTTATTTGGTGGAAGATCATATGTTCAGATCCATTATGCATATTAATACCCCTCTGATCATGAACGGTATTATGTCTTGTGAGTAGTTACTTTGGTTCCTGAGGACATGGGAGAAGTCTTGCTGTTAGTAGTCATGTGAATTTGGTCTTCGTTCGATATTTTGATGAGATGTATGTTGTCTCTCCTCTAGTGGTGTCATGTGAACGTCGACTACATGACACTTCACCATTATTTGGGCCTAGAGGAAGGCATTGGGAAGTAATAAGTAGATGATGGGTTGCTAGAGGGACAGAAGCTTAAACCCTAGTTTATGCGTTGCTTCGTAAGGGGCTGATTTGGATCCACTTGTTTCATGCTATGGTTAGGTTTACCTTAATACTTCTTTTGTAGTTGCGGGTGCTTGCATTAGAGGTTAATCATAAGTGGGAGGCTTGTCCAAGTAAGGACAGCACCCAAGCACCGTTCCACCCACATACCAAATTATCAAAGTACCGAACGCGGATCAGATGATCGTGATGAAAACTAGCTTGACGATAATTCCCATGTGTCCTCGGGAGCGCTTTCCTTTATATAAGAGTTTGTCCAGGCTTGTCCTTTGCTACAAAAAGGATTGGGCCATCTTGCTGCACCTTATTTACTTTTGCCTTTTGTCATTTGCTACTAATTACCTTATCACAAAACTATCTGTTACCTATAATATCAGTGCTTGCACACATTACCTTACTGAAAACTGCCTATCATTTCCTTCTGCTCCTCGTTGGGTTCAACACTCTTACTTATCGAAAGGACTACGATAGATCCCCTACACTTGTGGGTCATCAAGACTCTTTTCTGGCGCCATTGCTGCAGAGTGAAGCACCTTTGGTAAGTGGAATTTGGCAAGGAAAAATTTATATAGTGTGCTGAAATTTATTGTCACTTGTTAGTATGGCTTATAATCCTTTGAGGGGCTAGTTCGGGGTATCTTCACCCCGACCAGAAGAGGAAAGAGTTGCTCCTCAACCTACTGCACCTATCAAAAATGTTTGCTTTGAAATTCCTTCGAGTATGATAGAGAAACTACTTGATAATCCTTTTACAGGAGACGGAACGCTGCATCCCGATTTACACCTAATCTATGTGGATGAAGTTTGTGGATTATTTAAGCTTGCAGGTATGCCCGAGGATGTTATCAAGAAGAAGGTCTTCCCTTTATCTTTGAAGGGAGATGCATTGACATGGTTTAGGCTATGTGATGATATTGGATCATGGAACTATAATCGTCTGAAGTTGGAATTTCATCAGAAGTTCTACCTTAGCACCAGGTTCATTGTGATCGTAATTATATCTATAATTTTTGGCCTCGTGAAGGAGAAAGCATTGCTCAAGCTTGGGGAGGCTTAAGTCAATGTTATATTCATGCCCCAATCATGAGCTCTCAAGAGAAATGATTATTCAAAAAAATTATGATCGGCTTTCTCTCGATAATCGCTCCATGCTCGATACTTATTGTTCTGGCTCTTATATGATGAAGACTATTGAATTCAAATGGGATTTATTGGAAAGAATTGAACACAACTCTGAAGATTGGGATCTCGACGAAGGTAAGGAGTCAGGTATGACCCCTAAGTTTGATTGTGTTAAAGCTTTTATGGATAGCGATGTTTCCCGTGAGTTTAGCACTAAATATGGACTTGACTCTGAGATAGTAGCTTCTTTCTGTGAATCATTCGCTACTCATGTTGATCTTCCCAAGGAGAAGTGGTTTAAATACCATCCGTCCATTGAAGTAAAAGTAGTTGAACATGTTAAAGTTGAAGAAAAGACTATCACTTATAATGTTGATCCTATTGTTCCTACTTCCTATATTGAGAAACCACATTTCCCTGTTAGAATAAAGGATCATGCTAAAGCTTCAATGTGGTTCGTAAGAGTAATACTAGAACACCTACACCCTCTGAGCAAATTAAAGTTGAACCTAGTGTTTCTATGGTTAAAGATCTCTTGGTAGAAGATTTAGATGGACATGTTATTTACCTCCAAGAGGAGTCTGCTAGAATAGCCAAACCCAATGCTAGGAATAAACATAGTCCTATTGTAGGCTTGCATGTTATCTCTGTTAAGATAGGAGATCATTGCTATCATGGTTTATGTGACGTAGGTGCTAGTGCGAGTATTATCCCTCATACCTTATATCAAGAAATTATGCATGATATTGCACCTGTTGAGTTAGAAGGGATTGATGTTACTATTAAGCTAGCTAATAGAGACACTATTTCACTAGTTGGGATTGTTAGAGATGTTGAAGTCTTGTGTGGGAAGGTTAAATACCCTGCTAATTTTCTTATTCTTAGTTCGTCACAAGATGAATTTTGTCCCATTATATTTGGTAGACCCTTCTTGAATATTGTTAATGCTAAGATAGACTACGTGAAAGATATTGTTATTGTTGGTTTAGGGGATATGTCTCATGATTTTAACTTTGCTAAATTTTGTAGACAACCCCTTCATAAAGAATTACCTAACAAGGATGAAGTTATTGGTCTTGCTTCTATTGTTGTGCCTCCTAATGATCCTTTAGAACAATACTTGCTAGACCACGAAAATGATATGCATATGAATGAGAGAAGGGAAACAGATGAAATATTCTTTAATCAGGGACCCATATTGAAAAATAACTTGCCTGTTGAAATCCTAGGGGATTATCCTCCACCCAAGGGTGATCCTGTGTTTGAACTTAAACCTTTACCTAATAATCTTAAGTATGTTTTTCTTGATGAAAAGAAGATATATCTTGTTATTATTAGTGCTAACCTTTCAGAGCAGGAAGAAGAAAAACTATTGAAAACTCTAAAGAAGCACAGTGCTGCTATTGGATATACTCTGGATGATCTTAAGGGCATTAGTCCCACTTTATGCCAACACAAGATAAAGTTGGAAGAAAACGCTAAACCGGTTATTGATCATCAATGACGGTTAAATCCTAAGATGAAAGAAGTGGTAAGGAAGGAAATACTAAAGCTTCTAGAGGCAGGTATTATCTATCCAGTTGCTGACAGCCAGTGGGTAAGTCCTGTCCATTGTGTCCCTAAGAAGGGAGGTATGATTGTTGTTCCTAATGATGAAGATGAATTGATCCCACAAAGAATTGTTACAGGTTATAGGATGGTAATTGATTTCCACAAATTAAATAAAGATACTAAGAAAGATCATTACCCTTTGCCTTTTATTGATCAAATGCTAGAAAGGCTATCCAAACATACTCATTTTTGCTTTCTAGATGGTTATTGTGGTTTCTCTCAAATACCTGTGTCAAAAGGGGATCAAGAAAATACCACTTTTACTTGTCCTTTCGGTACTTTTGCTTATAGACGTATGCCTTTTGGTTTATGTAATGCACCTGCTGCCTTTCAAAGATGCATGATGGCTATATTCTCTAATTTTTGTGAAAAGATTGTTGAGGTTTTCATGGATGATTTCTCCGTTTACGAAACTTCTTTTGATGATTGCTTAAGCAACCTTGATCGAGTTTTGCAGAGATGTGAAGACACTAATCCTGTCTTGAATTGGGAGAAGTGCCACTTTATGGTTAATGAAGGCATTGTCTCGGGACATAAAATTTCTGAAAGAGGTATTGAAGTTGACAAAAGATGTCGTGCCCCAAGGACATCAAAGGTATACAAAGTTTCCTTGGTCATGCCGGGTTTTATAGGCGGTTCATAAAGGATTTCTCCAAAATCTCCAGGCCTCTGACTAATCTCTTACAAAGAGATATTCCTTTTGTCTTTGATGCTGATTGTCTAGAAGCATTTGAAATACTTAAGAAAGCATTGATCTCTGCACCTATTGTCCAGCCTCCTGACTGGAATTTACCCTTTGAGATTATGTGCGATGCTAGCGATTATGCTGTAGGTGCTGTTTTAGGGCAAAGAGTTGATAAGAAGCTGAATGTTATCCAGTATGCTAGTAAAACTCTAGATAGTGCCCAGAAAAATTATGCTACTACTGAGAAAGAATTTTTAGCAGTTGTATTTGCTTGTGATAAGTTTATACCCTATATTGTTGATTCTAAAGTAACTATTCACACTAATCATGCTGCTATCAAATATCTTATGGAAAAGAAAGATGCTAAACCTAGACTTATTAGATGGGTTCTCCTGCTGCAAGAGTTTGACTTGCATATTATTGATAGAAAGGGAGCTGAGAACCCCGTTGCGGATAACTTTTCTAGGTTAGAGAATATGCTTGATGACCCACAACCTATTGATGATAGCTTTCCTGATGAACAATTAGTTGTCATAAATACTTCTCGTACTGCTCCATGGTATGCTGATTATGCTAATTATATTGTTGCTAAGTTTATACCTCCTAGCTTCACATACCAGCAGAAGAAAAAGTTCTTCTATGATTTGAGACATTACTTCTGGGATGACCCACATCTTTATAAAGAAGGAGTAGATGGTATTATTAGACGTTGTGTACCTAAGCATGAACAGGAACATATCCTATGCAAGTGCCACTCTGAAGCTTATGGAGGACACCATGCGGGAGATAGAACTGCACATAAGGTATTGCAATCCGGTTTTTATTGGCCTACTCTCTTCAAGGATGCCCATAAGTTTGTCATATCTTGTGATGAATGTCAAAGAATTGGTAATATCAGTAGATGTCAAGAAATGCCTATGAATTATTCACTTGTTATTGAACCATTTGATGTTTGGGGCTTTGATTATATGGGACCGTTTCCTACCTCTAATGGGTACACACATATTTTAGTTGTTGTTGATTACGTTACTAAGTGGGTAGAAATTATTCCAACTAGTAGTGTTGATCATAACACCTCTATTAAGATGCTTAAATAAGTTATTTTTCTGAGGTTTGGAGTCCCTAGATACCTAATGACTGATGGTGGTTCACACTTTATTCATGGTGCTTTCCGTGAAATGCTTGCTAAGTATGATGTCAACCATAGAATTGCATCCCCTTATCACCCACAGACTAGTGGTCAAGTAGAACTAAGTAATAGAGAGTTGAAATTAATTTTGCAAAAGACAGTTAATAGGTCTAGGAAGAATTGGTCCAAGAAACTTGATGATGCACTATGGGCCTATAGAACTGCATACAAAAATCCTATCGGTATTTCTCCATATAAGATGGTCTATGGAAAAGCTTGTCACTTACCTCTTGAGCTAGAACATAAGGCATATTGGGCTATTAAAGAGCTCAATTATGATTTCAAACTTGCCGATGAAAAGAGGTTATTTGACATTAGCTCTCTTGATGAATGGAGAACCCAGGCCTATGAGAATGCCAAGCTGTTTAAAGAAAAAGTTAAAAGGTGGCATGACAAAAGGATACAAAAGCGTGAGTTTAATGTAGGTGATTATGTCTTGCTATAAAACTCTCGTTTAAGATTTTTTGCAGGAAAACTTCTCTCCAAGTGCGAAGGACCTTACGTTATCGAGGAGGTCTATCGTTCCGGTGCCATAAAAATCAACAACTTCGAAGGCACAAATCCGAAGGTGGTGAACGGTCAAAGAATCAAACATTATATCTCAGGTAACCCTATAAATGTTGAAACCAATGTTATTGAAACCGTAACCCCGGAGGAATACATAAGGGACATTTTCGAGAACGATTCAGCCTCCGAAAAGGAAGAGGTATGTGGTACGGTAAGTAAACCGGCTCCAAAATAGTTCTAAAGGCAATTTTTCTCCGTTTTGGAATATTTAAAAACAGAAAAATAAGTGGCAGTCCGGAAGAGACACGAGCCGTCCACGAGGGTGGAGGGCGCGCCCCCCTTCCCTGGGCGCGCCCCCTACCTCGTGGGCAGCTCGTGTGCCTCCCGGACTCCGATTTCTCGTATGTTACTCCTTTTGGTCGGTAAAAATTCATTATATATACTCCCAAAGGTTTTGACCTCTGTATCACGCAAAAATCCTCTGTTTTCGTTTCGAGCTGCTGTTTATGACAGATCTAGATCATCATGCGTCCTCCAACACCTCCAAGGACAAGTTCTTCGAGAAGGTCATTAACCCCTACCTTGCGGAGGTGCTGCATCACCCTCAAACCATGGAGTTGCATGAGGGGGTGCTGCACATCCATGATGTTGAGGGGTCGAGGAGGACCGGAAGCGTGGAGACAAGACTCAAAGCAATGGAGCAGCAAGTTTTAAAGTGCCAAGGTATGGTGGAACGAGGACTCAATGCCAACCACATGATGATCTCGGAGCTCGCCAACAACCTCAAGCTGGACTCAAGGATCTTCGGGGAAGCTATCTCCAATCTTCTAGAGAAAATCGAACACGTCCAAGCCCATATCTATGACCTGCAAAACCAAAACTGTGAGTATGAATATAGATTCAAGAAGATGAGTTTGGCTGCAGATTTGAGTATCTCGGAGACTCGATCATCCTTCTACGATGGTGAGCCCATGCCTTGGAAGGTGGACAACAAGCCTACATCATCAACAACTCCATCATCACCACCCTCGAAGAAGGAGACATAATCATATGGGTATGGGCACTCCCCTTGGCAACCGCCAAGCTTGGGGGAGTGACCCCGGTATTGTATCACCATCACTCCTATCTTTACCGTTTTTTCTTAGTTCGATCCTTTTGGTAGTATCTTGATCTAGTAGAATAAAGTTAGCATGATCTAGTTGTGAGCTATTGCCTTATGATCTTTACCCTTTGTAATCGAGTCCGTGAGCTATATAATAAAGACTAGTGTTGAGTCAAGGGCTTGATTTCCTCACTTTGGTCATGATAAAAAGAAAGAAAACATAAAGAGTATCCTGGAGATCATAATTGATCTTATGGGAAGTAATGACTTCACATATAAAGAGTATGATGAATAAAAGTTGTTGGGAGTTGACAAACATAGTTTTGGTTATTGTTGCAATTAATAGGAAGTAATGAAAGAAGAGAAGCTTCACATACAAATATACTATCTTGGACATCTTTTATGATTGTGAGCACTCATTAAAATATGTCATGCTAAAGAGTTGATGTTGGACAAGGAAGACAACATAATGGTTATGTCTTCTTATATCTGAAATAAAGTATATTGTCATGGATCATCCAACATGTTGAGCTTGCCTTTCCCCCTCATTCTAGCCAAAACTCCTTGCACCAAGTAGAGATACTACTTGTGCTTCCATACATCCTTAAACCCAGTTTTGCCATGAGAGTCCACCATACCTACCTATGGATTGAGAAAGATCCTTCCAAGTAAGTTGTCATGTTGCAAACTCGCTAAAATATGTATGATTTATTAGTGTGGAGGAAATAAGCTTTATATGATCTTGTGATATGGAAGTAATAAAAGCGACGGACTGCATAATAAAGGTCCTTATCACAAGTGGCAATATAAAGTGACATTCTTCTGCGCTAAGACTTTGTGCATCCAACCGTAAAAACACATGATAACCTCTGCTTCCCTCTACGAAGGGCCTATCTATTATTCTTGCCTTATAAGAGTCAAGGTGAAATTCACCTATCCTTTTTACATTTTATCCTTTGGCAAGAACATTGTGTTGGAAAGATCCTGACATATATACCCACTTGGATGTAAGTTTTCATGGTCTATTACTGTTGACATTACCCTTGAGGTAAAAGGTTGGGAGGCAATACCATAAGCCTTTATCTTTCTCTGTGTCCGATTAAAACTCCATAAGCATAAGTATTGCGTGAGTGTGAGCAATTGTGAAAGACTATATGATAGTTGAGTATGTAGGCTTGATGAAAAGCTCTTATGTTGACTCTTTCCGATGTTACGATAAATTGCAATTGCTTCAATGACTAAGATTAAAGTTTGTTAGTTTTCAGTGAAGTTCCTGATTCATGTTTGATGTTGTGAACGAATTGTTACTTTAGCATAAGAATCATATGACAATATATATATATATATATATATATATATATATATATATATATATATATATATATATATATATATATATGTTGTTATGAGAATGATCATGATGCCTTCATGTCCGTATTTCATTTTTATCGACACCTCTATCTCTAAACATGTGGAGATATTTTTCGATTTCGGCTTTCGCTTGAGGACAAGCGAGGTCTAAGCTTGGGGGAGTTGATACATCCATTTTGCATCATGCTTATATGTTGATATTTATTGCATCATGAGCTGTTATTACATGTTTTGTCACAATACTTATGCCTTTTCTCTCTTATTTTACAAGGTTTACATGAAGAGGGAGAATGCCGGCAGCTGGAATTCTGGGATGGAAAAGGAGCAAACTCTGGAAACCTATTCTACACAACTCAAAAAGCCCCGAAACTTCACAGGACTCCGTTTCAGAAAATATAAAAAATATCTGGCGAAAGAAGATCACGAGGGGGGCCACCTTCTGTCCACGAGGGTGGGGGCGCGCCCCCCTCCCTGGGCGCGCCCCCTTGTCTCGTGGGCCCCCGATGGCCCCCCGATGCCCATCTTCTCCTATATGAGGTGTTTTGACCTGGAAAAAAATTAGAAAGAGGTTTTCGGGGCCAGACTCCGCCGTCTCGAGGCGGAACCTTGGCGGAAACCAATCTAGGGCTCCGGCAGAGCTGTTCTGCCGGGGATACTTCCCTCCGGGAGGGGGAAATCATCACCGATGTCATCACCAACAACTCTCCCATCTTGGGGAGGGCTATCTTCATCAACATATTCGCCAGCACCATCTCCTCTCAAACCCTAGTTCATCTCTTGTATCCAATCTTTGTACTCAAACCTCAGCTTGGTACCTGTGGGTTGCTAGTAGTGTTGATTACTCCTTGTAGTTGATGCTAGTTGGTTTATTTGGTGGAAGATCATATGTTCAGATCCATTATGCATATTAATACCCCTCTGATCATGAACAATATTATGTCTTGTGAGTAGTTACTTTGGTTCCTGAGGACATGGGAGAAGTCTTGCTGTTAGTAGTCATGTGAATTTGGTCTTCGTTCGAAAGTCATGTGAAAGTCGACTACATGACACTTCACCATTATTTGGGCCTAGAGGAAGGCATTGGGAAGTAATAAGTAGATGATGGGATGCTCGAGTGACATAAGCTTAAACCCTAGTTTATGTGTTGCTTCGTAAGGGGCTGATTTGGATCCACTTGTTTCATGCTATGGTTAGGTTTACCTTAATACTTCTTTTGTAGTTGCGGATGCTTGCATTAGAGGTTAATCATAAGTGGGAGGATTGTCCAAGTAAGGATAGCACCCAAGCACCAGTCCACCCACATACCAAATTATCAAAGTACCGAACGCGAATCAGATGATCGTGATGAAAACTAGCTTGACAATAATTCCCATGTGTCCTCGGGAGCGCTTTCCTTTATATAAGAGTTTGTCCAGGCTTGTCCTTTGCTACAAGAAGGATTGGGCCATCTTGATGCACCTTATTTACTTTTGCCTTTTGTCATTAGCTACCAGTTACCTTATCACAAAACTATCTATTGCCTATAATTTCAGTGCTTGCAGACATTACCTTACTGAAAACTTCCTATCATTTCCTTCTGCTCCTCGTTGGGTTCGACACTCTTACTTATCGAAAGTACTACGATAGATCCCATACACTTGTGGGTCATCACTCGCCACCTCTCGCCTCTCGTTGATACCGTGGGGGCCGCTGAACCTCTTCTTCGGCGGGAGCGCCTCCTGCTCATCACAGGGAGTCTTTCCTTTCTCAGCAACGGAGAATCTTCTTATCGGCGCCATGGAAGTTGCAACAAGAGGGCGAAGGAAGGAGGAAGAAGAAGGAGTGGGCGACAAGAAGAAGGCGATGGGCAATGGGGGCTTCACCCTGTCCCCATTTATAGCCTGAAGAAGGCCAACCATCGGCCTCCACGATCTCACGTAATGATGTCCCTTCTGTGCATGCAGCAGGGCCTCGTCAAGACGGGCAGTTGCCGAGGCAGCATGGGGAAGCAGAGACGCCTATGTCCCATCAAGTCGCCACACATCGACCGAGGCCGCAGGCCTTTGGCGCCTGCGGTGCTTCGCCCTTGCCCCTTTGGCTTCGCCTCAAAGCCAAGTCCTTGTGCACCTTGGGCCCGACGGCTACTGTCGGCGTCCTAGGAACGGGGTTACCCAGACTTGCCTGCCTACGGCCCATAACGTGGCTCCATCAGCGGCCTGGTACGGCCCAACTTCAGCAACTGCAGCTCAAGACCCTCGCGAGGGGCCAAGCCTCGCGAGGCGGGCGATAGCAAGACCTCCCTGGGGGGTAGTCTCTCTAGGCTGGCTCCCGAGGAGCACCTTGCGAGGTTCACGTGACGTGAGCCATGACGACCAAGGCCAGGCGGGCGCCAGCGGGCACAGTGTGCCAGTTTCCTCTTTGGTGCTAAGAGGGCAAGCGCAGGCACGGAGTCACGTGGGATCAGGCAAAGGTTTCCATATTGGTGCAACAAGACCAAGGACCGTCAAGGCTGCAGAGCAGAGGTCATCGTGGAGCCCGGCGCGGCGTCACCATGATGTCTACTACACAACCTTCTTCTTGTAGACGTTGTTGGGCCTCCAAGTGCAGAGGTTTGTAGGACAATAGCAAATTTCTCTCAAGTGGATGACCTAAGGTTTATCGATCCGTGGGAGGCGTAGGATGAAGATGGTCTCTCTCAAACAACCCTACAACCAAATAACAAAGAGTCTCTTGTGTCCCCAACACACCCAATACAATGGTAAATTTTATAGGTGCACTAGTTCGGCGAAGAGATGGTGATACAAGTGCATTATGGATGGTAGATATAGGTTTTTGTAATCTGAAAATATAAAAACAGCAAGGTAACTAAAGATAAAAGTGAGCATAAACGGTGTTGCAATGATAGGAAACAAGGCGTAGGGTTCATACTTTCACTAGTGCAAGTTCTCTCAACAATAATAACATAACTGGATCATATAACTATCCCTCAGCATGCAACAAAGAGTCACTCCAAAGTAACTAATAGCGGAGAACAAACGAAGAGATTATGGTAGGGTACGAAACCACCTCAAAGTTATTCTTTCTGATCGATCTATTCAAGAGTCCATAGTAAAATAACATGAAGCTACTCTTTCCGTTCGATCTATCATAGAGTTCGTACTAGAATAACACCTTAAGATACAAATCAACCAAAACCCTAATGTCACCTAGATACTCCATTTTCACCTCAAGTATCCGTGGGCATGATTATAAGATATGCATCACAAAATCTCAGATTCATCTATTCAACCAACACAAAGTACTTCAAAGAGTGCCCCAAAGTTTCTACCGGAGAGTCAAGACGAAAACGTGTGGCAACCCCTATGCATAGATTCCCAAGGTCATGGAACCCCCAAGTTGATCACCAAAACATACATCAAGTGAATCAATAGAATACCCCATTGTCACCACAGGTATCCCACGCAAGACATACATCAAGTGTTCTCAAATCTTTAAAGACTCAATCCAATAAGATAACTTCAAAGGGAAAACTCAATCCATTACAACAGAGTAGAGGGGGAGAAGCAACATAAGATCCAACTATAAAAGCAAAGCTCGCGATACATCAAGATCGTGCCATCTCAAGAACACGAGAGAGAGAGAGAGAGAGAGAGAGAGAGAGAGAGAGAGAGAGATCAAATACATAGCTACTGATACATACCCTCAGCCCCGAGGGTGAACTACTCCCCCCTCGTCATGCAGAGCGCCGGGATGATGAAGATGGCCACCGGAGAGGGTTCCCCCCTCCCGCAGGGTGTCGGAACAGGGTCTAGATTGGTTTTTGGTGGTAACAGAGGCTTTCGGCGGCGGAACTCCCGATCTAGGTTACTTTCCACAGGTTTCAGTATATATAGGAGGTGTTGGAGTCGGGGCCGAGCAAAGGGGGTCTACGGGCTGTCCGCGAGGCAGGGGGGCGCCCCCCACCCTCGTGGGCAGCCCGTGGGTCCTCTTGCCCCCCTCCGGCACTTCCTGGACTTCTTTAGTTCCAAAAACTTCCTCCGCTGAGTTTCTGGTCAATTGGGCTTCGTTTGATATTCCTTTTCTGCAAAACCCTAAAACAAGAGAAAAACAAAAACTGGCACTAGGCTCTGGGTTAATAGGTTAGTCCCAAAAATAATATAAAAGTGTATAACAAAGCCCATTAAACATCCAAAACATCATAAATAATAGCATGGAACAATCAAAAATTATAGATACATTGGAGACGTATCACACCACCAGAGCCTTTGGCAGGCGAAGACTACTTTTGTCAGGATAACTTGTACTAGCTGTTCCCCTTCAAATTTGGCCGTTGTGGGATCCCTTCCCACCGATATTTGGGAAGAGGACCAAGGCCACTATAAATAGGACCTAGCCACCACCGTAGAGAGCCATTGCATCTTGAGCTAGTTAGGATCGGATCCATTCCGCCCTACTCACAAGCTCATCCGATCCCAAGAACACCTCTCCTCTGAAGGCTGTTCATCCCTTGTACTAGTTCATTCTCAGCCGCACAAAGGCAATCCACCACACACACTGGAGTAGGGTTTTACACCACAAGGTGGCCCGAACGAGTATAATTCTCGGTGTCCCCTGTTCTTTGAGCACGACTGATGTCTACTACGCAACCTTCTTCTTGTAGACGTTGTTGGGCCTCCAAGTGCAGAGGTTTGTTGGACAGTAGCAAATTTCCCTCAAGTGGATGACCTAAGGTTTATCAATCCGTGGGAGGCGTAGGATGAAGATGGTCTCTCTCAAACAACCCTGCAACCAAATAACAAAGAGTCTCTTGTGTCCCCAACACACCCAATACAATGGTAAATTGTATAGGTGCACTAGTTCGGCGAAGAGATGGCGATACAAGTGCAATATGGATGGTAGATATAGGTTTTTCTAGTAATAAAATATAAAAATAGCAAGGTAGCAAGTGGTAAACGTGAGCATAAACGACGTTGCAATGATAGTAAACAAGGCCTAGGGTTCATACTTTCACTAGTGCAAGTTCTCTCAACAAGGATAACATAATTGGATCATATTACTAGCCCTCAACATGCAATAAGAGTCACTCCAAAGTCACTAATAACGGAGAGCAAACGAAGAGATTATGGTAGGGTACGAAACCACCTCAAAGTTATTCTTTCTGATCGATCTATTCAAGAATCCATAGTAACGTTCAATCTATCATAGAGTTCGTACTAGAATAACACCTTAAGACACAAATCAACCAAAACCCTAATGTCACCTAGATACTCCATTGTCACCTCAAGTATCCGTGGGCATGATTATACGATATGCATCACACAATCTCAGAAACATCTATTCAACCAACACATAGAACTTCAAAGAGTGCCCCGAAGTTTCTACCGGAAAGTCAAGACGAAAACGTGTGCCAACCCCTATGCATAGGTTCCCAAGGTCACTGAACCCGCAAGTTGATCACCAAAACATACATCAATTAGATCACATGATATCCCATTGTCACCATAGATAAGCACGTGCAAGACATACATCAAGTGTTCTCAAATCCTTAAAGACTCAATCCGATAAGATAACTTCAAAGGGAAAACTCAATCCATTACAAGAGAGTAGAGGGGGAGAAGCATCATAAGATCCAACTATAATAGCAAAGCTCGCGATACATCAAGATCGTTCCATCTCAAGAACATGAGAGAGAGATCAAACACATAGCTAATGGTACATACCCTCAGCCCCGAGGGTGAACTACTCCCTCCTTGTCATGGAGAGCGCCGGGATGATGAAGATAGCCACCGGAGAGGGATTTCCCCCCTCCGACAGGGCACCAGAATGGGTGTAGATTGTTTTTCGGTGGCTACAGAGGCTTTCGGCGGCGGAACTCCCGATCTAGGTTAATTTCCGAAGGTTTCAGTATTTATAGGATTTTTTGGCGTAGGGCACAAGTCAGGGGGGCCTCTGGGCTGTCCACGGGATAGGAGGGCGCGTCCCCCTGCCCAGGGTGCGCCCCCACCCTCATGGGCAGCCCGTGGCTCTCCTGGACCAACTCTTTTACTTCGGGGGCTTCTTTCGGTCCAGAAAAAATCATCAAAAATTGGCACGTCAATTGGACTCCGTTTGATATCCCTTTTCTATAAAAATCAAAAACAAGGAAAAAACAGAAACTGGCACTGGGCTCTAGGTTAATAGGTTAGTCCCAAAAATCATATAAAAGTGTATAATAAATCCCATAAAACATCCTAGAAGGATAATATAATAGCATGGAACAATCAAAAATTATAGATACGTTGGAGACGTATCAAGCATCCCCAAGCTTAATTCCTGCTCGTCCTCAAGTAGGTAAATGATAAAAACAGAATTTTTGATGTGGAATGCTAACCAACATAGTTTTTCAATGTAATTCTCAAAATTGTGGCATGAATGTTCAGATCTGAAAGATTCAAGACAAAAGTCTATACTAACATAAGAAATAATAATACTTCAAGCATACTAACAAAGCAATCATGTCTTCTCAAAATAAAATGGCTAAAGAAAGTCATTCCTACAAAATCATATAGTCTAGCTATGCTCCCTCTTCATCACACAAAATATTCATATCATGCACAACCCCGGTTTCAGCCAAGAACTTGTTTTCATACTCTATTCTTTCAAACCTTTCAACTTTCACGCAATACATGAGCGTGAGCCATGGACATAGCACTATGTGGAATAGAGAGGTGGTTGTGGAGAAGACAAAAAGGAGGGAGATAGTCTCACATCGACTAGGCGTATCAACGGGCTATGGAGATGCCCATCAATAGATATTAATGTGAGTGAGTAGGGATTGCCATGCAACGGATGCACTAGATCTAAATATGTATGAAAGCTCAACAAAAGAAACTAAGTGGGTGTGCATCTAACTTGCTTGCTCACGAAGACCTAGGGCATTTGAGGAAGCCCATCGTTGAAATATACAAGCCAAGTTCTATAATGAAAATTCCCACTAGTATATGAAAGTGACTAAACATGAGACTCTCTATCATGAAGAACATGGTGCTACTTTGAAGCACAAGTGTGGAAAAAGATAGTAGCAATTGTCCCTTCTCTCTTTTCTCTCATTTTTTTGGAGGGGCTTTCTCTTTTTTTTATTAGCCCCTCTCTAATATATTTTTTGGGCCGTCCCCTTTTTTATTGGCCTTTCCTCACATGGGACAATGCTCTAATAATGATGGTCATCACACTTTTATTGATTTACAACTCGATATGACAACTCGATATTAGAACAAATATGACTCTATATGAATGCCTCCGGTGGTGTACCAGGATGTGCAATGAATCAAGAGTGACATGTATGAAGAATTATGCATGGTGGCTTTGCCACAAATACGATGTCAACTACATGATCATGCATGGCAATATGACAATATGAAGCGTGTCATATGAACGGAACGGTGGAAAGTTGCATGGCAATATATCTCGGAATGGCTATGAAAATGCCATGGTAGGTAGGTATGGTGGCTGTTTTGAGGAAGATATATGGTGGCTGTTTCGAGAAAGTTATATAGTGGGTGTATGGTACCGGCGAAAGTTGCACAGTACAAGAGAGGCTAGCAATGGTGGAAGGTTGAGAGTGCGTATAATCCATCGACTCAACATTAGTCATAAGAACTCATATACTTATTGCAAAAATTTATGAGTCATCAAAACAAAGCAATCAACGCATGCTTCTAGGGGGGAGGTTGGTAGGAGTTAACCATCGCGCGCCCCCGACCTCCACACAAAGGTTGACACTTTACAAATACATCATGCTCTAACTTCGTCACATAGCAGTTCACCATACGTGCATGCTACGGAAATCACTAACTTTAACACAAGTATTCCTCAATTTCATAATAACTCCACTAGCATGACTCTAATATCACTATCCTCATATCTCAAAACAAATATCAAGCATCCAACTTGTCATCATATTCAATGCATTAGTGTGAAAGTTTTTACTACATTGATATTGGATGTCTACCATGTGAAGGCTAGTTTTATAGCCAAAGCACATTACCATGCTGTTTTAATAGACTCTCAAAAGAAGATAAGTGACGCATGAGAGTTCATTTATTTCTTCAAAATAAAACAACCGTTGTGCTCTAAAAGATATAAGTGAAGCACTAGAGCAATAACAAACTACTCCGAAAGATATAAAAGATCAATGAGTAGTTGAATAATTATGTAACTATGTGAAGACTCTCTAACATTTAAGAATTTCAGATCTTGGGATATTATTCAAACAGCAAGCAAAACAAACTAAAATAAATTGACGCTCCAAGGAAAACACATATCATGTGGTGAATAAAAATATAGCTCCGAGTATAGTTATCGATAGATGAAGACGAAAGAGGGGAACAAGGCCACTAACACTAATCGAGGTAAACTTGATGGCGTTTGCCTCGTACTAGCACCCGATGACATTAATATCCCTTGCATGCATGCGGGAGTAAGAAGGTTGGCTTGCATACCCAACATAACCAATGAGGTGTAAGAGGATTGGCTTGTTGTGCGTGAGAGAGAAAAACCACATTAATTAGCACGACAAACAAGGTGACAAGCAAGCTTGCAACATTGACTTAAATATGCATTATATATATATTATATATATATATATATATAGTGAAAAGCAAAGATATAAAGTTTCGCTCGCGCGGTTGCAATCACAAGCGCTCATTCATGAGGGGATCTGGTCCCTCTACTTACCTCATTTGCATTTTGATGTTATATTCCATTTGATGCTATTTTCCTCTTATAGAGAAAATGTGGTCCACGTTGACTACAAGGAGCCGCACTGCGCAGGCACTAGGCTGCCAACATGGCAGTGCAGCCGGCATGGACCACCCGCCTAGTGGCCCGAACGGTTCCATGAGAGTAAAAGGAGAACTATGGGGAGAAGCTTTGAACCTTTGCTTTCTTTGCCTTTTTTTCCTTATGCCTTGCTTTTTTCTTTGAGACTTTCAGACCTTGTTGCCTTCACGGGATGCCATCTTTTGTTAGCAGCCCATAGTAGCTAACAAAAAAACAGCCAGTGTTTTGTTCCCCCCTCTATACAGAAGAACAACTTGGAATTAAACAACAGCGCCCCAGCCGTGCCGCCGGTACTGCCCGCCATGGTTTCATCCGTCCATCCCGCCTATACGTGCTCTGCATCACGAGCCATGGCGCCCGTGATCTGTTTCCACTCGCGGCCGGATCAGTCGCAGCTTCTCTTGTGCGCGTGCCGAACTTCACCTCCTTGGCACGCAGGAAGCCGCGACCTCGTCGGCCAGGGCGCTGCTTGAGACAACTTCTAGCACGGACCTCGCCAAGCTCTCGGCCGTCCCTCTCTCTCTTCCCGATTGCTACTTCTACTGCACGTCAACGCCAGAGACGACGACGGAGTGGTCGAGGCCCGGATGTGCCGCGGTTCGTCTCAAACGCCAGGAACCCGCCGTAGCCTAACCCGACAATGGTGCACCTCTCTCCCACACCGAGCTTCCGCGGCACCGCTGCGAGGCACCGTGCCTGGAACGTCGCGGAGCTGCCAGTCAACAGAGATGTGAAGGCGCCAAGGTGGACCAGGTCGGGGTCGTAGCTAGATATATTGTCCGCACCCGGCAAGGGCGCCCAGGAACCCCCAGGTCATCATGTCGTCGCCGGCGAACGTGCACGCTTCCTGGTCAGCTTCTCGCCCTTGTCCGCGACGGTCGCGTTAGGTCCTGCGATCTTGTTTTCGGGCAGCCAGAACCCAGAAGCTTGTGTCGGTGCTGGCGTGGTGGCCAACGGAATGCCCTTATCCCATCCATCTTAGTATATGAGCACTCTTTCTATTTGACCGGCCACCTTTTATCCCATACATCCCTATCTATGTATATCTTTCTTTTTTTAGAGAAGGAGGATCACCCCGGCATCTGCATCTGGACGATGCATGCAGCCATTTTATTAATTATTCACCAAAGACCTTACAAATAGAATGCAACAATAAGTCTAAAGCCACTGTCTATGCGACAACTTTATCTGTGTGTTGGTCTAGAGATGGATAGCTTAGAATTGCCTGACATTGCATCTGAACCATTATTTTCATTTTTCAAACCTTGCACAATAATATGTGTGCACTCATTTTCTTTCACCGGGCACCTTTTATCACATCCTTCTCTATCTATCTATCTATCTCTTCCTCTTAGTATATTGACACGGGAACCTTTAATTTTCATTGCCTGAACCTTGCACAATTGTATGTGTGCACTCTTTTTATTTGACCGGACACCTTTTATCCTATCCCTCTCTATGTATCTATTTATCTCTTCCTCTCATTATAATGACATGGGAACATTTATTTTCCATTTCCTGAACCTTGCACAATTGTATGTGTGCACTCTTTCTTTTTATTTGACTGGGCACCTGTTATCCCATCCCTCTTCGTATTATATATATA
>LR738712.1:477351094-477385103 GCA_902687465.1 Secale cereale
CATTATAATGATACAAGAACCTTCATTTTTCATCGCCCAAACCTTGCATGATCATATGCGAGCACTTCTTTTACCTGTCCGGGCACCTTTTGTCCATTCCCTCCCTCCCTATCTATCTATCTATCTATTCCTCTTATTATAATGACACGGGAACCTTTATTTTTCATTGCTCGAACCTTGCATAATTGTATGTGTGCACTCTTTTTATTTGTCCGGGCACCTTGCATAATTGTAAGTGTAACATAGGGATTGGCTAAAATTTCATGGTTTAGCACTCTCTGTCGGCTCGTTTCCAACTGCATAGTTATGGATTCATTCTTTCTCTCCGGCTTCACGGGAAGGAGCGCCCCCGATGTAGACTTGGCCCGGCACCGCCTGCGTGGACTACGGCGCCGGACCGATACGGTGTCTGATCAGGCCATTTTTTTACCGACGGCCAATTATTTTGCAGATTGGCGTGATATAAGGGGGTCTATTAGAGATGCTCCCCTTAGAGCATCTCTAACATACCCTTTATAAGACTAGCCCTTATACGGATTTTACTATTCACGTTTGCTCTCTTATAAGGGGCGAATTTGTCTGTGGCCGATCTGAAACCGTATACTCACTCCGTTCCTAAATATAAGACCTTTCAGAGATTCTACTATAGACTACATACGGAGCAAAATGAGTGAATCTACGTACACTCTAAATTATGTCTATATACATCCGTATGTAGTCCATAGTGAAATCTGTAAAATGTCTTATATTTAGGAACTGAGGGAGTATGAAACTGTAAAATTTTGAAAAAATGTTTCGCATGAGAAATGAACGAGAAACACTAGAGATGATCATTCATACATACATATAATAGAGATGATCATTCATACAGACATATAGTTCATCGGCAGCGAAAAGCGCGTCGGCCTACCCTAACCCTAAACTGGCCAAAATGGGGCTCACTAGTGAGCCCTGTGGGTGCGGCGACGATGCTGTGGCGGCGGTGGCGATCACTTGTCATCGGTGTTGGAGGTGAGGTCGACGTACATGGCGCCACGCCTCCTCCTTCTCCTCGAACTCGTGCGCCCTAGCGAGGCCCTGCTCAAGCAGAACGTCGTTGATCTCCTCCTCCTCCTCCTGGCGGCGGCGCTGCACCACCTCCTCCTCCTACCGCGCACTGCACGCGAGGATGGCGGCCTCCATGGCATTCGCCTCCGCCGGGGGAGGAAATCCTCCGGCCCGACAACGCCATCGCCCCGCCGCTCCGGCTCTGCCTCGAGCTCCATCTTCACCATGCGGAACGGCGGGAGCTCCTTGGGCTCCCTTTTTATCGAGGTGAGCGGCGTACGGGAGCTTGAGGCACCGGCGGAGGAGCGCCTGCCTGCGGTCGTACTCCTCCATCTCGCGGCGGAGGAGCTACGGAGGCGGCGAGAGCCCTTGGTTTGTGTACCTACGAGCAGCCATTTTCCTCACGCCATCGGCGGCGACGCACCGCCTCCGCTCGGAGTCGTCGCCACCGCCAGTGCCACGGCCCGCCGACCACATTGCGCGCCACATGGAGGGAGATTGAAGTCGCCGGCGGCGAGAAATCGAGAGGGGGATTTGGGAATTGCGGTGGCACGCGTATAGGGATCCGACTCGTATTCCCCGCAAATCCTTAGATATACTGCATGGGGGGCGGTTTGCAGGCCACGGTAAAAATATCTACGGGCCGGGCGACTATACGTGCTCTGGTCTGGCGCAAAAATGGGCAATACCCGTATAGTCGCCGGATTTTTACAGGACGCTCTATTTTAAGAGATCTTCTAAAGATGCTCTTAGGCCATGCGCTTCTTCAGTGGCACTGGTGGGCAGCAAAGATGGATTTATAAAACAAGTAAACTGATGCGCAAGATCCATGGATGCTAACGGACAACAAAATCTGACGACACCCTTGAACTTAGTGCACGCGTGCCGAGATTTGAGGTGGAATCTTATGACGATCTGGCTGGGGTTTGCATAGTCAAGCCTTTGCAGCGACCTGCAGCCCGTGAATGGCCTGAACCAGGTCAGAAAACAAAAAGAGTTTCACACGAGCAAGCTAACAAACAAAAAGCTTCAAGTGAGCCGTGAACTACCATCCAAATTGATCCCATGCTTTAGCCAACGATGATCTGCCCACACAAATAAAAGCGCAGAGACACATGGGCAATGGCCGAGCGCCGGAGCCTCGTGGAGGCTACTACTAAACATTCTGGCCAGTAAATATGTTTTACTACTACTCCCTCCGTCTAGGTGAGTAAGTCATCTTAGGTTGTGCACCGTGACCAAGGTAGAGTGAAAAACAAGAGAAGTTAATGTTCATTTGCTAATTAATAGCATTGCATGCAATGAACTGACCACTGCATGTCGTGTTTGATAGCATCAAGTCATTAAAAGCAGACACACTTTATATCTCGTATTGGTTGATTCCTTTGTTTATGCTAAGAAACAAAAAAATGAGGTTATAGTTAATGTATCGCGCCTAAGTGTTTTGGGATTATTTGGTTTTCGTAAGATGACTTACTCATCTAGACGGAGGAGGGAGTACAAAACATTCTGGCCAGTAAAGAGAAAATGATTGATTTTGCAAAGAGAATGACTGGTCGTGGCTGTGACTGTGACCGTTAGTATAGCGAAATGAGGACGGGATACAGTGTGCCATAACAAGTAGCAGCCCAGCGATCGATGCCATAATCACCGTCGGGGATGGCCGGGCAGCACCATGGAGCAGGTTGCATGGGCAGTTGGTACTGGTGACGGGCGTCTCCTTGGGCATCCTCTGTCTCGCCCTCACGCGCGGGCTGTCAGGGTCGTTGCCGGTTGCCGCTGCGCACCAGACTAGGAACCTTTTATACATGAACCTCTTCTCTTTCACTGCCTCACGCGACGGCACTCCACGCCTCCGGGTCATTTTGGATGTAAACCATGGTGGTGTTGGCCTCCGTTTCAGTGGTCAACGGCGTGAGGACGAGGTGCCACCTAAATGGCTCCGTCGCCATGCGGTGGTCACCGCTTCTAGCGAGGCCGTGGTCACGAGCCTTGAACCACCGACCCCGGTGGATTCTAGAGGCATTTGAGCGGAAGCAATGGATTCCCATAATGACCGCGGGCGGGGAGCGGCGATGATACAACCAGCTATATTCCTCGTAGTACCTGCGAGGATAACAACGTACCGGCCGCATTTCAGAATCAGGCTACCGTAACTCCGTTAGTCATGGTTGATGATGTATATGTTCCAACGTATTTACAGATCAACTACAAAGATGAAACTGCACCAAGTCATGTTACAAACATGCATGATGCGTTGTAGGAGATGTGTCTGGGCCAAGTAGAAAAATATGCTTAGGTTCAGACGGAAATTATTTCAGGTTCGAGAGTGAGACTATAATGCAATGGCACGGGTGAAATCCTGAAATAATGTTTCAGCCATTAAAAGTTTGCAAAATATTGACTGCCCAGGATTCGGGCTGCCATTGCTCCACAGATAACGCCTGCTCGCTGCAACATGTAAATGTCAGAACCTGCGCAAGCCATTTTTTCAATTAATATGTTCGGAATGAACTATGCTTTCCTCCTCACATGGTGGGAATCCAATGTAACAGGTCCACTTATGTCAGCATGTATCGCAGGGAAGCAAAGCAAACTCCAGAGTAGAATGCGGGAGGTTTGTGAAAGCGGCCATCATATTTCGAACATCATGAACTTGAGTGTGGCCGCGGCGTAGCCAGGATTAGGCACAAGATTGGGTCAGGCAAAAAGAAGACAAGGTGGTGCTACAAGTGCCGCAACTGGCAGATGCGCAACCTTCACTAATATGCTGGTTCTTTTTTTCATTATCACCGTACGAAACTGATTTTCATGATCATCAGGGGCATGGCCGATGCGTGCATAGTGTTAATCAAGGAGGACCTCGTCCATGACTACGTGAACAATTACTCGACGTGCATGATCACATTCGCTAAAAATTACGCGTCTTATGCGTCCGTGAACCGTCAGTAGTTCGAGGTGGCTGTTCGAGACACTGCTAAAGCCAAACATGCGACGTAAGGCCAACACCGTCGCTTCGCTTCCCTTCAAAAAAAAAACTCCATCGCTTCGCTTGCTTTAAAAAAAAACTCAATGGCAGACAAGACATCAGGCCGTGACTCCCAGAGGCGACGGTAGTTCAACTGGATGCATCTCGCTCAAATGTTGGAACAATTTCGTTTCCTAATGCGTTCACACTTTCTGCAATTTTTGACTGCTCTGCTTTAATTTTTGCCTATGACCTACAGATTAGATAAGAACTAGCACTTCACTGAAAAGGTCAAAATCAACATGCAAAAATTGAAAATTGTAGATGATTCAATAAAGCTATACACATAACTTTTCTATCCAAACGAAGACCTTTTACTTGACCAAAACTTGAATCAGGATGCCTTTAGACCAGGTAAGTGCAGCTAGCCGGTAACAAGTGGAGGATCCATTACTGTGTCAAACTTGGTTGCACTAGATATGGTTTTCAGGCTCAGAAAATGAGTTGGGGCACACTAAACGTGCCGAACCGTACACAATGCATGCAGACAATGCATGCGGTAGATGGAACCTTTCAACATTAGCAAGACAACAAAACCTGCAGCATAGCATTACCCGAACTGTTCACACATGAGTCTCAATGCTAGAAAGAGCCTGCATACATCCTCTAAATACTTCTGCCATCGCAGACCATAGGTTGCCATTTTCGTATGCACGCTTGGAAAGTGCCATCACATGGCTTTCTCTTTGGTAATGGCGATCACCCAAAATTCAACAAATAGGAACCTTATCCACAAGGAAGTACTGATCTGAAGGCAAACACAGGGTTCAGATATCAGTGACTGCAGTTAGTGTTGATAGAAAATCCATCCTCTATATATATATATATATATATATATATATATATATATATATATATATGTTAGATGAATTAGATATATAAATGTTAGATGCATGCTTTTTGTTTTTTATACTTTTAGTAAAATGTTAATTAGATATATAAATGTTGATTAGATATGTTATATTTTTAGTTTTTTATACGTGAACGATGCCCGGCCCGCATCCTCGCCGTTGACCCATTCGCGATGACGTCCTGCTTCATAGGAGCCATGTCCGGGACTAGGCTCCGCCGGGATGGCACTGGGAGGTGCTACCTTCAGGGGCGCGCTGCTTGGTGAGGAACCTGGCCTCGGGTCCCTTCATCGACCCGGAGCTCCTTTGGTGGTGTTCGTGTGGGCCACTTTCGGTGCAGAGGGAGCCGGCCCCCGAAGGTGGTACGTTGCCGTGTCAGGGAGGAGGACGAGCACGTCCATCGCTACATGGATGCTATGGACATCAGGTTCTCCAATACCTGACAGGTTCTTTAGGGATCTCACCCGAGCTATGATCATGTGATGGTTCCTTCTCTTTGGGTGTCCACCGCCCGCGCCTCAGGAACCGCAAGTGAACTAGATTATTCGATAGTACTCGATCTATATTAGCTAGCTAGTGATGTATTCGATAATATTCGAGACGATGTATTCAAGATTATATTCGATGATGCATATTATCTACTATGATTCAGTTTTATCTTTCAAGATGCATATATATTATCTACTATTATTTGAGATGCATGTCAATTATCTACTATTATTTGAGACACATACTAAATTGTTTTATATTTCTTCTAGATTAGTTAAATAAAAGCTATGGCGAACAATACCGGCAGAGAAGGAGAATAGTCCATGTTCGAGATCATACGCTCTCGCCGGCTAGATGATCATAATGAAGAAGATGACGGCTCCCAATATCTAAACAATACCAGGGAGGGTGATATGATATTCGATCAAGACGACCGAATTAATGAAGTCCAGAACTATGATTATGATGACGAAGAAAATGTTGATCTTGAAATAACAAAGTCCGATGAGGTATATTTATATAAGCAGGCATCTGGTGATCATCACATGTTTTAAATGATTTGTATATATATTAAAGAATCGATCTTTCTTCTTTCATACCTACAGATCGAGCAAATCTTCTACAAGCAGCGGGACAGTGTGAGGCCCGGCCAAAAAGTTGAAGGAAGGCGTAAAGTACAACATCGATGCCATCAAACCTAATGGCAAACCAAGCGAGCCTAAGAAGAATGCAAACAAGTTCGTCCGTCTGTGCGGAGTTCTTGTGAAGGACCAACTCGTGATCTCCATTCAAGAATGGAAAGAGCCAGCAAAGCCACGTCCAGATCTTACTTTTGTCAACCAAAGAGCAAAAAATCGCCTTTGGGAATCTCTCATGGAACATTTCACCCTACCAGATCATTTCACAAAGACAGATGTGCAGAAAGTCAAGGACGCTGCTCTTAGGAAGTTGGCAATTGCATTCAGCACCCACAAGAAAAATATATGGGCCAAGTACGTCGAAAGAGAAAAGAAGACTCCATAATTCACGAGAACACTGGAGAAGCAAAGAGATCATTGGCTCGCTTTCATGAAATTAAAGGAATCGGAATTATCTAAGGAACGGTCGAGAATAAACAAGATCAATGCTGCAAAAAAAGAGCATTTCCATACGCCGGGGCCAGGTGGCTACGCGGTGGCCCGGACTAAGTGGGATAAGTCTGAGAAACAGATGCTGGATGTAGGGGTCACTCCGGTTACATTGAGATGGCCTAAAACATGCAGGACTTGGTTCTATGCGCATGGGGGGCGTTGGACCCAAGGACATGCCAGGTTTTGAAGAAGGCGAGTCTTAAAGGAGCCGACGACGGGTTACTTGTTGCAATAGAAGAGGCTCGAACGGGGGTGTTCACGCCCAACAGAGAGAACGACGAGCTTACGCACGCCCTCGAAAATCTTGAACACCTAGGAAGAACACGAGGCAAAGGCGTTGTTCCGTGGTATGAGGGGTTTGACAACTGGAACGCCGACTATAGAAGCCATGCGAGAAAGAAGATGCAGGAGGAGAAGAAGAAGAAGGTGGAGGAGGAGGAGAGGAGGCAGGAAGCAGAACACCTTAAAGGCCTAGAATCAGTGCACGCGGAGTTGGCACTCCAATTCCAGCGGTAGCAGCAGCAGCAGATCGACTCACTTAGCCAAGAAAGGTGGTCTCAGCAGCGGCAGCAGCTAGCGGATGATTCAGCATTGGATAGCACCATCCCATCCATGCCGAGAAGTAGCATGGGTTCCACCTCGGGCGAGGCACTGCTGGATAGATACCCTGTGGATGACATCATGGAGAACACTAATTGTGAGCTACACTTCTAAATGAAGAACATATCCATGAAGGTGGCGGACGTCCTTGCTTATACAAATCCCCCTGAAGCAACCTTCCATTGCAACCCGATTCCAGCTGGCTATGCTCGTGTCGTGGTTGTTGAAGTGGTGGACCAATATTCGAGGCTAGAGCTTGACATTCCTGGAGGTGACAAGGAGCACACACTGGGAGAGGCCATACATCGTATCACCCTACGGAGAAAGGATTGCATCATCTTTCCAAGGCCACCGACACCACGTCAGCCAACTCCTCCTTGAAGTCCGCCACCGCGTCAGTAGACTCACGCTCCTCCAAGTCATCAGCCACTACCTCAGCAGAGTCCTGCTCCTTCAAGTCTGCCAATGCATCAGGCCACTCCTCCTCCTCCAAGTCCGGCACCGCATTAGGCCACTCCTCCTCCTCCTCCTCCAAGTCAGCCACGCCATCCATCTCCGCCGCCTCAGCAACGTTGGAAGAGAGTCGCCACAACTATGGTGCATAGCGGTACAAGTCAAGGTACAAGAGGTACAGGAGGCAAGCGATTTCAATATGGTCCAAGCGGCCTCGCGCCTCTTCTGAAGAGGCCTTACGACCTAACTCCGGAGGAAAATGAAGCCGAAGTGCGAGCCCAATTGGACGCCTATTTTGGACCGAAACCGCCACCGCCGTCAAAGGAGAAAGTGCCTGAGGATGTCGTTAACCACTTTATTCGTATGGCTAAAGCACCAGCACCCAAGCATGTTGACTCTGACTATGAGCGCCAAATTAGGAAGGCACATCAAGTACAACAAAAGAAGGAGTTGAGCTCGAGCTCGAGCCAAGCAGCTGCCAAAGAAGCGGGAAAACTGATCCCCAACTGGGAGAACAGGCGGTGCAATTGATCCCCCCGCTCATTGTACCAACACATGTGAGTACCGGCGCCGATCAGCTGGTAATAACCGACGAGCATAGAAGGCAGGCTGCGGAGCTCGGTATCACTGTTTATCAACTCCTAGAGATCGAGCCCATGGATACAATTAGAGAGGAGGACATAAAACGGAAATATGCCCGTGGCGAACCTTTGGTCAAGCCTAATGAGGTCAAGAAGCTCTCAATGAGAATGTATGAATTGCATGAATGGTACATGGAAATTGCCAAGACTACCAATCGAGAGTCCCTCATGGTAAAAGTCAAGGCAGAGCATTACTTCAATGAGATGCCTCTGTATGTTGAGTTTATAGAACTGTTTCAGTTATTCAATCAAGATGCACTCGACAAATCTATCGTCAGTTGCTATTGTCTGTAAGTGATTTCTTTCTGTAATTTAAGTCTCAAGCTAGTTGTAGTGCTTGTTGATCATTACCTGTAATTATCATTACTATATTCTTTTATGTGGTATTATGCAGGATGAAGATCTATGAAATGAAAAAAGGTGGATGCTATGGCATTGGGTTCATTGACCCAAATACCATTAATCAAGAGACATGGACACATGAATGGTATCGAAAAGACGTAGAGAAAAACATGCTAGAGTTCTTGAAGCACATCAATACCAATCGAGATATACTACTTCCTTACAACTATGGGTGAGTCACACTGTCTTGTACTACAAACTATGTTGTTGCTTACTAGCTAGATGTTAATAAGTGTATAGGGTTTAGGGCAGTTGATGAGTGTTATGCACATGCCCGCTTAATTTATACATGCAAACGTGTGCGCATGCAGTTTCCACTAGATCTTGTTAGACATTCAAGTTGAAGAAGGAAAAGTTGGACTACTGGACTCACTACTTAGAGACGTTACTGACTACTCAATCATGAAGGGGATAGTCAATAAGTAATTTCAATCATTATTGAACTATATGTCGGCCTCTTTAGCTCGTCAATTCCTGATATCAACTAATTAATAACTCATTTATTCATTTTCTTTGCTGGCGGGCAGGGCTTGGCAAAACTTCATCAAAGAGGCTCCAAGCACATGGAATCAAAACTTGTATTGGTATCGACCCAAGGTAATTAATTAAGTAGTACTAGCTAGCTACCATCTCTGTATTTCTAGTTTCAATACCATTAATTATCATGCTTGACTAATTATAATATTATTGAATTATATTCTCGTAAAGTCCATGAGGCAGGCGCCGGGGACTGATTTATGTGCATACTACATTTGCGAGAACATTCGCATGATGGCGTCCGAAAGGAGCATATCTGCTAGACAGCTATGGGTACGTTTGCCAGAACACTATTCACAATTTTTACATCATTATCGATATCTAATCACACAACTAATTCAAGCATATTGATCTTCTTCTTTAAAGTTCAAAGAGGTGCGGGATAAGCTCCTATCGGAGGATCGCGTATGAGCAATTCAAGAGGAAATATCGGGATTTTCGCTTGACCAGGTCATAAATCCCAAAGGAGAATACCATTACCCGCTACCGCAGTAATGCCTCCATGTAGGAGAAATTGTATATATATACCAAATTGTACATATACATGTGTATGTGTGAATGGCGGTGCGAGACATTCGATTTATATATATATATATATGCATAACGTGTACAATATGTAGTATCGTAAAATACCAGCAAATGAAAAAGAATTAAATGGAAAACACAAAATTAAAGGAAAATAAAATCATAAACCCAAAACCCCTAAACATTTTAGTACCGGTTGGTGTTACCAACCGGTATATAAAAGGTCTCCTCGCCCCCGGCGCTGGCTCGTGCCACGTGGTGGCCCTTTAGTGGCGGTCCATGCTGAACCGGTACTAAAGGGGGGGCTTTAGTCCCCACCCTTTAGTGTCGGTTGCAGAACCGGCACTAAAGGGCCTTACGAACCAGTGATATAGCTCGGTTCTGCACTAGTGGTACTTATCGGGTCATCGGAAGGAGTTTCGAGCACCCCCGACAAAAGATATCGTCATTATGGGCCAAGAGGGGAAACACACCAGCCACAAAGGGGTTGGTGCGCCCCCCCCCCCATATGGGCTGGACAATTTGGAGAAGGAAAGGGGAAGGAGAAAAGGAAAAAGGGAATATGATTTCCCCTATCTTCCTTTTCCCTTCCTACTTCGAATAGGAATAGGAGAGGGGGGTTTGGCAAGATTGGGGAGGACCCCAAGTAGGATTCCTCCTACTTGGGGCGCCTCCTTGGCTGCCTCTCCTCCCCTCCAACCTTATATACATGGGAGGGGCGCCTAGAACAAACACCAACAATTGTTAGCCATGTGCGGTGCTCCCTCCACAGTTTACGCCTCCGGTCATATTCTCGTAGTGCTTAGGAGAAGCCCTGCGCATATCACTTCACCATCACCGTCGACATGCCGTCGTGCTGACGGAACTCATCTACTTCCTCGACACCTTGCACGAGGGACGTCATCGAGCTGAACGTGTGGAGAACGTGGATGTGTCGTGCGTTTGGTACTTGATCGGTTGAAGCGCGAAGAAGTTTGACTACATCAACCGCGTTGTAAAATGCTTTCGCTTTTGGTCTACGAGGGTACATGGACACACTCTCCCCCTATCATTGCTATGCATCTCCTAGATAGATCTTGCGTGAGCGTAGGACATTTTTTAAATTGCATTCTACGTTTCCCAACAGTGGTATTAGAGCCAGGTTTGTGCGTAGATGATATGCACAAGTAGAACACAAAGAGTTGTGGGCGATGATAGTCATACTGCTTACCATCATCGTCTTATTTTGATTCGGCGGCATTGTGGGATGAAGCAACCTGGACCAACCTTACATGACCGCGTTCATGAGACCAGTTCCACCGACAGACATGCAACTAATTTTGCATAAAGGTGGCTAGCAGGTGTCTGTTTCTCCTACTTTAGTTGAATCGAATTTGACTGCGGCTGGTCCTTGTTGAAAGTTAAAACAACAAACTTGACGAAACACCATTGTGGTTTTGTGCCTTAGGTAAGAATCGTTCTCGCTAGAAGCCCGTAGCAGCCACATTGAACTTCCAACAACAAAATAGAGGATGTCTAACTTGTTTTTGTAGGGCATTTTGTGATGTGATATGGTCAAGAGGTGATGAGGTATACGTTATTGTATGAGATGATCATGTTTTGTAAATTATAGGCAACCGGCAGGAGCCGTATGGTTGTCTCTTTATTGTATGAAATGCAAGTGACATGTAATTGGTTTACTTCATCGCTATGAGTTAGCAATAGTCGTAGAAGCAATAGTTGGCGAGACGACCACGACACTACAATGGAGATCAATGTGTCAAGCCGGTGATGATGGAGATCATGACGGTGCTTTGGAGATGGAGATCAAAGCTAAGGCACAAGATGATGATGGCCATATCATGTCACATATTTTGATTGTGTGTGATGTTTATCTTTTTATGCATCTTATTTTGCTTAGTACGGTGGTAGCATTATAAGATGATCCCTTACTAAAATTCCAAGGTATAAGTGTTCTCCTTGAGTATGCACCGTTGCGACAGTTCTTCGTGCTGAGACACCACGTGATGATCAGGTGTGATAGGCTCTACATTCACATACAATCGACGCAAGACAGTTTTGCACATGCGGGATACTCGGGTTAAACTTGACGAGCCTAGCATGTACAGACATGACCTCGGAACACTGGAGACCAAAAGGTCGAACGTGAATCATATAGTAGATATGATCAACATTGAGATGTTCACCGTTGATGACTACTCCATCTCACGTGCTGATCGGACATGGTTTAGTTGATTTGGATCACGTATCATTTAGATGACTTGAGGGACATCTATCTAAGTGGGAGTTCTTTAGTAATTTGATTAATTGAAATTACTTTATCATGAACTTAGTCCTGATAGTATTTGCAAATTATGTTGTGGAACAATAGCTCGCGTTGTAGCTCCCCTATGTTTTTGATATGTTCCTTGAGAAAACTAAGTTGGAAGATGATAGTAGCAATTATGCGGACTGGGTCTGTGATCTGAGGATTATCCTCATTGCTGCACAGAAGAATTATGTCATTGATGCACCACTAGGTGACAGACCTATTGCTGGAGCAGATGCAGACGTTATGAACGTTTGGCAAGCTCGATATGATGACTACTTAATAGTTTAGTATGACATGCTTTACGGCTTAGAACCGGGACTTCAAAAATATTTTGAATGCCACGGAGCATATGAGATGTTCCAAGAGTTGAAATTGGTATTTCAAATTCATGCCCATGTCGAGAGGTATGAGACCTCTGACAAGTACTTTGCCTACAAGATGGAGGAGAATAGCTCAGCTAGTGAGCATGTCCTCAGTGTCTGGGTGCTACAATCACTTGAATCAAGTGGGAGTTAATCTTCCAGATAAGATAGTGATTGATAGGGTTCTCTAGTCACTATTACTAAGCTACTAGAACTTCATGATGAACTATAATATGCAAGGGATGACAAAAATGATTCCTGAACTCTTCGCGATGCTGAAACCGACAAAGGTAGAAATCAAGAAATAGCATCAAGTGTTGATGCTTAAACAAGACCACTAGTTTCAAGAAAAAGGGCAAGGGAAAGAAAGGGAACTTCAAGAAGAATGGCAAGCAAGTTTTCACTCTCGAGAAGATGCCCAAAGCTAGACCCAAGCCTAAACTAACTGCTTCTACTGCAAAGGAAATGGTCACTAGAAGCGGAACTACCCCAAATATTTGGCGGATAAGAAGGATGGCGAAGTGAGCAAAGGTATATTTGATATACATGTTATTGATGTGTACCTCACTAGTGCTCATAGTAGCCCCTGGGTATTTGATACCTGTTCAGTTGCTAAGATTAGTAACTCGAAAACAGGAGTTGCAGAATAAACGAAGACTAGTTGAAGGTGAGGCGACGATGTGTGTTGGAAGTATCTCCAATATTGATATGATCATCATCGCACACTCCCTGTACTTTCGGTATTAGTGTTAAACCAAAATAAATGTTATTTAGTGTTTGCGTTGAGCATGAACAAGATTGGATCGTGTTTTTTGCAATACAATTATTCATTTAAGTCAGAGAATAATTGTTATTCTGTTTACATGAATAAAACCTTCTATGGTCATACACCCAAGATGAATGGTTTATTGAATTTCGATCGTAGTAATACACATATTTGTAATATTGAAGCCAAAAGATGCAGAGTTGATAATGATAGTGCAACATACTTGTGGCACTGCCATTTATGTCATATTGGTGTGAAGCGCATGAAGAAACTCCATGCTGATGGACTTTTGGATTCACTTGATTATGAATCATTTGATGCTTGCGAACCATGCCTCATGGGAAAGATGACTAGAACTCCGCTCTCTAGAACAATGGAGCGAGCAAGTGACTTATTGGAAATAATACATACAGATGTATGCGATCCGATGAGTGTTGAGGCTCGCGGCGGGTATCGCTATTTTTTGACCGTCACAGATGATTTGAGCAGATATGGGTATATCTACTTAATGAAACACAAGTCTGAAACATTTCAAAAGTTCAAAGAATTTCAGAGTGAAGTAGAGAATCATCGTAACAAGAAAATAAAGTTTCTACGATCCGATTGTGGAGGCGAATATTTGAGTTACAAGTTTGGTCTTCATTTCACTATTGCAGGATGCTGCTAACGCGACACTACGATCAGAGACCCTTCGACGAAACTGTGTGCGATGCAATAATCGCAAACGGTGGTGTAAAAAAACTGTCAAAAAAGGTGCAAAACGTTTGTGATGACGGATGCATCAAACACGGTTCAGATTTTAGTTGCGTGTGTGATGCAGGGCATACAGTTCAGTTCAATTAACTGTTTGTGATGAGGAGTAACAAAAGAAATGGCATCCATATGAAGGTGTGTGTCATATACAGCATACGGTTCACTCGGATGTATTGTTTGTGATTAGGCAACACAAAAGAAACGGTTAGCCAGATCAAGGTGTGTGCAATATACGGCATGCGGTTCACTCCGATGAACTGTTTGTGTTGAGACAAGACAACAGAAACGGTTCAATATAACAAGATGTGTGTGATACGTGGTAAACAGGTCTGTAAACAGAAATATGTGCAAAGACCGATAGTAGCACAGACGATGGCTTCTAATAAGACGTATGTGATATGCTCTGTCTACACAGCATCTATTGGCCATTGGGCGATGGGCGGTCATCCGAGTATGCCATAAGGATGGGAAGAGGGCATCCTATATCAGCAAGGACTAGTTGTTCCACCAATATCTCATCTTAGAGGACTCTCAAGTTAACTGTGCTCGGGCTGGAGCAGCCATGAGATGGGTGACCGGATGGGAAGTTGTCTTGATGTTAATCCCACTGATGAGATGTATCTTAAAGGTTCATTAAGGACATTTATGACACATCCCATCAGTGGAATTAACCTTAAGGTCCTTGTTTTGATTTTGTTTTTGTTTTTTAAGACATGTTAAAGAAGGTCTATCGCATTACTTTTTAAGAATGTGCAATACGTGGCATACAGTTGATCTAACCGACATGTTTGTAATGGAATAAGCCGTGTGTGTTGTGGGCAAACGCTTGCTAGTATACAACTGTTTGCGATTGATGAATTCATCACCGACGGGTTCTGTAGTGTGGTCCGTGTTCATCTGATCATCATCTACTTCTTGTGCTAGCTTGATGTTCCTTATATGCTAAGTTTCCATTAATTGATCGCATTTTATGAACACATCAACCTTTCCCGCCATTTCCTCGCCTGTTTCCCGCCACCCAGCGATATTGAACATAAACCTAGGCAACGCGCGATGCACGGAGGCAATAAGTGCAGCCTGTAGCACATCCACTTTTCCCCAAGCATGCCAACCCACCATAGAGCCGCCTCTGCCATCAACCACATTGACGAGGAAAACGAGAAGGCGCCATGGCCCGTCGAGGCCTAGGTGCTCGCCGGCAACGCAATGGACGACGCAGTGATGCGTGTCATCGCTAGGGTTGAGCAAACCCTTGGCGCATGGCGCTTGAGCGCCGCGGATCAAGATAGGCATGTCAGCACCGAGAGGCTACCGCTCGCCGCACAATATGATCGATGGCGCGCCGCGGAGTAAGCTAGGCGCGTCCGCGTTAATAGGGTGCGGCTCGCCGCACGGCGAGACCGTTGGAGCACCGCAGAGTGAGAGGCGCGGCACGCCGCACAGCAAGAGCGGATCCATTAGCGCTTGCCTGTTGTCGACACGGTGTCGCAGCTGGGTACATGTCCCGTATGTACCCCCATTCCTCGCCGGGAGTGGGCAGAGGCCCTCTGCGTCGTACTTGCACCAGGGGCTAGCGCGCCGTACTTGCACCGGACGCCCGCCGTGCCGTTTGCATGGGTCGTGCCGTTCGCCTTGTCCGCAGCCCGCTCGATGCCAACGCACTGGTCGGTAGGCTCAACCGCCTCCTTGGCCCAGGTGTCCATCTGGGCGCAGTAGAGGAGCATGGTCGTCGCATCCTCAAGCTAGTGATATTCGATGAAATAGCCAACTTGGAGCTCGTGATCGTGCTCCAGATGTACCGTGAGCGTGTCGACCGCTTGGACGAACGCCTGCACGAGTTCAGGCATAGCCAAGAGCTACCGTAGGCAAGGGCTCCCGGTCATGGTCTCATTGACGCGTTTTATTTTGTTGAGTCGTTTCGACGTGGATAACTATATATTAACAGCAATCATAGTATTGCTCTGTTAATTGCTCTGTTTCAATGTGTGTACTTTGTTTTCCATTCTTATATGTTCTAATTTAATGTGTGTATATACGCTTTTCATTCTGTATATGTGGACGATAACAGCTAGATTCAAATTAGTATATAAAAACAGATGGAAAATTGAATTCATAATATATATATATATATATATATATATATATATATATATATATATATATATATATATATATATATATATATATACTACTATTAAACAAGCGAACATATTCTTTCTTACTGACACCCCGCTTAGTGTACACAGGTTAATTATGGCCATCTGATTATCTAAATCAGTAAAATCTAACGGATCTGATTAATCTAATGATGTACCATTGGGTGCAAATAGCAATTAAATAGACAGACGAATCTTCAGGCAGACGCCTTGAAAAAGAACTTCTGGCAGAGGAAAATTTCCATGGCCGCTACATCAGCTTCCCCGTACGTAAATCCCCTGTCCCCAAAATCACGGTAACATCCGGTCCCGCACTTTTCTGCACCCCTCACCACTTAACCTCCGGCGGCACTCCTCCCGCCTCCACCTACCTAGCACACCACCCACTTCTTCATCCCCATGCCCCGACGATCCCCTTCGGCCTCCTCTTCCCAATCCGCCGGAGTCGACCAAGCATGCAGATCAAGGCGTTTACCACACACGCATAGGACGATGGGGCACACGGGGTAACCCTCCATTGCGCTCCCTTCCGACGGCCGCCCGGCGGTAACCCATCTCCCCCCCCTCCTCTTATCCATCACAGGAAGAAGCCGCCTCCTTCCACCGCAAGGAGTCGGCATGGACGGAACGTCCTGGATGCTGATTTCATTGCAGTCGCGGTCGCCGCCTCAAACTTCACGGACACCACTTCCTCAATGGCACCAACAACACACTCCACCCGAACACCATATCTGGCAATCTTTTTATGTGTGTACTTTGTTTTCCGTTCTTATATGTTCTGTTTCAATGTGTGTATATACGCTTTCCATTCTGTATATGTGGATGATAACAGCTAGATTCAAGTTAGTATATAAAAATAGATATAAAATTGAATTCATAATATATATATACATATATATATATATACTACTATTAAACAAGCGAACATATTCTTTCTTACTGACACCCCCCTTAGTGTACACAGGTTAATTATGGCCGTCTGATTATCTAAATCAGTAAAAATCTAATGGATCTGATTAATCTAATGACGTCCCATTGGGTGCAAATAGCAATTAAATAGACGGACGAATCTTCTGGCAGACGCCTTAAACAAACTTCTGGCAGAGAAAAATTTCCACGGCAGCTTCCCCGTACGTAAATCCCGTGTCCCCAAAATCACGGTAACATCCTGTCCCGCACTCTGCGCCCCTCACCACCTGACCTCCGGCGACGCTCCTCCCTCCTCCACCTCCCTAGCGCACCACCCACTTATTCGTCCCCACGCCCCGACGATCCCCTTCGGCCTCCTCTTCCCAATCCGCCGGAGTCGACCAAGCATGCAGATCAAGGCGTTTACCACACACGCATATGATGATGGGGCACACGGGGTAACCTTCCATTGCGCTCCCTTCCGACGGCCGGCCGGCGGTAACCCATCTCCCCCCTCCTCTTATCCATCACAGGAAGAAGCCGCCTCCTTCCACCGCAAGGAGTCGGCATGGACGGAACGACCTGGATGCTGATTTCATTGCAGTCGCGGTCGCCGCCTCAAACTTCACGGACACCACTTCCTCAATGGCACCAACAACACACTCCACCCGAACACCATATCTGGCAATCTTTTTATGTGTGTAGGTCATCTAACTTAAGTTTAGATGTCATTTTATCACTAAGGAGGCAGAAGGTTGTGTAGATGATTAATGCAAACAGGAGCTGGAAAACATGTGTATCATGGTGGCGGCGGTTGCAGCTCTCGCAGTTTGACTCGGAGTTCAAGCGGACTAATTTTTCAGGGAAGCTCAGATTGGTTGCTTGGGGTCCAGAAAGAACTTGTGTATTAACATGGGTGAGTGGATCATGAGGTTAACTTTGTTCTTCTGTTTTTTGCGCTGGGATTGGATCGAGTTGATTTCTGGTGTGCTTGCTTGCAGATGTCAGGAAGCTTGGGAGTGCAAACCAGGTCAACTGGAGGTGCTTGGAACTGTAAAAGAACAAGACGAACACAAACTTAAGGCAAGTGCCAATTACATGCAATTTGATATGCAATTCTCCTTCTTGTACATTTAGCATGCTTATGTGACTGATTGGTATACTGTCTCAGGACCATAATTAATATCTTCAGATCCTACAAAAAAATATCTTCAGAAGATTTTGACCTGAACTTTGGTTTTGTCAGTTCTCGGTGTTATATATAGTGTCGTGATTTCTCTTTTATTTCCTCACATATGTTGATTGCACGCCAATCGTTTATTTGCATATGCTGGCTGGTTTAATACCATTAATCTTGTAATGCCCCGGATGTAATACTTTCCCTTTTGGGCAATATATAATATCTTCGGCTCCATCAATTCCATTCCGGGTCTTCGTCTTTCAGGTTTTTGTCGTTTTGTTGTGTGCGTGTGTGGCATTCATCCATATCATTTAGTCATGTGCATCGCATTGCATTTGTGTTGTCGTTTGCATCCGGTCCCACTCGTTTCTTTCTGTTGTCCGTTTCGAGTTCCGGAGCTCCCTCACGTGTCCGTGGCATCCTCGAGGCCTACTTTGGTGTTTGGCCGTGTAACGTTTCCGGTTTAGCGTGAGGCTTGTCGTGCGATGTTGTTTTGGTGTGTGTAACCCGCCTGTCAAATCTCGTCGCGTTTGGAGTTCGTTTGCTACTCCAACAGTTATTCTCGTGGGCTGAAAGTACCCCCTCTTTGAGGCCCAAGACACCCCTCCAACAGCCCACCAAACCAACCCAAACCCCTCCCTTCATCTAGGCCATCCAATTTTGATCGCGTGGCCGAAAACCTCACCTCATTTGGACAACCCTAGCTCCTTGTGCCTATATAAACGTCCATCTCCCCCATTTTCGCGTCTGAAACCCTAATGCTTCCACAGTGCGCCGCCGGTGCTTCCACCGTTGATCCGCGGTGCTTCCACCGTTGAAAATCTGTGCTTCCGACGTCCCAGCGAACCATGCTTTCGAGAGTCGTCGCCGTGCTTCCGTAGTGCCGCGTCTGCGCTTTCGTCCGACGCACGGGCCCCCGCCGAGCTTCTTCAACCTCCAGCCGTCTTCCCCGCCGCCGGCCTCGTCACCGCCGCGCCACCGCTCGCCGGCGAGCCCCGCCGCCCCTTCACCTACCGCCGCTGCCGCCCCTCGCTGGGATCGCTCCGGGCCGGCGCCGCCCCGCCGCCTCCGGCGGCGCCGCTCGCCGCCGGGGCCCCGCCCCTCCGGCCGCCGCCGCGGGACTCCCTCGCCGCCCCGGCCTCACTCCCTCCTCCCGCCGGTTCCCCTGCCCGCTCCGGCCGCCGCGAGGGCCGGCAGTGCCGCCGCCGCCTTGGATCGGGAGATCGGGACCCCGATCCGGTCGCCTCCGCCTCGCCAGGAACCCTAGCGGGTCGCGGGGCCCGTTAGCCTGCTGGGCCGGCCCAAACCGCCGGGGCGTTGACCCGAAGCCCGTTGACCGCCGTCGTTGACCCTGCATTTGACCAGATCTGGGAGGTTGTTTTTTCACTAAGTCCCTGAGATTTTGTTGTCTGATGCTATTTTGTTTTAGTGATAATTTTTTGTGTGTTGGTCCGTTTTGAGCAAATGATATGTCAAAATGATCGTGGAGACTTGTACTACGTTTTGTTCCATTGTGCCATGCATGTTTGAGGTCATCTAGATGTCTTAATCTTCATGAGAAGAGTGCAACTTGTTATAAACTGCTGTTAGTAGTTGTTTTCATGCCATCTTTGCAATGTGATAACTTGGTGCATGTTTATCCAAATGAAGCAAATGATATGTCCACGTGTTCATCAGGATATGCTCGACATGTTAGTTGCGTAAGCTTGCATGATAGATTTCATCTTGCCATGTTTATCTCCTTTGCAAAGTGTTATGTGGCTGTTATGTCGTTAAACTTGTTACGAGATGCCTCGTTGAGGAGCTCGTTGCTATTGATGTGTTTGTCCACTTGATGCATGCTTAGATGTTTTGGATTCACCATCATGTGTACTTGCTGTGGTGCTTACCACTTGCCATGCTTTTCTTTGGGGTGACTTAAACTTGCTCTCAAAGATGCCATGATGAAACTGCTGTTTTAACACTTAGTGAAATTTCACTAAGTCTGGAATTTGTAATATCCAGATGCCATGTTTGCTTGTTGTTCTAGGCAAATCCATGATAGTTTTGGGGTGACTCTTGATGATTCCTTGTTGTATATATTGTTGCCTATCCATTCATGTTCTCACATACTTATTTGAGTGGTTGTAGCATATTAAACTCTTGCTCCCAAGTTGCAACAAATTACTGTTGTCAGGTTTTGTTGTCAAGTTCAATATGTCATAGCTTGTTGCTATTGATCCATGGCTCCTTTGGAGATGCTCCAATGGAATTGTTTGCAGTAGGATATGTCTAGTTTATGTCCATGATCCTTGCCATGATGTTTGAGTGCTGTAGGCCATTTATCTATTGCTCCGAAGTTGCTATGTGGCTGTTAATTTCAGCTTGTACATGTTTATTGTTTCGGGTGTAACTTTTAACCCGTTGCTCCGTTTTGAGCAAGTCCTATCTGAAACTTGTGTGATTTTGCATGTAGATTCGTAATATCCTATTGTTATCATGTTTTGAAGCATTTTGCTCGATGCGTATTGTTGTGCTGTAACATTGTGCTTCCTAAGTAGACTTTTTGTGCTTCCATAGTGCATCTGTTTTGCTTCCATAGTGCATCAGTCATGCATCCAGTAATTTTTCTGCGCATTGCATATTGTTTGATTCGTTGCCTTGTGTTCTTGTGTTTGAGTAGAGCCGGAAGCTGAGACCGAGTACGAGTACGAGCACGAGGTTACTACCGAGGTTGAGAATGAGGACCCCTCTTACGATCCCATCGACAACTCTTCAGGCAAGATGACCGAACCCCGATAACATTACTATCTTTGCCTATTGCTAGAAGTCTCGATCTATAGTTTTGCCTCGATGCCCATGTTTTTCCTGTCAGCCTCCTATTGTAACCATGAACCTGTTTAACCACCCTACCTATGCAAACCATTGATTGGCTATACGTAGGCTTCGCTCAGCCCCTCTTATAGCATTGTTAGTTGCAGGAGAAGCTTGAAGATTCTTGCTTCTTGTTGAAGCTTGTTGGGATATCACACTATATTAATTATTAAATGAAATCATCTATATATTGGTAATGGGTGGAAGGCTAAGCCTTTTGCTTGGTGTTTTGTTCCACTCATGCCGCTAGGAACCTTATAAACCGGTGTTATGTTCCTTGATTATGCGTTCCTCACACGGTTGGGGTTATGGGACCCCCTCGATAAACCGCTAAGTGCTAAGTCTTTTCCAGCAAGTCCCAACATTGGTACTATTCGCCTAATAACTAAAAACTTGCATAGGGTCTTGCAAACCCGAGTTCTTAATCAACAACCCCGGGCCAGTGCTCCACATGAGTGTTGGTCCGAAACGGGGAGCCTGCGGGGCCACCACGAGAAAACTCGAGGATTGGTATAAACCTGTAGCTTCGCCCATCTGGTCGTGGCCTGAGACTAGATACGCGCGGCTATTGTCAGGGTGTCGGCACGTCGGGAGGATTTGCTGGATTAGCCTTACCTTAGCTGGAGTATCTTGAGCACGGGATTCTGAGAATACTCGGGCCTTCCCACTTTGGAGTTGCGACTCCGCGGATCGTGGGCTTGTCATGGGCCAAGTTGGAACACCCCTGCATGGTTATGAACTTTCGAAAGTCGTGCCCGCGGTTATGTGGCAGATGGGAGCTTGTTAATATCCGGTTGTAGAAAACTTGACACCATGTTCCAATACACTACCAGCGTGAGTACCGTGACGGTCATTTTCCGAAAGGGATTCGGAAAGTGAACACGGTGGGGTTATGCTTGACTTGCTTTAGTTAGGATCACTTCGTGATCATCTCTCGACCGAGGCACCTTCTCTTCTCGCTCTCATTTACGTAAGCTAGGCTAGTGCTGCTGCAACCTCTTGTTCTTTCTTCAGCCTTTTTCCTCACCCAAGGCTTGAATAGTCGTGTTACCCAGGAACGGGATTGCTGAGTCCTCTGTGGCTCACAGTTACTTCAACACACCAGATGCAGATACGATGGTGAGCTACACAGGCGATGGCACTGAGCTAGACTGGGAGTACGACGAGGAGCGTAGCCGTTACTATGTGAACTATCCGGTTGATCAGTAGAGCTTCTACTAGGATTCGATCTAGACCTGTGGTTTAATGTTATGTTTGGTATCTTGTCATTTGGATCTTTACCTTTAGATGGGCTGTGATGTTTATTTGGATGATGTTTGAACTTGTAATGAATTGGTGTGACGTGGCGAGTGTAAGCCAACTATCTTTTCAGTTTTCCATCCCTATTTTTACATGAGATGTGCAAAGGTACCAAACTTGCGATCATTCCAGAATGGGCTTATATCTTTAAGTCGTGCCTCGACACGTAGGAGATATAGTCTCATCCTGGGCATTACAAGTTGGTATTCAGAGCCTTCTCCGACCTAGAAGCCCCCACTGTTTGATCGAATCATTGACGGTCGAGTCTAGGCACACACTTAAAATGTTTTGAGTCCTATATTTATATCGGAGAGTAGGATTTCTTTTGCTCCTCATCTCTTTTCATTCTGGTGAGGACTCCTGACGACTACTCTTGCCTCTTCTACTTTCAAAAATTGCACCATTTTTTTTTAGGAATCTCGCGAGTATTGTGGGATTGTTTCGATGTCTTTGTGACGAGAATATTGTTCTCGATACCTCCTGACATTAGGGGTTGTGGCAGTGTCCCGGGGAGTTGAGCTTCGGGGTATTGTCGTCACAAGCATATCGCGGCAGTTCTAGAGTACTTAAGACGGCCGACATCGAAAACTCTCCTATAAGATAACCCCGACATCACCCAGTACTGGGGAGGTAGTTCGGGAGTATTGCCATAGCTTTGTATAGTGGATGCTTTTCGAAGGTCCGAGGTAGACGGTTTCCGAGAACAACTGGTTATGTGTTGAAGGATGGATACAGCTGGATGTAGGATTAGAGTTGGGTGCGCGATGCTTCCCCTGTATCCCCAACACCTGATTGCATAACTGGAAACTTTCGGAAATTAATAGGTGGGTTCATCTATTAGATCATAGGCATTCTTCCAACGAATGCAGGTTGCGGAGTTCGGGGTTCTACATTGAGTGAAGTGGTTTTATGGCCGATGTTCCGATCGGGAGTTGCATCTTAAAGGGTCCTTGGCTATGCTGATCCGGGGATTGCAAAACCCTTTTGTAATGCGTTCCATAATCTTACAGCACAAAGATGTCGAACGAAGCTCCTATCTTGTGTTTGTTCCATCTGTACCTTGTTGTTTTTCTTATTTACCTGTTGTCTCCCAGTGGCTTCTCGTGAAGATTGTTGTTATCATTAAACTGAGAATTTCATTCGTTCCTCTTGTTCGAATGATTCTTGTGAAGACTATGTTGCATTTCAATCCGTTGTTTCAGCTTATACCTTCTTTCAATCAAATTGCTGATTGGTGGTCATCTCTTTCAGGATGGCTCCGAAACGGGTTCCCAACGCTAACCCAGAGGGTGAAGAGGTTCCAGATCGTCCTCCTTCCCCTCCTCCTCCATCTGAGGCCTGGAGAGCGATTATGCAAACTACAAATCAGAACACCCAGATGTTGATGCAGATGATGCAGCAAATGCAAGCTAATCAAGCAAATCAGGGTGCTCCAGGGAACCAAGGCAATCTCTTCAACCAACAGCACCATGCTACGCTCAACCAGTTCTTGACCAATCAACCAAAGGCTTTCAGTTACTGTGTTGACCCTCTCGATGCTGAAGATTGGATCACTGATATCAAGAAGCATTTTGAGTGCAGCAACGTAAGGCGTGAGGACTATGTGAAGTTTGCAGCCTTCCAACTCAAGGACCAAGCAGCTGACTGGTGGCAGCAGTACAAAGACTCCGGAGAAGGGCGTGTGATCTCTTGGGATGATTTCTGCAAGGACTTTCGCTCTCACCACATTCCAACAAGTGTCATCGAGGGTATGCGTGAGCAATTCCGCAACCTGAAGCAAGGCTCAATGACTGTCTACCAGTATAATGTCAAGTTCCAGAATCTTGCCCGCTATGCTAAGTAGGACATACCAGATGCCAAGAGCAAGATCTATCAGTTCCGTGGAGGTCTGAAGGATGAACTTCAACTTGCTCTCACCTTGTTCGAGCCTGATGAGTTTGACAAATTCTATAACATGGCGCTTAAGCAAGAGGCAGCCCAGCTCAAGATGGAGGCTTCCAAAAAGAGGATCCGAGATGCTGTTCACTCCTCCTCATCTTCTCAAGTGGTCGCGAAGCAACATAAATTTTGGCTTCCACCTCCTCCTATGATCCGAGCTTCCTACAACAACAACAACAAGAATGCTGGTGGTCGTGGTTTCTCCCACCCACCCAACCCAAGCAAGCGGTCCAAGTCGCAGTTCCAAGCTCCAAGACCAAGTGTTCCTCCTACTCGTCCTCTTTCTGAGGTCACTTGCTACAAGTGTGGCCAGAAGGGTCATTATTCCAACAAGTGCAACAACCCAAGGCGCCTTCCGCCTCCTCCACCTGTCAGTACAGCTATTGTCAAGCATGATCCGAAGGCAGCAAGGGTGAATCTGATGAATGCAGCGCAAGCGGAGAATTCTTCTAATGTCATTTTGGGTAACCTTCCAATGAACTCTTTTCCTGCAAAAGTGTTGTTTGATTCGGGTGCTTCATGTTCCTTCATGTCATATCCATTTGCATCCAAGCACGATATTGTCACCAAAAAATTGCCTCAGAAGTTGCAAGTTATTTATCCGGGGAGACGTATGTCTTCTAATATATTTGCTCCGGATGTATCTATTCGCATGGGTGATTATCGATTTCTGGCCTCTCCGGTGGTTCTCGGCAATTCCGATATTGACCTTATCCTCGGAATGGACTGGCTTTCTCAGCATGATGCTCAAATTGACTGTGCACAGAAGGAAGTCAAGATTACTCATTCCGATGATGATGTGATTATCTTCGCCTCCAGGGATAAGACAATCAGGCTTTTCTCTCTCAATGACAAGGGCGAGATGAATGCCATATCTCAAATTCCGGTGGTTAACGAATACGAAGACGTCTTTCCTGAAGAACTTCCAGGCATGCCTCCACACCGTCAAGTGGAATTCGTCATTGAACTCGAGCCGGGTACTGAGCCAGCATGCCGGCGTCCGTACAAGCTCTCTCCTAAAGAGTTGAAGGAGTTGAAGAAACAGCTTGATGAACAGGAGCGTATGGGTCTAATCAGGCCTAGTACGTCTCCTTGGGGCTGTGGTGTCTTATTTGTCAAGAAGAAGGATGGCATGGAGCGCCTTTGCGTCGATTACCGGCCATTGAACAAGAAGACAATAAAGAACAAGTATCCGCTCCCCAACATCAATGAACTGTTCGAGCAGCTCAAAGGAGCTAAAGTGTTCTCTAAGCTCAATCTCAAAATGGGCTATCACCAGATTCGCATTCGAGAGGAAGATATCCCCAAGACTGCCTTCAGAACGAGCTACGGCTCCTATGAGTATACAGTCATGTCTTTTGGCCTCGCTAATGCTCCACCTACCTTCTCGAGAATGATGCACTACATTTTCAACCCCTACACCGGCGAGTTTGTGCTTGTGTATCTGGATGATATTTTGGTTTTCTCCAAGAATGAAGAAGATCACGAAAAGCACCTCCGTCTGGTTCTCGACAGACTCCGTGAACATAAGTTCTATGCCAAGTTCTCCAAGTGCGAATTCTGGCTCGATAGGGTCTTGTATCTGGGCCATATCATCTCCGCTGACGGTATTGCGGTAAACCCCGAGAAAGTTGAAGTAATTGTCAACTGGGAACCTCCTCAGAACATCAAGCAACTCCGAAGCTTTCTTGGTCTTGCCAGCTATTGCAGAAGGTTCGTTGAGAACTTCTCCAAGATTGCCAAGCCTCTCTCCAACTTGCCGCAGAAGAATGTCAAGTACTACTAGTCTCCAGATTGTGAAGTGGCATTCAAAACTCTCAAAGAAAAGCTCGTCTCTGCTCCAGTTCTTACTCCTCCAGATGAGTCCAAGCCCTACGAAGTATTCTGTGATGCTTCTCTTCAAGGACTTGGTGGTGTGCTTATGCAGGACAAGAGAATTGTGGCATACACTTCTCGTCAACTGAAGCCAAGTGAGAAGAACTACCCCACACATGATCTGGAACTAGAAGCTGTGGTACATGCTTTTATTACGTGGAGACATCTTCTGTTGGGCAGAAAAGTCGACATCTTCACCGATCACAAGAGCTTGAAGTACATCTTCACACAGCCGAATCTGAACCTCCGCCAGACTCGTTGGGTCGAAATGATCCAAGAGTATGATCCCAGCATCGAATACACACCTGGCAAGGCGAATGAGATTGTAGATGCTTTGAGTAGAAAGGCATATTGCAACAGCCTTCTTATCAAGCCGTTCCAGCCTGAGCTTTGTGAAGCATTCAGGAAGCTCAACCTCCAAGTTGTTCCGCAGGGTTTTCTTGCAAATCTTCAAGTTGCTCCTACCTTGGAAGATCAGATCCGTGAGGCCCAACTCAGTGATGCTATGGTGCAGAAAGTGAAACATGGTATTGCAAAGGGTACTCCTAAATACAAGTGCTATCGCGTTGATGAGAGAGATACCTTGTTCTTTGAGGACAGACTCGTCGTTCCCAAAGGTGATCTCAGGAAGCTCATAATGGACGAAGCACATGATTCCCTCCTTTCCATTCATCCTGGTAGTTCCAAGATGTACCAAGACCTCAAGCAATCTTACTGGTGGACTCGCATGAAAAGGGAGATTGCCCAATTTGTGAATGAATGTGATGTCTGCAGAAGAGTGAAGGCAGAGCATCAACGTCCAGCCGGTCTTCTCCAACCTCTTCCTATTCCCGAGTGGAAATTCGACCACATTGAAATGGATTTCGTCACTGGCTTTCCTAAGTCCAAGAGAGGGAATGATTCTATCTTCGTGGTGATTGACAAGCTTACCAAAGTCGCTCACTTCCTTCCAGTCAAAGAATCAATCAATGCAGCTCAACTGGCAGAATTGTACACTTCCAGAATTGTGTCCTTACATGGCATTCCTCAAGTTATCTCCTCAGACCATGGAAGTCTGTTCACTTCCAAGTTCTGGGACTCCTTTCAGTCTGCCATGGGCACTAAGATCAGATTCAGCACTGCTTTTCACCCTCAGCCTAGTGGTCAAGTCGAGAGAGTGAATCAGATTCTAGAAGACATGCTCAGAGCCTGTGTCATATCTTTTGGCATGAAATGGGAAGATTGCCTTCCATTTGCCGAGTTCTCTTACAACAACAGCTTTCAAGCAAGTGCCGGCAAAGCTCCGTTTGAAATCCTCTATGGCAGAAAGTGTCGTACCCCTCTCAACTGGTCCGAGACTGGTGAACGTCAACTTCTTGGCAATGACTTGATCTCAGAAGCCGAAGAAATGTGCAAAGTCATACGTGAGAATCTCAAGGCCGCTCAGTCGCGTCAGAAGAGCTACTATGACGGCAAGCATCATGATTTGGCCTTCAACATTGGGGATCATGTCTATCTCCGTGTTTCTCCGATGAAAGGAACCCAAAGATTCGGTATCAAAGGAAAGCTTGCTCCTAGATACGTCGGGCCTTTCAAGATCCTTGGCAAAAGAGGCGATCTAGCCTATCAACTTGAGCTCCCTTCCAACTTCGTCAATGTTAATGATGTGTTTCATGTGTCTCAACTCCGCAAGTGCTTCAAGACTCCTGAACGCACCATTCTGTTTGAGGAGATTGATCTTCGACAAGATTTGTCTTACCGAGAGCATCCCGTCGCTATTCTCGAAGAAACCGAACGCAAGACCCGCAACAAGTCCATCAAATTATTGAAAGTCAAGTGGTCACACCATACCGACCGAGAAGCTACGTGGGAACAAGAAGATCAACTTCGTTCCGAGTACCCTTCCTTTTTCCAGTCCTAGATCTCGGGACGAGATCTTTTTGTAGTGGAGGAGAGTTTGTAATGCCCCGGATGTAATACTTTCCCTTTTGGGAAATATATAATATCTTCGGCTCCATCAATTCCATTCCGGGTCTTCGTCTTTTGGGTTTTCGTCGTTTTGTTGTGTGTGTGTGTGTGGCATTCATCCATATCATTTAGTCATGTGCATCGCATTGCATTTGTGTTGTCGTTTGCATCCGGTCCCACTCGTTTCTTTCCGTTGTCCGTTTCGAGTTCCGGAGCTCCCTCACGTGTCTGTGGCATCCTCGAGGCCTACTTTGGTGTTTGGCCGTGTAGCGTTTCCGGTTTAGCGTGAGGCTTGTCGTGCGATTTTGTTTTGGTGTGTGTGTAACCCGCCTGTCAAATCTCGTCGCGTTTGGAGTTCGTTTGCTACTCCAACAGTTATTCTCGTGGGCTGAAAGTACCCCCTATTTGAGGCCCAAGACACCCCTCCAACAGCCCACCAAACCAACCCAAACCCCTCCCTTCATCTAGGCCATCCAATTTTGATCGCGTGGCCGAAAACCTCACCTCATTTGGACAACCCTAGCTCCTTGTGCCTATATAAACGTCCATCTCCCCCAATTTTCGCGTCTGAAACCCTAATGCTTCCACAGTGCGCCGCCGGTGCTTCCACCGTTGATCCGCGGTGCTTCCACCGTTGAAAATCCGTGCTTCCGACGTCCTAGCGAACCATGCTTTCGAGAGTCGTCGCCGTGCTTCCGTAGTGCCGCGTCTGCGCTTCCGTCCGACGCACGGGCCCACGCCGAGCTTCTTCAACCTCCAGCCGTCTACCCCGCTGCCGGCCTCGTCACCGCCGCGCCACCGCTCGCCGGCGAGCCCCGCCGCCCCTTCACCTACCGCCGCCGCCGCCCCTCGCCGGGATCGCTCCGGGCCAGCGCCGCCCTGCCGCCTCCGGCAGCGCCGCTCGCCGCCGGGGCCCCGCCCCTCCGGCCGCCGCCACGGGACTCCCTCGCCGCCCCAGCCTCACTCCCTCCTCCCGCCGGTTCCCCTGCCCGCTCCGGCCGCCGCGAGGGCCGGCAGTGCCGCCGCCGCCTTGGATCGGGACATCGGGACCCCGATCCGGTCGCCTCCTGGGCCGGCCCGAACCGCCGGGGCGTTGACCCGAAGCCCGTTGACCCCGAGTTTGACCAGATCTGGGAGGTTGTTTTTTCACTAAGTCCCTGAGATATTGTTGTCTGATGCTATTTTGTTTTAGTGATAACTTTTTGTGTGTTGGTCCGTTGTGAGCAAATGATATGTCAAAATGATCGTGGAGACTTGTACTACGTTTTGTTCCATTGTGCCATGCATGTTTGAGGTCATCTAGATGTCTTAATCTTCATGAGAAGAGTGCAACTTGTTATAAACTGTTGTTAGTAGTTGTTTTCATGCCATCTTTGCAATGTGATAACTTGGTGCATGTTTATCCAAATGAAGCAAATGATATGTCCACGTGTTCATCATTATATGCTCGACATGTTAGTTGCTTAAGCTTGCATGATAGATTTCATCTTTCCATGTTTATCTCCTTTGCAAAGTGCTATGTGGCTGTTATGTCGTTAAACTTGTTACGAGATGCCTCGTTGAGGAGCTCGTTGTTATTGATGTGTTTGTCCACTTGATGCATGCTTAGATGTTTTGGATTCACCATCATGTGTACTTGTTGTGGTGCTTACCACTTGCCATGCTTTGCTTTGAGGTGACTTAAATTTGCTCTCAAAGATGCCATGATGAAACTGTTGTTTTAACACTTAGTGAAATTTCACTAAGTCTGGAATCTGTAATATCCAGATGCCATGTTTGCTTGTTGTTCTAGGCAAATCCATGATAGTTTTGGGGTGACTCTTGATGATTCCTTGTTGTATATATTGTTGCCTATCCATTCATGTTCTCACATGCTTATTTGAGTGGCTGTAGCATATTAAACTCTTGCTCCCAAGTTGCAACAAATTACTGTTGTCAGGTTTTGTTGTCAAGTTCAATATGTCATAGCTTGTTGCTATTGATCCATGGCTCCTTTGGAGATGCTCCAATGGAATTGTTTGCTGTAGGATATGTCTAGTTTATGTCCATGCTCCTTGCCATGATGATTGAGTGCTGTAGGCCATTTATCTATTGCTCCGAAGTTGCTATGTGGCTGTTAATTTCAGCTTGTACATGTTTATTGTTTCGGGTGTAACTTTTAACCCGTTGCTCCGTTTTGAGCAAGTCCTATATGAAACTTGTGTGATTTTGCATGTAGATTCATAATATCCTATTGTTATCATGTTTTGAAGCATTTTGCTTGATGCATATTGTTGTGCTGTAACACTGTGCTTCCTAAGTAGACTTTCTGTGCTTCCATAGTGCATCAGTCATGCATCTAGTAATTTTTCTGCGCATTGCATATTGTTTGATTCGTTGCCTTGTGTTCTTGTGTTTGAGTAGAGCCGGAAGCTGAGACCTAGTACGAGTACGAGCACGAGGTTAGTACCGAGGTTGAGAACGAGGACCCCTCTTACGATTCCATCGACAACTCTTCAGGCAAGATGACCGAACCCCGATAACATTACTATCTTTGCCTATTGCTAGAAGTCTCGATCTATAGTTTTGCCTCGATGCCCATGTTTTTCCTATCAGCCTCCTATTGTAACCATGAACCTGTTTAACCACCCTACCTATGCAAACCATTGATTGGCTATACGTAGGTTTCGCTCAGCCCCTCTTATAGCATTGTTAGTTGCAGGAGAAGCTTGAAGATTCTTGCTTCTTGTTGAAGCTTGGTGGGATATCACACTATATTAATTATTAAATGAAATCATCTATATATTGGTAATGGGTGGAAGGCTAAGCCTTTTGCTTAGTGTTTTGTTCCACTCATGCCGCTAGGAACCGTATAAACCGGTGTTATGTTCCTTGATTATGCGTTCCTCACACGGTTGGGGTTATGGGACCCCCTCGATAAACCGCTAAGTGCTAAGTCTTTTCCAGCAAGTCCCAACATTGGTACTATTCGCCTAATAACTAAAAACTTGCATAGGGTCTTGCAAACCCGAGTTCTTAATCAACAACCCCGGGCCAGTGCTCCACATGAGTGTTGGTCTGAAACGGGGAGCATGCGGGGCCACCACGAGGAAACTCGAGGATTGGTATAAACCCGTAGCTTTGCCCATCCGGTCGTGGCCTGAGAATAGATACGCGCGGCTATTGTCAGGGTGTCGGCACGCCGGGAGGATTTGCTGGATTAGCCTTACTATAGTCGGAGTATCTTGAGCACTGGACTCCGAGAATACTCGGGCGTTCCCACTTTCGAGTTGCGACTTCGCGGATGGTGGGCTTGTCATGGGCCAAGTTGGAACACCCCTGCAGGATTATGAACTTTCGAAAGCCGTGCCCGCGGTTATGTGGCAGATGGGAGCTTGTTAATATCCGGTTGTAGAAAACTTGACACCATGTTCCAATACACTACCAGCGTGAGTACCGTGACGGTCATTTTCCGAAAGGGATTCGGGAAGTGAACACGGTGGGGTTATGCTTGACTTGCTTTAGTTAGGATCACTTCGTGATCATCTCTCGACCGAGGCACCTTCTCTTCTCGCTCTCATTTACGTAAGCTAGGCTAGTGCTGCTGCAACCTCTTGTTCTTTCTTCAGCCTTGTTCCTCACCCAAGGCTTGAATAGTCGTGTTACCCGGGAACGGGATTGCTGAGTCCTCTGTGGCTCATAGTTACTTCAACACACCAGCAGGTACGATGGTGAGCTTCACAGGCGATGGCCCTTAGCTAGACTGGGAGTACGACGAGGAGCGCAGCCGTTACTATGTGAACTATCCGGTTGATCAGTAGAGCTTCTACTAGGATTCGATCTAGACCTGTGGTTTAATGTTATGTTTGGTATCTTGTCATTTGGATCTTTACCCTTAGATGGGCTGTGATGTTTATTTGGATGATGTTTGAACTTGTAATGAATTGGTGTGACGTGGCGAGTGTAAGCCAACTATCTTTTCAGTTTTCCATCCCTATTTTTACATGAGATGTGCAAAGGTACCAAACTTGCGATCATTCAAGAATGGGCTTATATCTTTAAGTCGTGCCTCGGCACGTAGGAGATATAGTCCCATCCTGGGCATTACAAATCTGCTGCCAATTTACGACTTTTGAATTTGAAATGTCCACAAGTATAAATCTTTGTCTTTACCAAAAACAAATGTGCAGAATTAATTAGCATGTACAATTATTTTATTTATCTTTGTTGAATATCTTTTTCATGATGTTTATCTATAACCATTCAGGTCAGGAGTTTGTGGAACGCTTTAGTCGATGATTAATCAGTTCGAAGTACCATGTTCTCGATCAAGCAAGGTTGTTTGTATTTTTACCGTCGTCTTCAATGGCCTCCCTTGCCGGACACGAGGTGGTATGCACCACCACTGCCATTCCATAGCTATCGTTATCCCTCCTCGGGATTGGGTTCTGATAATTTGTTCTGTGTGTTTGTTCCCTACAGTACATCGTGAGGGGTGGGCGGAACCTTTTCCCGCTGCTCCCTGAAGCGCTCAAGGGCGTCAAGCAGATTGGAGTCATCGGATGAGGCTCCCAGGTTCAGTCCCGGCTTCACTTTGCTCCCCTCGATGCATAGTTTCCTTCCTAACTCTCGAGATTTACATGTCTATATACTCGAGACACTACTTGAATATACACAGCAGTCAGTGTGTTCAAATTGAGTGATGGATTTAACACATATTTGTTTTGTTCTGCTACTTGGGTTCAAGTTTGTAAGCCTGTGCACTGGCTCACGAAATATTTTCGGGGTGCTTTTTCAAGGTCTGGGCAGGCCCTGAAAACTGAGAGATTATTTGGTTGAAGCCAAGTCTAACATTGTCGTTAAGGTTTGTTATTCTCATGTATCTCCAGCTTTAGACGTGGAATTGAGTTTCCACCGTGTGTTGAGTGAAAACCTCCGAAGCTTGGCTTGCAGCCTTGAGTGGACACCCACAACTATTGCTTATTTTTTTTAGCTTTATAACTTGCATTGGCATTGTTTATTACTTGTTCTTGCTTAAATTGAGCATTTGATATTGTACAACTTGGAATATAGAAATTATTTGACAGCGGATATTTTCCCCCATTTGGTATGTACTTTGGACTATCATCTCGGTTGTTCAATAAGCTATCTTTTGGTCTCAGGAAGGTTCTACATCTTCTGAGGAAGCACATGCAGCTGGGTTCACTAAGGAGAACGGGACATTGGGAGACATATAGGAGACGGTTTCGAGCAGAGATCTTGTGCTTCTGTTCATCTTATATTCTGCATAGGTGCGCATCATGCTAACTAGCTTTCTGCATGATTTTAAGCTTTCCTTTGTCCAGTGTTTGTTTAGATCAGGTTTAGCTTCGGGATGATGTTTCCTTGCATCACGTTGGCTTAATTAATTAATTTAAGTTGCATGCTCTGTCGGAAGCATACTATGAATCATTCACTGCATTATACATTTGTCGAGTCCCGCCAGCACTTTATTCTATCCTTGTAGCTGAAGTTCTCATTGGCACGAAACTAAAGAAAATGATTTGGGATGTAGAGTTGAAGGCTTGAAGCCAAATGTTCCTAATCAAGAAGATGACCCGCACAACTACTTTGAAACAACGACAATGCTATGTGCCAAGATTGTATTGCTTCATGTGGAACTTTTTATCATTAAATTTAGTATTCAAATCTCTATACGGTCATCATAGATGCTGCTATTACATGGATTTATCACTATTTTTCATGTGTTGTTGTAAACGGGACTCCCTTTGTAACGATATATTTGTGAACGGGGGGAGTAGTATACAGAAAGCTTAATTTCATGCACGAGAGCTCCCATTACATGGAAGTTAATTATCTTAATTTGAATTCAGAATTCAATACTCACGCGAATTTTATAGGCTGCTTTGATCGAGACGTGTGTTGCACGTGCCTACTTACTAGTATATATATATATATATATATATATATATATATAT
>LR738712.1:477385318-477397755 GCA_902687465.1 Secale cereale
ATATATATATATAAATTGTTCAGTAGTTCATCACAGAATATATATAATATCATCACATATACGTGATGATACTTAACTACTAGGTACAATGCATAAAATTGAAAACGAACAATTCTAAAACTAATCATCACTCCTGATGTGTGGCGTCATCCCAGCGCGGAGGCAGTACTCCGCCTCCTCCGCCTCGCAGCGCTTGACGTACCGATCTGCCTCTTGCTGGCGGGCGCGCGCGGACGATCTTGCCATTTCATTGGGAGCCCACCAGAGCTCCTCGTCGGTGGCATGCTGGAGCTTATCGGCCCACCTTCATGCAGCGATGAGGTGCCTAGCGCCTTTTACCTTCCTCGCGAAGTACCTGTCTTCGTACACCTCCTCCGCACGACGACGCGCCCGCCCCCAAAGCTCCACCTTCTCCTTTTTCTAGGCGGCATCACGGGCTTCACAGGCCACCTGGTACCTGGCTTTCTCCTCTGCCATCACCTACTTGAACGCCACTTGCCTAGCTTTCTCAGGCGGCGACAGTGACTTCCACGGACAAAGATTGTACTGGCCCCAAAACCAATCCAAAGTTGCGGGGTGCGGCGCAACCTCGTTCGGCGGCGCGTAGGGGTCCTCCTCGTCTCTGCTCATCGACTGAGCATCCTGATACGTCTCAAACGTATCTACTTTTCCAAACACTTTTGATATTGTTTTGACCTCATTCTTGCATGATTTGAACTAAACTAACCCGTACTAACGTTGTTTTCAGCAGAGCTGCCTGTATGGTTTTATTGTGTGCAGGAAAATGGATTTTTAAGTATCTCAGAAAAATCCACGAAAAATCATAGAAAATCCACGCACCCGAAGGAACCAGGAGCCAGAAGTGGGGCCAGAGGGGGGCCAGGCGGTGCCCAGGCGCCCTGTGGGCCCCCCCCCCGGGCCGCGCCGAGGGGTCGCCTGGGTGGGGCCCACACCCCCTGGTGCCCTACTTTGCCTCGTATTTTTACTCGCGACACAGAAACCCCAGATCAGAAGTTATTTTCGCAGTTTTCCGTCGCGGAGCTGCCGCCACCCTCTGTTCTTCCTCGGGAGGGCTAATCTGGAGGCTGATTGGCCTCCGGAGAGGGGAGATCGTCGCCATCGTCATCATCATCACCACTCCATCATCCCTCCATGACTTCTCCCTCCATGTGTGAGTAATTCCCATGCTGTAGGCGAAGGGGATGGTAGGGATTGGATGAGTTAGATCATGTAATAGTTTGTCAGATCATTGGGGGCATGTTGCCTATCATCTACTATGGTGTTTATCATCTTTGCTTCAACTTGTTATTCTTAATGCTTGACACTTAGGGCCCGAGTGCCATGATTTCAGATCTGAACCATATGTGTTTGCATGAATATATTTGTGTTCGTGATCCTATCTATGAGTTGTTTGCACCTGTTACTGTTCGGAACCGGCGATCCCAAAAGTGACAGCTTGGGACACCAAAGGGGATGGTCCGTAGTTTGAGGATTACATGTATCCATTGAGTTCATTGCTTTGTTCCGGTGCTCTTTGACAGGAGCACCTTAATATCCATAAGTTCCTTTTGGCCCCGTTCGTAGCGGGATGGTAGGACAAAAGATGTTGTCCAAGTTCTTATTGCAAGCACGTACAACTACCTAAGGGATACATGCCTAATGTTTGATATTTGCCTAGATGATCATTACTTTTCCGTGTGCCGTGCCCCAAGTTAGAATCTATCTCATCCATGCAGCGCCCAACCATCCATCTCCCTAGCCTACAGTGTTTCAAACCCTGCTTGTCACTAGTTGCTACTTTTGCCATTTACCTTCACTATTTACTTTTTGTTGTTTACTTTTACTATCACTATTATCACTATCATATCACTGTTACCACTTATCTTTTGTTGCAAGTAAGTATATTTCAGGTGCGGTTGAATTGACAACTCAACTGTCAAAGCTTATAAATACTCTTTGGCTCCCCGTGTGTCGAATCAATAAATTGGGTTATTCTTACCCGCGAAGACTATCTCGATCCCTTACGGTTGAGGGTTATCACATCCTCGGGGGGCGGAGACTCCTCGTCGGCACATGGGTAGATCGGCGGCGCCATGGCATAGCTTTGAGAGAGAGGGGGCGAGCGAGGGGAGGATATAGATGAGAATGCAGGCGGGACGACGAGAGCAAGGTAGTATTTATTGGCGGCTGTAATCTAGATCGACATGAACAGTACACACGCCGATCGCCGGAATTTACGAGTAATGTGGTTTGAATTACACACGATTGCCGAATTAGAATCCGCATGTGAACATAATAGCTGATGGTTTCCAATACAGAACAGTGTCTGATTAATAACCCCCGCCATTCACCTTCCAAACCTCTAGGCGCGAAATAGAGTGCCAATCGTGTGGGGGCGGTTGTCTTGTCATATATTTACGTTTTCTTTTTTGAATACCAGATATTTACATGGTCTGAAGATTTTTTAACTGCACACAAGTACACAAAAATATGATTTTTCAAACCGTTATGGTTAGCTGTTGCATGTAGATGTAGTTCACATTTGAATTACGGTCATTAAATGGCTAGAAAATCACTTAAATGGCTTTATAAGGTCAAATGATCCCTGAAATTTTCTAAATTTTCACATGACAGTTGTATTAGTGCACGTTAAACATAGAAAAAATTGAAGGCCATACGGGAAGCTATCTCCCGTTCGTCATCAAACATGCATTGTTCCCTCTCAGAACCACTAGCTAGCCTTCTAGTGAGTTGCTCCAGTTTGTTAGGGGTGTGTGTCCAAACTTTCGTCAAACAGGCCAATTTTTTTACCACATCATCTTGGTGGCATGACATTAAATCAAGCAAGGTTTCATGTTTTTCTGATCATTTTTTAATTTTTTTTTTGGAATTAAAATGCCATGGCACACCATGCATGTACCCATGCCGTGAGACCAATATGTTTGAAAATTCCTTCTAATTTACTGCACATGGAATTAACTCGCACACAAGTACACAAATATAATTTTTTTTTTAAACCGTTATGGTTAGGCGTTGCATGTAGATGTAGTTCAAATTTGAATTAAGGTCATTAAATGGCTAGAAAATCACTTAAATGTCTTTACAAGGTCAAATGATCGCTAGAATTTTCCAAATTTTCACAGTACAGTTGTAGTAGTGCACATTAAACGTAGAATTAATTTTGAAAGTCGTAAGAGGAAGCTATCTCATGTTCGTCATCAAACATGCATTGTTCCCTCACGGAACCACGAGCCTTCTAGCTAGTGAGTTGCTCCACTTTGTGAGGGTTATGTGTCCAAACTTTCGTCACACATGCCAAATTTTTTACCACATCATCTTGGTGGCATGACATTACATCAAGCAAGGTTTCATGTGTTTCTAATCATTTTTTTATTGTTTGAAATTAAAATGACATGTCACTCCATGCATACATATGCATGTGTCCATGTCATGAGACCAATATGTTTGAAAATTCCTTCTAATTTACAACACATGGAATTAACTCGCACACAAGTACACAAATATGATTTTTCAAACCGTTATGGTTAGGTCTTGCATGTAGATGTAGTTCAAATTTGAATTACGGTCATTAAATGGCTAGAAAATCACTTAAATGTCTTTAAAAGGTCAAATGACCCCTAGAATTTTCCAAAATTTCACATTACAGTTGTAGTAGTGCATGTTAAACATAGAAAAAAATTGAAGGTTGTAAGAGGAAGCTATCTCCCGTTCGTCATCAAACATGCATTGTTCCCTCTCGGAACCATGAGCCTTCTAGTGAGTTGCTCCGGTTTGTGGGGGTGTGTGTCCAAACTTTCGTCAAACATGCCAATTTTTTACCACATTATCTTGGCGGCATGACATTACATCAACCAAGGTTTCATGTGTTTTTGATATATTTTTTAAGTTTTTGGAATTTAAATGCCATGGCACACCATGCATACATATGCATGTGTCCATGTCGTGAGACAAATATGTTCGATAATTCATTCTAATTTACTGCACATGGAATTAACTCGCACACAAGTACACAAATATGATTTTCCAAACCGTTATGGTTAGGCGTTGCATGTAGACGTAGTTCAAATTTGAATTAATGTCATTAAATGGCTAGAAAATCACTTAAATGTCTTTAAAAGGTCAAATGACCCCTAGAATTTTCCAAAATTCCACACTACAGTTGTAGTAGTGCACGTTAAATGTAGAAAAAAATTGAAGGATGTAAGAGGAAGCTATCTCTCATTCGTCATCAAACATGCATTGTTCCTTCTCGGAACCACGAGCCTTCTAGTGAGTTGCTCCGGTTTGTGAGCGGTGTATGTCCAAACTTTTGTCAAACATGCCAATTTTTTACCACATCATCTTGGTGGCCTCACGTTACATCAACCAAGGTTTCATGTGTTTCTGATATTTTAAAAAAATGAATTTAAATGCCATGGCACTCCATGCATACATATGCATGTGTCCATGTCGTGAGACAAATATGTTTGAAAATTCCTTCTAATTTACTGCACATGGAATTAACTCGCACACAAGTACACAAATATGATATTTCAGACCGTTATGGTTAGCCGTTGCATGTAGATGTGGTCAAAATTGAATTATGGTCATTAAATGGCTAGAAAATCACATAAATGTCTTCAAAATGTCAAATGACCCCTGAATTTTTCCAAATTTTAACATGACAGATGTATTAGTGCACGTTACACGTAGAAAAAATTTGAAGGTTGTAAGAGAAAGCTATCTCTTGTTCGTCATCAAACATGCATTGTTCCCTCTCAGAACCACGAGCCTTCTAGTGAGTTGCTCCAGTTTGTGAGGGGTGTGTGTCCAAACTTTCGTCACACATGCCAAATTTTTAACCACATCATCTTGGTGGCATGACATTATGATACGTCTCCAATGTATCTATAATTTTTGATTGTTCCATGCTATTATTTATGAAGTCTTGGATGTTTAATGGGCTTTATCATTCACTTTTATATCATTTTTGGGACTAACCAACTAACCCAAAGGCCCAGTCCAGATTGCTGTTTTTTCCTATTTCAGGGTTTTGCAGAGAAGGAATATCAAACGGAGTCCAAACGGAATGAAACCTTCGCAGGAGATATTTTTGGAGGAAATCACGCAAGATAGAATTCGGGGCCAAGCCAGAGGACAGGGGACCCACCCTCGAGGGTGGGGGGCGCGCCCCCCTTCCCAGGGCGCGCCCCCTGCCTCGAGGCTGGCCCACGTGGCCCCTGGTGCCCCTCTTCTTCCTATATATACCTACGTACCACAGAAACTCCAAACACACGGAGAAAACCCTAATTCCACCGCCGTAGCTGCTGTTCCCGTGGAGATCCCATCTTGGAGCCTGTTTCGGGAGGGGGATCCATCACGGAGGCCTTCATCATCATCATCATTGCCCTCGCCATGAGTTGTGAGTAGTTTACCACAGACCTTCGGGTCCATAGCTAGTATCTAGATGGCTTCTTCTCTCTCTCTGGATCTCAATACGAAGTTCTCCTCGGTCTTCGAGGAGATCTATTCGATATAATCTCTTTTTGCGGTGTGTTTGTCGAGATCCGATGAATTGTGAGTTTATGATCAAGGTTATCTATGAAAGATGTTTGGTTCTTCTCTGAACTTTTTATGTGTGCTCATAATATCCTTGCAAGTCTCTTCGAATTATTGGTTTGGTTTGGCCTACTAGATCTATAGTTCTTGCAATGGGAGAAGTGCTTGGCTTTGGGTTCAATCTTGCGGTTTCCTTTCCCAGTGACAGTAGGGGCAGCAAGGCACGTATTGTATTGTTGCCATCGAGGATAAAAAGATGGGGTTTCATCATATTGCTTGATTTTATCCCTCTACATCATGTCAACTTGCTTAAGACGTTACTCCGTTCGTATGAACTCAATACACTAGATGCATGATGGATAGCGGTCGATGTGTGGAGTAATAGTAGTAGATGCAGGCAGGAGTCGGTCTACTTGTCTCAGACGTGATGCCTATATACAATGATCATGCCTAGATAGTCTCATAACTATTCGCTTTTCTATCAATTGCTCGACAGTAATTTGTTTACCCGCCGTAGAATACCGCTATCATGAAGGAAGCCACTAGAGAAAACTATGGCTCACGGGTCTATCTTTATCATATTACTTTCCCGTCAATTTATATCACCGTTGTTTATTTGTTGTTTTATTAAACTAAAAAATACCAAAAATATTATCTATCATCCTATCAGATCTCACTATCATAAGTGACCGTAAAGGGATTGACAACCCCTTATCGCATTGGCTGCGAAATTCTTATTTGTTTGTGCAGGTGCGAGGGACTAGCGCGTGGTCTCCTACTGGATTGATACCTTGGTTCTCAAAAACTGAGGGAAATACTTACTCTATTGTGCTGCATCTCCCTTTCCTCTTCGAGGGAATACAACGCAAGCTCAAGAGGTAGCAAGAAGAATTTTTGGCGCCGTTGCCGGGGAGGCTTACGCAAAAGTCATATACCAAGTACCTATCACAAACCCTTATCCTTCGCATTACATTTATTTGCCTCTCGTTTTCCTCTCCCCCACTTCACCTTTGCTGTTTTATTCGCCCTTCTTCCGTCGTGTGTTTATCGTTCGCTTGCCTCTTGTTTGCTTGTGCGATATGTGCCCTCAGTTAGCTTGCATCTTCGCTTGATAAAGTATGAATCCTCATCCACTTGCTAATCTCTTTAAGAGATCCAATTATTTTGAACCTATTGCTATTGAGCTGCGTGCACTAGATTATGTTTATGGGGTTTTGCTTGAAATTTATGAATCTGGAAATTGTGAGGAATTGTTAAAAGAAAAAGTGATTCATGATAGCTTGTTAAGTAAAAAGCATGATTGCAATGATGTTATTGTAAATTCTATTGATGACAATTGTGCTAATGATATGCAAAACTCTAAGCTTGGGGATGCTAGTATTGCTATGTCCGCTACTTTTTGCAATGATCATGATTGGGGTGATTCTTCTTATGATCTTGAAAATTTATTTAATCCCCATGATGAATGTAAGATTTATAATAATGTTTGCAATAATATTGAAAGTGGGTTTGGAAGAGTGTCAACTTTAGATCCCACATATTTGGAGTATGATCAATCTTATGAATTTTTGATAAAAGTGGGTTTGGAGAGGTCATGACTTTAGTTAATGTTAAACCCACTATTTTGGAAGAGTGTCAACTTTGCATGCATGTGGATCGTGTTGAGAATATTTTATGTGATAGCTATTTTGTTGAATTTGATCATGATCCTACATGCAATTATTATGAGAGAGGGAAATATGGTTGTAGAAATTTTCATGTTGCTAAATTACCTCTCGTTATGTTGAGATTGCTATTGTTTCTTTCTCCTCCCTTGCATATGTTAGATCTTGCTTGTCTTGGTAATTTGTTTTCCTATAAGATTCCTAGGCATAGGAAGTATATTACACTTAGATGTGTTTGTCACATGTCTTATGATGCTCTCTTTGTGCTTCAATTTTTGTCTTTCATGTGAGCATCATTGAATTATCAAGCCTATCTTAATGGCTATAAAGAAAGAGCTTGTTGGGAGGCAACCCAATTTTATATTATTTTTTTGTTTTTGTTGCTGTTAGGGAATAAATATTGCATATAGCCTCTAATTAGATGTGTTTTCATGTTTTGTTTAGTGTTTGTGCCAAGTAGAGCCTTTGGTAAGACTTGTGTGAAGTTTATATGATCTTGCTGTGAAAAACAGAATCATTAGCGCTTGCTAAAGTAGTCTTCAGATTTTACTGGAGCGTGATTTTTAGTTGATTATTTTTATGCTGATTTGTAGACAAATTGCGCAAATTTACCAATTTAGTTTGAATTTTTTGGAGTTCCAGAAGTAGGCGAACCTAGCAGATTACTACAGACTGTTCTGTTTTTGACAGATTCTGTTTCTCGTGTGTTGTTTGCTTATTTCGATGCATCTATGAGTTATATTGGAGGATATGAACCATAGAGAACTTGGAGTACAGTAGTTTTAACACCAATATAAACAATGAATGAATTCCTTGCTGTACCTTTGATTGGTGGTTTGCTTTCTCTTACTAACGGAGCTCACGAGAATTTTTGTCTAAGTTTTGTGTTGTGAAGTTTTCAAGTATTGAGTATTGCTTTGGTGGACTATGGAACAAGGAGTAGTAAAGGCCTAAGCTTGGGGATGCCCATGGAACCCCAAGTAAATTCAAGATAATCAAAAGCCTAAGCTTGGGGATGCCCCGGGAAGGCATCCCCTCTTTCGTCTTCATCCATCGGTAACTATACTTGAAGCTATATTTTTATTCGCAACATGCTATGTGTTTTGCTTGGAGCGTCTTGTATAATTTGAGTCTTTACTTGTTAGTTTGACACAATCATACTTGCTGTACACACCTATTTGAGAGAGTTAAATATGGCCTAGAAATTGTTAGAACACTCTATGTGCTTCACTTATATCTTCTGAGTTGAATAGTTTTTACTCTAGTGCTTCACTTATATCTTTTAGAGCATGGTGGTCGTAATATTTTGTGGAAATTGTTGAACTCTCATGCTTCACTTAGATATATTTGAGAGTTTATTAAAACAGCATGGTAAAGTGTTTAGGCTAAAGAAACTAGTCTTCACATGATAAACATCCAATGTCAATGTAGTAAAAAAAATCACATCAAGTGCATTGAGTAGAAAGAGATGTTGGATGCTTGATAACTGTTTTGAGGCATAAGGATAGTGATATTAGAGTCATGCTAGTGGAGTAATTATGAAATAGATAAATATTTGTGTTAAGGTTGGTGATTCCCGTAGCATGCACGTATGGTGAACCGTTATGTGACTAAGTTAAAGCATGAGGTATTTGTAGAGTGTCAACCTTTGTGTGGAGGTCGGGGGCGCGCGATGGTTAACTCCTACCAACCTCCCCCCTAGGGGCATGCGTTGATTGCTTTGTTTTGATGACTCATAGATTTTTGCAATAAGTATATGAGTTCTTATGACTAATGTTGAGTCCATGGATTATACGCACTCTCACCCTTCCACCATTGCTAGCCTCTCTTGTACCGTGCAACTTTCGCCGGTGCCATAAACCCACTATATATCCTTCCTCAAAACAGCCATCATACCTACATATCATGGCATTTCCATAGTCATTCCGAGATATATTGCCATGCAACTTTCCACCGTTCCGTTTATATGACACGCATCATATTGTCATATTGCCATTGCATGATCATGTAGTTGACATCGTATTTGTGGCAAGGCCACCATGCATAATTTTTATACATGTCACTCTTGTTTCATTGCACATACCCGTACACTTCCGGAGGCATTCATATAGAGTCATACCTTGTTGTTGTAGTATCGAGTTGTAATCTTGTGTTGTAATGAAAGTGTGATGATCATCACTTTTAGAGCATTGTCCCATGGGTGGAAAGGCTGAATCTATAAAGCCCCTCCGCAAAAAAAGGCCAAAGAAAAAAAGAAAGGCCCCCAAAAAAAGGGGACAATTGCTACTATCTTTTTCCACACTTGTGCTTCAGAGTAGCACCATGTTCTTCATTGTAGAGAGTCTCATGCTTAGTCACTTTCATATACTAGTGGGAACTTTCATTATAGAACTTGGCTTGTATATTACAACGATAGGCTTCCTAAAATGCCCTAGGTCTTCGTGAGCAAGCAAGTTGGATGCACACCCACTAGTTTCTTTTGTTGAGCTTTCATTCATATTTAGCTCTAGTGCATCCGTTTCATGGCAATCCCTACTCACTCACATTGATATCTATTGATGGGCATCTCCATAGCCCGTTAATACGCCTAGTCGATGTGAGACTATCTCCCTCTTTTTGTCTTCTCCACAACCACCTCTATAACACCCATAGTGTTATATCCATGGCTCACGCTCATGTATTGCGTGAAAGTTGAAAGGTTTGAAAAGATAGAGCATGAAAACAAATGCTCGGCTGAAATCGGGGTTGTGCATGATATGAATATTTTGTGTGATAGCAAGGGAGCATAGACAACACTATATGATTTTGTAGGGATAAATTTCTTTAGCCATGGTATTTTGAAAAGACGTGATTGCTTTGTTAGTATTGCTTGAAGTATTGTTATTTCTTATGTCAATATAGACTTTTATCTTGAATCTTTCAGATCTGAACATTCGTGCCACAATTAAGAGAATAACATTGAAAAAACTATATTGGTTAGCATTCCACATCAAAAATTCTTTCTTTATCATTTACCTACTCGAGGACGAGCAGGAATTAAGCTTGGGGATGCTTGATACGTCTCCAACGTATCTATAATTTTTTATTGTTCCATGCTATTATTTATGAAGTCTTGGATGTTTAATGGGCTTTATCATTCACTTTTATATCATTTTTGGGACTAACCTACTAACCCAAAGGCCCGGTCCAGATTGCTGGTTATTTGCCTATTTCAGGGTTTTGCAGAAAAGGAATATCAAACGGAGTCCAAACGGAATGAAACCTTCGCAGGAGATATTTTTAGAGGAAATCACGCAAGATAGACTTCGGGGCCAAGCCAGAGGACAGGGGACCCACCCTCGAGGGTGGGGAGCACGCCCCCCTTCCCAGGGCGCGCCCCCCTGCCTCGAGGCTGGCCCACGTGGCCCCCGGTGCCCCTCTTCTTCCTATATATACCTACGTACACCAGAAACTCCAAAGCAGAGAGAAAACCCTAATTCCACCGCCGTAGCTGCTGTTCCCATGGAGATCCCATCTTGGAGCATGTTCCGGGAGGGGGATCCATCACGGAGGCCTTCATCATCATCATCATCGCCCTCACCATGAGTTGTGAGTAGTTTACCACAGACCTTCGGGTCCATAGCTAGTATCTAGATGTCTTCTTCTCTCCCTCTCTGGATCTCAATACAAAGTTCCCCTCGGTCTTCGAGGAGATCTATTTGATGTAATCTATTTTTGCGGTGTGTTTGTCGAGATCCGATGAATTGTTAGTTTATGATCAATGTTATCTATGAAAGATATTTGGTTCTTCTCTTAACTTTTTATGTGTGCTCATAATATCCTTGGAAGTCTCTTCGAATTATTGGTTTGGTTTGGCCTACTAGATCTATAGTTCTTGCAATGGGAGAAGTGATTGGCTTTGGGTTCAATCTTGAAGTGTCCTTTCCAAGTGACAGTAGGGGCAGCAAGGCACGTATTGTATTGTTGCCATCGAGGATAAAAAGATGGGGTTTTCATCATATTGCTTGAGTTTATCCCTCTACATCATGTCATCTTGCTTAAGGCGTTACTCTGTTCGTATGAACTCAATACACTAGATGCATGCTGGATAGCGGTCGATGTGTGGAGTAATAGTAGTAGATGCAGGCAGGAGTCGGTCTACTTGTCTCGGACGTGATGCCTATATACAATGATCATGCCTAGATAGTCTCATAATTATTCGCTTTTCTATCAATTGCTCGAGGTAATTTGTTTACCCGCCGTAGAATACCGCTATCATGAGAGAAGCCACTAGTGAAAACTATGGCCCCCGGGTCTATCTTTATCATATTACTTTCCCGTCAATTTATATTACCGTTGTTTATTTGCTGTTTTATTAAACTAAAAAATACCAAAAAATTATCTATCAGATCTCACTATCGTAAGTGACTGTAAAGGGATTGACAACCCCTTATCGCGTTGGCTGCGAAGTTCTTATTTGTTTGTGCAGGTGCGAGGGACTGGCGCGTGGTCTCCTACTGGATTGATACCTTGGTTCTCAAAACCTGAGGGAAATACTTACGTTACTGTGCTGCATCTCCCTTTCCTCTTCAAGGGAATACAACGCAAGCTCAAGAGGTAGCACATTACATCAACTAAGGTTTCATGTGTTTCTGTTTTTTTTTCTTATTTTTCGGAATTTAAATGCCATGGCACTCCATGTTTAATTGTGTCATAGCCATTAGACCAATATGTTTGAAAATTCCTTCCAATTTGCTGCACATGGAATGAAATCGCACACAAGTACACAAAATATGACTTTTCAAACCGTTATGGTTAGCTGTTGCATGTACATGCAGTTCAAATTTCAATTACGGTCATTAAATGGCTAGAAAATCACTTAAATGTCTTAAAAGGTCAAATGACCCCTAAAATTTTCCAAAATTTGACATCACAGCTGTATTAGTACTACAAAATTTCTCATACATTTAAAACACCATCCGGTGCCACTTTAATCCAAATTCGTCTTTCGCAGCTAATAGAAAATATCTACAACATCACACATAGTTGTTTTCTAGGAACTATTTGCGATGAAAATATCTCGGTCTATTTAAGTCTCCCTCCTTAAGCTTCGCCTGCTCGTTTGCTCCAGTGCCGGCAACCGCCGAATCCACGAATCACGATCCCCATTCTTGCACCCCCTTCTTGTAGAGATGACGTCGTGGAAATGCTTCGTGAAGGCCCATACGATGGTTC
>LR738712.1:477397805-477409113 GCA_902687465.1 Secale cereale
GCGCCGCTGCCTACGCCAAGAGCGTCGCCGCCTACGTCGAGAGTGTCGCCGCATCCGCATTGAGCGCGGACACTTCTGCCGAGAGGGCGTCTGCGGCAGCCGACAGGGCAGCTGCAGCAGCCGAGATGGCTGCAGCTGTTGCTGCGACAGCGGCTGCAAACGCCGAGAGCGCTTGAGCTGTCGTCCATGCCGCCGATGTCGCACTGGCCCGGGTCGAGGCCATCCACGCCAAGATCGAGGATGCACACGCCAAGATATTCCAGGGCACCTCGGACTCCATCATGCAACCCATGTCCGAAAAGACGGCGGTGGCCATGGAGCACCTCCTTCCTCATGAGGTCGCCGAGCGGGAGCTGGAGATGCAGGAGGCAGCGGAGATTGAGGAGTGCTACTTCTCGAGCTTGCGTTGTATTCCCTCGAAGAGGAAAGGGAGATGTAGCATAGTAGCGTAAGTATTTCCCTCAGTTTTTGAGAACCAAGGTATCAATCCAGTAGGAGACCACGCGCGAGTCCCTCGCACCTGCACAAACAAATAAGAATTTCGCAGCCAACGTGATAAGGGGTTGTCAATCCCTTTACGGTCACTTACGAAAGTGAGATCTGATAAAGATGATAGTTTGATATTTTTGGTATTTTTTATTATAAGAACAGAAAGTAAAAGCTGAAAAAGTAAAGTAGGTGTAGATTGATATGTTGAGAATAGACCCGGGGGCCATAGTGTTCTCTAGTGGCTTCTCTCATGATAGCGATATTCTACGACGGGTAAACAAATTACTGTCGAGCAATTGATAGAAGAGCGAATAATTATGAGACTATCTAGGCATGATAATTATATATAGGCATCACGTCCGAAACAAGTAGACTGAAACGATCCTGCATCTACTACTATTACTCCACACATCGACCGCTATCCATCATGCATCTAGTGTATTGACTTCATAAGAACAGAGTAATGCCTTAAGCAAGATGACATGATATAGAGGGATAAACTCAAGCAATATGATATAAACCCCATCTTTTTATCCTCGATGGCAACAATACAATACGTGCCTTGTTGCCCCTACTGTCACTGGGAAAGGACACCGCAAGATTGAACCCAAAGCCAAACACTTCTCCCAGTGCAAGAACTATAGATCTAGTAGGCCAAACCAAACCAATAATTCGAAGAGACTTGCAAGGATATTATAATCATACATAAAGAGTTCAGAGAAGAACCAAATATTTCTCATAGATAATCTTGATCATAAATCCACAATTCATCGGATCTCGACAAACACACTGCGAAAAGAGATTACATCGAATAGATCTCCTCGAAGACCGAGGATAACTTTGTATTGAGATCCAAAGAGAGAGAATAAGCCATCTAGATACTAGCTATGGACCCGAAGGTCTGTGGTAAACTACTCACAACTCATGGTGAGGCGATGATGAAGATGTAGAAGCACTCCGTGGTAGATCCCCCCTCCGGCGGAGCTCCGAAACAGGCCCCAAGATGGGATCTCACGGGAACAGAAGGTTACGGCGGTGGAACTAGGGTTTTCTCTCCTCTTCTGATGGTTTCGGGGTACGTAGGTATATATAGGAGGAAGGAGGGCACCGGGGGCCATACGTGGGACCCACGAGGCAGGGGCACGCCCTAGGGGGGCGCCCCCCACCCTCGTGGGAACCACGTAGACCCTACTCCGTGGTTCTCAAGTCTCCCGTGCGTGACTTTCTCCAAAAATATCTCTCTCGAAGGTTTCATTCCATTTGGACTCCGTTTGATATCCCTTTTTCTGTAAAACCTTGAAACAGGCAAAAAACAGCAATCTGGACCGGGCCTTTGGGTTAGTAGGTTAGTCCCAAAAATAAATAAAAGTGTATGACAAAGCCCATTAAACATCCAAAACATCATAAATAATAGCATGGAACAATAAAAAATTATAGATATGTTGGAGACGTATCAAGCATCCCCAAGCTTAATTCCTGCTCGTCCTCGAGTAGGTAAATGATAAAAACAGAATTTTTGATGTGGAATGCTAACCAACATAATTTTTCAATGTAATTCTCTTAATTGTGGCATGAATGTTCAGATCTGAAAGATTCAAGACAAAAGTCTATATTGACGTAAGAAACAGTAATACTTCAAGCATACTAACAAAGCAATCATGTCTTCTCAAAATACTATGGCTAAAGAAAGTTTTCCCTACAAAATCATATAGTCTGGCTATGCTGCCTCTTCATCACACAAAATATCCATATCATGCACAACCCCGATTTCAGCCAAGTACTTGTTTTCATACTCTATTCTTTCAAACCTTTCAACTTTCACGCAATACATGAGCGTGAGCCATGGACATAGCACTATGTGGAATAGAGAGGTGGTTGTGGAGAAGACAAAAAGGAGGGAGATAGTCTCACATCAACTAGGTGTATCAATGGGCTATGGAGATGCCCATCAATAGATATCAATGTGAGTGAGTAGGGATTGCCATGCAACGGATGCACTAGAGCTAAATATGTATGAAAGCTCAACAAAAGAAACTAGTGGGTGTGCATACAACTTGCTTGCTCACGAAGACCTAGGACATTTGAGGAAGCCCATCGTTGGAATTTACAAGCCAAGTTCTATAATGAAAATTCCCACTAGTATATGAAAGTGACTAAATATGAGACTCTCAATCATGAAGAACATGGTGCTACTTTGAAGCACAATTATGGAAAAATATAGTAGCAATTGTCCCTTTTTTTCTTTTTTTTTCTTTTTTTGGGCCTTCCTTTTTTTCTTGGGCCTTTTTTGTGGAGGGGCTTTATTGATTTAGCCTTTCCTCACATGGGACAATGCTCTAATAATGATGATCATCACACTTTCATTACAACTTGATATTACAACTCGATACTAGAACAAGTATGACTCTATATGAATGCCTCCGGCGATGTACCGGGATGTGCAATGAATCAAGAGTGACATGTATGAAAAATTATGCATGGTGGCTTTGCCACTAATACGATGTCAATTACATGATCATGCATGGCAATATGACAATATGATGCGTGTCATATGAATGGAACGGTGGAAAGTTGCATGGACATATATCTCGGAATGGCTATGGAAATGCCATGATAGGTAGGTATGGTGGCTGTTTTGAGGAATATATGTGGTGGCTGTTTTGAGGAAGGATATATAGTGGGTGTATGGTACTGGCGAAAGTTGCGCCGTACAAGAGAGGCTAGCAATGGTGGAAGGGTGAGAGTGCGTATAATCCATGGACTCAACATTAGTCATAAAGAACTCATATACTTATTGCAAAAATCTACGAGTCATCAAAACAAAGCAATCAATGCATGCTCCTAGGGGGGAGGTTGGTAGGAGTTAACCATCGCGCGCCCCCGACCTCCACACAAAGTTCGACACATTACAAATACCTCATGCTCTAACTTCGTCACATAGCGGTTCACCATACGTGCATGCTACGGGAATCACTAACCTTAACACATGCATTTCTCAATTTCATAATAACTCCACTAGCATGACTCTAATATCACTATCCTCATATCTCAAAACAATTATCAAGCATCCAACTTCTCATCATATTCAATGCACTAAGGGTGAAAGTTTTTACTACATTGATATTGGATGTCTATCATGTGAAGACTAGTTTTATAGCCTAAGCACATTACCATGCTGTTTTAATAGACTCTCAAATGAATATAAGTGAAGCATGAGAGTTCAACAATTTCTTCAAAATATAATCACCACCGTGCTCTAAAAAATATAAGTGAAGCACTAGAGCAAAACAATTCAACTCAAAAGATATAAGTGAAGCACATAGAGTGTTCTATCAATTCCTAGGCCATATTTAACTCTCTCAAATAGGTGTGTACAGCAAGGATAATTGTGGCAAACTAACAAGCAAAGACTCAAATTGTACAAGACGCTCCAAGTAAAACACATATCATGTGGTGAATAAAAATATAGCTCCGAGTATAGTTACCGATAGATGAAGACGAAAGAGGGGATGCCTTCCCGGGGCATCCCCAAACTTAGGCTTTTGGTTGTCCTTGAATTTTACTTGGGGTGCCTTGGGCATCCCGAAGCTTAGGCCCTTGCTACTCTTTGTTCCATAGTTCATCAAAGCAATACTCAAAACTTGAAAACTTCGCAACACAAAACTTAGACAAAAATCTCGTGAGCTCCGTCAGTATAACAAAGCAAACCACTACTCAAAGGTACTGCAATGAATTCATTCTTTGTTTATATTGGTGTTCAACCTACTGTATTCCAACTTCTCTATGGTTCATACTTCCCAATATTACTCATAGATGCATCGAAATAAGCAAACAACACACGAAAAATAGAATCTGTCAAAAACATAACAGTCTGTAGTAATCTGCGGGTTTCGCATACTTCTGTAACTCCAAAAAATTAAAACTAAATTGGTAAACTGAGGAATTTGTCTATTAATCATCTACAAAAATAATCAACTAAATAGCACGCTCCAGTAAAATCTGATGACCATTCTAGCGAGCACTAACGATTCTGTTTTTCACACCAAGATCACATAAACTTCACACAAATCTTCCCAAAGGTTCTACTTGGCACAAACACTAAAAAACACAAAACCAAATCTAAACAGAAGCTAGATGCAATATTTATTCCCTAACAGAAGCAAAAACAAAAAATATATAATTGGGTTGCCTCCCAACAAGCGCTATCGTTTTACGCCCCTAGCTAGGCACGATACATGATAGATCTAGGTATTGCCATCTTTGGAAGGCAGTCCATAAGTGGCTCTCATAATAGTTCATATGGTAATTTGATTTTCTTTCTAGGAAAGTGTTTCGTGCCTTTCCTTAACGGAAATTGGAATCTAATATTTCCTTCCTTCATATCAATAATTGCACCAATCGTTCTAAGGAAAGGTCTACCAAGAATAATAGGACATGAAGAATTGCAATCTATATCAAGAACAATGAAATCTACGGGCACATAATTCCTATTGGCAACAATAAGAACATCATTAATACTTCCCATATGTTTCTTAATAGTGGAATCCACAAGATGCAAGTTTAAAGAACAATCATCAAGCTCATGGAAACCTAGCAAATCACACAAAGCTTTTGGGATAGTGGAGACACTTGCACCCAAATCACACAAAGCATAGCATTAATGATCTTTAATTTTTATTTTGATAGTAGGTTCCTACTCATCATAAAGCTTTCTAGGGACAGAAACTTCTAGTTCAAGTTTTTATTCATAAGATTGCATCAAAGCATCAACTATGTGTTTAGTGAAAGCTTTATTTTGACTATAAGCATGCGGAGAATTTAGTATGGGTTACAACAAGGAAATACAATCAATCAAAGAGCAATTATCATAATCGAATCCCTTGAAATCCAAAGTAGTGGGTTCATCACTATGCAAAGTTTTAATTTCTTCACTCCCACTTTTAACAATTTTAGCATCAAGATCTAAAAACTACGAATCATTGGGACACCTTAAAGTAGAATCATCTCCAATCCTATCTTCATCAAGATTTATACTAGAAAACAAGGATCCAATAGGAGACACATCAATAACTTTCAGATCTTCATATTTATTTTTATGATAACTAGAAGAACACGCTTTTATATAATCCTCTCTTTTAGCATGCATCCTAGCGGTTCTTTCCTTGCATTCATCAATGGAAATTCTCATGGCTTTGAGAGACTCATTGATATCATGCTTAGGTGGGATAGATCTAAGTTTCAAAGAATCAACATCAAGAGTAATTATATCCACACTTCTAGCCAACTCATCAATCTTAATCAATTTTTCTTCAAGCATAGCATTGAAATTCTTTTGCGAAATCATAAACTCCTTAACACTAGTTTCAAATTCAGAAGGCATCTTTCCATAAGAGTTGTTGTAGGAATTACCATAATCATTAGAGGAATTACTAGGAAAAGGCCTAGGATTAAAGTTCCCTCTATAAGCATTGTTACCAAAATTATTCCTACCAAAAAAATTCACATCCAAAGATTCATTGTTATTTTCAATCAAAGTGGACAAAGGCATATCATTAGGATCAGAAGAAGCACTCTTAGCAGCAAATAATTTCATAAGTTCATCCATCTTTTCACTCAAAGCACTAATTTCTTCGATAGCATGCACTTTTTTACTAGTAGATCTTTCGGTGTGCCATTGAGAATAATTAACCATAATATTATCTAGGAGTTTGGTAGCTTCTCCTAAGGTGGTTTCCATGAAAGTGCCTCCTGCGGCCGAATCTAAAAGATTTCTAGAAACAAAATTCAAGTCAGCATAAAAGTTCTAAATAATCCTCCATAGATTCAAACCATGTGTAGGGCAATTACGTATCATTAATTTCATTCTCTCCCAAACTTATGCAACATGCTCATGATCTAGTTGCTTAAAATTCATAATATCGTTTCTAAGAGAGATGATCTTAGCAGGAGGGAAATACTTAGAGATAAAAGCATCTTTGCACTTATTCCACGAATCAATACTATTTCTAGGCAAAGAGGAAAACCAAGTTTTAGCACGATCTCTAAGTGAAAACGGAAATAACTTCAATTTGACAATATCGTTATCCGTATCCCTTTTCTTTTGCATATCACACAAATCAACAAAGTTGTTTAGATGGGTAGCAGCATCTTCACTAGGAAGGCCAGAGAATTTATCTTTCATGACAAGATTCAACAAAGCAGCATTGATCTCACAACATTCAGCATTGGTAATAGGAGCAATCGGAGTGCTAATAAAATCATTATTGTTGGTATTGGAGAAGTCACACAATTTGGTATTGTTCTGAGCCATAGTGACGAACAAGCAATCCAACACACACAAGCAAACAAGAAGCAAGCGAACGATAAACACACGGCAGAAGAAGGGCAAATAAAACAGCAAGGGTGAAGTGGGGGAGAGGAAAACGAGAGGCAAAAAATGTAATGCGAAGGATAAGGGTTTGTGATAGGTACTTGGTATATGACTTTTGCGTAAGCCTCCCAGGCAACGGCGCCAGAAATTCTCCTTGCTACTTCTCGAGCTTGTGTTGTATTCCCTCGAAGAGGAAAGAGAGATGCAGCACAGTAGCATAAGTATATCCCTCAGTTTTAGAGAACCAAGGTATCAATCTAGTAGGAGACCACGCGCGAGTCCCTCGCACCTGCACAAACAAATAAGAACTTCGAAGCCAACGCGATAAGGGGTTGTCAATCCCTTTACAGTCACTTAGGAAAGTGAGATCTGATAGAGATAATAGTTTGATATTTTTGGTATTTTTTATTATAAGAACAGAAAGTAAAATCGGAAAAAGTAAAGTAGGTGTAGATTGATATGTTGAGAATAGACCCGGGGGCCATAGTGTTCTCTAGTGGCTTCTCTCATGATAGTGATATTCTTCGGCGGGTAAACAAATTACTGTCGAGCAATTGATAGAAGAGCGAATAATTATGAGACTATCTAGGCATGATCATTATATATAGGCATCACGTCCGAGACAAGTAGACCGAAACGATTCAGCATCTACTACTATTACTCCACGCATCGACCGCTATCCAGCATGCATCTAGTGTATTGATTTCAAAAGAACAGAGTAACGCCTTAAGCAAGATGACATGATGTAGAGGGATAAACTCAAGCAAAATTATATAAACCCCATCTTTTTATCCTCGATGGCAACAATACAATACGTGCCTTGCTGCCCCTACTGTCACCGGGAAAGGACACCGCAAGATTGAACCCAAAGCCAAACACTTCTCCCATTGCAAGAACTATAGATCTAGTAGGCCAAACCAAACCAATAATTCGAAGAGACTTGTAAGGATATTATAATCATACATAAAGAGTTCAGAGAACAACCAAATATTTCTCATAGATAATCTTGATCATAAACCCACAATTCATCGGATCTCAACAAACACACCGCAAAAAGAGATTACATCGAATAGATCTCGTCGAAGACCGAGGAGAACTTTGTATTGAGATCCAAAGAGAGAGAAGAAGGCATCTAGATACTAGCTATGGACCCGAAGGTCTGTGGTAAACTACTCACAACTCATGGTGAGGCGATGATGATGATGTAGAAGCACTCCGTGGAAGATCCCCCCTCCGGCGGAGCTCTGGAACAGGCCCCAAGATGGGATCTCATGGGAACAGAAGGTTACGGCGGTGGAACTAGGGTTTTCTCTCCTCTTCTGATGGTTTCGGGGTACGTAGGTATATATAGGAGGAAGGAGGGCATCGGGGGCCATACGTGGGACCCACGATGTAGGGGGCGCGCCCTAGGGGGGCGCCCCCACAGTCATGAGCACCACGTAGACCCTACTTCGTGGTTCTCAAGTCTCCCGTCCGTGATTTTCTCCAAAAATATCTCTCCCGATGGTTTCATTTTGTTTGGACTCCGTTTGATATCCCTTTTCTATAAAACCCTGAAACAGGCAAAAAACAGCAATCTGGACTGGGCCTTTGGGTTAGTAGGTTAGTCCCAAAAATAAATAAAAGTGTATGACAAAGCCCATTAAACATCCAAAACATCATAAATAATAGCATGGAACAATCAAAATTTATAAATACGTTGGAGATGTATCAAGGAGCGCCGGGAGGAGGAGCTGAGCGTGGCCGAGGTCGAGGTAGAGAAGAGTCTGCCCGTCGAGGAATCTGCGGTGGAGTACCAACGCGAGCTCTGGCGCAGCCACTACTACGAGTACTACAACCTTGAGGGTGGCACCGAGTAAGAGGACGAGGACGTGGTCGACTTCAGCAGGGGGGACGCGGAGTCCACCAACGGCGGCATGTCGCCACGATAACTCATCGAGGTCTCATCTCACACCGGCGATGCATAGGCCGGCGCGGCGGCGGATTTGTTAAAATTATGCGTACTTAGGCTTTGTTTTTATTGCTGGTCTTTTGTTAGAGCAATGTTTAGGTCAACTGGTTCTGTTTAATTACTAAAATTGCTCGATTCAGTAAGTGTGGTATGTCTACTGTACGCTCTTTTGTGTGCCCAAATTATCAAGCGATGTTAAATTATGCAATGATGTACCCGGGGAAATTTCCACCAAAATTTGAATTATCAAACTCATCCCATGCGCGTAAAGCAGAAGAATCATTTGCGATGCACTCAATCCTTCAAAGTGAATGGTCCGGCGGCACCGCGCGCAAAGTTTCCCTCCACATTTCCAAAAGTTTGGCCTACCGCCAAAATATCTACCCCCTCCCCCTCCCCCCTTCCCCACCCCCTTTTCTCCCCGACCACAAGTCACATTTCCCCTATTTCCTCCTTCCTTCCTTCCTTCCTAAGCTATATCCACTTCCTCGCTCTCGTCGTCTCGCATCCTACCGTCGGGGTCACCATGGTCTTCTTCAAAGACCTCTCCAGCGGTTCCTCCTCCGGCGATGACTCCTTCACCACCTGGGTATGCCTCTCTTCTCTCTCTCGGGCTATGACTTGGAATGAAGGATTTTTACCTGGCGGTCGATTTGAGTCATTTCTTCCTCGTGTAGCTTCCTAGGACCATCAGTGCCAATGAATGGAGCGGGGTGGCTAAAGATCTATCTGCTCGTTGTCACCCTCAATCTCCATGCATGAAGCTAGTTGCGTTTGAATATGTGGACAGTTGGAGGAAGTTTCTGGCATGTGCAGAGAAGGTTAGACCCTCTTTCGTTGTTACAAATCATTTGTCAGATGTGATTCAAACACTGTCACGGTCCCAACCCATTCATACCACACCTTCAACCAAACGCATCCTAAGACAACGTCATAGTTTGTACCTAGTATCTTAAAATGTTGTCATCTCATCAGCGGTGCCAATAGAAAATTATTTGGCACCGCTTCAGCAGTTTGTGCAGCCAACTTTGGTCCACACATCCGAGCAGCCAACCAGTAAAATACTAAACCTTTATGGCACAAAGGAACTGGGCATCGGAGCAACTACGTACTCTGGAGTTCGGGTCCCTGATTATTTTCCGCTGCATCGGCTCGCCAGTGCAGGGCACTGGTGCAAGATGTAGCAGCAGTTGTCTTTACACCAGTTTTGGCATACATAGTGGACGGCCTTAGTGCTATTAGTTCTATGTTACTAAATTTTTTCATTTAGTATCAATTTGCTGTCATCCCAACACTGTCGCTATGATGTTGCAGTTATATTTACCTTCCTCATAAAATGTTCAATTTGTTATTTATTGTACATGAGTAAGAACTAGCAGATTTGCCCATGCATTGCAACGGGAGAGAAAATTTGTGTGTTCATATAAACGTCCATCAATGTGTCCGAACGGTGCCACCAGACGGCGACATAGAGGCACACGCCAATGTCAAAATGTACATCTGCAAAAACTACACAATTAATAAGTTTGCTTTTCTCTTGTTTTTTATTATTATTAGGTAATCAACTTGATATAAAAGATGACCATAGGCCCAAATTACATGCTACATTATAATTCTATATGCTAAAACAGTAGTACGGAAATTATCAAATGACAACCTCAGTGGCACCTTCGCTTCCTTGAACTTCATGCCTCATATAACAGCTTATGAAGGCTTGTAGAAGGACTGCCTCATCGAGTTTTATAACGACCTTGTAAAAACAATGTTGGCTGGGAAGGAAAATGAATTAAGAATGAGGAAGACCTCATATCTCTGCATAAAGAGCAACGACACTACGACAAATAAAAAGGTACTGGCACATAATTGGATTATTGACTTCATTAGTTCCACACATGCAAGTTCTAACAGGGTGGAAATAAAAAGAACTCCATTTCCCAAGAACCTACAATCATCCACTATTCTTGTGGCTAGAGCAATCCTTAGTACCGCTAATTGCAAAACAAAAGCAATCTACAGCATTTCAGATTATTGTAACCAATCTAAACTAACAATTTCTTGAGGTCACGCGCCATAGTCATCTTCCTTGGAGGAGTTTGGCAGCCTGCTACTCGTTCTTGTTATCTGGTTACCAATGTAAGAATGGATGCATCCTTGTGAAACTAGTAAAATGGATGTGAGAATCGATAAGCAACGACACGGTTCAGGTCTGGAAATTAAGAACATGGAAATGGAGAAAAAATGTGAATTTTCAGAGCTGCATGAGAACAAAATGATAGGAATTTATATACTCAACATGATCTTTTATAGTGCTTTAAAGCATTAAATACTCTAAAACTACAATACATTTCGAAAAAATAAACAGTTGTCCTACTTTCAATTCATTAAAAGAGAAAAGATCCAGTTACAATTATAAAAAGAGAAGGAAAAATACAACGTACAATGCTGTTGCACCATAATACAAAGGGATCACCCCCCCCCCACACACACACACACACATA